>CM053759.1:20309762-20378197 GCA_028658305.1 Pachyuromys duprasi | reverse complement strand
TTTTTTTTTTTTTTAATGGAAAGATAGCAAGGAAAAAAGTAATTAAACATTTTGTGTAATGCCAGAGCACAGTGACTGGAAATTAAGAAAATAGTTTTAGATATTATGTATAATCATTTACACTATAATTTTGGTATTCAGGGAGGTTGAGACACCATGTGTTCAAGGACATTTTGGCTATATGTTGAGTTGCAGACCAGCCTGGGCTAAAGTGAGATTATCCCAAACAAACCCAAAAACTGTGTGTAAGGTTCTCAATTTTAGGACTTTAAAAGAATTTGAGAATAAAGTTTGCAGTTGGCAGATAGTCAAATATTTGTTTCAATTTAGTGATACAAAATTTCTTTCTTAGTTACATACTGTCCTGTTTATTATAACTTGTCAACCTTGAAGTCAAAATTGTTTTAATTTATTTGTACTTCCCTATCTCACCCAGTAGATGGTTGGCAAACATGTTATTGTTGTTATTGGCTGTTTGAGATCTCCCTTTGTAGCTCTGGTTGTTCTGGAACTCACTATGTAGATCAGGTTTGGCCTCAGCCTCCCCTGAGCCGGCACTAAAGGCAAGTACCACCAAGGCCAATGGAGCATGCACTCTTTTTTTTTTTTTTTTGGACTATGCACTCTTAACTGCTAAGCCATCTCTCCAGCCTGTTTTCTTTTTCTTTTTTAAATGGGGTCTCTTGTAGCTCAGGCTATTGTCAGATTTGCTACCTGTAAAGGACAGCCTTAAATTCCTCATCCTCCTGACTGTCTCTGTAGTGCTTGGATTACAAGATAAAACACTATGTTTTTTGTTTGTTTGTTTGTTTGTTTGTTTTCCTTTCCTACCCTGTAGAGGAATTTTAATTCAGAACATGCCTGCTCTGGCAAGCGATCACATCCAAAGACCTAGGTCTGTATGTTCCAGCTAGAATACAGACACCCCTTTAATCCCAGGAGACACAGGCAAGCAGATCTCTGAGTTCAAGGCCAGCCTGGTATAGAGCAAGTTTCGGGGAAAGAAAAGCTTAGGTCCAGGAGTGTCTTTAATCCCAGCACTCAGGAGACAGAGGCATGTAGACATCTTAGTACTGTTGAGGCAGATTGCTTGAGTCAGTGAGAGGCAGTGCTGTGGAGGTGAGCTCATGTCAGTTCAGTTCAGGGAATTCAGAAGGCAGTTTTCCCAGGAGAGTTTTACAGAGATAGTTACAAGCCAGAGAATGAGAAGGAGCCAGAAGATTAGAACACACTGCCAAAGTTAGTGTGAGGCCAAACAGAGCAATTTAGTGAGAAACTGAGAGAAACCACATTAAATCAGTCAGCTTGGGGAGGAGTTTGAGCCAGAACAGCGGAGTTGAACCAGACTGCAAGAGTTCAGAAAGGGTGAATTTATTCAGCAGTATGTCTCAGAGGCTGTAAACATCTTAGTTCTAGATAATATTGTACAGAGGCTAGAAGCTCCAAGACTAGGCCTAGGTTAGCAGACAGAGGCAGTAAGTCACCAAGATGACAATTACCTTAGGTGAAAAAAAGTTATTTTAACAGCCCGGCGTGGTGGTGCACTCATGTAATCCCAGTCCTCAGGGAGGCAGAGGCAGGTGTATCTCAGTGAGTTGGAGCAGGATATACAGAGAGACCCTGTTACTTTAACACTACCCTCTTTGTGCTCTTCTCCTGAGTCAGGGCCTCACAAATCCCAGCCTGACCGGCAATTTACTAAAGACCTAAGACTGGCCTTGAGCCTCCAGACTTCCCGTGTGCTAGAATTAGAGACTTGTGCTATTCTGTGGGATAACCTTTTCTACCGGAGGAAGCACAGTTTGAGGCCAGCCTCAGCTACGCAGCCCCTAGCCCTGGGCGAAGAAAACCAAAGCCAATCCTAACATAAGGTCCAGCAAATGAGCTACTAACAGATCGTACACATGAAAACAAATACCTCCAGTCATCCTGTTGATTCGGGGAGGAGGCCGAGAAAACTTATTTCAGAAACCAAAGCTTAAAAAAAACAAGATTTATTTTCCGAGCACGCAGGGAGGCTGTCAGCGGCTCGGGTCCGAACCATGTCCTGAGGGGCATATTTAGAGGGTGAAAACTGCAAGGCGAGGGGGAATTTGGTGAGTGTTGGGGGTCATCTAATGAATTTTAAGCAAGGGAGGATCTGTTGGAGATTGGGCTTGATCCAGGACACCTGGTCTCCAGGCCCTTAATTATTTCCCCAGACTTTCCGTGCAGAGCTTAAGGCGATACGGGGGTCATCTGCCTGTAGTTAGTGAGAGCTTAGCAGGCAATTTTTTTTTTTTTTTTTTACAACTTTAGGCACCTTGGATTAGATAACAGCGAGTTTTGCATTTTTTTTTTTAGCAGTTAACAGACAATTAAGAAACCGTTTCAAGGGGCTGGGTAGGAGCTGGCTCCGCAAGCTTGGAAATGTGAGACTAGTATAGCCCTGCTAATAAAATAGGGAGAGGGGGCCAAAATGAAAGTTATTTTCAAGAAGGCTGGCCCTGGCCGCCGCCTCCTTACAATCCCAGGAGGCGTAGGTCAGCTTTTATCACCTGGATGTTTTCTGTGTCCGTGTATTTAAGTTTGTTTTTGAGAGAATGTAATGGGGAGGACAGCAACCCAGTTTGAGGTACTCAAGGTATCTCTTGTTTCTCAACTGTCTCCCTACACCTTGCCATATTAATATGAATAATTCTGCAACGTCAATCAATTTAAAAGTAATGGGGGGAAAAAAAATCAAGCGGATTCCTGCATCTCACAGGCGGGTCACCTTCCTCATCTCCTTAGAGATAGACCGGGCCAGTTGGAAAGGTTCTCCCTGCTTGCCCTATTGCCCAATCGGAATGCCCTTACCTGTCCAAGAGGCGGCCTTGGCTTCCTTAAGCGACAGTCTCCTGGGCCAACCAGAAGTCTCTAGGGAAGAAAGGCACCAATCGGACTCAAGAGGGAGGAAGGTTCGGGGTCGCACCTGCGTACGGTGAGTCACTCATCGGAGCTCCCTCTCTCTTCACCAATCGGAGTGCGGTGCAGCCGGGCACCGCCCAGCGGGGGGTGGAGAGAGCGGCGGGCGGGGCTCAACCTGGCGGCTGGAGTCCAGTCCCAGCGCGGTGGCTCGCGAAGCCGTTCCCAGCAGAGTGGCGGTGCCCGTCGCGTCGGCTTTGTAACTGTGATGGGCACGGAGGGGAAAGCCGGGAGGAAACTGTTGTTTCTCTTCACGTCTATGATCCTGGGTGAGTTCCCGGAGTTTTTGGAGGAGTAGGTGGGTCCGCTTAGAGGTTGGAGGAAGGCGCACCCCACGCGCGCCCTCGGGAAGGGAGGAGTCCAGAAACCTGCTTGCTCGCCTGCCTCGCCCTTTGGAGTCTACTTTTCTGCCAGGGTCTGGTCACTCTCCTTTCCCCTCCCCCGCCGGAGGACTGGCTCCCCTCCCCCAAGCGGGTGATCTGTGACCCCACCTCTCAACACCGTTGCCGGGAGCGATCCTCTCCAAAAATAACTGGGAGGATCCACGTTCCTGGGTCTCCCCTTCCGGCCCCTTCCCCTCCCCAGCTCTCTCGCTGGCCATTCCCCTCCATAATATGCTCCTGGAAAGGGCCACTCTGCCCCCTCCGACATCTTCAGACAACTCAGAAACCTTGAGCCTCCTTTGGCTCAAGTGTCCGAGGAGGAAATGTAATGGAGGTGGAGACTAGGAAAGGTTTCTAGCAGAAGGGGTCTCTCGCTCTTGTTAAGAGTTGTGGACCGTCTGGGACTAATGCCGTCGTTCAGCGTCTGAAGAAGAAGTGAATTCTCTAAAATTTCTCAGATCACAGTATTCAGAAATCCTTTCTTGAATAAGTAGCGAGGAGTCCTTAATTAAGGTTGTTGACTGAGTGGCGATTTCCTGGGGGAGACTGGCTTTATTGGTTGGCTGGAGCTCCTTAGAGCCAGAACTCTGCCCTCCTCCTTACCGGGAATGAGAGTTTTTTTGTTTCTCTGTAGACTCCCTTTCCTGAGAAACAACCAAGCCCGCATGCTGGGGCATGACTGTGTCGAGATGTGTTTGTATGAGGTTGAATGTGAGGTTGGTTGGTTTGTGCCTTGGTCAGCACCTGTATATTTATCTGTCTGATTTTCCCCGCCACCACCCTTCAGCGCTGAGGACCAAACCCAGGGACATGGGTGTGTTCCGTCTGATTCTTGAGTGTCATACACTACTGTTGTTGTTTTGTTGGAATGTGCTCTGTATGGATCTGTTTCCCTTCACGGTTCGTATTTTAGAGAGGGTAAAGGAAATGAAACCTTGCGGTCACTCTCCGTGTCTTCTAAAGGCAGTTCATTTTGATACATCTTTGGAGAGCAGAAATACGCAAGATGGGTAGAACTCTCGTTTGTTTCTCATCGCAACTGTAAAACGTTGGGTGGACTAGACAAAAGGTGATCCTACTTCCCTCCATTGTACAGATAAGGAAATGAGTCTGGAAAGAGGAAATGACTTTTCCAGTTTACAAGGGGGATAGAAGCTAAGCTGGGGGACGAAACCAGAGTCCTCTAACAGATATGTCTCCCTTTCCTGGAGATCCAGCCTCTAAGGCCTGAGGCACAAGAGCTATCGGAACCATTGCTTGAAAATCTGCTGTCTTGTCATTTTTTTTAAAAGAACGATCCATTCCCCTAGAGTCTTTTTCTCACTTCACCTTTGATCTCCACTAATCCATTTCTCCTTTGCCTCCTTTCCCTTTCTTTGCCCACCCATCACATTTCATTTTAGTTCATATCTTAGAAATTTTAGCCACACCCACATTCCTGTTTTGTGTACTGTTTCTTGGGTCAGTTTCAGCAGTTGTTAAGCTTATAAACTTCCTGGAGCTGCTTCCTTCCAACACCTTCCCTCCTTCCTTTTCTCTTCCCCAAATTTCCTTTATTGGTTCTAGCACATACTCGTGCTGAAAGGATTGTTGTGATAGCAGCATTTTGAGCAAGGAGCCACCGCCATTCAAAAAAAGCCCCAGGTGCTGTTGTATTTGCTTGGTAGGGCAGTGGATTCTAGGAAGTAACATGTCGGGGTGACATGGGGGAAGGGAGTGATTTGGCTAGTGCAAATGAGAATGGAAATGGCGGCCTGGCCACTTCACCCAGGACTCTGATTCCCCCTCCCCCTTGACCTTAGGCTAGTAGCTCAGTCTTTTCCGCTATAAAACAGAAATAATAATACTGGTCCTACGCTTGCCATGAGGATCAATGGAGGTAATAGCTACATTTCATATACATGAAGGGATTACTGAGACACAGCTATTACCCCTTTGGATTTTGTGAGGATGCAGGGATGCTGTCCTTTCCAGAGTAGGTCAGAGGAAGCAGGGAAATTCCCAATGGCAGGGCTTTATTTTGTTATTACTATTGTAAAGTAAGGGCTTCTGTGGGGGCATCTGGTCCAGAGCATAAACAAATCGCTCCTGTGCTCTTCCTGAGTCACTCCTCACCCTGAGTTCTGCCATCAGGGAAGGCGAAGATACAGCAAGATAGTTAAGTAGGAGCCAGCTAAGTGGAGCCAGCTCCAGCCTGAGACACTCAGTGCTGGGAGAGCTGAGCTTGGGGAGTGTGAAACTGGTGACCCAGAATGCTGCATTTCATTCCCCAGAGAACCTAAACTTGGAAAACATTCAGCTACAAGTAGTGGCCAGCGGACGGGTCAACTTCTATTGTATCCAGAAGGGAGGAAAGTGAGCCAGGGTTGGAATGCCTACGTTTTCTCCACCTCCTCTTACCTGGATGTGGAGTTCTCATGCTTCTAAGAGGGGTGGACTACTTAACTGCCCTCGGTTTTGGTCAGAGCCCCAGTGTTTCCTGATATTTCTGAAGAAGACCCTTTTGAGAACTTCAGTGTGCTGTTCAAAACTGTGGATTGGTGACTCATAACTATTGCTTCCTCCTGGGGAAAATAATAAAAAATAATAGTTTCTCTTGAAGCAAGGAACTAGTGAGTGGCCACAGCTAGAAGGAGTTGGCTTGACTCCAGCAAGCTAGGCTTGGCTCTGGAATGCTTTCACCTGTGATATTTCTCTGACCAGGGCTTGTCAAGGGCTTCCAGACTACTTCTCCTTTGGGCAGAGCAGCCGTGATTCTAAAAATTGTTTATTCAAAATGCGTTGGTTGACAGGATTTGAGATTTAAAATATATCAAAGGAGTGGAGAAGCTCCCTCCCATTCTGTTCTTGCCTGCGCAGCTATACCTGGCAGAGTCCCTTGTGTATATCTTTCTCCTGCTTTGTTATACAGACACATGAATACAAATGTATGTTTCTTTTCTCACCAGTGTCTTAGACAAACGAGGCTTACAGTATGTACTAGGTTGCATTTTGTTTATTTTTGCTTAATATAGCCTGGAGATTTTTCTTTTTAGTTGTTGTTTTGAGATAGGGTGGAACTGTGTAGCTTTAGCTGGCCTGATATTTGCTGGGTAGACTGGGCTAGTAGTCTTTTTTTTTTTTTAAGATTTATTTATTATTTATACAACATTCTGCCTGTACACCAGGTCTTACTATAGATGGCTACAAACCACCATGTGGTTGCTGGGAATTGAACTCCAGGACCCTTGGAAGAACAGCAAGTGTTCTCAACATTTAAGCCATCTCTGCAGCCCTCAGGGCTAGTAGTCTTGAACTCAACAGAATTCTGTGGGTTTTTTCCCATGCTGGTATTATAGGGACTATGGTCTTGGCGACTTAGATCTGCCAACCTGTACACATAGCTGGAATTCTGACATGCCTCTCCCAAACCATTCAAAGATGGATTGAAATGCTACATACATTTTATATGGTAAATTAGGAAGTAATGGGGCTTGATTTTCACGTGTGTTGGATTTGAGACTAGGGAATCTCAGAACTCATGTACCTATTTCCTCTTCACGGGACAGCTTAGTGAACAAAGCAAATGTTAAGAGAGAAAGAAGTTTCTCGGATTTGGGAGGAGGCAGTATGAGCCAATGCATATTGGGGTTTTCCAGCCATTGAAACCAGGAGGTTCATCTGCCTGGGACTCCCTGATAAGTGAAGTCTCTGTCCAAAGTCCGGCTTATGTCATTTGTTTTACAGTGTGGGGGTGGGGTTAGAGGAAGCAGCTGGCTGGCAGGAAGCTTGATGCCAGGTCCCTGGAGTGAGTGCTGCCCTGGCAGGCATGACTGTCATTTGCAATAGGGGAGATGGGGGAGGGGGCTGAACAGGTAAAACTGGAAAGTCTGCAGAAGGAGGCAGGAGAGAGCCATGGAGTGAAAGCTGCCCACCTCCCGACTGCCATTATCAGTTTCACCCCTCTTCAGGGGGTTGCTCTGTAGTAGGACTCTCACAGCCTGCCTTTTGCCCAGACATTCTGTATCCGATCACTCCAGCCTCAAGAAAGCTTCTGTTCATTATGTCCAGAGTGTCTTCTGAAGTTCATATATGCAGATGTGAAGTATAGCTGTGTTCTCCGAGA
This sequence comes from Pachyuromys duprasi, assembly GCA_028658305.1. Classification (NCBI taxonomy): domain Eukaryota; kingdom Metazoa; phylum Chordata; class Mammalia; order Rodentia; family Muridae; genus Pachyuromys; species Pachyuromys duprasi. The sequence goes on along the minus strand of CM053759.1, from coordinate 20,370,763 downwards.
AAACCAGATGCTGGCTGGCTGGCTGGTTTCCCGCCTTTTCCTTCCTTCCTTTTTAAAAAAAAAAATCAAACTAGTGGCATAAAAGCATCTTGAGGAATATTCTAATTGTTAACAGGATGTGTGTGAAGTGAAAACAAAGGGCTTCCTATTCAAACAGTAGAAGGAAGTAGCTGGTATGCTGTGGGCTGGACCCTCATGTCCAAAAACATGGCAGTTGGGGGTCTCTGTTCAGTGTCTGGAGTCTCCAGCCTCTGTGTCAACTTCCCATCTAACAGTGTTTCAGGGAACTTCAGGGATGATCCACAGCTAGAGCCTGGGAGGACTGAAGCCAACTTGTTTGTTTCCAAAAGCTACAAGCATGATCCCTAACTGGAACATACAGCAGTTAACAAGTCACAAAGTGTTTGGGGAGCGAAAGGCCAGCCACTCACTTTGTGCTGGGCTGGTGGCATCTGTCAGTAGTGTCAGCACACTGAGGCAGGACTTGTAAACCATGTCTTGCATTTTGTTCATACTCACATCAGCCCGCCACCCCCATTTCAGTCCCACCGATCTTTCCTTCCAAAAAATTTTCTTCCCAAGTTCACATCTTTCTTTTATTTTTTTTAAGGACTAATTTTTGTTGTTGTTGTTGTTGCTGCTGTTTTCAAGACAGGGTTTCTCTTGCATAACATCCCTGGCTGTCCTGGAACTCACAGGCTGGCCTCAGACTCACAGAGATCTGCCTGCCTCTGCCTCCTGAGTGCTGGGAATAAAGGCATGCAACACCATGCCTGGCCAGGACTAATTTTTTTTTTTTTTAATTTCATTTTTGTGTGCGGGTGGGTGTATGTGGAGGTCAGAGAAGAACTTGTGTGAGATGGCTATCCGAATGTGGAATTGAGCTTGGGATGGCCCAGCGCAGGTTTGGCGGTGGCTTCTTTGCCTTCTGAACTGTCTTCATTGGCCCCCTGCTTTGTTTTTGTTTTGTGATCCACTGAGTTTATTTAACCAAGGTCTTGGGTGTGGTGCTATAAACTCTTGGGTCCTGAGTAATGGAGCTTTGGCTACACCACCATAGATGGTGATTCATTCCCCAGTAGGTAGTAGCTACTAGGGTAGAGTGGGAGGAGCCCAGAAACTCCTCTCCCGTCCCACTGAGACTGACTCTTAAGCAGGCAACCACAGCTGCTGGGGTTAGGAGTGAAACAGCCGTGCCATGTCCAGAGGACAGTCTTTCTCCCTCCTCCACATCCCCTGGCTGTTTCAGTTAAAACAAGTAAAACGGTATTTACTTATTGTAGCGTGTATATGATTTTAATGTATGGCCATCAGAGTCTAACTGTCGGGGACGCGTCGTCAGACGTGGCAGAAAGTGCCTTTACATGCTGAGCATTTTATTAGCAGCTTTTATATTCTTTACGCTCCCCCTTTTGTGCCATCTCAGAGCCTCGGAGTGTTGGCGTACTTTGTAAAAAAAAACTCATTTATTTACCTTTTTTATACCTTTCTCCCTGTTCCACCCCAGTCCCTTCCAACACCCCGACACCAGGTAGGAGAGAGAAATGGTTAGTGGGAGAGGGGCTGTAGTTATCTTTCTTAGCAGTTTCCTGCTGGTCAGGGTCGTTGGGTTCCTTGGAGCTCGTCCAATCCTTGTTTCAGGTGATCTCCAACTTCTTGTCAACAGCAGCCTTGTTCTTTCTCGGGTCCCTCCACACTCTGGGCTCTGGCATTTATTTCTGCTCCAGAGTCCTCAGATTTAAACTATCTGCAGCTGACAAAGAGCTCCTCTCAGAGCCCTCGTGAGGCAAACAGTCTGCTGCTGTGGACCCTCTGAATCAGACCCCCATCCCACACCTGGGATTAAAACCAAAACATGTTTATACACACAGCACTGGAGGGAGTGGTACAGACGTGCTGTGTAGGATGAACACTCACTAGTCATTTATTTCCAGTGTCTTGATCAGTTCTAAGTCATTAACTACCATCTGTTGCAAAAAAAAAAAAAAACAAAAACAAAACAAAAAAAAAAGAACTTCTTTGGCTAATAGAAACAAATACTTAGAAGACTGTTGAATAACATGTCCAGTTAGCAAAATAAAGCAGCAGGTCTCATAGCCTGTGGCCTTTGAAACTCTCCAGCTCAGGCTTTTGACCAGGTCCATGGTACTGGGCTTAAACTTCCTCCTGTGGGGTGGGCCTTTGATCTACCATGCAGTTAATTATTCCTGTAACAGTCACTGTTGCACTAGTGGGCGTGGCTTTCTTGACTCACTGGTATTATAGCATGCAGGGTCCACAGCTCAGTAACACCGTTGATTACTTTGCTTTTCTGGTTGCCTACATAGCACCTTCCAGCACCGTGAAAGTCAGCCAGCAGGGAGGAAGCTTTTGGCTCAGCTCAACTTGATTTCTCTATACCCAGCAACCAAAGTATGTTATGTCTTTAACAGTGGAGTTTTACCATCTATCTGATGGGTAGTTAAGAGTAATGTGAATGAATATCCCTTATATTTGGGGCCCCTGGGGCTGCCTGACCAACAATTCATAAGGAAGTATCCCATGCTTGGCACTGAGATTTCTATTTAATGACTCATGGGCATTTTCCATCTTTATAGAGTTACTTCTGTTCAAATTTTTTTTTAGTGATTTATTTTTCTTATGTATGTATGTATGTGTGTATGAACATGGATGTGTGAGTTCCCAAGGTGGCCAGAAGAGGGCATCAGATTCCCTGGAGATGGAGAAATAGTCAGTTGTGAGCCAACTGACAGGTGTTGGGAACTGAACCTGGGTCATTTGCAGGAGCAGTAAATTCTCTTAGCTGCCAAGCCACCTCTCCAGCTCCTAAGTTGGAGCAGGGGGTGCGAGGGGTAGAGAGAAAGGGAAAAAGATTAAAAAAAAAAAAAGACACCATACAAAAGTGATGGAGGTGTGATTGGTTGTGGTAGTGTCTGTAATCACAACACTAAGAAGCTGAGGCAGGAGCATGGTGAGTTGAAGTACTGCCTGGGCTAGAGTGATTCACTTTCAAAACAAAGACAACACAGTGATAACCTGTTCCAGGTTTTCAAAAAAAAAGGGGGTGGGTGGGGGAAATATAGGACTATAGAGAAAGTTTAACACGTACTCTTCTTTGTGGTTAAAAACACTATTGTTTTATTCTTGGCTTCTATGAATTAATGTGATGTGTACCTATATATAAAAACTTAACAAGCCAGGTGTGGTGGCTCACACCTTTGATCCCAGCACTTGGGGAGGCAAAGGCAGGCAGATCTCTGGCTTCTGTGAGGCCAGCCTGGTATACAAAGCGAATCCAGGAAAGCCAAGGCTATTCGGAGAAACCCTGTCTCAAAAAACCAAAACAACAACAACAAAATCTTAAAAACAGCTAGGTGTATTGACACATGTCCCCTAATCCCAGCGCTCAAAAGGCAGAGACAGGTAGATCTCTTGAGATCAAGGCGACCTTGGTTCTCAGAAAGCTACAGCTACACAGAGAAACCCTGTTTCAAAAATAAACAAAAAATAAAATAAAAAAACAACAAGATCTGTCGTATTGTATGACTATGATATAATTTAGCCATGTATCTTTTATGGAAGTATTTAGGTATTTTTTTTCCTTTCCATACCCTATTAAATTACTTTTGTGTATTAACCTTTAAATTTACCTTTAAATACTGGGGAGAAAGGGCATCAAGGGACATTTGAAAAAGACCTTGGAGAGTAGATGGGCTTTATTTGCTTGGGTAGTGGAGTTGGAGTGTGTCATAGTAGTTTTGGACCGTAAAATGGACAGACTTGGCAAGAGGTGGCCCCGGGGTTAACACTGGCTGCTCTTCCAGAGGACCTGCATTTGATTCTCAGCACCCACATTACAGCTCATGACCATCTGTAACTCCAGTTCTAGGGAATCTGATGCCCTCTCTGGCTTCTACAGGCATGGTACATACATACATACATGCAAAAATACCCATATAAAACAAAAATTAACCACAAACTTAAAATAATAAACAGATTTGAAGCTGGGGTTGGTAGCTTAGTGATATAGCCCTTCCCTTACATGTACAAGGTCCTAGGTTCAATCCCTTGGCTGCCAAAATAAACACAAACAAAAAAAAAAAATCCAAGAGAATCGGACAGGCCTAAGACTCTTCTCTTCTTATGACTCAACTGTTTTAAGCCTTGTTTTCCTCATCTGTAAAATGAGATGAGGGATAGGGAGGTGGCCCAGTTGGTAAAATACTTTCTGTATTTGATTCCCGGAACCCATGTTACTCGATTTGTAGACTAGGTTGGCCTCAAAACTCACAGAGATCCGCCTGCCTCTGCTTCCCAAGTGCTGGGATTAGAGGCGTGTGCCACCACACCTGGCTATTTTTATATTTAAAATATGGTCAGGGTGGCCTTCAGCTCAGTATGTAGCTGAGGCATGTCTTGAGTTCTTGATTTATTAAGATTATTTTTTTTTATAAAACTGTTTATTTCTCAGTTTTTCTCTTAACCCAGCTACCACATAAATAATTGAGATTCGTATTTGTTTAATAATAAGTTTCATGGGGCTGGAGAGATGGCTCAGCAGTTAAGAGCACAGACTGCTCTTCTAGAGGTCCTGAGTTCAATTCCCAGCAACCACATGGTGGCTCACAACCATCAGTAATGGAATCTTGGTTTCCTCATCTGGTGCTTATGAAAACAGAGGATTCATCTACATTAAACAAACAAATAAATCTTTAAAAAGAAGTCTCACAGCACAATAACTGAATAGTTATTATTTTATTCTTAACCCTCTAAGCCAATTTGACTTCCCAGCACATTTCAGTGATGCTTCCTTTTTTTTTTTTTTTTTAATGGTTTTCCCTGTTCCAGCTCTCTCCCCTGATGTCATCTGGACATCTCCACATAGCTGAATCCCCTATTCCTCTTCCCTTGGCTGGCCTGTTCTTCCTGGTCCAGCCCTGTTCTCTCCCCTGCTCAGCGATTGGCTGTAAGCTGCTTTATTGGCACATCAGTGGACAGTTGGGGAGCAGTGTTTACACAACACCGAGACAGGAGATTCTCAAAACAAGGACTGCCGGCAGACACGGGGGTTACAGAAATCAGCGTTTGAATTACACGTTAACCTTGAGCCTACACCGATCTCTTGCCTTCTCCGCCTCCCACGTGCTGAGATTGCACGCTCGGACCACCACACCTTGCTATTACTGGTGCTTATGTTTAAAATAACTTTTATCACAGTGTGTTGCCCTTATTTCATTAGGAGTTACTGTTAATCTTTTATTGTTTCTAAATTATGAATTAAGCTTTATCATAGTTATGCTCATATAAAGAAAAACCATTGAAAGTTTTGGGTTTAGTAAGTACTATCTTTGGTTTCAGGTGTCGGCAAAGTATTATCTCCTGAGGATAAGGATTGGTGTAGTCTAGCTAGGCAGACTGCCAGCTCTCTTTTATAAAAAGTCTGCTAGGTCCAGCGTGGTGGTACATGCCTATAATACCAGTCCTCTAAAAACAGAAGCAGGATTGCTGAAAGTTTGGGACCAGCATGATATACTTAACTGATTTTGGACAAGCCAGGGGCTACATACTGACACTCTGTCTTCAGGGTGGGAGGGACCCGGGCAGGGGGTAAAAGAGATTGGCTTAGTTAATGTTTTGTGATTATTCTAACGCTTTCCTGTCTTATATTCTCATCCGCATCCTCCCTTGCATGTTCCCCTGCCTTCCTGCTTTGGGTCGTCAGTGCCTCCCAGACGTGTGCGCTGCTGTTCTTGTGTCCATTTCCTCCCAGAAGCTCACATTTCTTCCTCATCTGTTACCTCAGTTCACCTTGGATGTTTATTTGAACATTCTTCGAGGTCTGATATAGTGTACCGGTGATAGCCGATATTGGGTACTTTTCCCCTCTCTTCCTCTCCCTCTCCTGTCTTGTTCTTTTGTAGTGCTGGCAACGGAACGCAGGGCCTTGAACAGCTAGGCAAGTGCTCTGCCGCTGGGCTGCACTCCCAGCCCTGGCCTCCGGTCTCTGGCCTCTGGTCTCTGGCTACGTATGCCTCTCCTGTTTGTTTGGCTGTGTTTCTTCTTGTAGTTTATCTGATTTTTTTTTCCCATCCATCCCTCTCTCTCTTGTTTTGAGACAGGGTTTCACTCTGAGGTCCAAGTCGGCCCCACCTTCCAGCAACTACCTGGCTTCCCAAGACCTCTCCTTCCAAGCTCCTCTTCCCTCTAAGTCAGCCTTTCTCACCTTGGGTTGCTACCCCTTTTGGGTCAAATGACCCTTTCACGGGGGTCACCTAAGGTCATCAGACACGGCAGATATTTAGATTACAATTCATAACAGCAAAGTTGCAGTTGTGACGTAGCAGTGGAAATGGTTTTATGGTTGGGGTCACCACACCACGAGGAGTTGTATTAAAGGGTCAGAGCATTAGGAAGGTTGCGAAACACTGCTCCCAGTTATGGTATTCCAGATACACCTGTTTATTACAGAAAGTTAGCACATGTAGCAGGAGAGCCCAGATATTGGACATTGCCAAGTGCAGTCATTCTTAAAGATTTTAGAATCTCTGTGCTTGGGCTGTTTTTATTATTTGTAAAATTTATTTTAAAATTATTTATATAAATTGAAGCATACTGTTAAAAGTTTTTCATTTTTATGTGCATGCATGTCTGTGTGAGGGTGTCAGATCTTGGAGTTACAGACAGTTGTGAACTGCCATGTGGGTGCTGGGATTTGAACCTGGATCTTCTAGAAATGAAGTCAGTGCTCTTAACCACTGAGCCATCTCTCTAGCCCCTGATGCATGCTTTTAATCCTAATACTCAGAAGCCACAGGAAGGCTGACCTGTGTGAATTCCAGGCCTGGTCTACAAAGCAAGTTCAGGTTAGGCATAATGAGACTCAAAAATGAGTGTGGGCATCATTTCGTATGTTGATTTTATATTTTGGAGATCTTTCTATGCTAGCTCAGATAGATTTAAATTGGCTTTGGTGATGACATGGTGGGTAAGGGTAGAAGTTTATGTAGCCCAGACTTGCTGGTAACTACATACCTAAAAGTGGTTGGGTGATCTTGAGCCTGATCCTCCTGCCTCTAACTCCCAAGTGCTGGGATCACAGGGTGTGGCATCACGCCTGGCTTGTTTTTACACCTGTCAGTTCATTTATTGTATTCATTTGCAGAAGGAGGAGAAACAATTTTTAAGGGTTACCTTTCTCTCCAAAATGCAAGTCACATGGAACTCCAGGCCAGCTATCATTATCTGTGAAATTCCGTCTAAAAAAAATAAAGGGCCAGCAGGATGGCTTAGTGTGTAAAGGTGCTTGCAGCCTGTCAACCTGAGTTTGATAGCTGGGGTCACTTGGTGGAAGGAGAGAAGAATTCTACAAGATGCCTTTCTGAGCCCCACGCGGCCACACAAGTAAATGTACACGGGAGAGTATGAATTGCCGTAGTTGATGGATTTGGAATCGCGTACCAGATCCAGATAATATGAGTTTTACAACATTAGCTCTGCCACCCACTCATTCTGCGACCTTGAACAAATTAATTTCCATGCCCTACTTACTCGTTAAAGATGAGAGCTATAATTGTATCTGTCTCGTAGCATTAGAGTAAGATTGAATGAATTAAATCACTAAAGGGCTTAGGAGTATCTGGTACCTAGTGAGTATTTGAAGAAAATGTTTGCTGTCACTGTTACTTTAATCAGTGGCTTTCTCGGTCCCACTCGGTGTTTACAGTTCAGATGTGATTAGTTCAGTGTACGTGACAAGCTGATTCTTTGTGCAGAGCTGTCCTTGAGCCTTCTTCTATCTGGGTATGACGATGCGGGTGCACACAGAAGAGGATCATTGTGTTAAGTTTGCTGGGGTCGCTGTCACACCACAGCAAACAACACAGGTTGCATATCTTGTCAGAAATGTTCTCACAGTTCTGGATGCCGGAAGTCTAAGGTGAAGGCACTGCTGGATTGGTTCCCCATGAGACCTCTGTCCTTGGCTGGCAGATGGCTCCCTTCTTGCTGTCTGTTTTAAATAGTGAGGGCACCTGCTTTTCTAGTAGAAAAGCAAAAGTTCTCATTTGTGATTTGTTGTGTTGTTTTGTTGTCTTTGAAACTGGACACCACGAAGCGAATGTTGGCTGGTGTCTGATTTACCAAGTAGCTAAGGCTGCCCTTGAAGTCCTTATCCAGATACTGGGACTACATGTGTATGCCACTATGGCTAGCTTTCACTTGATTTAGAACCACAAATGAATGGTACCGGCTTTACCCGAATGACCAAGTGGCAGTGTGGGACCCTAATCTGAATCCTTTGGTGAGTTTCCCAGCCTTCTTCTCTCACCTTTCTTCCCTTTTCTCTCTCGTTCTACGCTTGGACCCTTGCTCTTCCCCGGGAGGTCTGGTCTGTAGGAACAGTCAGTGTACACACTTAGCTGCAGAAAGCAGCCTCTGTGACACCCGCAGACTCGCGGCATCCCAGGGATCCGGTCTGTCTACCAAACAGAGGGAGTTATGGGCAGAGACTGTAAATATTGTTTCAAGACGGTTAAACTTAAAATCACTTTGTAGTCTGGAGTGGTGGAGTAAGCTTGTCATCTCGAGCATTCACTCATGATTCCAGCATGAGTGAATGAATGTAGGGGCAAGGGGATTTCTGTAAGTTTGAAGCCAGCCTGTTAACAGGCAGCCACTTCAAGGACAGTCTGGGCTACATAGTGAAATCCTTATCTCAAAAAAGCAAAGCATCAAAAATAAAACCAAAACCTCCCTTCCTTTTAAAATACAAAACTTAGGGGACTGGAAAGGTTAGAAGCACTTGTTCTTACTGAGGACTGGGGTGTAGGTACCAGTGCTCACATGATAGTTCCTTAGCATCCATAACTCCAGGTGCAGGGGATCCAGTCCCTCTTTTGACATCTGTCTAGGTTTTAGGACTTGAGAGGTGACTCAGCAGTTAAGAGCTGAATTTGGGGCTGGAGAGATGGCTCAGAGGTTAAGAGCACTGGCTGCTCTTCCAGAGGTCCTGAGTTCAATTCCCAGCAACCACATGGTGGCTCACAACCATCTATAATGATGAGATATGGTGCCCTCTTCTGGTGGGCAGGTGTACATGGAGGCAGAATATTGTATACATAATAAATAAATAAATCTAGAAAAAGAAACATGTAAAAAAAAAAAAAAGGCTGAATTTGGTTCCTAGTACCAAATTGGGAGGCTCATGGCCACCTCCAGGGAAAACAGATTTTGCCCGCTTTTGGCCTCTCTGGATACCCAAACACGTGAATACATAGATGCACACATAAATAAAAATAAAATCTTACAAACAAAAACAAAACTAGAATTTAGGAGCTGGGAATGTAGCTCAGTTGGGAGAATGCTTGCCTTACATGCATGAAGTCTTGGTTTCAGTCCCCGGTGATGCATGAAACCCCAGAGTACTCTTGTAACCTCAGAATTCAGGAGATACAGAAATTGGAGGCTAGCCTGTGCTCCATGAGACCCTATCCCAAACAAAACAAAACTAATGAAGATACATTGGAGCATATATATGTAACAGCATATACTTGGGGAAGTATATTTTCTTTCTTTTCTTTTTTTGAGACCGTGTTTCTCTGTGTAGTCCTGGCTGTCCTGGAACTGGCTCTGTAGACCAGGCTGGCTGCAAACTCAGAAAATCCACCTGCCTCCCAAGTTCTAGGAATAAAAGCGTGTGCCGTCACCACTCAGCTCAGGAAATATTTTAGTGGTGTTTTGGCAGGGGATAATGAAAGCCCAGGAAAAGGCTGTTAAGAGTGTGTGACCAGTCATTTCCTGGGAAAAAAAAAAAAGAAAAGAAAAAGTGAAGGGACAGGTGCCAACCAGATAAAGAGGGGAAAGGGTGTTAAACACAGCATGGGCAGCTTGAGCAAAGGAAGGGTTGGGAAACAGCTGGGAAGTGGCTGTGCTGCTCCGCTGGCCACTTGCGGCGACTGGAAAGTGGGTGAAAGCATGGGAAGCTTTTCACAGCTCAGATAGTGCGGGGATTTCAGTCTCTTCCTAGCTGATTATTTGCGTTTTGCTACGTGGGTAGCATGGAATCGTCAAAAACAGGACACAGGATGGGATCTGCCTTGGGGTGGGGGTTACTGCGGTGTGTTAAGGTTGAGTGGCACCACCTGGCAACTGGGCTGTGTTGCTTTGAAAAGTTGCCACCATTCACTATTATCTGGTGGGTGAGCAGCTTACTTTCCCGACCCCCCCCACCCCCATTCTTGTTTGCTTGGTTAGTTATTTGGGTTTTGTTTTGAGACAGGCTCTTTCTGTGTAGCCCTGGCTGTTCTGGAACTCTGAGAGATCCTCCTGCCTCTGCCTCCTTGGAGGTTGGTTAGTTTTTTATTCGGCAGGCTTTTTAAACTGCTCGCTTTCTCCACGTTGAAATTGGCAGTCCTGATACTGTCACTGTCCCTGAAGGATTGTCGCAGCATTAAGTGACTATTTGTGTACATGTGGTAGCATACATCTGTAGTCCCAGTATGAGGGAAGCTGAGGCAGCAGGATGTTGAGTTCAAGGCCAGCCTGGGCTACATAGTGAGACAATGTTTCTCTCTCTCTCACACACACACACAAAAACAAAACAAAAAGAGAAATTAGAGCTGGAGAGATGGCTCAGTGGTTAAGAGCACTAGCTGTTCTTTCCAGGTTCTGTGTTTAATTCCCAGCAACCGCATGGTGGCTCACCCCATGCGTAATGGAGTCTGATTTCCTTTTCTGTTGTGCATGAAAACAGCATCATATGCATAAAAAATTAATCTTAACAACAAAGAGAAGAGGGAAAATATTTTTTTTTAAGTAAATGAAATTTTATAATGAAAAGGATGGAATTTCCTAGGTTTGATTTACCATGTACATCAGTGTAGGAGGGTCAGAAGTTAAAAAGAGAGCTGTGATGAGGAAAAATAGGAAGCAGGGAAATAATCCATCCTGATGCAGTTGGGTGCCTGTGAGGCAGAGTCCCTAATTCTACCGTCTATCCATGAAAGTTCTAGAGAAAGGTAGGCCTTCCGGAGGCAGTTACAGCGACGGAGGAGACAGTTTGGTGGTCTGGGGCTTATTTAGGCCTCTCTCGTGTAGTACTTACTACTTACTTAAATGTCTTGTTGAGGAAAAAGGTTAATGTTAGAAAGCAAGGTATGACAGGTAACAGGAAAGGCAGAACGGTAAGAAGATACAGTGCTTCTTTGGTGCCTCCTGTTGGCCAGATGCTGTTCAAAGCTCTTTGGAGTTTGTTTTGAGACAGGGTCTCACTGTGTAGCTCTGACTGGCCTCTGCTCCCTGAGGGCCGGAGGGTAAGCACTTTATTTGTACTGCTTTATTTAGACCTGACTCTGACATAGAAACGGTTTTACAGACTGACAACTGTTCAGAATGGCTGACGTGGCCTGGCCGGGTCACACAGTCAAGTAGGAAACAGCTGGATTTGCACGTAGACCACCAATGGTTCCAAAGGCATGTCAGGGGATGAGAAGGGGAATGTGGGCCAGATTGTTTGAGGTGTCTTGTTGGTGAATAGGAAGAACATGGCGCTGAGGCTGGACTTGAATCATGGGTGACATAGGAAGGCATAGTGGACATTAATTAATTAGCTTATTTTTATTTGCTATTTATTTATTTATTGCCGGTGTATCCTTGGCTGTCTTAGAACCACGCTATAGGCCAGACTGGCCTTGCATTCAGAGATCTGCCTGCTTCTAAGAGACAGGATTTTATAAGTAGCTCTGGCTGTCTGGAACTCACCGTGTAGATCAGGCTGGCTTCTTCCTCACAGAGATCCAGCTGTGTGCGTGGAAGCAGATAAGAGGAAAATCTGTGGGAGTTGATTTCCTGCTTTCACCATGTAGGTCCTGGGGATTGAACTTAGGTGAGTAGGCTTGCTAAGAAGTAAGTTGCTACCCACTTGAGCCCTCTCATCTACTACCCACAGCAGACTTTTGAGTCTTGGTGCAGGTGAGTCATAGCCAACAGGCATTTGGGCAGTGGGGGGAGTTTAAGCATTGATAGGCTGGCTCCTGTATTTTTACGGAGGAGGACATGAAGTAGTTCATGTCCATTGTGATTATCTAGAGGGGTATGTGCTTGGAGCCCAGTGGCTTTATGTATATATGTAATTTAATCCCTGGGTTGGTTTGGTTTTGGTTTTGGTTTTTTTGAGACTGGGTTTCTCTGTATAGTCCTGGCTGTCCTGGAACTCACTGGGTAGACCAGGCTGGTCTTGAACTCAATGAAGATCTGCTTGCTTCTACCTTCCTCATGCTGGGATTAAAGGTCGGTGCCACCACCCAGCATGTTGGATGTCTGTTTGATCTCATAGTTTCAAAGGACTCAAAAACAAAACAAAACAGTTTTAGGACCTCAGGAGATGGTTCAGCAGGTAAACAGCACTTGCTGAGTAATCCAGACCCTGTTAAAATCGCCAGAATCTATGTAAAGAGCCAGATTTGGGGAGCTTGTGGACCAGCCAGCCTGGCAGAAACGAGAGACACTGTTGATAAGGCGGAAGGAGAGAAATGATTTCCGGGAGGTTGTATGCCGATCTCTACATTTTTTTGCCATGGCATGTGCACACACACTCCTAGTTGGTTAACTAGTTGATTAACTAAAAACTTCATTGAACATAGAAATTGACTGAGTAATAGCTAACATTCACGCATTGTGGCACATGTATGTGCATGTGAATTTCAGAGGCTGCTTTTCAGTTTAATTAGGCGTTTGCTCCTAGTTTGGGTGTTGTCATAGGTTGGGTTCTTGGGAAGCTGACTCTGAGATATCAATTACCATACAAGACGCTTTATTAGGGAGTGTTCTTGGGATTCACACCTGTGGAAAGGAGAGGACGGAAACAAGGTTGGGCAGAGGGAGGGACTGAGGTGCACTGACATCTCCCACTAATCATCAGGGAGCTTCTTCCGGGGAGAGTTGGGGAATGGAGGGGGGACTTTAGGCCACTCCTGCTGTCGTGGTCAGGTAAAGGTTTCTGGCTGCCTCTGCTCCCCCCCCCCTAGAAAGTAGGTTCTGGGGCAAGGCGGTGTTCTGCAGCTCTGAGCTTGTAGCTGTGGGCCGCAGCTGTAACCCTGTATGCAGGCAGCGCCCCCAGCAGCTGGAGCACTAAGTCTTTCATTCCTAATGAGATACCTGGTTCAGGCATCACAGAAGCCAAACTGCAAGACGTCAGAGGCTTCATAGAACAAGGATCCCAGCATCCAGCTGTGGATGACTTGTGAGCCCCCAGACCCTGGCCTGGACAACTCACTGTGTAGACCAGGCTGGCCTTGAATTTAAATCCGTTTTCTTGCCTTTGCCTTCCAAATACTGGGATTACAGATTACGTTAATTTTTTTTTAAATTTATTATTTGTGCGTGTGAATTTCAAAGGACAACTTCTCTTCTCTCCCCATGACATGGATTCTGGAGACCAAACTTCGGTGGCTATGCTTGCATCATCAAGGGGAAAGTGCCTTTAACCACTGAGCTTTTAGTCATATCCCCAGGAGGGCTTCTCAGTCTTATGAGGGTTATTTGATTTAATTTCCAGAGGTTGAGTGTGAATTCAACATTAAAATTATAATGAATTTATGCAAAGTCATAGTATTAGAAATAACTTCTAGATCAACGAGTCTTGACTTTTTAAGAGTAACATCTAAGCTGGGTGGTGGTGGCCTTTAACCCAAGCACTTGGGAGGCAGAGGCAGGTGATCTCTGAGTCTGAGGCCAGCCTCTACAGAGCAAGTTCCAGAACAGCCAAGGCTACACAGAGAAACCCTGTCCCTAAAAACAAACAAACAAACAAACAAAAAACAACAAAAAAGAGTGACATCTGAGGGACTTCAGAGATGGCTCAGAGGTTAAGAGCACTTTCTGATCTTGCAGAGGATCCAAGTTCGGTTCCCAGCACCTATAATTTTCACACTCCCCTGTAATTAGTCTTCTGGCTCGTCATATCTCTACCCCCAACCCACACTATTTTTTTCTTCCCTTTCTCCTTTTAGCAAGTCTGCCATTCTAAGGCTGTTAGATCAGTTCTAGTCCTTGCCTTGTCTCACAACCGGCTCTGTGAGCTTGTGCACCTGTCTTTACTTGCAGTCTGAGTTTCTCATGTAAAATTAGGGTAATGACTCCTGTCATGTTGATATGTCATGCTTGTTTCAGGGATCAAACAGTGTAGCTTCTCTGGCAATACTTTAAAAAGCAGCTCATGACCTCCAAATGTCAAGTAGCAGTTTTATGCTCATTACCCATCTTCCTTTCCCCGGCCTGACTCGCCTCCAGCTTGCTGGCTTCCTTCCAGGAGTGTTTGGACAATCCTGCTGTGCTTTGTGGCACTGTGTCTGAACCATGAAATGTCATTCTGGAAGCTCCCTTTGGACCAGTGGGGATTTAATTAGAGTATTGGGAGCCATAGAGGAAGCCATTAAAAATAGAAGTTGTATTTGAAAGAAATGTCTTCCTTTTTTAGGGGGGCGGGGGAGTGTTTCGAAACAGGTTTTCTCTGTGTAGCCTTGGCTTTGTAGACCAGACTGGCCTCAAACTCACAGTAATCTGCTGGCCTCTCCCTCTCCGGTGCTGGGATTAAAGGCTTGCACCCCTGCGCCTTTCACAATGTCTTTCTTCCAGCAACAGGAGTAGTACTAGTAGAACATAACACATTAAAAATGTTCAGGGCATGTCTCTGACATGAACTCAGTGGTGTGTTCTTTGACACTCCCCCGCCCCCCTGAGGGAGGAGCAGCCTTGCCAGACCACAGAGGAGGACAGTGCAGCCAGTCCTGATGAAACCTGATAAGCTAGGGTCAGATGGAAGGGGAGGAGGACCGCCTCTATCAGTGGACTTGGAGAGGGGAATGGGAGGAGATGAGGGAGGGAGGGTGGCATTGGGAGGGAATGAGGAAGGGGACTACAGCTGGGATACAAAGTAAACTAATTAATATAAAAAATAAAAATTTAATCTGGGATACAAAGTAAACTAATTAATATAAAAAAATAAAAATTTAATTAAAAAAATGTTCAGGGCAGGAAAGCCGCGCTTACCTGTCTGTGGTACGGATGCTGCCAGCGAAAGCGAAGAGCTGGTTTCTGGGGAAGTGGTGTCCCTCGCACATGCTCTTTCTCTCCCCGCCGGGTCGAATGGCAATGACCCCAATCTTGAGATGGCTTGGGCCATTGGAGCAATGCTGCATGCTGAAGTCTATTACAAACCGGTATCAGCAGTTGACCCACAGTTCCTGAAACTCACCAAAGTAGATGACCAGATCTAATCTGAATTCCGTTAAAATTTCAAGAAGCCCAGGCAGACATATTAGACCCAGAAGAACTCAAATCAGTTAAAGAGAAGTGGAGGCTGTTCTGCTTAAGGTTTGAGGGGGTCGTAGAAGACTAGGACCGTGGTACTGTGCTGTGACTGGATTGTTCCCAGGGCTACTGAGGAGAATACCATCTCTGCACCCAAGGCTCATTTTTTTGCGATCGAAATTGCTCAGAACCGGGAAGGCTATAACAAAGCAGTTTCCAGCAGTGTTCAGGACCACAAAGAAGAGGAAGCTGAGGAAGGAGCTGATAGTCAAGAAAAAGGGGAAGGAGTCAGCAGAGGAGGAGAAAAGTATAAAACTAACCAGGGAGGAGAAAAAGAAAGCCAAGAAATGTAGCTCAGCTGAACCCACACGTATCAGGTGCTACGGGCATAGCCCCCTTTGGTTAAATGATTGCCCTTGCACAGATGAAGGACCCAGAAGGACATCTTTCTAGCTAGTAAGAGAAGCTACTCTGGGCATAATGGCCTACACACAATAGTCCCTTAGTTAACTGTTGCTTGATACCCCACTTCTTGGCTGTAACTGTTGAAGTACGACATTTTGTAAATAAATTCCTTATTACTTAAAAAAAAAAAAAAAGAAAGAAAGAAAAATCAGGGTGGCCGGGAGGTGGCGGCTCAGGCCTTTAAGGGAAGCAGATGGGGAAAAAAATGCTCAAGGTACCGGCCAGCTTGACTCTCCCTTGACCTTAAAGTTCTCAGCTCCATCTTCTAGATCTGTCTTATCTTCCTGCTTCATGGCAACTCTTGTCTGCTTCTGATGAGGTCCCTCTCTTCCTTATTTTAATTTAATTTAATTTAATTTAATTTAATTTAATTTTATTTTATTTTTTCAGGCTCTTTGGTACAAGGCAAGGGTTCGGTGTACACTTCTCAAACGGAAGTCCGAGTTCCTGAGAATGACCGTGAGTGGCCAGAGCTGTGGAGGGTTAGGGCGAGGTCGGGAAGGCACGCGTTCTAGCGTGTAGTTTGGAGGGAGGCTACACCTCCCTCTCATGTTGATCCTGTCTGCAGCCGTCAGGTTGTCCTGTACCTACTCCGGCTTCTCCAACCCCAGAGTGGAGTGGAAGTTCGTCCAAGGCAGCACCACGGCCCTTGTTTGCTACAACAACCAGATCACAGGTAACTTGTCCCCTCTGCTGGGATCATCGGGGAGTAGCTGACGCTGCCCGGCCCGGATTCCGGAGGTCGGGGCACACCCTGGAGCTCAGGGCTCCCGAGTACTTCCCTTTAGTGGAGGACAAAGAATGTGCCTGGGCTGCCTCATCTTCTGAGCTCTCCAGTTGACTTCGCCTCTTCTGTTTGCGCTTCGTTTCCTGGTAGCTCCCTATGCAGACCGAGTTACGTTCTCATCCAGTGGCATTGACTTCAGTTCTGTGACCCGGAAAGACAACGGCGTGTATACTTGTATGGTCTCGGAGGACGGTGGCCAGAACTATGGGGAGGTCAGCATCCACCTCACTGTGCTTGGTATGTGCCATGTCGCCTCATGTCTGCTTAAAGCTTCCCTGAACCTGAAGGCAGACTGCTAAGCTTTAGACCTTGTGGATGGTGAGAATATACAGGTTGGGCCCCCTGGCTTGGTAGGAACTAAAGGCAAACGGCAGGTGCCTCTGATTGGTTGAGAGTGTCGTCATCCTCCTCAGTTACCTACACTCACGTAACCCTCTTGCCCTTGTAGTCAGCATCTTCTTTTTCTTTTCTCTCCCCTTAGTGCCTCCATCCAAGCCGACGGTCAACATCCCCTCCTCTGTCACCATTGGGAACAGGGCAGTACTGACCTGCTCAGAGAAGGATGGTTCCCCGCCTTCTGAGTATTCCTGGTTCAGGGATGGGGTGTTCATGGCTACAGACGCCAAGAAAACCCGTGCCTTCGTCAATTCTTCCTACACCGTCGATCCAAAGTCAGGGGATCTGGTATGAGAGGGGAGAGCTGAAGGATGGGGTCACAGTCGGGGAATCCCTGAGAGTGGGATCACAGCGGCGTTGGGGCTGATTGAAGGTCAGAGAACTAAGGGGCTTGGCTTATTGGAGCAAGAAGCCAGTTTGTACTCTTCCCTCCAGATCTTTGATCCCGTGACAGCCTTTGACAGCGGTGAATATTACTGCCAGGCACACAATGGAT
Organism: Pachyuromys duprasi; assembly: GCA_028658305.1. Lineage (NCBI taxonomy): Eukaryota > Metazoa > Chordata > Mammalia > Rodentia > Muridae > Pachyuromys > Pachyuromys duprasi. The sequence continues at coordinate 20,353,313 of CM053759.1, read as the reverse complement.
TTGGGGCGGCCATGAAGTCGGAGGCTGTGCGCATGGATGCTGGTGAGTAGGGTGTGGCTGCGGCCTCATCAGACCTGGGGCCTGATGAGAAGCTGATGTTCGTGTGGCTGCTGACCTCTCCTTTGTGTCTCACAGTGGAACTGAATGTGGGGGGCATCGTGGCAGCTGTGCTCGTAACACTGATTCTCCTGGGAGTCTTAATTTTCGGCATCTGGTTTGCCTATAGCCGAGGATACTTTGAAAGTGAGTATTTCCCCCTTGGAAGCTTGCTTGTTTGTGATCTCACAGGCTGGTCTCCAGCTCACAGTGACCCTCCTGCCTCAGCCCGTCAAATGCTGAGACTATAAGCAGGTGCTGCTCTGCCCAGTGGGAAGTTCCTTCCTGTATCTTTGTATGGTTTGTGGTGTCTGAGTATGGACCATGCTCCATGCGCTGGCGCCATCTTCCCAGGGAACATGGTTACCTCATCTAGCTCATATCAAGAAGCACTTATGAGGGCTGGAGAGATGGCTCAGGGGTTAAGAGCACTGGCTGCTCTTCTAGAGGACCCGGGTTTGATTCTCAACACCCACGTGGCAGCTCACAACTCTCTGTAACTCCAGTTTCAGAGGATCTGGAGTCCTTCATACAGACTCATGCAGGCAAAACACCAATGTATATAAAATAAAAAAATAAATTATTAACAACCACAAAGAAAGGACGCACAAACCACTTCCCCCTAATTTCTGTGTTATGCTGTGTTCTGTTCTGAAAGCAATCGTGATTGTAGCTGGTCTTTGCTACTTGAGGGTTCTTCTTTTTTCCACCCTTTACCTCCTCTTTCCCCCTAATAGAGGGAAGAGAGGAAATAGGAAAAATTTTGATTATTATTTCTTTTGTTTCTTCTTTGAGAGTGACTGCTAAGAAACCGAAGCCTGCTCCCCTGAATGACCAATAACCACCCACCTTACCTCTGAAAAGTTCCCAGAATTCTAAACATCACACAGTCACAGAAACTATCTGCAGCTGGCAAAACCACGCCTCTGCTAGATCGAGAGGCAAATCATAGTCAGCTGGTGTGGACAGCCCAAAGCAGCCCCATATCCCCACACCTGGGATTAAAAATGAAAACATATTCTTACAATAACATTTTTTTGTTTTGTTTTGTTTTGTTGTTGTTTTTAAAGAAGCCAAAATTGCAGAATTGTCACTACATATGATCTTCTTTTTTTTTCCTTTTTTCTTTTCTAGGAGCAAAGAAAGGGTGAGCCTGCTATTGTCCCAGTGTTCTCTGATTAGAGCATGGCTATGTATGGTTTGGAGCCCTCGGTGGGGGCGTGGGGGTGGCGAGTGAAGCAGAAGAAGTTTTGGAGGGAATGACACCTGGACTTCCGTCCTTGTCTCCTGTTAGCACCTCCCTTCTAAACACTCAGTTTTCCTGCGATGTTCTCCATTCTGACCCCTGATATTGGTGAGGGCACATTCATTGCCAGGGCCTGAGCATCTCCCATTTCTGGTTTGCTCACAGTACTGCACCGAGTAAGAAGGTGATCTACAGCCAGCCAAGTGCTCGAAGTGAGGTGAGTGTGCCTGCCCTGAGGAGGCGAGGCCTTTCCCATCAAGTGGATGTTTTCTAGCCTGTTAGTGTGTTCATGAGCAAAATGGAGTTGACTGGGTGTTTTATTTCCCCAGGGGGAATTCAAACAGACCTCCTCGTTCCTGGTGTGACCTGCTGTTTCTCCTCTGATTTCCACCCGCCTTACTCAGGTGCTGCAGGCTCCGGCTGCTGGCTGTACCTGCACAGGATGTCTTCCTTGTCTCCTGGGTTCCAGGGGACCCCTTGCTTTTGTTTTAGCTAGGATATGACTTTAATAACGTCAGATACTTCTCTTTCCTGCTCTTCTTTTCTTACCACCATTGGGTGGCCTGAAACTAGTTACAAAGTCTCCATTCCCTATTCCTATGTGGGAGTGGACATGAGTTCTAGACTAGACAGCAAAAAAGCGACTGGGCTGACGGGACCCCAAAACGAGTACCTGGCTGTAATGGCCATTGAATAAGGACTTTAAGCCTAATTCCCCAGCTTTCTCCTCCCCTGAGGAGGATGGGTGCCAGCTGCTCCAGAGTGGGGACTGGAGAAAAGAGGAGCTGACCTCATTGGTGGCGACCTCGGTCTCCAGTCTCTCCTCTGTCTCCACAGAATGTGCCACTGGGATTCTCCTGGATACAAGTAAACTGACACTGTGTCTATAAAAGGTGGGAGAGCCCAGTTAACTCCCAAGAGACTTGGAGTAAGAGATTGAAACGATCTAAAGAAAAGGCTGGAACTGGAAGGGCCGTCAGTCAGTCTTCATTTGGCAGGATCTACGGCACAGACCCTTTTAAGATGCTGATAGGTTGTGGAGATGTGTGCATTAGAGTCTCGGCTCTTTGGTGGGCCGGACTGCATGCGTGCGTGGGTGTGTGCGTGTTTGTGTGTGTATGTGTGTGTGTCACGCTCATGACAGAAAGAGGGGAGGAGAGAGGGCTAGACTGACTTAAGTGTATAGTGAATTTGGTTGCTCCATGGAAGGGCTTCCTAGCTCTTTGTGAAGGTTATGTTTCTGTGTGTTTATGTTAGAAAGATGTTGCTGGAAATAAAAACTTGATTTGTCAATCTGCTTTTTGTTGGACCTGGGGAAATGAGATCTTTAAGGGACTCTGGGCTACTTTGTATGAACAGGAAAACACCTGACGGTTCTGCTTCCCAGCAATTTGTGGCTGGTCCCCAGGACTGTGTTCTCAACTGAAGGCAGGGCTTCTTGCTACTGCAACCTAGTTCCATAGCTTCCTGCTAGGGTGCCCGTGCTGCTGTTAGAAGAAAGTGCCCATCCAACCTCCTGTCTGGGTGTATGCAATGAACATTCCTAAGGCTTCCTAGGGGCCATTCCCCAGTCATTTGAAGAACTACTTTTAATGTTTGAGATAGCAAGAGTTAAGTTAGCAAGATAGGTCTGGTAGTCTTTGCTCTCTTCCATCTGGAACCCTTTCAGCTTTTGGAAACTAAGCCGTCCACGTAAGAGTCTTCCATCGATGGAGTTTTCCAGAGGTAATAAAATACAGTTGCACAATAAAAGAAAAAAGCTGGAACAGTTCCGTAAAGATAAGACTTTTTCACCAGGCATGGTGTCACGTGCCTTTAACCCCAGCCAGCACTGGGGAGGAAGAGGCAGGTGACTCTCTCTGAGTTCAAGGCCAGCCTGGTCTACAGAGTGAGTTCAGGAGGCCACGGATACAAGAGAAACTCTGTCAATAAAGGGTGTGTGGGTGGGGGGAACTTTTCAATTGTGTTTCAGTTGGTTGGGGGATGGGGGTGAGGCTGATTCATCGCCCCTTCACTCCTTGAGATAAATTTATTCCCTCAGGTACTTTTCATGAGTATGAATCAGTCTTGGAGTTCACCTCTCCAGCTTACTACATGCCTTGGAAATGCCATGTCTGCCTTCATTTTACAATGTCAAAGCTAATTTTTGTAATAAATGTTTATTTTTCATGTTGATTTCGTTTTAGTCCTGAAGTTCTGCAGTAAGAGGGTTGGGACTCTTGGGATGGAGATAGAGCTGAGTTAGTAAAGTGCATGCCTAAAGCCCTGAATGGATCCTCAGCTCTTCACCTTTCTGGTCACCTCAGCTTGATCGCTTACAGAACCCAGGACCACCAGCTTAGGGGTGGCACCAACCACAATAGCCATCCCCCCCCCCCAAAAAAAAGACCAATCACTAATTAAGATGCCCGAATTAAGATCCACAGCCAGATCTTATGGAAGTATTTTTACCAGTTGAGGGAGCTTCTCAGATGACTATAGTTTGTGTCAAGTTGACATAAATCCAGCCAACATAGTAATTTTTAAAAAGCTTTAAATTCTTAAGCTTTTCCAGCATAAGCATTACCCTTTCTCTGGCGCTGGCTGTGAAAGTCAGGTATCAAGCCGGGCGGTGGTGGCACACATTTTTAACCCCAGTACTTGGGAGGCAAGCAGCTTTCTGAGTTCTAGGCTAGCCTGGTCTATGGAGGGATTTCAAAGAGGGTAGCACAAAGAAACTTGAAAGAAGGAAAGAAAACTCCAGCATGAAATGGAATAGAACTGTTTTTTTTTTTTTTTTTTTTTTTCCTTTTTGGATTTTTGAGACAAGGTTTCTCTAGGTAACATCCCTGGCTGTAGACTAGGCTGGCCTCCAACCTCTCCCTCCCCCAGTACTGGGATTACAGGCAAAACCCACCACACTCACCCAGAACCTTTTTTTCAGATGTTAACTACTAGTATCACTAATGCCCTTTCATGGGCACAGAGAAGCCCAACTTCACATTCCATGGTATCTCTAATCCTGAGTAGAGATAGGATTGTAACTAGAGTTTGCTACGTCGTGGCTTCTTCTTTCCCTCTTCCACCTTTCCCCATCCCTTCACTTCTTCCTTTATCAGCCCCCTAAAACTAGATAGGAGAAGAGAAAGGATAGAGGGGAAAAGGGTGTTGTTACGGTTAGACTACTTCCTCCTGTTTAGGGGTGTCAGGTTCCTTGGGGCGAGTTTGGTCTCTGCCGTCAGGATATCTAATTTCTTGGTTCGTTGCACAGGACTACTTGACAAACTGCAACTGTCCAGCCACCAACAAGCCACCCACCTGTCGGGATCCTAGCATTTACATAGCCTCCAAAGAGTTCCCAGAATTTCCAGATGTCACACTCACAGGAACTACCGTACCTGGCAGACCCCACGCTCCTGCCTGAGAAAGGGGCAAATCATATCTCCCCGAACCTGGGGTTAAAGTGAAAATATTCCCATATTTCTGTTTTTTAAAGAAACTAAAATTACACAATTCTCACTCCATGTGAGTACTTAGAAGAAGACTTTTTGGTAAAGAATGAAACCATACCCATTTCCCCCTCTTTAAGAGAGTTAATCCAAATGGGCCCATAAATCAGGAAGCTAGGAGGGACAAGCTCAAGGTCCTGGGTTCAGTCCCCAGTCCCTTAACCAGCCAGTTGTGGCCTAGCCCTGTACAAAGGCAGGAAGATTAGGAATTCACGGTTTGGTTTGGTTTGGTTTTTTTCAGCCTAGGTGGGCTGTGGTGGCACATTTCCTCTAATCCCAGCTCAGGAGGCAGAGGCAGGCAGATCTCTGTTAGTTTGAGGGTAGCCTGCTCTACAAAGTGAGTTCAAGGCAGCCATAGCTACATAGAGAAACACTGTCTTGAAGAGCGAAACAAAACAACGGATTCACCAGAGCATCAGTCTAGGTTACATGAGACCTCAAATAGTAACTAATGATAATAAAGCCTACCTAAGAAAGTTTGGCATAATGGTCTACTCACCCTATGAATGTTTTCCTCCACACTGGTCCTTTTTGTCATTGATCATCCATGAGGCTAATACACAGCTGTCTTTTTGTGGTTTGCAGCTTCTGAATTCATTTGCTAGAAACAAGCGAGAGTGTCTTAGGGTGTTGTGGATTATTAATATTTACTATTAATATATCTTTTAGTTAAGCAGTGGTTATTCCTAAACCAGTTGTATAACCAGATCACCACACAGAAACTAGGATTTATTTAACCTAGAGCACAATGATGGGCAATAGTTACTCCATCCTAAACCTCCAAACCCGCATAGTTCCTACCATTCAGATTTCCCACATTATACTTGCTTTTAGTCAAGTCTTAGGTCCGGATCATCCCTCTTCATGGTTCCAAGTCCTGTTCTGCAGATCTGTTATCCTTGCTTCCTTCTGCCTCAGGACCAGGATGTCCCACCCTATTCTCTCCATTGTTGTTTTAATTGACAATATAGAGAACAAATAGTGGCATGCTTGCACAAACTTGAGACAATGCAATGTCCTGATTGAAACCAGAGAGTGGAGTAGAGAAATCAGCATTTGAATGAACAAGTGTAAATTGTATACATTCCATAAGAACATTATACCAACATTAGGGTTTTATTGCTATTAACAGACAGCATGATCTCAACTTTTTTTTTTTTTTCCCTCAAAACAGGGTTTCACTGTGTCTTGGCTGGCCTAGGAACTAACTCTACAGACCAGGCTGGCCGAAAACTCACAGAAATCCACATGCTTCTGCTGGGATTAAAGACGTACATCACCCCCACCAAACCCCCACCACACCTCCACTGGCCACAGCAACTTTTTTTTTTTTTTAAGATTTATTTATTATTTATACAGTATTCTGTAGGCACACTACACACCAGAAGAGCGCACCAGATCTCATCATAGACGGTTGTGAGCCACCATGTGTTTGCTGGGAATTGAACTGAGGACCTTTGGAAGAACAGCCAGTGCTCTTAACCTCTGAGCCATCTCTCCAGCCCAACACAGCAACTCTTATAAAGGAAAACATTTACTTGAGGCTGGCTTACAGTTTCAGAGTTTAGTCCATTACCATGGCGGGAGCATGGTGCTGGGAGTTCTTGATCTGAGGATGCTGAGGAGACTCCACATTGGGTGGAGCTCGAGCATAGGAGACCTCAAAGACCACCCCCACGGTGACACATTTCCTCCTACAAGTCCCACCCCCTCCAACAGGGCCACAGCTAATAGTACCACTCTCCATGGGCCAAGTATTCAAACACGTAAGTCCATGGGGGCCATACCTATTCAAACCACCCCATTGAGATCCTACAAGGTATTTTCTTGATCTGCCTTTGTGTGTTGTGTGTTCGTGCAGGCATGTGCATGCATGTATGCATGAATACATGCAGAGGTCGGAGAGCAAGGGTAGGTGTCTTCCTCAATAGCTTTCCGACTCTCTCCCTGAACCTAAAGCTCACCAGTTTGGCTAGACTGGCCACCCCCCCAAGCACTGGGTTTACAGACGTGTTCCACGTGAGCCTCACTTGTATGTGGTGCTGGGGGATCAGGATCAAATTCAGATCCTCCCATTTGCTGACAAACACTAACAGCTGGCTCACTGGCCCTCTTGTCCTGCTCATCACCCTTTTTTTTAAAAAACAGGGTCTTACTCTAGCCTAGCCCAGATTGGCCTCAAGCTCCCTGTAATCCTCCTGTGTCAGCCTTCCAAGTTCTGAGGTTACAGGTGTGAGCAGCCATGCCCAGTTTTATTTCCTTATATTCTTCCGTGTCTCTTAGTCACTGTCCTTTTGCTGTGGGCACCATGACCAAAGCAATGCTTATGAAAGAAAGCATTTTTATTGGGGGCCTTGCCAGCAGTTTCAGAGACTCGGTCTGTTACCAGGGCAGGCAGGGATTGGAGCAGTAGCTGAGTCCTGATCCTCCTGAGCCACACACGGAGAAATGCTGGGCCTGATGTGGGTTTTTGAAGCCTCAAAACCCACCCCCAGTGACATACTTCCCCCAGTAAGGCCACGCCTCCTAATCCTTTCTAAATAGTGCCACTCCCTGATGACCAAGCGTTTAAATATATGAGCCTGGGGTTGGGGGGGAGGGGAGGCGTGTGCTGCTGGCTAGTCCCTCCAGGTGTGCACCATAGCTCATCCTTTCTTTTACTCAGTTTCTGAAACAACCACGCCCGCTGGTTGGAGTGTGGGGAGGGCGGCTCAACTCTAGCAGCAGGAAGCACTTTCTGGTTTACAAAGTTTCCCCGATGTAAATTTTGTAGATGCTCAAAGGGGACGAGGAGCCAGCCTGCCCCCAGTCTCCTTGAGGAGCGCCAACAGTGAGACCCGCACCTCACATTCCCCTAATAGGCCAGAAAACTGAAAAAGCTGTAACTGCTGCTTTTGCCTTCAGAGCTGAAACACTGGGGCCATCATGAGTCTACCACGATGCCATTGCCTTATATGAAAGTAGTGTGTGTGTGAGAGGGAGGTTGAGAGAGAGAGACCTCTCCTAAAAGCACCTGCTCTGTTACTAGGTCACGCTCTTAGCTCTTCAGGGTCAGTTATGTTGAGTACTGCCTTGGTGTTTGCTGAGTTTCTACCCCATTCGACTCCCTTTCATATGTGAGCATAGGGTTTCTTGGAGGCCAGAAGCTTCTCTTTAGGTGGCTAGCAGAAAGGTTGCATCTAAGATGGCTCCGGATTGGCTGCTAGAGAGCCTCTGGCTTCATGTTGCTATCTGCATGCAAAATCATGAGCACTGCTAGCTGACAGTTGCCATGACAACAACAGAAATAACTATGTAAGCAGAGAAAAAGGGGAGCCCAAACGATGACCAGAAGACTATGGCTCCCTGTTATTAGCCTCCTCTCTCTCTTTCTCTCTCTCTAAGGGGTGGGTTAAGATGTTCTCTCATGTGCCCCAAACTGACTTTGAACTCATTGTAGATGAAGATGATCTTGAATTCTTGATCTTCCTACTTTCACCTCCTAACTTCTGCTTTCTCTCCTTTTTCCTCTTCTCCTCTCTCTCACACTGGGTCTCACTGGGTGGCTTTGACTGGAACAGGCCAGGTGGACAAGTTTTTGGAAACCTCTTCCCTGTTGCCTGAGTGCTAGAACAGCAGGTGTGCACTATAGCTCCTCCTTTTATTCGGTTTCTGAAACAACTACGCCCGCTGGTTGGGGTTGGGGAGAGATGGCTCAGTGGGTAAGGATACTGAGCCAGCAGCGAGTGCTAAGATTGAATCCTGAACACCCACATGAAAGCCAGATGTGATAACCCCGGTGCTGGGGGGGGGGGGGGCTGATATAAGAGACTGGTGAGTGACCCTGCCTAAAGGGAGTAAGATGGAGTTTGACAGAGGAAGATGCTAAACACCCTCCCATGGCCTCTGGGGTGGGCACGGGAAGGCATATTCTTGTATGTTTATGGACATACAAGGCATATACATAGGCATATCCCACGCAAATGGGCATATGCTCCTCCCACTAAAACAAAACAAAAGCTGGCAGAGAGATGGATCCAAACACTCAAAAATAAATAGGTCTTTAAAAAAATCTAAAATGAACGATTCTTCCAGATCCCTAAAAGTTAAGAACTTCACTGTTGCCGCACTTGGTGGTGCACGTCTTTAATCCCAGCACTTGGGAGGCAGAGGCAGGTGGATCGCTGTGAACTGGAGGCCACCCTGGTCTACAATGGGAGTCTAGGACAGCCAGGGCTACACAGATAAACCTTGTCTCGAAAAACGAGAGGCGGACTTGACTGTTGAGTTTATCTCTTGCTTCTGTTCTTGACCAATAACAGTCTCCTTCACCGTTCAGTTGGCATTCAGGCTTGTTATTGGTTCCATGACTCCAAGAGGAAAATGGGTCCCAGTTTGGAGGAAGCATGGGTAACAATTTTTTTTTTTTATTCAGCCCTTTGGGACACTTTTTTTTTTTAATGGAGTAAAGTGTTGTCATTCTAGACTTGAAAATATAAGATCAATTAAGATTTTTTTCCACCACGCCCAGGTGAGCATCTAGGATTTTAAGACTCAATTATTATCGTTTTGCTCTTTGGCATCTTGAATAAATATGAAAAAAGTTGGGGTGGGAGGGGAAAGAACCTGGCTAGTGCTGGCAGCAGGTGCTTCAATAGAATGGAGTCGATCCCAGGTGGGCCCTGGGCTGTCCTCTCCCACTATGTTGTTTTTATTGCCATATAGTAATTATATATTGTAATGATTGCTTTGAGACTTTCATGTGTGTATACAATACAGTGACCTTCACTCCCTTTCTGTCCTGTCTTTCACTGGTCTGTTTCCTCTTCTCAAATAGTCCCCCCTTTTGATATTTCATTTCTCTCCCTCTTTCTCTCTGGTGTGTGTGTGTGTGTGTGTGTGAACTCAATGAATTTAATCAGGGCAACTTTCAGTGTCCCCTGATGTTTTCAAGGTTCCACGGGCAAAAGCATAAAGAGCAGGTGAAGCTGAAATAGAGTTGGTGAAAGGAGAAAGCTGGTAGCTGCTGTGCTAAAGGCCGGTTCTCTGACTTCTCTCTGCCAGAAACTTACACACACAGATTCTTTTCACAGTCTTTTGTTTTTTAAGATCTCTCCCGTTAAAAAAAGGGTTTTGAACCAGTTGGCGGTGGCACACACCTTTAATCTCAGCACTCGTGAGGCAGAGGCAGGTGGATTTCTGTGAGTTTGAGGCCAGCCTTGTTTACAGAGTGAGTTCTAGGACATCCAGGGCTACACAGAGAAACTCTATCTCGAAAAACACAAAACAAAAAAACAAAAACAAAAGAACGAACAAAAAAGGGTTTTGCAATCTTGCTATGTAGCCCAGTGCACCACCACTGCTGGCAAGAGCTTTTCTACTTTGATGAGCCCCGTGAAGTGGAAATACGGACTCAAAGCACTTTGGGCTAAGATTCAGCAAAGAAAGTAGGACCATCAAGCGGTGAGAGTTGGCTGATTTACCTTAATCCACAGCCTATTAGTCAGCAAGCGCGTCTTTCCTTCCTGGCCAACAATGTGTGGAATGTTCCTGGTTCCTTACCACAAGAAGAAAAAACTCAAGTGCAGGATCCATGACGTTTGCAAGGATCTGTATCTTACATAGAAAAAATCAACTTAAACCATAAGTACCGAGTTTCCTTGTTTTTATGAGACAGGGTCTCACTGTGTCCTGGACTGTCCTGTCCTGGAACTCACTATATAGTCCAGGCTGGCCTCTAACTCCCAGAGTTCTGCCTGCCCCTGCCTCCCAAGTGCTGGGATTAAAGGTGTACACCATGCCGGGCTCCAAAAATAGAGATTTTTGTGTTTTTTTGAGCCAGTGTCTCTCGCTCTAGCCCACAGTAGCCTGGAATTGCTGGGCTAGTCGGCAGGTAACACCACACCCAGCTAACTATTAAAAATACCATCCTTATGACTAACAAAAACTTGCAGACCTCAGACTACTCCAATAACCTATAAAGTGCTGTTCCTTTCTTCCTGTGGCCTGACTTGTTTGCAGCCAGCCTCATCTCTCTTTCCCTTGATTCCTCCCTTCCAATTAGAGCTTTTGTGTGAGGCTTATACTTTTTCAGTTTCTCTCTATAATCATCGGGATAGAAGTTTCCAAATGTCTGCTAATACGTTTTGTTTGCTAGTTTAGATGGGGGCTTGTGTCTCCCTATGTAACCACGGCTCCAACCTCCTGTGCCTCCTTACTTCACCAGTGCTGGGATTGCAGGCATGCGCCACCACGCTGGACTAACACAGTGCTGGGGACCCAAGTCAGGGCTTCAGGTATACCGGGCAAGTACTGAGTCACGTCCTCAGCCCAGACAGCACTTTCACGTCAATGATGATTCATTGTTTTCTGTGCCTAGTTATTTGAAATGTCTTCAAATTTGGGACGCGGCACACACTAAAACACAATGGAAAAAGTTAAGTTGTAACGCAGGGATTATTTATTTGTCTTTCGTTTAGGGAGAGAGGTGTAAAAAAAATGAAATGTTCAAGTGAAAGTCCTGCGGGTAAAGGAATACTAGGTGTGAAAAGGCTCGCTTTCCTGCAATGAATGTGATGCCACCAGGTGGCGCTAGAGAGTTCTGGCGGGGCACTTCGAAACTGTGTTCTTTTACCTGCAGGATTTGCTGGAGATAAATTTGCGTGAAGAATTAAAAATAGCCCGGCCTATCTGATTGGCAGAGACTCAGAAGCTTGACAGCAGACTCAATTGGCAAGGTTATGAGAAACAAGCACTCCCATATAGTTTTGGAAGGAACACAAAAATGTCTAACTCTGGTAGAGAACAGTTTGGCAATACCTTAGCAGGTCTACATATGCGTCTAGGCTGTGACCTGGCACCCTATGCCGTCTACCCTGAAGATAGAGCTCTAACAATATGAACACACGTATTCACAGAAGTATTTGATTGCAGCATAATTGCACCATGCCAGAAACTATTTTAAAGCGTCCAGAACACAGAATATTGGTTTAATAAGCCACAACGAATGAAATACTGTTCAACTGTAAACAAACAAACAAACAAACAAACAAACCAGGGAAAAATCTCTACAAACGAATTAGAAATGTTTCCTTTCTCCTTGCCTTTCCCTGATCTCTTTTCTTTTATCTGGCTTTTCTCTTGAGACAATGTCTCACTCGGTACCTTAGGCCCCTGGGCTGACCTCACCTCAGAGAGAACCAGTCTAGAGGACCCAGCTGACCGAAAGCAGGGTGACTCAGTCCTGCCTCAACCATCAGGGACCTGGTAGTCCAGCCTTCGAGACCTACTGGAAACAAGGGACCCTTCGCTCCTGTTCCTTCCATCTGTAGCCCGCAAAGTTGGTCTGCAAGGTACTGCTGTTGGCTGCCACCGAGAAAGCCTCTAAGAGCTTTCCAATGGGAACGCTGGTGCTCTCTCTGTTGGCGCCTCTCGGCGAAATTTGGCTGCGACATCTGCCATCTAGTTGATTTCCAAGTTTGATTCCGCTGATCTGGCCGGTTAGACGGACGTCCCTTCCCTCCCAAGTGCTTCTTTGTTCTGTCCTCTTGAAGCTCAAGGATGACCTTCTCCACAGAGGTGGAAGAGTGTCGGACTAGCTTCACTCTCGTGCTAGCTCTAAACAAGCTCTTCACAAGAAATCCCTTCCGAAGGAGAAAGCGAGCCTGTGAAGGCCCTGAGCACAAAGGATCGGGACTTCGGGGTTGTTAGAAAAGCCTAAGCTTTCTGGGTCATCGGCATATGGCGGGCTTTCTGGCACATGCTCTGTCTGCTACCAGTGGGATGGTGGGGTTAGGCTGAGAGCACAGTTTTCCCGAGGACTGGTTTCTTTCCTATGCTAATTCCTAGCCTTACTGTAAAGCCTTTCAGAAGTCGTTCAGTACCCCATTCTCCTGTCCCAAAGAGACCCCAACCTGAGGTTCTAATCAGCCCTCCTATCTGCCTCCCCCTGCCACAGAGGCACAGGGTCTAGAACACACTGGAGTTGGGACTCTTCATGGTGCAGCTTTGTAGGTGGTCTCTCCGGCTAAGAGTAAGACTTGTTTTATTTTTATTTTCCAAGACGGGCTTTCTCTGTGTAGCCCTGGCTGCCCTGGAACTCGTTAGACCAGGCTTGCCTCAAACTCAGAGATCTTGCCTAGCTTGGTCTCTAGACTGCCTGGACCACCACCGCCTGGCAGGAATAAGATTCTTTAGTGATGTGCTGGAGTCATCCATGCTCCTATGAGAAGCGATAAACTCACTGGCTCATCAAACTGGACTTGGAATCCTTTCTTTGGTCTGTCATTTTCCTCTGTCTGGGATGAATAGTGGGGTTTTTAAAAAAAAATTCTTTTTAAAAGTTTTTCAAAGATTTATTATTATTTTTGATATGTATGAGTGCTCTATCTACATGTATACCTGTATGCCAAAAGAAGGCATCAGATTCCAGTATAGACTGCTGTGAGCCACCATGTGGTTGCTGGGAATTGAACTCAGGACTTTCAGAAGAGCAGACAGTGCTCTTAACTGCTGAGCCATCTCTCCAGCCCCAGAATAATGTTTTTTAAAAAAATATCTCTTCAGGTGGCTGGAGAGATGACTCAGAGGTTAAGGGCACTGGCTGCTCTTTCAAAGGTCCTGAGTTCAATTCCCAGCAACCACATGATGGTTCACAACCCTCTATAATGAGATCTGGTGCCCTCTTCTGGCATGCAGGCATACATGCAGGCAGAACACTGTATAAATAATAAATAATTTTTTTTTTAAAGAACTCTTTTAAAAAATAAAATCTCTCTTCAGTAACAGTCATAAAATAGGATTGGTCAAGCTTAAACATGTATTAAAGGGAATTAGTCCATGGGTACACTGTAACCCAGGTGGGCCTGGGACTCTTGTAACCTAGGCTGGACTCCAAGTCATGACAATCATACCTTAGCCTTTGTCCTGAGAGCAGGGATTACAGGCATGAGACACCACACCTGGTTTATCTACCAGGTTTAGGAGATGCTGGTGTTGGCGTCAGAACAAGGTGCCTCGCTGGCTGAGGGCTGCAGTAAGAGTAATTTTCCTGGAACTTTAATGTTTGGGTTCCAAAAAGACAGTGTTCAGGGTCTGGAAGAGGCAGGCCAGAGTGTTAGATTTTCATTAAAAAAGAAAAAATAGAGGAAGCAAGTTTTGTGTGTGTGTCTGTGTGTGCATCTGTTGGAGATCAAAAGTCCTTGAGAACCAGATGTGCTGAGCCACATTCCCGTTTCTCAACTAACTGCTCCATGTGGTTGCTCCGGGACTTGTTTTTATTACTAGGCTTTGACTGGAAGAAACAGTCAGTTTTCCTGGCAGCACTGAGGCTTTGCAGGCAGGCACATTAGGGCTTCTTCCAGGGCCAGCCCAGCAACATGCCTTGACTTGCTAGAAGCCATGTGAGAGTCTGGTCCATAAATCTTTTGTGTGTGTGCGTGCATGTGGAGGTTAGCCTCTGGTGCTATTCCTCAGGACCTGTTTTTATTGCTTTTTGAGACAGTCTCTTCTCACTGGGACCTGGAATGTACTGATCATGTCAGGCTGGCTGGCCAGTGAGCTCTAGGGATTCACAGCTCATCTTCTCTGGCGCTGGGATTACAAACAGTCATAATCATGTCCAGTTTTGTTTTTTTTTTAAACCTTGATGCTAGGGATTAGACTTGGGTCCCCAAGCACTTTATGGATTGTCTCGCCAATGGGTCTTTATCAGCTGGAGTTTCTTGGTAGTAACTCTGTGCTTTCTCAATGACTTAAAACAAATGGGTAACTTGTGTCACAACAGCTAAAAAATATACACTGCTTTTAAAGGTCTTAGGAAGGATTTTCTTTCTCTTCTTCCCTTCCTTTTTTTCCTTTCTTTTATGAGTGTTGTTTTGAGAAAGGGTCTCACGTAGCCCAGGCTGACCTCAAATTTACCATGTAGCTGACAATGATCATGAACTTCTGTTCCTCTTGGCTCCACCTCCCAAGTGTGACTGCAGCTCTAATTCTCCATTTCTGGTTTTGTGTGGTGCTGGGGATCAAACCCACACGGGCTAGCACTTTACCAACTGAGCTGCATCTTCAATCCCTCTGGGAAGCATCCATGCAAGTTGTTGGCCATCCAGATCCAGGGAAGCAGGGCTGGGAGGAGACTCAGTGTGAAACAGTGTGCTTAGGAAATACTGTGTGTAAGTGGCAGTTGTGGTGGGAAGAAGTAGCCTAGCTCTGATGTCAGCAGCCTGGAGAGTTCACTGCTCAGGGACCTAACTCAGGTGAAGGCGGGTCCTTGGCTACACTGCAGACAAGAGTGCCAGGGCAAGCCGGAGTGAAGTAGAGTCATGAGGTTTATTAAGCAGAGATAAGAGATAGTACACACTTCAGACTGAAGCGTGGGTATTTAAAGACAGTCACACAGGAAAAGGATGGCACACACCCGAGTGTGGGTGTGGGTTTTCAAGGGAAAGTCTTTGTAATGACTTTCTAAGTTATGCTGCTCAAAGGATGCAATTTACAAGTTTTAAAGATGAAGCAAACTTTAAAAATCAAATGAGGAGCTGGAAAGCTGGCTCAGCGGTTAAGAGCACTTGTTCTTAAAGAAGAGCCAGGTTCTATTACCAGCATCCACATGAACCTCACAACTGTCCATAACTCAGATTTGTTCATAATTTCATTTCCGGGGAATCTGATGCCCTCTGAAAGTACCAGGCACAAATGTGATGGTGCATAGATACACATGTAGGTAAATACCCATACACATAAAATAAGTGCATCTAAAAAGTGAAGTTTATGACTAATAGAAGTGCTATTTCATGAGGCACATTATTCAGATGTGGGATGAGGAAGGAGTGCTAATATGATTAAGCTCAAAGTCACAAAACATTCTGGCCTCAAGTGAGGAAAGTTGGTCGCTTTTAATATCCTTGTTTGAGATGTCTGGGTGAAGAAAAGCATTAGCTTCTTATACCTTCCCCAGTGAGAAATCACTCTGCACATTTAGAGATTAATAGAGGAAAAAGCTCTTTAATAACAGCAGTTGAATGATTCTGGGTAACACACAAACGGAAACCAGCCTAGAATAAAAAAGAGTTTTATTTTGTATAGGTATTGGGCTTACACATTTTACATAGTCTGACCCCAGGTTCCACTTTGAACAATTTAAGTGAAAACAGGAAAACTGTAACTCTGGCCACTTAGGCAGATGGATATTTACAAAGCAAAGATATTTTCAGATTTTTTTTTGAAACAGGGTTTCTGTAGTAAGAATTTTGGAATTTTGATTTCCTTAAAAACACAGAAATATTACAGGAGCATGTTTTCACTTTAACCCCCGGTGTGGAGAAAGGGAGTGCTTCTCAGCCACTGACAGATGATTTGCCTCCTGCTCTAGCAGAGGTGTGGTTGCCAGCTGATTGTTTCTGCAACTGTGTGACGTTTGGGATTCTGGGGTCTTTTCAGAAGGTACGTAAATGCTAGAGCCCCCTAGAGAGGCGGTGGGTTGGTGGTGGTTGTTGCTGGTCGTGGTTTGTTAAGTAGCTGTGTGCAAAAAAAGGAGGAGGAGGAGGAGAAGTTAGGTATCCTGACAACAAAGATCAAATTTGCCCGTAGGAGGGCAACAGGAAGTAGCCTGAGATAATGTTGCCCCTTTCTGACCCCTGACTTTATTCAAGGGTCTCTTTCCTTTCCTCCCTATCCTTGTTTCTCTCCTATCTAGTGTTAGGGGTGAGACGGGATGGGGAATAAAAAGAGGGATAAAGAAGAACCCACAAAGTAGCAAAGACCAGCTACAGGTTTCTCTGTGTAGCCCTGGCCGTCCTGGAATTCACTCTGTAGAGCAGGCTGACCCTCAGACTCACAGAGATCCACCTGCCTCTGCCTCCTGAGTTCTGGGATTATGGGTATGTACCACCATGCCTGGTCATTCTTTTTCCTTTTTTGACACAGTGCTTCTCAGGCCTCCGGTGAGAACAGGAGATACAAACTGCTCAGATAGGGCAAGGACCCCAGAGTTTCCAAATGTTCTTGCTGGAGGCCACGGATGCAGGACGAGAGCTCCGGTTCCTGTTGCTTCATTATCTCCGGAAAGAACACCGCTGCATAAAGGCCACTGAGCGACTGTGTGACTGAAACTGGGACCTGGTGGGCCAAATGGACCGACCAGCTCATTCCCCTCCCTATGCCTCAACCCCAGTTTCTGTTGTCAGTTCTTTAGGAAGGCCCCAGATAAGCATCTCCATAGCACTAACGAAGAGTATTGAGGTTTTTATAATATGAGGTTCTCCTGTGTATGTGTGTGTATGGTGGGGACTGGGAAGACAGGATGGGTTAGGGGGTAAAGCTGTAAAGCTGAGACTGATCCTTTTTAGTTTCAAGACTGGTCTTCTTAAGGGAGTGAAACAGTTCTCTCTGTCTCCCTCCCTCCCTTCAAACAATGTCTTATTTAGCCTAGACTGAGCTCAAAATTACTACACTACACAACTTAGGAGAGTCTTGAATTCCTCATCCTCTTGCCTTTCTCCAACTAAGTGCTGGGATTACAGATGTGCGGCACCTTCTAGTTCTAGGCTGTGGTCTTAGCTTGTGAAACACGATTCTTCATCACTGATGTCTACAGCCTTGTTCGCACTAGGAAATCTCCAGCACTCCAAAAAACGGTGTAACCAACAACGAGTGAGCCCTTGTAAAGGGGATTACTGGCCATTAACCATGCTGTGTCAGAAGATGTCACCCGTTGGTATTCATATGCCTCCATGAGGGTCACGCACAGAGCAGGTGCCTGCTTGCCTCAGAAAGGGTCTTGTCAGCTCTTGCCATTTGTTAAGAGAGGAAGCTGACAGATGTGCATTCTGTCCCAGTTGGTACCTGGGAAACAGCTGGCTATTAACGACTCTTTTTATTCCCCTCTTCTCACCTAGCATCTTTTAGGAGTTAAGATACAAAATCTGTTCTACAGTAATTTTTGACCACTCCCCTCCCTGGGGGATGTGTCTTTTGGGCTTGGGAGAGATACAGCAGGAGGGGCAGAGGGCTGTCCCAGAGGAGGCATCCAGATGTGACCTCTCTGAAAGTAAATTCCAGGGCCACCCGGGACTTCTCACAGTGCTTCCTGAGGCCTCCCCTAGTTTACCTCCACCGTGGCCCGGTGGACACATTGAATTGCCTTGGGCAGTTGATGAACACAACTACTTCAGGGTCCAGCCGAGCCCTGCACTGATTTGGATACAGCAGAAGGGGACACCTCTTGAACGTGTTTTTTTTTCACTTGCAGATTCTAATGTATGTGTGTCCCACATATGTTTCCTGGTCTCACCTGTTAGCTCTGGTGGAACAGGAAGGAAGGCGTCGTGGGCCTGAGCTGGAAAAGCCAAACAGGGGCACACTGGAGTACTGTGGGATCGTGCGTGTGCCTGCTTGTGTGCACGTGTGCGCGTGCATGTGTGCGCGCACGCGTGCAAGGGCGGAGCTGTTATTCCATCAGCACACCCAGTCTCTGCCAGCTCCACCAGCATTTCTGACATCTTCATTCCATCATCTGAGAGTGGTTCCCTGCCAGACCAGTTCTGAGGTGCAGAAGTAGAGAGAGGCCTGAACCGGAAGGCAAGTTTACTCAACCCAGGCGAGGCGGGGCCCTGAGAGTTGCAGGGTGGGACGGGGCCTGGGAGGCAGCTCTGACAGCTAGGTAGGGTGCTGGCTAATTATCTGCGGATGAGGAGAGAAAACAGAGAAAAGCAATTACGAAGAGCAGCACTGAGGGCCTTCGAGCTGGCTCAGCCGGGTCGTGACCACCAGAGTTTGATCCTCAGAACCCACGGGCAGGTGGAAGGAAAGAGCTGACTCCACAAAACTCATCGGTGACCTGGACATGCGTGTGCACACAGGCGTGCCTACCAAGACAGTTTTTAAAAATGATGTTGAGATGATGGGACATCCTTTAGGAAGCTGCTATAAAAAGGATTTTTTTCCTTAATATTTTGAGCTCTCCTCTCCCTTCTTATTTTTCTTTTCTTTTCTTGATACAGGGTCCACTATGTACTCTGGCTGGCCTGGACTAGCTAAGTAGGACAAGCTGGCTTTGAACTCATGGAGATCTCTGCCTCCAAGGTGTTGGGTTTGTTTTCATCTTGAGTGGCTGTGGCTCAGGCCTTTCTTTAAAAAAAAAAAAAAGTGTGTGTGTTTGTGTGTGTGTGTGTGTGTTTGCGCTTGAGCCCAAGTGTCCACACACAGAAGGGAACTCCTACAGCTGTTAGAGGGAAAGGACAACCCTATGGGGTGAGCTCTCTCCTACCTTAGGCTCTGGGGGGTGAACCAGGGTAGTCAGGCTTCCTGAGCTTTACTGGCTGAGTCACCCAGCCAGCTCCTCAATGTCTACCATTTAAACCACTTAGTTTGGGGGCTGGAAAGATGGCTCAGTGGCTAAGAGTGCTTGCTGTTCCTGCCAAACCCTGAGTTTGTACGCAACGGTGGCTGCAGTTCCAGGGGATCTGCTGCCCTCTTCTGGCGTCTGCGGGCGCAACATGCACAAGACCCATTTACATAACATACTTGCAGGCCAAACACTCACATATGTAAAATAGCAAATAAAAAATGTCAAATGTTTAGTTAATTACCTGCATATGTGTGTCTGTGTGTTTATACTGTTCTTTGTAACTGTATGGTGGCTTTAAAATTATTTACTCAGCAAAATGGTGGCACACACCTTTAATCCCTGTACTAAGGAGGCAGAGGCAGGTGGATGACTGTGAGTAGGCCAGCTTGGTCTACAGACCAAGTTCCATGATGCTGTGGATACACAGACAAAGCCCTGTCTTGAAAAATGAAACACAAAACATTATCTATCTATCTATCTATCTATCTATCTATCTATCTATCTATCTATCTATCTATCTATCTATCTACAGGGTTTCATATGCCCCAGGCTGGCCACAGATTCGATATTAGCAGAAGACGGCTTTGAACTCCTGATTCTCCTTGTTCCACCTCTTGAGTCCCTGGATCACATGTGTGGATCACGGTGCCCATATTTTTTATTCCTTCTAAAATCTGCTCTTTACACTATTAGTAAGTTGAGCGGGTGGTATATGCCTTTGGTCCCAGCACTCAGGAGGCAACTCTGTGAGTTCAAGGTCAGCCTGGTCTACAGAGTAAGTTTCAGAACAGCCAGGGCTACACAGAGAAACCCTGTCTTGAAGGAAAAAAAACGGAAGCAAGAAGAAGAAGAGGAAAAAAAAAAAAGGAAAATTCTTAGGTTGAAGGCTCTGTGGCAGCTCAGCCTTTTCGATCACCCTCTGTCAGGTGGACCTGTCTCCCTGCTTATCTTTAGTAAATGCAGCAGCAGACAGACAACTGCAAGCAGAATTTAAATTGAGGATCCATTTTTCCTGTGGTCATGTTCAGCAAAACAACAATAGAAAGTCCTCAAGACCATGCCACTAACTTCCACCCTCCCCAACTCAAACAAAAACCAGACAATCCAATCCCTCCCTTGTGAAGGTGTTCAGTTTTGGGGACCCTGTGAGTGAACGGGCTGGTAGTCACCACCTTTTGGGGACCCATTAGAGCAGATGTTTCAGTGGCCATAAAATTGTTCACACCCTGAAATCCAGTGATGGCTCTCATGGGAATAAGCCCCGAGGGAAGAACTGAACAAAGCAAAATATATATATATACACGTGAAAGGCAGTCATTGTAGACTGATTCGTAAAAGGAACAAGCTGGAGGGAAGCCAGACTCCCCACAATGAGCAGATTGTTAGGCCGGAGCATGTAGACCAACGGGCTTTACCCAGTTATTGAATAACAATTATGAAGAACATGTAGAAACATGAAACATGTTTATGATTTGGGGATACACATTAAGTAAGAGGAAAATGAAATGAGGTGCCTGCCGCTAACTCCAGCACTCAAATAGAAATGTGTGTGTTCTTTTCTGGTTATTGATGCCTGAGAATCGATGACCAGCCAATTCTCTGGAGACATTCTGTGCAAGGTTATGTGGGTAATCAGCACAGGTCTCGGAAGTTTCTGGAAATGGAGCTCCATATCAGCCCAAAGGACTATGACTCTTAGAAGAACACTTGAGAATTTAGGCTTACGTCTACTCCCTGCCCCATGTTCTCTGTGTGCATCCGGCAGCAGTGTAATGAGGCCAAGTAACAGACTTCTCCAGATGGACGCTGGAGAAATTCAGGAAGCATAAGTTGATCTAATAGGTAGCCAGGGGCTGGAGACATGGCTCAGCGGTTACGAGCACTGGCTGCTTTTGCAAAGGACCAGGGTTTGATTCCCAGCACATACATGGCAGCTCACAACTGTCTGCAACTCTAGTTCCAGGGGATCTTATGTCCTCTTCTGGCCCCCGTGGTTTGCATATAAAACACTCATACACATAAATACATCTAAAAAATTATAGGACAGGAAAAAGCCCTAGGAAGTTGAGGTAGGATGTTCTATATAGGAGGAAAAAATGCTGGGCAGTGGTGGCACACGCTTTAATCCCAGCATTAAGGAGGTAGAGCAGGCTCTGAGAAAACAGCCTGGTCGAGAGAGAGAGAGAGAGAGAGAGAGAGAGAGAGAGAAAGAGAGAGAGAGAGAGAGATCCAGGACTACACAAAAAAACCCTGTCTCGAATCCCCTGCCTCTTCCCCCCACCCCCAAAAGAAGGAAAAAGCGGAAGAAAAGAAAACTTATACCATGGATGACTGAAGATACTACTTAGATTAGGGTTTTCTGCTCAACTCCCACATACCTCCTTTCCTTCCTATATAAGAATCCCTTTCCTAAACCTGGGTTTCCTGAGACGGTCCTTTGGAGTGGGGGTGCTAGCTTCCTCCATCTTCTCTGTGTGCCAGTCCTTGAATAAACCTGAGTTCCTGCTTACTATCTCTCCCCTCCTGAGTATTGGGTGAGCAGATTCATGTGCTTTCGGTAACAGTACTGGACTCTCTACATATCTATGCATTGTCATTTCTCCATATCCACAGTGTTAACAGCAGCTAAGGGAATAACAATGCTTTGGGCTCCAGAGCAGAACAGCATGGCATCATGAGTGTTCATCATACTAGTCACAACTGCCTGAGACTTGAAAACACGATTGTTCAGAAGTCTCTACACGTTTTCATTTCATGCTTTTGGACTGCAGTTTAACAGAGGTAACCGAGACCTTAGAAGGAAAAACCTTGGGTGGGAGGGAGCTGGGTTTCACACTTGACGGATACATGGCGCACAGCCAGAAAAATGAGTACATTTCAGACAGGAGGCTTTGAATTCGGGTTTCTGAAATACCATCTTTGGGAGAAACAAAGGAGGTGACGGAAAGAGAGCCCAGAAAAGCGGGTGAGTAAGGGTAAAGTTTGTTTTGCAGATTTAAGTCGGTACTCTGTTGACAGGAGTCTGAAGTTTAGCTACCCCTCCCTTCCTGGTGCAGAAACGAGGCACTCGAGGCACTCCTGTAAGTGGAAATCTCCCTGCTGTGACTTCCCTTGCAAAGGGGCGAGGGTAGCTTCTACCCTGTTTTTCAGAGCAGTTCTCAAGGCTGGGCGTGTGGCTCTGCGGTGGGAACACTTAGCAGGTATAAAGCTCTGGGCTAACCAGGACCAATTAGGTCTGTAACTAGATGTTTGCTCCTCTGTCTATCCAGGGAAGGACAGAAAAGCCTCGAATTGGTTTTTGTTGGGAACTCATGTATGGTGGCAGCTTTCAATCTACAGAACAGAACGATAGCTCCTGTGGGACAGGAGTGAAACTGGATTTTGTGAGAGAGGGACAAGGAAACAGAACAATATGGGGTGGTGACTCAAGAGACTGGAATCTCTTGTTTGTGAGAAAAATGGCTGTTTGGGGCTCTATCTGCTTCCTTAATCTTTTGGTCTGATTAAGCAGATTTATCCTGTTTTGGTTTGGTCCGATCTGTTTTTGGGACTCAGTCCAAAGCAATGGTCTCTCCCATCATTTCACTTTACTACATCTTTAAAAAATATGTATGCATTTGTTTTATGTGTATGTGTGCCTGGATGTGTGTATGTGCACCATATGTATGCAGGAGCCCTTGGAGGTCAGAAGAGGCCCTTGGATCACCTGGAACTGGATTTATAGGTGGTTGTGAGCCACCGTGTGGGTGCTGGGAACGGAACCTCAATTTTCGTTTGTTTTTGAGACAAACAAATGTAGGTTGCCTTGGTTGTCCTAATTCACTATATAGACCAGGGTGGTCTTGAACTAGAGATGTGCCTGGCTTTGCCTCCAGAATGCTAGGACTAAAGGGGAGGGACACCACACCCAGTTACACCCACTTCCTGAAGACAGAAGTGCTTGTGTGCATAGAAGGAGGGGTGACATCTTTGGATTCTACTCCCACATCTACATTAGGTGAAACCTAATTGCAAGAGGAGTCGGGGGTGGAGGTGAAGTGACCCTTGACATTTGACTAGTTATGAATAACAGGCTTCGAGCAAAATGGACACATTTCATTCCCAGAGGGAACTGATAAGAGGTCAGCACAATCATGCAGATCTTCAAGGCTTAACAGTTCTACCCCTTCACTCCCAAAGACCTGGGAGTGAAGTTACCGGGCTGAGAGGGCGGCCCTGCAGAATCCGGCAGACCTGCAGTGACTTGGCATTAGTAAGCCCTGCGGTATTAAGTCATTGGGGTTTTGAGTTTGTCTAGGCAACACTGTTTTACGAGCCCATCCCTATTACAACAGGTGGCTTACAGTCTTCCCCGGCCCCTAGCTCAGTCCCGGATGCTACTCTGACTTCCGGCGCCCCGGCTCTGATGCTGCTCTGGCTTCCGGCTTCCTCTTTGAGCTTGTCCGTTTGTGTGGCTGCTTCTGTCTTCTCTGGGTCAGTTTTGCAGTGTCAGTGCACAGTACAGCTTTTGCCTTAAGTGTTTTCCTTGAGCCAAATGTGAATCACCGTGGTCTAGGATCATGGATTCAGGTTGCCTTGAAGAACATGTTCTAACATGGAAGTAGCTTCATGAAGTTTTTATAGTTCATGAAATTTTTATAGTCGCGAAACAAAAGAAAATCATAAATCAAAAACGCTTTCCAAACACGTTGATGGGAACCCCAGGCAGGCATGATACAGCACGGCAGGAGGCTGCTACAGGTGCTAAATGATATCTAGTTCTTAGTTTTTTAGGTTCCTTTGCTAAATTCATATTTTCTAAAGCTCGTTTTTTGGTGTTGTTTATTTGTTTTTGTTTTTGGTCTGATAGTTGAGAAGATGTTAAGTTAGATGCAGATGTGGTTCTATTTAAAGGGACTAAAGATGGTGCGGAATAATTTGGCTCTGAATCTGCAACAGTCCAACTCTCCATGAACAGGAAGTTCTGATGCCAGCCAACCTTGAAGAATACTAAGTTAGGTATGGTTTTGATCTGGAAACTTCAGTTTATAACAGTCTGGCCCAGCAGCCGTGCAGCTTTGACGGCTCGTGCACTTACTGGACTCCGCTAGGACCTGATCTAGAGAACAGAGAAAATTTTGTAACCAGGTAATTTGTTTTTGTTTGTTTGTTTGTTTTGTGCCTCAGCAGGTAAAATGAAGCTGTCCCAAGACACTGCGTCTTCTCTTCTTTTTCTTCTTATTCCTCCTCTTCCTCCTCCTTTTCATTATTATTGATGTCCTTTTTTTTTTTTTTCCTTCAAGACAGGGTCTCACTATGTAGACCAAGCTGGTCTTGAACTCACAAAGATCCTCCTGCTTCTACTTCCTAAGTGTTGGGATTAAAGGCATGCACTCGACTTTGTCCAAGGGTCTTAATGTGAAGAGTAATTTTGAAAAAGAAAAATGAAAGGGGTATTTGAAAAATTCTGTGCCATGAATGGACACAGAAAGCAGTTTGCTGATGAAAGCATAGTATATGGCAAACCTAGAGCAAACTGTGGGGTGAGGTTGAAGAAAGACAGATCAGTCAGGGAGACAATCGTGTGATTCTTTATGCTGAAGGTGCTAGTGATTGGACTTGTGTAATCTTTTAAACTAAACTTTCACTGCATCATCACTTATTAACCTATATAATCCTGTAAGATAAACATTGTTCTTTCTTTACAGCTTGAAAATCAAGTCCTAGGCTGGCAAAGCAGGCACTTTGGTTTGTTCATGTGCTCATTCACACACTCCTTTTTGCATTCATTCATACCAGAGATTCTTAAGTCCTGCGAGACTGGTGCTCTCGGCCCTTTGCACCTTGGAGCATGTGTAAAGGCTCATTTTTCCCTTGTTTCTGGGAGTGGTGTTCCTTGGTGTAGCCAATAAAATAGCACCTTCCAGGGTGAGTGTGGTACCTGAAGACTTTTGTCAAGAATGGACACAGAAAATATATAAAAGATCAAATAATACTCACTGTTTCTTTCCCCCTTCTGGTGTTGAATTGAGGGACTTGAATATGCCAGGCAGGTGTTCTACTACTGAGATGAATCCCAGTCTCTCAAAGAAGATTTTTACCTGCTGTAAACATTAAATGGTTATGGGAACACTTTTGGATTATGTATCGCTGTAGCCAGGAAAACTTGAGCCACAGGAGACAGTGTGGAACTCTTGCCAGCAGCTGAGAAGTATCTTATCATTTGGAGACCTTCACTCAGTAAAGCCAGATCCTTGGTCTTGCCACAGAAAAGAATTTCAGGATGAGTCAATGCAATGCAGAATTGGGGTTTATTTATTATAAAATATTTGTTTTTTGTTTTTGTACTTTTAATTTGTGGATGTGTATGTTTATGTAAGCGTGTATGCTGATGCTCTTAGAGGCCAGAGGATTGGGGCTGTAATCACAGGAAACTGTGAGCTTCCTGAAGTGGGTGCTGGGAACTGAACCCCAGTCCTCTGCAAGAGCAGAGAGCACTCTTGCCATTGAGAATTCAGTGATACGTAGCGTTTGTGCCGTGCTTTGGAGTTTACAAAGCGTATTCAAATTGTCCATTTTGAGCCTCAGCATAGCCCTGTGAGGCATGTAACGAGCCTGCACTTTACAGTGCAGGACACAGAGCTTCCCTGAGGACGGGCAGAGGTTTGCTCTCTAGCCACACTACCATGACTGCCTGGAGTAATGTTTTGTTTGCCCTGTAAAGGTCGTCTTTGTATATTGAAATGCTGATTCCAGTATACCCGCAATGTGCCGCAGAGGGCTGAGTACACACTGGACTTTGGTATTGTTAGGCATCACCTGTTTCAATGTTTTGTAAACATTGTCTCCATCACTTTCTGATTGGCTGAACAAAGAGCTGAATGGCTTATATAGCAAAGACAGGTGGGAATCAGTAGGATTTCCGGAGAGACAGGAACTCTGGGAAAGAAAGAGGTGCTAAAAGACTCACCTATGAGACACCGAGGAAGTTGGACGTATGAAACTGAGAAGAGGTAAAGAACCATGTGGCAGAACGTAGAATAAACATAGATTAATATAAATGGGTTAACAGGGTATAGGAACAACCGTAAGCTAAGGCCTTTGTAACAGCTTTAGGCCTTAGCTTACAGAGCTGAGGGAGGGGGAAGCATAGAAAGTCCAAATGGTTTACACCTCTTGGCCTCATTCCTGAGTCTATGCTTGCTTGCATTCCTGCTCAGAGGTCCCTGCAGGATCTGGGTTTTCCTTTACTTATTATGTCAGGAGTGGGTGCTTCACTTCAGTGCTTTAGTTCTTAGGCATTAACAAGCTGCACTGTGCTTTGAGGACAGAACAAATTTTAAGAATGCTTGGCTGAGAAAACCCTTTCAACATAGAATAAAAACGGGAAATGAATCTACCATTTCACTAAGGTTTTCTTCAGGAAGAGTGCCAAACATTCCTGGGATGACTACCCTCACCTGCCGTGCGACCCCTACTGGATCCCTGTAGGTGAGCCTGGTGGTTTCCTTCGGGTCTTTCATCCACCCACTCTTCTCTACCTGCCCTTAGAGAACAGTGATCCTAAGCAGACATGAATGTTTGTCTTCCCAAGCGACCAGACAGCAAGGGAAATATACAGAAATGGGAGGTGAACAAATTCTCATGGCAATTTCTGTTTCGAAGCAAAGAAATGGGCTTTATTTCCTGAATTTTCAGGGCATATTTAATAATTTAGAAAAAACAGGATTTCCCGTTTGTTTTGTTTTGTTTTGTTTTGGTCACAGAGAACAAAGCAGCCAACCATAGTTCGGTGGCATTGACATTGATACTTAGATGTAGTAATAAATGCACCTGATTGGAAACATGCATGATGTAATTTTTTTTTTGCTTATGCAGTTCTTATTCCTTAAGGTTTTAGAATATTTTATATCACAGAAACAAACACAGAATTTTGACTCCTGTTAAAGTTGTTTTTTGTTGTTCTTGTCATTTTTTTTTCTTCGGCTTTTAGGAACTTCATTTTTCTTCCACCTTTCCCCCCACCCCCTTTGCTCAGGTACCCCTGTGCAGGGTTGTATAAGAAAGCAGGATCACTCAGGGGTGGCTCCAACCCACTCGGTGGCCTGCGCTGTGGGAGCGGCTGACCAGTCCTCAGTGGCTGGCTGGGCATTCCAGTCTTCAGTAGGGAACTGCTGGATGGACACAGAGGGCCCCTGCACACCCTCAGACCAGTCTGCCACCTCGGGCTGAGCAGCAGTGAACTCAGGAGCTGGCGCAGTCCATGCGCCCTGGAATTCCTCCTTGGTCACGGCCTTCTCAGCAGCAGCCTGCTCCTCTTTCTCAATCTCCTCTGCGTCTCTGTAGAAGTGAAGATCAGGCATAACTTCCCACGGGTGCTCATGGGAGATAGTGTCACACATGCGCAGTACTTCCCGGGCCAGCATCCACCACACTGAGTGAGCTCCCTTGTTGCACGGGATGGCAATGTCCATGTAGCACAGAGGAGAATCTGTGTTGCACAGAGCGATGGTGGGCAGGTTGATGGAAGAGGCTGCTGTGAAGTCAGCTCTGGGCAGTCAGTCACCACTAGAAGCCGTGGCTCGCAGGAGGCTGCTGGGATCTGGTTAGTGAAGGTCCCAGGTGTGAAGCGGCCAGCAATTGGCGTGGCTCCAGTGGCATCGGCAAACTTCAGCACAGCTCGCTGGCCAGTGCTCCTGGAGGAGGTGACGCTGATATCGGCAGGGTTCTCAATGGCAACAACAGCCCAAGCTGCAAGCAACAGCTTCTCCCAACCTCTTCAGATTTATGATGTAGATACCATCACTCTTCCTTTTGTAGATGTATTCCTCCATCTGAAAGTCAAGGTTGGTGCCATCTGAGTGGGTTCCTGCAGCAAGGAATTTGCAGACATTCTCCTTCTCCATCTGCAGGAATTAAGGGATCCAGACATTGTGTAAGTTTCCCTTTAAGTTAAGGCAGGACTCAAGAACAATGCCGTGTGGACCCGTCCTTGGGCAGCGCAGAAAGCCTGTTAAAATTTTTATTAGTGGAGAATGATCTAGAAATGCAGATGACAGTACTATGGTAGTTTACAGTCATGAGAATTCACTGATTTTACAAACTTAGAAGACCAGCTGGTGATACCCCAAGATAAGGCATCGTGGTACGTGTTGTCCTGGTTCTGTACATGTTCTTGTCAACATGTCACACGCTGGAGTCACCTTCGAAAAGAAACCCCAATTGAGAAAAGGTTGGCCTTTAGGCAACTCTACCGGTCGTTTTCTTGATTAACGGTTGATGTGGGAGGGCTCAGCTGTCCAGGAGTGTGGTGCTACCCCTGTGCAGGGCTGTATAAGAAAGCAGGCCGAGCAAGCCCTGGAGAGCAAGCCAGTAAGCAGAACCCTCTACGGCTTCTGCCTTAGCTCCAGCTTTCTGCCCTGATTCCTTTTGTGCTGGAGTCAACTGTAGTCTCCAAGCTGCCTTTGCTCATGGTGTTTCATCCTGTAGTCCCCCAGGAGGAGAACCATATTCCACTACTGGGGAGGTCTGAATGAGAAAGGTCCCCCACAAGCTCAGGTATTTGAACACTTGGTCTCTAGTAAGTGGCCTTGGTGTGGAAGCTTCCGAGTCTGACCTGGTTGGCAGAAGTGCATTAATTGGGCTGGGCTTTGAGAGCCTTGCCTCGCTTCCAGCTTACTCCTCTGCCTTGTGTTTGAAGGTGAAGAGGTGGTCTCTCTTCCTGTCCCAGGCCCCTGCTGCTGTGCTTACTTCACCTTTGTGGACTCTGCCTCTGGGTCCCTAGGCCAAAACGATACCACAGCAACTGAAAGTAACTGATGCGATTATGAACACTCTTTTAAACTCTCCTGGACATGTTAGACCATGCATGGTATGTCCGTCCTGAATCCGGACCTTCAACTCCGTATACTCCCGTTGCCATCTACTGATGAAAACAAGTGGGATGGCCTTCTTGCTTCATCTGTGCCTAGCTTGGAGTGTTAAGGTGCCAGAGAACTCAATGGACACCAAAACCATTGGCTTTCAGGTCCTTTATTTTGCGAACTCAGAGAATGGAGTCCGGGGACGTTAGAAGGGAGTTTTGTTAATAGGTGGGAGTTGGCGAGTGAAAACAAGCAGAGCTTCTACACAGCAGAACAGGTTTTAGAGAGGGGAAGAGAAACAGCAAACCAGCTTCCTAAGTGTCCCTGGTTGGGACTTACAAGCAAAAAAAAAGCGTTTCTGGCTCTTGGGGTCCCTGCCCAAGAACAGCATTTTCCTTAGGGAGAGGACTGGATGGTAGGGTAGTCTAGTTGACATGCCTCCTTCCCGTGTTTTACAGCTTCTACATCCGGTCCGCAGCCTCACACTGATGGAATAGGCTGCAAGTGTTCTGAAAAACTGCAGAATCTTGCTGGACATGAGTGCTGTTAAGTTCTGTACCGATAGCATCTACAAACAGCCCGAGGCTCAGTCTTATTTTAAAACAGCATTGTTAGCCTTGCTAAGGGCAAGGCCTCAAAAAATTGGTTTAAGACTCAGAATTGTTCCTCTCCACGGAAATCTTTAGTAAAAGGCGAAAGATTTATACGATCTGAAGAGAAACCAGAGTATGCCGCCAGCATGCTAGGATACAGTTCTCGGCCGACTGCACCTTCCTGTTCACCAGTGGTAACTATTCGCCGCTAAAGATGGTGACTACTTTATTCATCTCAGATAAACCTTTCAAATCACGATCGTGGTAAGGAGTACTGTGAATAAAAAACAGCCGTAAAAAGCACTTAACCTTTTTAAATTATGGAGCGATCTGTGTGCAGTGCATTGTGGGTATGCAAATAGCGGCGCGTGGCTCCGGAAGTGCCTTGAATTTGTCCCAGTTGCCGCCAGGCGCTGGGCGGCCACCAGGGGTCAGAGCGAAAGCCAGATTTACAAGCGTTCAGGCTGGTCCAATTTCACTTCTAGCCTGCCTAAGGGGGGGGGGGGGGGGAGAGGGAGAGAGAGAGAGGGAGAGAGAGAGAGGGAGAGAGAGAGGTTTCACATCAGGCATCCTGATTAAGGTCATTTCCCAGTCCTCCCATGTCTGCATGTCTGCTATCTGTCCCCTTACGAACCGCTCCCCTCCCCCCCCGCCAAAGGAAAAAGAAGAAAGATTAAAAAAAAAAACAAAAACAAGTGCATTTTGTGTTGTCCATATACTCATTGGAGCATGGTCAGACTCCCAGTGGCCCGTCCCCTCAAGGAGAGCTGAGTGCCTAGTCCACCCGCAACCCAGCCGGAAGCCATCAGTTATGGAGAGCCACCCTTTAGCATCCTTATCACAAAAGATTAAGAGTCCTCTTTGATGGTTCTCTTTTTAGGCTGTTACTTGTTTGTTTTTTTTTTTTTTTTTTTTGAAGTGGGCTTGGGTTGGAGGTAGGGATTGTCACAGACGCCTTCTGTGTTCGGCTTTCTTAATTGTGCGTCTGCATTCATCGATACCACTTGAGGAGTAGCTTCCTTGTCCTTCCCAGTCAGCGGGAGCACAGACCCTGGGCTGCCCGCGTGGTTTCTGGCAGCAGCATGGGCCACCAGCATCCACGTGGTCTCCAGCAGCAGCACGTGCCGAGGACCTCCGCTTGGTCTCGGGTGGCGGTGTGGCGCGTGGACAGCAACAGGGCTCTCTTCAGAAGCACAGGCCACGGGCCAGCACGGCCTCGGGGAGAAGAGGTCTTTAGAGGAGGTCCAGTCTTCACGGACCCTTCTTCAACTGGAGCAACCGTGCCGCTGCGCAGCTTGTTCAGGGCTGAGTTCACGCAGGTCCCAGGCTGCTGCGTCCCAACCTGCTGACTGTACGTTCCCTCACCAACCTGAGCCTTCTCTCTCCTCGGGCGCTGCTGTTGCGTCTCCAGTTCTGCTGGGTACACACGCACCTCTCCGCTCCTCCATCTTTCCTGCTTCTCCATCATCTATTCTTCCGTCAGTACTGGCGTTGGAAGCTGGGGCGTGTTGCACAGTATACCCTTTTGCCCAAACAGCTTTCCATGCCAATGTCCATTACGATGAGCCTCTGGTCTGGTTCGAGGCTCCTGGCTTCTGTTTTCTGCCACATCATCAATACTGACTCTCACCGGTTATCCTGCTGTTGCTCAGAGTCAGGGAGATCCTGCAGCTCTGGCTCGGCAGGACCAGCCAGCCCCCTTTTAGGCCCCAGCAGCTCATAGATGGAGTAGATGGTGGGATTTACCAACCAAAAGCCCTGGATCTGGGCCTGGGCAGTAGCTGAGTTGGTCAACCCAGGCCTCTGCCCGGGCAGGTGAGGGGATGGGCCTGCCTTGATGCCACTGGCTGGACCCTCAAATCTTGGTTTTTTTTTTTTAATTTATTTCTTTTTTTATTTTATGTGCATTGGTGTGAGGGTGTCAGATCCCCTGGAACTGGCGTTACAGACAGTTGTGAGCTGCCATGTGGGTGCTGGGAATTGAACCCGGGTCCTTTAGAAAGAACAGATAGTGCTCCTAACCACCGAGCCATCTCTCCAGCCCCAAATCTTGTTTTTAAGGATTATTTAATATCACAGAGAAGTGCTCTACAACTTTGCGAAAGTAAATAAGCCACTTAGGACCTCCATGCTTATTCATTTCTAGTGCCGCTATCACCAAGCTGCACCTCACCACTATTCTGGTTGGAGAAGAGTCAAGGTTATTTGTTTGTGTATAAGACTGATCCGGAAATCGCTAAATCCAAGAGGGTATGGAACTCACGGTGACCCCCCTGCCTTGGCCTCTCCCCATTGCTGGGATTACAAGTATGAGACGCTCTTCGAACTTCAACTGAGGATGACCTTGAACTCTTGACAAGCTGTCTTCTCTTTTCTAGTGCTGAGATTAAAGTCGTGTGCCGCTGTGCTCAGCATCACAGTAAATATTCTTCAGTAAATATTCAGGGAAGAATACGAAATAAACATTTAAAGAGAGTTTACATAGTAAACCATTAATGTGCATATGTAAATGTGGTATCAATTATTGAACTGATTCTACATAAGAATGCATTTAGATTAGCAATAGTGCACACACCTGTAATCCCAGCACTCTAGGTGCTGAGGCAGGAGGATTGATGTGAGTTCATTGTTATTTTGAGTTACACAGGAAGGTTGAGGGTAGTTTGAGCTAGATAGTGAAATCTTGTATCAAAGAACAAAAATAGCTGGGTGGTGTCGGTGCATGCTTTTAATCCCAGCACTCGGGAGGCAGAGGCAGGCAGATCTCTGAGTACAAGGTCAGGCTTGTGGACACAATGAGTTTCAGTAGAGCCAGGACTTCACAGAGAAACCCTGTCTCAAAAAAACAAACCAAGGAGGAGAAGAGGGAGGGATGGAGGGATTGGGAGGAGGAGGGAAGGGGCCATAGCCAGGATACAAAGTGAATAAATTGTAATAAATAATTAATACAAAATTTTAAAAATGAATAAGGTGTGCCTTCTTTAAAAAACAAAAACAAGAAAAAAAACAAAAAAACCAAACCAAACCAAACCAACCAAGCAACCAATAAACCAAAAACAGAGCTGGAGAGACGGTTCAGCGGTTAAGGGCACAGACTGCTCTTGCCGAGGACCCTGGTTAGGTTTCCAGCACTGCTGTCAGGAAGCTCACGCCTGCCTGTGATCCCTTTACCTGCATTCACTATTGCTAATATTTACCGTATTTATTCTTTCCTCTCTCTCCATTCATGCACACTTTTTTTTAAATCACTTGAAGGTAAGTTAGTCATGGCCTCTTTACCTTAAATAACTATATATTTTCTGATAATAGGATCATTCTCACATATTGCTGCGGAACAACTTCACATTATTAGCTTTAACACAATTGATACTTTTCCTAGGGTGCCTCATTCATACTGGATTGGCATTGTTTGAATTCCTCTGGTTTTCATCCTTTTGAAGTCCATAATCCCCAGGAGATAAGTCCTCCGTCCCCAGGGGATATCTAGAATGGCAAACAAGAACTCTCCAATCTGTTCAAACGGCAGCTGTGATGATGAATCTTTGTCGCCACTTCTGTTCACTTGCCGCTTGCCTTACAGCGTGCGTTCCGCTCACGGTGAAGAACTGGCCTGTAGCTCTCAGCAGGCTGGGTTATGCTCTGTTCTACCTGTATGACACCTGGGCTGTTTCCTTCCTTTTCTGGACTCTTCTACCCCATTTTCTTGTCCAATCATTGTCAACCCTCGATGAACTACTTCTGGTGCCTTCTCCAGCAGGTAGCCAGTCACTCTGTCCGTGGTGGGCCTGTGACCACTCATCCTCCACTGGTTCCCTGTTTAGAATGTGGTCTCTCTTGAGCCAATGTGTCAAATTGTCTCTGTATGCCCAGTGGTTCATAAAGTAGGGCTCTAAAGTTAGTCGGCTGGGAGATTTCAAGTGTTCAGCCTGTACTTGCTGGATCAGATGGTCCTTTTTTAATTTTTTTATTATTAATTTGTTTTTAGTCAAGGTCTCACTCCATAGTCCAAACTAACCTTGACCTCAAGTCAGCCCTCTTGCTTTAGCAAGTATAGTTGTTACAGGCGTGATCCACTGTGCATCTCTGGCAGGCGAGGAACTCACGATCCTCCTGTCTGCATGTCAGGGCTCGACGGGAAGGAGCAGTTGAAGTATCGTGAGAGTCACCTCTTCAGCCCTAGGGTTGACTTCTGTCCAGGCATCCTATTTTTCCCTATTCAAATGCACACCGGTGAACAGCGCTGTTTATCGATTATAGAAAAGAAGCTGCCTTTCTTTCTTAGTGGCTTTGTTTACATTATAGATTTGGAAAACAAGGCATGTGTGGATTATTCTGGAAGATTTTAGGGCCAGTCATGTTTATTTACGACATTTCCGTGTTCCCCTTTGGTTTTGTGTTTTATTTACTTCTATGTCTCTGGAACCGTGTAAGGGCAAAGATCTTTCGGTGTCACCAAGAGGTGGACTGGGACAAGCTACATATTATGTGTGTTATGTATGAGTGTCATAAAAAATTATCAGTCACCTATCAGTCACCAGGACTTCTGAATACATCAGGCTTCATGTAGAAAGGCAATGTCATGTTGCAACATGACTAATTTCTGTTTTGTTTTGAGACAAGGTCTGGCCTCATAGAGATCCTTCTGTCTCTGACTCTTGAGTGCTGGGATTAAAGGCCCACTATATCCTCACCCTCCCCCCCCCCCTTTTTTTTTTTTGAGATACCGTATTGCTAAGTAGCACCGGCTCAGTGGTCAAGGGCACTGGCTGCTCTTCCAGAGGACCTGGTTCAGCTCCCAGGACACACATGGTAGTTCACAAGTGTCTGTAACTAGTTTTAGGGGATCTGATGTCTTCTGCTGGTCTCCTTGAGCATCAGATACACACGTATACATACATGTAGGCACTTTTCTTTTTTTAAACTATTTAAAGCTTGGGCCTTTTAGCTGGGCAGATTCCCAGACAGCTCTCTAGCTTAACTTGACTAATCCTGGCACTATATCCTGCCATGTGGTCTGCTCGTGTCCCTCTGTTCACCTCTGTGTCCCGCTGGTGAATTTCCCACCTTTGCTTTATTCTCTCAGAGTCCTTCTCTTTCCCAGAAGTTCTGCCCTCCACTTCCTGCCCCGCTGTTGGCTGCCAGCTAAGCAAGTGAGGAAGATGAATATTTACAAAATATAAGGCACGGTGCCACACGCCTGTAATCCCAGCCTCTAGGGAAGCAGAGGCAGGCAGATCTCTGTGAGTTCAAGTCCAGGCTGGTCTACAAAACAAGTCCAGGACAGCCAAGGCTACACAGAGAAACTCTGTCTTGGGAAAAAGAGAAAAGAAGAGAGAAAAAGATCAGCGATGAGACATAGAAATAACAATATCAAGATTCGGCTAGTACTTAGCTCTCTGCAGGTTTAGCATTTAACAATTAAATATATAGAAACACACCTTAATACAACATACCCAACATTTTCCCTTTTAGTCTAATAAATCGCTTTCTCTTTCACATTAAAACTATACAATAAGAACAATTATGAGAACTATCAGGTAATAGATACTGTTTTTTTGAGACAAGGTTCTTCTTTGAAGACCCAGCTTTCCTGGAACTCAGAGATCCACCTGCCTCTGCCTCCTGAGTGCTGAGATTAAAGGCATGCACCACCACTGCAGGGCTTCAAAATATTTATATGTATAACAAAACAGCAACAACAAATCACAAGGGCAAATTTTGCTAACTTTTTCATAAAAATCTCTCTGTTCTTTTAACTTTTTTGTATACTGTGCTTGTATGCATGATTGTAGGTGTGCAAATGGTGTGTGTGTGTGTTTGTGTGTATCTAGAGGTCCTCCTGAGTGTCTTGTGCTATTTTTCTCCATATTGTATTTTGAGACAGAGTCACTAAATGAACCCAGCATCCACTGATTGGCTAAACTGTCTGTCCAGTATGCGTTGGGAATTGGCCTATCTCCATCCCCTCCTCCTTCTCCAGGGCTAGGGTCACAGATGCTCAACCGTGCTGGGATGGGGATCTCAGCCCAGGTCTTTTAGCAGACACTTTACCCACCAAGCCATTTTCCATTTGTCGAGTCTTTTAAAACACAAGGCATCTGTGCATTAAAACCCCAATTATAGCTGGGCATGGTGGCACACACCTTTAATCCCAGCACTCAGGAGGCAGAGGCAGGTGGATCTCTGTGAGTTTGAGGCCAGCCTGGTCTATAAAGGACAGACAGTTACATAGTGAGAGCCTGTCTCAAAAACCAAACCATCACTAACAAACCCAAATCTAAAATTTCAATTTTAAACATAAATTTTGAGTTATCTGAAACATGGTGTCTTTTATTGCCTCTAGTACATCAAACGCGAAGTTTCTATCTGATGACTGTTACCTAGATGCCCCATGAAGTTACTTACTACTGTTTGTTATGTCTCTTATTTCTGAAACATTTTTTCCCCCTGCGAACACCCTAGAGCATTAGTGACTAAATGTTTGCCTCAGTTCATTCAGGCTTTTAAAACAGAATTATTTCTCATAGTTCTGGAGGCTGAAAAGTCCAAGATCAAAGCACTGACAGGTTTGGAGTCCGGTGAGTCTTCCTCATCCACAGCTCTTGTCTCACAGTTGCCTTAGCTGGTGGAGAGTGTTGGGTATCTTTTTGGGACCTCTCTTAAAAGGGCAAGGATCCCATTCAGGAGGGCCCTCCCTTATTAACTTTTATTAGAAAGCCACTGCCTAAAAATACTCTCTTACTGGTGTTCAGTTTCAGTACATCAATTTTGAGGGGGACAGAAACATTCAGTCCACAGCAGAGCTGGACATCGGACACAGATGTGTAACAGATACCTCAGGTAGGGCATTGATGACAGCCCAAAGATGATTCCACCAAGGGCAGTTTAGTGAATAAATGAGTTTATTGGAGTCTTTTGCAGAAGTACAGGTGAGGAATTGCTTATGGGAGTAGAGATGACTCAAAAAGGCAGCAGTGGCTAGGAAGCAGTTTAGCTCACCAGAAAGTTTCCTTTCCCAGATATTATTTTTTGTTTTGTTTTTAAAGGTAGGGTCTCTCTGGATAGCTCTGGATGTCCTGGAACTCACCATATAGACCAGTCTGTCCTCAAACTCAGAGATTCGCCTGCCTCTGCCTCCTAAGTGCTAGGATTAAAGACGTGTGCCGCCACCACCTGGCTTTCAGAAATTCTTTACAATTTTTAAAAGCTTGGAGAAAAACTTTATGAATGTGTAACTTTCAGGACCTTTCTGAGCCTTGTAAATTGTGTTTACTTCTATATTTCTTTTACTACCAGAGCCATTTTTTTTTTTTTTGGATTTTGAGTCAGGGTCTCACTATGTAGCTCTGACTGTTCTGGAACTCACTATGTAGACAAGGCTGGCCTTGAACTCATAGAGATCTGTCTGCCTTTGCTTCCCTGAGTGCTGGAATTACAGGGATGCACCACCATGCCTGGCTTTCTACCAGAGTCTTAAGAGTCACTCTCATCTCTCTAGGAAGGAATGTTTCAATTTAGAGAAAAGAGTTCTGGCTTGTGAGTAGATAAATAAATACACATAAAGAAGTATGTAGGCACAACTTAATCCACAGGGTCTACAGAGATGGCTCAATGGTTAAGAGCAGTTCTGCTCTTGCAGAAGACCCAAGTTTGGTTGGACACCATGTTGAGCAGCTTCCAACTTCTTGTGTCTCCAGATCTAGGGGCTTCAATGGTTTCTGCTGAATTCCACGGACACCTGCACATGTTCCTGCCCTCCCACATATATATGTAAAAAATCTTGAAGAGGTAGAAGATTATGATTGTTATTGTAGGTTGAATTATGGTCTCCAAGAAGATATGCTGTGGTCCTTATCCCAAGTATGTAATGATGCCATTTTATTTAGAAACAGGTGTTTGGAGATGTAATTATTATTATTTTTTTAAATTTAATTTTATTTATATATTTATTTATTACAGTTTATTCACTTTGTATCCTCACTGCAGCCCCATCTCTCATATCTTCCCAGTCCCACCCACTCTCCCTTTTCTCCCCTATGCTTTTTCCCTAGTCCCCTGATAGGGGAGACCTCCTCCCCTTTTATCTGACCCTTAAATATCAGGTCTCATCAAGGCTGGCTGCATCATCTTTCTCTGTGGCCTGGCAAGGCTACATCCCCAGGGGGAGGTGATTAAAGAGCTGGCCACTGAGTTCATGACAAAGACAGCCCCTGTACCCCTTACTAGGGAACCCACTTGGAAACTGAGCAGCCAATGGGCTTCCTTTGAACAGGGGGTCTAGGTCCTTCATGCATTGTCCTTAGAGTATTGGTCTCTGCAGGCCTCCATGGGTTCAGGTATTTTGGCTCTGTTGTTCTCCTTGTGGAGTTCTTATCCCCTCCAGGTCTTTCTAACTCTTCTTCCATGAGGATTCCGGCACTCTGCCCAAAGTTTGGCTATGAGTCTTAGTATCTCCTTCGATACCCTGGTGGGTAGAGTCTTTCAGAGGTCCTCTTTGGAAGGCTTCTGTCCTGTTCCTTTGCCTTCTCTTACTTCTGTTGTGTATCCTGTTTGCCCTTCTGAATGAGGATTAAGCATCTTCCCTAGAGTCCTCCTTGTTGTTTAGCTTCTTTAGGGCTATAGATTTTAGTATGTTTATCCTATATTATATGGCTAATATCCACTTATGAGTGAGTATATACCATTTGTGTCCTTCTGCTTTCTGTATCCATTCTCTGTTGAGGGACATCTAGGTTGTTTCCAGATTCTGGCTATTATGAATAAAGCTGCTACAAACATGGTTGAGCAAATGTCCTTATTGAATGGGGGGGCATCTTTTGGGTATATGCCTAAGATTGGTATAACTGGATCTTGAGGTAGCACTATTCCTAATTTTCTGAGGAAGCACCAGGTTGATTTCCAAAGTGGTTGTACAAGGTTACATTCCCACCAGCAATGGAGGAGGGTTCCCCTTTCTTCACATCCTCTCCAGCATGCATCATCCTTGAGTTTTTTATTTTAGCCATTCTGATGGGTATGAGGTGAAATCTCAGGGTTGTTTTGATTTGTGTTTTCCAAATAACAAAGGATGTTGAGCATTTCTTTAAGTGTTCCTCTGCCATTCAATATTCCTCTGTTGAGAATTCTCTATTTAGCTCTTTACCCCAGTTTTAAAAACGATTTATTTACTTTATGTATACTAACACTGTTTTCATGCACAGCAGAAGAAGGAATCAGATTCTACAGATGGTTGTGAGCCACCATGTAGTTGCTAGGAATTGAATTCAGGTCCTCTAGAAGAACAGCCAGTGCTCTTAACCACTGAGCCATCTCTCCAGCCCCTATATCCCAGTTTTTAATTGATTACTTGGTTTGTTGCTGTTTAACTTCTTCATTTCTTTATATATTTTGGATATTAGCCCTTTGTCAGATGTAGGTTTGGTGAAGATCTTTTCCCAGTCTGTAGGCTGTTGTTTTGTATTGATGACAGTGCCCTTTGCTTTACAGAAGCTTTTCAGTTTCATGAGGTCCCATTTATTGATTGTTGATCTTAGAGCCTGTGCTGTTGTGTTCTGTTCAGGAAGTTGTCTCCTGTGCCAGTGAGGTCAAGGCCCTTCCCCACTTTTTCTTCTAACAGATTTAGTGTGTCTGGTGTTATGTTGAGGTCTTTTATCCATTTGGACTTTAACTTTGTGCAGGGTGATAAATATGGGTCTATTTGCATTTTTTCTACACGTAGACATTTAGTTGGACCAGCACCATTTGTTGAAGATGCTGTCTTTTTCCATTGTATGGTTTTGGCTTCTTTGTCAAAAATTAAGTTTCCATAGGTGTGTGTGTTTATTTCTGGGTCTTCAATTCAATTCCATTGATCCGCCAGCCTGTTTCTATGCCAGTACCATGCCATTTTTATTACTGTTGGTCTATAGTACAGCTTGAGATCTGGGATGGAGATACCTCCAGAAGATCTTTTATTGTACAGGATTGTTTTAGCTATTCTGGATTTTTTGTTTTTTTCCATATGAAATTGATAATTGTTCTTTAAATGTCTGTAAAAATTGTGTTGGTATTTTGATGGAAATTGCATTGAATCTGTAGG
This sequence comes from Pachyuromys duprasi, assembly GCA_028658305.1. Lineage (NCBI taxonomy): Eukaryota > Metazoa > Chordata > Mammalia > Rodentia > Muridae > Pachyuromys > Pachyuromys duprasi. The sequence goes on along the minus strand of CM053759.1, from coordinate 20,313,644 downwards.
TTGCTTTTGGTAGGATGGCCATTTCACTGTGTTAATCCTACTAATCCATGAGCATGGGATATATTTCCATCTTCTCATATCTTCTTCAGTTTCTTTCTTCAGAGACTTGAAGTTTTTTTTTTTTTTTCATATTGGCCTTTCGCTTGCTTGGTTAGAGTTACACCAAGGTACTTTATGTTATTTGTAGCTATTGTACAAGGTGTTGTTTCCCTAATTTCTTTCTCAGCCCATTTGTCTTTTGTATAGATGAAGGCTTCATATTTTCTTTTTTGAGTTAATTTTGTATCCAGCCATTTTGCTGAAGGTGTTTATCAGCTGAAGGAGTTCTCTGGTAGAATTTTTGGGGTCACTCATGTAGACTATCATGTCATCTGCTAATAGAGATACTTTGACTTTTTCCTTTCTGATTTGTATCCCCTTGATTTCCTTTACTTATCTTATTGCTGTAGCTAGGACTTCCAGTACTATGTTGAAGAGATATGGAGAGAATGGGCAGCCTTGCCTTGTCCCTGATTTCAGTGGGGATTGATTGAAGTTTTGGAGATGTAACTATTTAAAATAAAGTTATGCTAGATTAGGGTGGGTCCTGATTCCAATATGATTTATATTCTTTTATGAAAATAGAGGCGATAGAGAGACACACAGATGGTCACATGACTGGTCACGACTAATCCCATCAGGTTAGACATCAGACTCTCCAGGCTGCTGCTCTTTCTACTTTCCTTAACTAGATCCTACTTACTAAAATTTCTAGAACCACCCCAAATAGTGTCAATAGCTAGGGACCAAGGACTTAACACACGAAGATGTACTAGACGTTTCATATTCAAACCGTAATACTTTGCTTCTCTATATCAAGGGTCAAAATTCTGGGCTACAAAATCCAATTGGTAAACTTAAGCCATCAGTACATATTATGGGCTGGTGAGGGGGTAGGAGGAAGAATTGGCTCCTCCAGCTCTAGAGAATTCTGATCTCTTCTGGCCTCCTTGGGCATCTGCATATGTGAGGTACACATGTACTCACACACAAATAATAAAAATAAATCTTGGAAAAAAATCTAAACTTGCTCAATCAATGATCACAATAAATGCAGGAGGAATACTTTTTTACTGGATGAAAAATCCTTTTTCTTCTTCTTCTTCTTGTTCTTCTTCTTCTTCTCCTTCGATTACAGCAACTCTCTGCTGATGTCAGAATTACCAGCCACCACATCTAAGACTTCACGGCTGACCTGAACCATTGCTTTATGTACTATGTAGGACGAACCTCAAACTACAGTGTGGCACTGAATTAACATGAACTGTCATTAGAGACAGTAAGGCGCTAAGTCTCGTGTTACAGGAAGTATACATTTTATTTGAACATTGGTCTTGGACCCAGATGTAGTTTAATTCTTTTCTGTTAGTATCTATAGAGCTGGGTAAATTTACAAAGAAAATATTGTCTCAACAAGCACAGGCTCATAAAAGTTTCCTAGGAATTGCTGACGGATGATGTGAACAATGCAATGACCATGCTAGTGTTCTCAGATAACCCTGTGCACAAGGCATGAAGCAACACCTAGGAAGAAGGGGTCCGTTCCAGGGATGGGAAGTGCGAGTAGCAGGGATGCTTGGAGAAGAGAGGAATGAGGCTGGGTCAGAAGAGATAGAGCAGGTGATGGAACACCAGGGATGGGTGTATTGAACAGGATTGGGCATGCCATCTGGGGACCAGTGCCACTTGAGGAAGAGCTAGTTAAGCTGCTCAGCAATCTTATTCACTTTGGAGGTGACAGTTTCCTTGCTGCCTATCTGTTTCAGGGCACTGCTGAGCTCAGTGTCCTTCTCTGCTAGGAGAAAGACAAACAAACACCTTATTTTGTTTTCCTTTTTTATTTTTATTATTAGTTGCATTTTATTAACTCTGTATCCCAGCTGTATCCTGCTCCCTCATTCCCTCCCAATCCCACTCTCCCTCCCTCATCTACTCCCTGTCCCTTTTCAAGTCCACTGATAGGGAAGGACCTCCTCCCCTTTCATATGATCCTGTTTTATCAGGTATCTTCAGGACTGGCTGCAAAGTCCTCTGTGGCCTAGCAGGGCTGCTCCTCCTTTTCAGGGTGGGGAGGTCAAAGAGCTCACCATTGAGTTCATGTCAGAAAGAGTCCCTGTTCCCCTTACTAGGGTACCCACTTGGGTACTGAGCTACCATGGGCTACATCAGAGCAGAGGTTCTAGGTTATATCCATACATGGTCCTTGGTTGGAGAAACAGTCTCATATAAGACCCCTGTGCCCAGATATATTTGGTCCTTGTAGAGCTCATATCCTCTCCAGGTCATATTAATTCCCCCCTCTTTCATATGATTCCCTGCACTCTGCCGAAGGTTTGGTTATGAGTCTCAGTATCTGCTTTGATACACTGCTAGGTAGAGTCTTTTAGAGGCCTCTGTGGTAGGCTCCTGTCCTGTTGCTTGTTTTCTCCTACTTCTAATGTCCATCCCATTTGTCCTTCTAAGTGAGAATTGATCATCTTACCCTGGGGGTCCTCTCTTGTTTATCTTCTTTAGGTGTATAGATTTCATTATGTTTATCATATCTTATAGGTCTAAATAAATGAGTATATACCATGTGTGTCTTTCCCCTTCTGGGATACCTCACTCAGAATGATCTTTTCTAGATCCCACCATTCACACATCTTATTTTCAATTGCCTGTCTCCTCTGCAGCGGGAAGACGGTAGCAGGTGGAGTGGGGTGGGGTGGGGGCAGGGCATTGTTCAGGACCGTTCAAAACTCTGGAGCCTCCTGCTGAGGTTGCTGGGTTGGGAGGCAGCGGTGTTCTTCGGCTTTAGCAGCCAGAGGGAGTCAGGGATGAAGCTTCCACGCTAGGCAAGGGCTCCTGAGTGGTGGAGAACTCGGTGGAAGGCCTTAGGTGGGTGGTGAGAGGAGGTGGGGGAGGGCTGCAGTAGCAATGGCCATTATAGGCTGAGGGGGTGCTATGCTCTTGGACAGGCGCTGCTTATGGAAAAGCTTCTGTAAGGCAAAGGACACTGTCAATAGAATGATACGACAGCCTAGAGATTGGGAAAAGATCTTCACCAGCCCTACATCGGACAAAGGGCTAGTATCCAAAATCTATGATGAGCTCAAGAAATCAAACGCCAATAGACGAAACAATCCAATTAAAAAATGGAGCACAGAACTAAACAGGGAATTCTCAATAGAGGAATCTCGAATGGCCGAGAAGCACTTAAAGAAATGCTCAACTTCCTTAGTCATCAGGGAAATGCAAATCAAAATGAATCTGAGATTTCATCTTGGAACCTGTCAGAATGGCTAAGATCAAAATCTCAAGTGACAGTGCACATGCTGTATGGAGAAAGGGGAACATGGGAGTGTAAACTTGTACAATCACTTTGGAAATCAATCTGGCACTTTTTCATAACACTGTGAATAGCTTTACCTAAAGACCCAGCTATATCTCTTCTGGGTATATGCCCAAAAGATGCCCCACCATACAACAAGGACATTTGTTCAACTATGTTCATAGCAGCTTCATTCATTAAAGCCAGAAACTGGAAATAACCTAGATGTCCCATAACGGATAAAGAAACTGTGGCATGTTTACACAATGGAATATTGCTCAGAAAATAAAAACAAAGAAATCATGGAATTTGTAGGCAAATGGATGGGACTGAAAAGATCATCTTGAGTGAGGTAACCCAGACCTAGGAAGACACACATGGTATGTACTCACTGATAAGTGGATTTCAGCCATATAGGATGAACATACTATGAGGCACAGACCCAAAGAGGATAAGTAACATAGAGGAGCCAAGGGAGGATGCATAAATCTCACTCAGAAAGGGGATTTAGAATAGACAGAGGAGTAAACAAG
>CM053759.1:20280307-20309662 GCA_028658305.1 Pachyuromys duprasi | reverse complement strand
CTATCAGTGGACTTGGAAAGGGGCAGGGAGGAGATGAGGGAGGGAAGGGGGGATAGGGAAGGAATGAGTGAGGGGGCTACGGCTGGGATACAAAGTATATAACCTGTGATTAATATAAAATAAAAATGAAAAAAAGCAAGAAAAAAAAAAGAATAGAGTTAGTAGCTGAAGAGAAGGAACAAGGTAGGAGAGGGGGCGCAGAGAGATAAGAGAATGGAGATCAGACCTGGGGAGAGAGGGCGAGAGGACAGAGGCCTGTAGAGAAAAGAGAAACTGAGACAAGTTGGATTCCTAAGTCAGGGTAAGCCCCTGGGAGGACACAAGGGGGACTCAAGCAGAGACCATAGAGACTGAAGAGGACACTCTCTAATTAGGCTAAGAGGACACTCTCTGCTAGGACATTCTCCCAGCAGAGTGAGGGGAACACCAGCCCACCCACAAAAACCTTGGACCCCAAATTTACTCTGTCTACGAGTTATGCAAGGATGAAGACAGAGCAGATAGAGCAAAGGCTGAGGGAATGCCTACCCAATGCCTGGCCAAACCAAAGACTCACCCTATCGGAGAGTGCCAACCCCTGACAATATGAGTGATATTCTGCTGAGCTTGCAGACAGGAGCCTGACAGAGTTGTCTTCTGAGAGGTGCTTCCTGGCAGTGCTTCAAAACAGATGCTGAGACTCACTGCCAAACATTGGGGGATGCGTAGGGAATCTTGTGGGAAAGTGGGAGGAAAGAAAAAAGGACCTGGAGATGACAGGAGCTCCACAAGAAGATCAACAGAACTAGCTAATCAGGGCCCAGAGGAGCTTGCTGAGACTGCAGCATTAACCAAGGACCATGCAGGAACTGGTCCTAGGACCCTACAAAGGTGTAGCAGGTGGGCAGCTTAGGCCTCGTGTGGGTCCCCTAGTAAGGGAAGTGGGAACTGCATCAGACATGGACTCACTAGCTAGCTTTTAGACCGCTTTCTCCTGGTGGGACTGCCTTGCAAGACACAGGGGAAGAGGACACATTCAGTCCTGACGCAACTTGATGAGCTGGGCTGGACAGAGAAGGAGCTCCCCTTTTCTGAGGAAAAGGGGGAGAAGGGGGAGGCAGGGAGAGTGGGACTGGGAGGGGAGGAGAGATAGGACTACAACAAGAATGTAAAGTGAATAAAAAAAGAATAAAAAAAGAAAAAAGGAATTAATGTAGCCATCAGGCCCGCAACAAACATCATTTATTCTCCTTTCCTGGTCATTAGCATTCTAGTAACTACATTTCTCTGTGCATGTGAGTCCACAGATTGGAGAAGTCTGGGTCCCATCCCACGAATTTCTCAACGATAGAAAAGAAACACCGCTGCTTCAGTTATCTCCCGGCTACAGCTGGATGCAGTGTGAGTTCCATATCCATTCCAATCAAATGAAGAGAAGTCACCACACTGTCGGTCATCTTCTGGGAAGAATCCTCCTCCACCGATGCAGTGCTGGAAAAACAAGGGGAGGAAGTATCAATGAGAGGTCAGCTCGGTATATAGTTTGGATATTAGGTTCCTCCCAAAAGGTGTGTGTACTGAAGACCTGGTTCTCTGTGTAAGTAATAATCACAGCAGGGGAAGAGATTGACTATGAGAACCCCAAGTTCATTAATTAGTTAATCATTGGTGTATTCACAATTTTGAACTGACTGTTGGGAGGTGGTGGAGCTGTGGAAGTTAGGGTCTGGATAGAAGAAACAGGTCACCGAAGGAGTGACGGGCATGTTTTTGAAGGATATTTTGCCCTGGTCTGTCTTGGATTCCTTGCCACTATGAAGTGAACCATATTGCTCTGATACATCTTTTCTGCCAGTTTCTGCCCCACTATGGACTTAGATCAATGGAACCAAATGACCATGGGTTAAAATTTTGAAAAGCATCAATCTAAAGAAGCCCTTTGTCTTAGTCAGGATTACTATTGCTGTGATGAAACGCCATGACCAAATCAACTTAGGGATAAAAGCAAATAAATGTTTAAAAGTATCCAGCATCACAGGACTGTATAGTCCTCCTTGATCCCAAACATATTCATCATGGAGACATTTTGGATTACTACTTGATATTCACTCAATCAAGTGAAAGCCGTGAAAGTATTCAAAACGTCCTCTCTTCCCATTCTCTGTATTCAACCATTAATAAGTTTAAGATCATGGAGCTCATTAGCACCCACCTACCCTCAAATTTATTGCACTACTTCAGGCTTTCATTTAGACTGTGGAAGGCAGTTTAATACTTGTTTCCTTGTGCTCAGTCTTTCTTCCAATAACATCTGTCACTTATAGGCTACCAGAGTCATCTTTGGAAAAAAAAAAAGCTCAACTCAATCTTATCTCCCCTTTAAAATACTGAGGTGGTGCTCATTACTTATGTAGTTCAATAACCACTGGTGTGATGCAAAAAAATTCTCCTGGGTTAGTGTGTGTTAACATTTCCAAAATGAGCTCTTCCTGTACCCCACATCCATTTTATGTAGCAAAATTAAAAACAGCTTACTAATCCCTTAATACCACATACTCTCCCCATTTCATCATTTCTCATCACAGGTCCAAGGTCCTTCTTGACAGCGAAGGTGCCTCATCCTGACTGGTGAAGGACAAGATAATGACTGAGGAATGAATGAACACTGAGGTCTTCAGGAGGACTGGATCCCAAAAGAACATGCTAATTTTTTTGAGATAGGGTCTTAATATGCAGCTCTGGTTGACTCAGAACTCACTATGTAGACCAGAAATGATGCTTCAAACTCATAGAGATCTGCCTGTCTCCACTGCCTGAGTGCTGGAATTAAAGATGTGCACTACCATGTTTAGCTAGAACATGCTAACAATAAAAAGGCTCAATCCTCAACCTGCCTTTGGCACAAACTATTAAAAAACTGTATGAGTCTAATGATTCCAGGCTCCAGGGGATAGCAGGTTGCTACAGTTGAGCCTACTGTACCTAATTTGCAGTAAGTTGATATGCCAACATCCAACAAGAAAAATTCTTTGTTTTGGGAAGGGAGAAAAATGGCCTGGCTTAAGTCTACCAGATGTCCAGTACTCTCCTAGTAACCCCTCAACACAATGAGTAGCTGTACAAGCCCCGGAAAGGCCTGAAAAGGATGTGTTTAACTCTGAAAGCTAAACCCTTGGATGGAGAGTGACAATACCTGGTATCTCAGCCCAAAGGCCTCCACAGGACTTCCTAAACACAATCATCCTAATTCTATGTAACAGGTGTCTTATCCTAAAATCTAATATTCAGCAACGGTGCATTAGAAGTTTGTAACATTGAATATGGTCTTCAGCAGGATGGGATATCTATATCTTGACAGAATCTCTGATCCCTAAGACGAAGCAAGGTACGAGGAAAGGTCACACTCTCACCCAGGTACACATACTAACATGACAGTAGCCCATGCTCAGTAACACAGATGCATACTGGCAAACTCAGTGTTACTCATGAACCTCTTTGGTCACTCTACAGACTCACATGCTCAGTGTTACATCCGGTGACCTTCACTCCAGCACACAGGGCGTTGCATGCTCTCTCATTATTAAACACTCTGAACTGAACGTATCCTGCAGTGAATTCCTCTGGAAACAAGAGATAGGAAAAAGCATTCAAGGCAAATGCTAGAAATAGCTGTGATCCCAGAGTTTGGTGATGTCAGGCTCAGGATATACAGTCTAAACTATCAGACACACTGGGAAAGCCTTACCTATTCCCATCCCCAGACCCTAAGGGCTATTCCTTGCAAAAAGGTCCCAACTTACCAGAGCTTGAATGGAGAAATGTATAATTCAGGAAGGTCTTTCCTGAATGTCTCTAAGGACTTGTCACAGCAGTCAGCAAGTGCATTCATTCTGGTCTTGTTCACATTTATTTCGATAACTTTTTTTTTTAAAGCCTTACATCCCAAGTGTAAGCAAGAACAGCTTTGGATTACACAGCATTTATGTGAGACACATTTGGATTTATATTTAGCAACACAACAGTCATTTCACACAACAGAAATAAAATTCCATTGTTTTTTTTTTTGTGTGTGTGTGTGTTCTTTTGACTTGCCCACATGGACCTGGCCTGGTCCTAAGGAACCTCTGGCTGGCATTGAGGTTGCTTAGAGTAGATTCTGGAACCAAGTATCCCTAGTGCATATGCCAGCTTTCCTGCTTATGCCCTGTGCTCTAAGGCAAGTTCCTGAGCCTTCAGTGCTTCTGTCTCCTAGTCTGTAAAATGGGTTAGTAAACAATTCAGAGCTCAAGGGTACTTTTGCAAATGAAGCATAACAAAACACAAATGTTACAAAGAGAGGCAGGCTGCAGTGGTTGGTAAATGACTGTTACTTATCGTAACTGAATTTCCCACATGTGCTGCAGAGGGTTCAGGGAGCATTAAAGACTCACCCTGGCCAAAGGGGGAGTAATAAGACGCTGTCTTTTTAGCGTCACCGAAGTCATAGACCACAGGTATTGCTGGTCCATTGTCAGTCCAGCACTTTCCTCCATATTTCACTGGGTATTTCTACACGGAACAAAGAAATCACTGGGTAAGGACGACAGCATTGGCACTCCCACGAACACTGCCATGCACGGAGGGACACAGCATTTGCCCAGTCATTGAGACTGTTTCCAAAGCAGTCAGATAAGAAAGAATCCTTTCTTTTGTTTTGTGTCTCTCCAACACCCTCTCCCTCTTTCTACTCTTCTCTTCCCTCCCCTCTCCTCCCTACCTCTCCCCTCTCCTCTCCACATACCCACTACCCATTGCCTCTCTTGGGGTTCCAAACTCCTAAGGGAACCACCATTAGAGTTTAGAGTTAGGGAAACATGGAATACAAGCCCATGGAATGATGGTTACCGCCCAACCCCAAACACTGGCCTCTCTCTACACCCAGGAGAGGCAGCCTCAGCCAGTAGACTTGAATACCTTGTAGAGGCCGAAGAGATTATGGCCCATATTCTGCAGGAAGCCAGTGGAGGTGCGGTACCTCAGCAGGGAGCGTTCCCTCCAGTTTTTCAGGGGGCTATTGTTGGGCACATGCCAGATTCCCAGGTTCTCAGCCTGGATGTCGAAGTAGCCAGGGTTCTGGAAAGCAACCAACACTGAGGCTGATCACAGTGGGAGATTTCACTAAGCAAAAGATTCATATGTCCAGTTCTCAGCAGAGCTGATATCTCTGGGCTCCAGATGGCCAGCCATGCTCAGATATCCCCATTTATGGTCCCACTGAAACTACCTACTTACCTGTAAGCCTAGATGGGAGAAGGTTGGGATTCAAGATAAAGTTTTCACTTCTTCAGTGCTATGTCAAAGGACAACCGCCAACCCTCTCCCTGGCATGCTTGAGCTACATTCACATCTTCATGCTTTCCCAAGTGGTTACAGAGTGTACCAACCTTGAAGTCATCACTTGTGGCCCCCTCTGCAGACCCAAAGGTGTTGTAGTTGGCCCAGTTGCCATCACCCATTGGGTACTCTTCTCTGTTGCCTTGCTGACTGGACCAGCGATCACCCACCGTGCACTTCCCATACATGTTGTTCTCATGCACACTAGCCACCAGGGTCCAGCCACCACCTGCCGTGGTCATGTCACAGAAGGTCTGGTAGATGACACCATTCTTCGTTCGAAGGAAATAGAGGCCATCTGGACAGAGACCCACCCAACAGTCGTCCTGTGTGCAGGCTCATTGTCTATCTCAGCTCCAGAAGTAGAATGGCTTTAGGAACTACAGATACGACTAATACCTCATACCCTGAATGTCCTACCACATGTGACCCTGGTGATACTGGGATCTGTCTGAGTTCAGAAGGCCATGCTTTTGTCATTACCCAAACTGACAGTGGTCAGAGTTTCTCTCAGAGTTAAACAGTACTATCAAAGGACTTAGCAACTCCACTCAGTATTTATGCAAAAACCTGGGAGCAGGGACTCAGAAATGAACATTCATGTTCGTTACAGCTCTGGTCACAAGACCTGAAAGGCAGAAACAACCCAAGTACTTCTCCATAGAAAAACGAATAAGGCATGTACTGTCTTGTATATTACACAGAAAAAAAATACTGTATACATCCCTATATATCCAACATATCAAATAGAATGAAGCAGTTTGGAGAAATGACTCAGTGGTTAAGAGAAAGTACTGCTCTAGCAGAGGACTTGAGTTAGGTTCCCAGCATTCACACTTGGCAGTCAGTATACAAGTGCCGGTTACTATGTCCTTTTCAGGACCATGTAGTTACCTGTACACACATGTACACATTCACACACACAGAAATGTACATATAATAATAATAATGAAAAAATAATAATGATAATAAATATCTTTCAGAAAATTTAACTATTCTACACACATATGAGTCTTGAAGCATGCTAATGAAATAAGGCAGATTACTCATAGGAGGTAACATGAATCAACAGGTTCATAGATGTAGGAAACAGAACAGTAGTTTCCAGGGACTACAAAAATTTATTGCTAGGTGGTTACAGAATTTCTATTTAAGTTAATGAAAACTTTCTGGAGAATGGACAGTGGTGACCCACATGATTGTGAAAGTCACTCTTGCCTCTGAAAACCCTTAAAATTGATTATGTGGGAATTTTTTTTAAATCTACTGTGTGCATTTTATTACATTTTCTATATAAAAAGATAAATAAAAGCTGTTCCAGAGGACAAGATCCTAATTTACTAACTGGGTTCTTTGTTTGCATTTTTGAGACAACGTCTCCCCAGGCTGGTCTGGAGCTGTCAATCCTCTGCCTTAGGCTCCCAAGTGCTACAGTTACAGTGTACTCTTTAAATGCTTCCTCACTCACCTTGTGCCTTTGAGTTCTCCTGCTTGATTTCCTTGCAGCTTCTGAACAGAGAGGAAGAGAAAGGATGGGCCCATGTGTTGGTATCCATGTTCTCTTTAGATAGAGAAGATGCGGAGTTTCAGTCTTACGCAACACCAAACCTCCCCTCGTCATTCACCCTAAACTCATCCAGTGACTCCTCCTAGCCTCACTCTGCGAATCAACAATATTCGTTACTAAGGAAAAAGACAAGAGATTTGAAGTCGTGGGGAGCATTGTGTCCAACATCTGGAAAAAAGTGAAGTCCAGCTTTGCAGGGAGAAGAGATACAAGTAGCCTAATAAGATCAAAGCATGGGCACTGAGGTGGGCAGTGCAGAGACTTGACTAAGAGACCATAGAATGAAGAGCCTTGCATATTAGCCTGAGCTCTGTGCAAAGTCCTCTGAGAACTCTGAAGGGTGGGAATGAAAAAGAGCTTTGGAGTCAGAAGTAGTCAGGTGTGAGTAGCTCCACGTTGCCAAGTTGAATAGCTTTGGACTGCACTTACTGTGTTCCCCCCTGCCTACCATTAAGCTGAAGGAGACTGTTATGTCAAGATCCAATAAGATGGCCTATAGGGACTTACTTTTTCTTTAAAAATACTAAAAAAGCAGTGAAAAGGTATTACACATTTTAAACTACTGTTGAGTTCTTGTTGAGCAGGACAGAAAAACATTCTCTGGGTACTAACCAGATCATGCACTTGGCACTGGAAGCCTAAAGCCAAGGTCCCAAGCTTGAGTGAGCGGGATGGGACACAGTTCTTGCACGAGTTCCTTAGAGCCACACACAGGCACAGAATCTGGATCAGGATTTGGTTCAACAATCTCACTGCCACAGACCAATTTCTTCAAGAGGCACTGAGGATGCAGCCTACATCTCAAAGGCATCATCTCTGTGGGAATGGACTAGGATATATGTGTGTGTGTGTTTGTTCAGAAATATACATACATATATGATAATATACATGTATATATGCACATATTATATGTATGTATGTATATATAATATTCAATTACAGAAAAGAGGTCTTTATTTGGTAAAGAGTAGTGGTAGGGGATAATTGGAAAGGGCTGGAAAAAGGTAAAGGAATAGGAAAATAATACAATTATACCCACTTTACAAAGTATTTTTAAAAGAAAGCATGATTTCTGACCCTCAGAGACACAGATCCTGCAAGCAACTCAGTGAGGAAGCTGGGTTCCTGTAGCATGACTCACCTGCATTGCACCCAGTGATGGCAACAATGATAAACAGCAGGAAGCCGAGTTGGGTCATGGTCATCTAGAGAAAAGCAAGAAGAAGAAGATCACTCTCTATCCTGACCATCCTTTCCCCTCACCTCTGTCTCAGCTCCTATGTAGTCCTGCTGAAAGGCTGCTTCCTTTCCTTTAAATTCCTCACCTCTCTGGTACCTATAGCAGACCATTTTCCTTAGTCCATCAAGGGCAGCTACCTTCCCTCCATACCTGACCGGAAACTCAGAGTTGCCAGCAGAGTCAAGATGAGCCACGCTCTATCTGCAGAGTCTCTAGGGGAGAGACTCCTTTTTATCTAAAAAGTCTAGTGGGGAATAGCCCAGACTTCTGCCAGGCTCCCCCGTTCCTGGCAGAATGCCACTGGAGGGGCAACTTTTATTTATTGCAGGATAGTTCTTTGTAATGTGATGACTCATGGGGTTCAAAGGCTCTAAAAGACAAATATTAAGTATCATTTCCTAGTACTATCACCAGGTTTAAGGATTAAATTATTGATGTGTTTATTTTCCAAAAAGGAAACAGATGAGGAGGCTTGCAACATTTGGCATCCATTTGGAGTTGGATCCATTATGTCTTTCTTGCAAGGTAATACTTTAAACCCCAATATCTATAATTATTCTCATTTCATAGGAATAAGGAAGCTTTTTTGGGGGAAGAGAGTACATTTCATGCAGCCCAGGCTGGCCTCAAACTCACTGTTTAGGTGAAGATGTCTTTGAACTCCTGATTATCTTCATCTACCTCCCAAATGCTGAGATTACAGGCACATACCATCAAAATTGACTTCAAGAAAAGAAATTTTAACAACAAAATGGGAAAAGAATCATCTAAGAATAAATATAAACCATTTGCTTGTATACATTTAGTTCTATACAACTCTCACTATTTTGTCCTTGATTTTTTCTCATAGTGAAAGTTTATAAGAGACTGCACTTGGGATCAGATCACCAAACTCCCTCATGATGCTCCTTTGAACTTCCTGTCATTTGTCTTTTTCTAGTGCTCAGGCAGCACTTTGGGCTGTAATGGAATCAGTTGCCTCTTCCTCAGCAATGCAAAGTCCTCAGTATGGAGCTTCATTATTACTGACAGCATTGCAATCCTTTGGGAGTCCCCTTTTGCTTAAGCTTATATTTTAGATCTTTTTATGTTCAAAGGACTGACGTTGCAATATAACTTGATAGACTGACAGAATAAAGTGAAACAGAGACACGCAGTTCAGCTAGTAGAATGTTTGCCTTGTGCACATGAGCTATAGATCCAAACCCTAGCATCATGGTGGTGCATGCCTGAAGTTCCTGCACTTGGGAAGTTGAGGAAGGAGGATCAGAAGTTCAAGGTTATTCTCTGCTGCATACCTGGCCTGGAGGACAGCCTGCTGTACATAAGATCCTATAGTGAGGAAAAGCTGTTCAACAGAGTGAAAACCAACACATCTTTTACTGAGTAAGTTCAAAGTCATCTTTGTCTACATAGTGAGTGGAAAGGCACCCTGGGATACATGAAACCCTGTCTGTTTTACTTTATTTCATTGATTCCTTACATTTATATTTTGAAATTTTTGATGTCATTATATATCTCATTCTTACTGGTATATAAAGCATAGAACAGCCTATAACTTATTTGACCTAGGAGTCCATCTGGGCTATTTGAAGGATGTCGCCTTTCCTAAACACCAGCATCCAATGGGTAGCTCCTATCCCCTGATATATCTGTTCTTCATGTGGCTTCATACAAACCATATAGTTCTTGACACTTGTGTTCATAAGGTATGGATGTATTCAGTGGTGACTAATAGACATGCCATCTCAAAGTAGCTTGAAAAAGTAAATGTGTTGGGCCTGGAGAGATGGCTCAGTGGTTAAGAGAGCTTGTCACTCTTCCAGGGGGGAGTTCAATTCCCAGCACCCATCTCAGGCAGCTCTAATATCAGTGGCTTCCATAGATAGCCACATTCAAGTGTGCATGGGCGCGCACACACACACCACACAGTTAAAAATAGAATAAAGTAAATATATCACCTCATGAAGTAAAAGCTCTATTAAGTCTCCAGGCTAACCTGACATAGCAGTTTGTCTGTCAAACTGCTATGAAAGGTCATAGGCACTTTCCGTCTCCATCTTGCTTCACTATGACGGGGCTCTAAAGTACTATTGCTGTTCCATGTATTACCACAGAGCAAGAGAGAAAGCATCCCTAGGACCCTCATCAAGGCTTTCCTCATTGGCCAGAAATGGGTCCCATACTGCAACAGTGCTTCTTTAGGGAACTGTCAGATTAAGTGGCCTAAACAATGTCAACTTGTTTTCCCGCATTTCTGTAGAACTGGAATCCAAGATGAATGTGTCAGCAAGAATCACATTCCAAGGCCCCTCTGCTAACCTTGTAGACAGCCACTTTCTCACTTAATTTTCTCAGTTTCTTACCTGTGGGCAGTTATACTTGGCATCTCTCTTTGTGCTCAAACTTCCTTATCTTTACAATAGACCAGCTCTATTGAATTAAGAACTGTCCTAATCACCTAGTTTTCACTCAATCAGTATATTAAAAACCCTATCTCCAAACATAAACACACTCCCAGGCGCTGGACAAAAGACTCGCACATGAAATTCACAATTCACCGCAATACATAGCTGTCCAGGGAGGGAGTGAAACACCTGCCTTATGACTTATGATAATGACTGGCCATGGGCCAGATGCCGGTGACATATACAGCAAGACTTTGGCCTCCATTTTGAGCGGTCTAACTCTCTTTTGTTTCTAGTATTGGCTGACTCCAATCTTTCCCCACACTGCTGCCAACAGGAATCCTTATAAAACACAAACCGTAGCTAAGAATGGTGGCCCATAACAGTAACCCTGGCATTTGGGAGGTGAAGACACAAGAGTGAGGTGTTCAAGGTCATCTTTGTCTACACGGTGAATTGTAAGACAGCCAGCAAGGAGACCCTGTCTGGAAAAAATAATCAACGCACGCACACCACACCACTGCCATCACTGCCATGATGGTTCCCGTGATCCCACTAAAAGTATTGTTGTTACCCTGTCTCAGCTGGAGTTCACAGCCAGTGTCACAGGGGTCGGGTCAGTTACCTGTCTCCATGACTTATAGCAGGAATTAGTTCTTTTGTCTACAAGGCTGCAACCTGAGCAGCACCTAGGGGCCATAGCCAGCTTCTGTTGTGCCTGCTATCTGCCGGGCCATTCCCAGGCTTTCGCTCACCTTCACTGTCAGGATGGGATTTGGAGGCTGAATCACTGACGCATTTGAAAGCAAAGCAAGCCGATCAGTGGTGGTCAGCGTGTGTTGTATAGATGTCTGGTGGATGCCTCTCTCCAGCCTTCCTCTTGTTGTCTTTGGAACACATGTGTAATTTTTAGATCAGCTTCCCTGATCACTGAATTTCCTTGTGCAACAGCCGAACAGAATCAGAGGCATTAATAGTGTAACTGCAGAACAAGTGAGTGTGTTGTATCTACTGTTGGCAATGATGAGCTGGGTAGTGCTGGTGAGAGCAAGGCCAGGACACAGAACTCGCCCAGTCTTGTGCGCCAGACTACGCTGGACAGAGTTTGAGTCTCTGTTGTGTGGAGAGACAAGCTGGAATTTGGGAGGCGTGGGAGCATGATGACAAGACAATGAAAAAACTAGAGCCTTGGATCTGCATCCCAACTTTGAAAAAAAAAAAGATGTGTTGGGGGATAGTATGTTGGCTTTAATGTGTGATTCATCATACCTGGCCTGGTCAGCTTATTTAAAAAGAGATTAACTTCTCCCCTGGCAATGAGTAAAGAGACACCTTGTTGGTGTTGTTCTTCTATCAGTCAGGGGCAGAGCAGTTCGCAGTCCTTTATTCATCCTGGCTTGATGCCTGGCTTGGTGGCCATAGCTGTTTATGCCTAGGGCACGGAGACAATCGTCTGAGTGGAGCTCTCTCAGGGAAGCTTCTTCACTTTGCTGGAATGTCAGAGCCCAGCCATCTCAAGGACAGCTGCTCCATATTGCTGGCAAGTTGAGCTCATGCTCCCAGGCCCAGGAACCAACTCCTATCCAGATGTTTCTTGTTTCTCTGTTACTTAGTAAAAACATAAAGCAAGAGATTGCCCTTGTCTAAACTAAGGTACACAAGTCATAAATGCATATAACTGATGGCTTGTCATGACCTAATTGACTACTTGCAGCTTGTTCACCCCTTTGTTCCCTTATCGCTTTGGGGTACAGGCCAGATGTTCAGGATGGAGCCTGAACACCAAGACTCTGAATTTTGATATCAGGTGGTCCTGATCATGCACAATCTCCATTTTTTTTCTCCTGTCCTGTAACAAGTTGCCATAAGCCAAAGCAAAACCCTTGGGTCAAAATATGATTGAACGATGCAACAGAGCACCCAACTCCCCTTGCTTTGTCATTTCATCCTTTAAATACGCTGGACAGTTTCCCTTTGGGGATGCAGTTTGGATCCTGAACTGGCTGCCTCCTGGAAAGCTTAGAGAATAAAGCTTTCATTTTAAGCTTCTGTCTCTGAAATGCGTTTTCTCAAACCCAACAGCAGAAACACAAAAATAAAATAAAATAAAATAAAATCAAGTCAAGTCAAGTCAAATAAAATCAAATCCAGGCAGCACAGCATAGGAGGAAGTCAGAGCTCTGTGTTTCGTCATGTCAGGAGGTGAGGGCTGGGGAAAATGCCCACAGATCTGCCCTGTGCCCCACAGCACAGGTAGAACATAGACACACAGAGCTCCACCCACCACAAAGCACAGAGAGGGAGGAAGAAAGACAGAGACCTGTGGACCACCGTGCCATCCACAGACCTGCCATGGGGTGCACAGCACAAGAAGACCATAGACACCTGCTTGTTGCCAAGCCGGCCAGGGCAGACTGAGAATGTCACCCAGGGGCCCTCCAGCTGAGTGGCTAGCCTGCAGTGGGAGCCAGCACCATGAGGTGGACAGATGGGAGAGATAGAGAAGTGAGGCAGCTTGAGCATTATGGAGAGAGACGGAAGTGGAGAATGAGTGTGTGGAGAGGTAGCCTGAGCTGCTGCTGAAGGCCAAGTCTAGGTCCGTGGCTAAGCAACGGTGGCGGGGGCCAATGTTAATGTCTGTGGCTCATAATGCCACTAGAGAACAGGGATGTCCCTGGTCAGGGCAGGTGCCAGAGACCATGTGGATGTCTAGAAGCTGTGCAGAACTGGCTCCACCTCTCCCTGGCTGCAGCACTCTGGAGAGCTGACCCTACCTTTCACTGGTGTCAGCACTTGGGAGACAGGGCCCTGCCCCTCACCCAGACAGTACAGTGGAGTTGGTTCTGGTGGCAGAGGTGTAGGTGAGCCAGCCCTGACTCCCGAGTCAGGAAAGCTGCCCACAGAGTCATGATCACGAGAGTGGACCTTGGACCTCCCCTGTGTGGACAGCGGAACATAGCCTACCCTGGTGGTGGGAGATTGGGTCCTGCATCTCACCTGTGCAGCACAGTAGAGCTGGCCTTGGTGCTGGTGTGGGGGAGCTGGCCTCTAGGGAGAGAGTGCAGGAGAGCTGGTTCTTACACTTGTTTACTGTGAGGTGGCATGGGTGCATGGGTGATACCTTTCCTTTCTCTTTTCCTCCCTCCCTCCTCCCCTCATCACCTGCAGTAGTTGGGAGAGTTTGTACCGAGGGCACAAGGGCAGAGTTAGCTCTGCCCCTTCACTGGCTGCAGCGCTCAGAAGAGTGGGCCCTGAACCTCACCTGGGCAGTGCAGTGATGGTGTGGGTGTGGTTGAGCCAGCCTGAGGGCATGAGAGCAGAAGAGCTGAGCCTACCTTCTGCCAATGGAAGCACTGGGTGGCCTAGCCTAGAGCAGTGTTGAAGAACTCGCCCTGGTGGTGCAGATAAAGGAGAGCCAGCTCAGCTACCACCCAGGCCCAGATTGAGGGCTCTGTTTGGCCAGTCCCAAAATCTATATCATCGGCATGAGGTTGGAACGGGTGAAAGGGCCAGTCTTGCTGATCCAACGCTGCAGGATGCCTATGACACAGGTAACAAAAGGATAACGGAAAGGAGTTCCAGTGAGGATCCAATAGTGATGGCGTCACAGAAGCCAGAGACCTCGAACCTGACCCATGACCCATGGCAATGAACATTGATATAGGGATATACTGTGGACACACTGTGACATACCTCAACTTCCATAAGGAGATGTTTTTCTATGCTTTGTTTTTTTTTGTATGTTTGTTTGTATGTTTTTTTTTTTTTTATTTTGAAGGGAGGTTTCAAGAATCAAGGACAGACATGAGGGGACTGGGAGATGGGCAGGATTGGGGTTCATGATGTGAAACTAACAAAGAATCAATAATCCTATCTATCTATCTATCTATCTATCTATCTATCTATCTATCTATCTATCTATCTATCTATCTATCTATCTACCTACCTTGTCTGTTCCTTTAGAGAACTCTGACTAATATACCCAATAAGCCCTTTGCCAAATGAGCTAATTCTCCAGCTCTTGTGAATGGATGTTCTGTTGTGAATGAATGTCAGACTGTACACACCATTCATTTCTGCGTCTATCAAGGTGGTCACGTCATGCTTCTCTTCATTTTACCACAAGCTTATCTTATATCCCATGTTTTTATGCCCAGACCTTCATCCCCTGTAGCAGCCCCTGGAGCAAGAACCCTCAGTGCGGGGCTCCAGGTGATGCTCAGATCACCTTGGGCCTGGGTGCCAAACACTCCTTGCACAAACAGTGTCTTTCCAAGCAGATTGTGTCAATCCTCTCATCCTACACAGTGATCACTCCTGTCAAGGACCAGCTTTGACACCACAGGAGTGAACTGAGATCAAGTATAGATGGGCAGCTGGCTGATAACCCACATGCACATGGATGAGCATGCGCACACACACAAACACACTCACACACATGTACTAGGTGGATGAAGCAACAAAAGCTCCAACACACACACACACACACACACACACACACACACACACACCACACCCTATAAGGATGAAGCAAGACAAGCTCCAATGAACAAGTTCCAACAAGCTTCAACCATTTGATGGAGCAAACTTCAAAGAATGGGCTCCAACAATTTTATCCCCCCCACAGCTTATATGTCCCAGCAAAAATTTTCAAGCAAACATCACAATGTGGTTACATTCTGTTTGTAGTTTAAGTGAACAATTACAATGAGTATACATCATAAAAACCTGTTCCCCAATACCCTCACATGGTCTTAGGTTTAACGTATTACAGGTGAGAAACAAACAGGAAAAACAAGTTATTTCCAAGAACCCACAGACATATGTAACTAAGCAACTTGTTATAGACCAACAAAAAATAAGCAAGCAAGGTAGTTTTCTCAGCCAGTTTCTCTCTCTCTCTCTCTCTCTCTGAGGGGCATACACTTTATTGAAAATGAAATACTCTTTAGAGAGAACATCACATCTTTCTGTGGTGCTACATAGAAATCTGAGCTTTCAGGAGAGACAAGAAAAGGACAGTACAGAGTGCTGAGTTTGGCAAGAGAACCCCTTCTCGAGGCTCTTCTCTTCTGCCAGTTTGTCAGCTTTTGCCACGGCTTCTTCAGTGGGTCCCACCATATAGAAGGCTTGTTCTGGGAGATGGTCATAGTCACCTGCTAAAATCTGCTGGAATCCTTTAATTGTCTCTTCAAGGGCACCAGCTTTCCCATGTGATCTGTGAAGACCTCAGCAACCTGGAATGGCTGAGACAAGAAATGCTGTATCTTCCTTGCCCGGGACATAGTCAATTTATCTTCCTCAGAAAGTTCATCCATACCCAAGATGGCAATAATGTCTTGGAGAGATTTGCAGTCCTGCAGAATCTTTTGCACCCCTTGGGCAACATCACTGCCAATGCTCACTGCCAATGAAATTGGGATCCAAAATTCGAGAGCTGGAGTCCAGAGGATCCACAGCTGGATAGATGCCCAACTCAGCAATAGCACCGGACAATACAGTAGTAGCATCCAAATGGGCAAAGGCAGTTGTAGGGGCAGGGTCAGTCAAGTCATCAGCAGGCACATAGATCGCCTGCACAGAGGTGATAGATCCCTTTTTGGTGGTAGTGATTCGTTCCTGCATTGTACCCATGTCAGTGGCTAGGGTAGGCTGGTAGCCTACAGCAGAAGGGGTTCTGCCCAATAAAGCAGATACCTCTGAGCCAGCCTGGGTGAAGTGAAAGATGTTGTCGATAAACAGCAGAACATCTTGGCCTTCTTAGTCTCTGAAGTATTCAGCAACGGTAAGACCAGTCAGAGCTACGCAGGCACGGGCACCAGGTGGCTCATTCATCTGCCCATATACCAATGCTACCTTGGAGATGGCATCTTTTAGGTTGATAACACCGGATTCAGTCTTTTCATGGTATAAATCGTTGCCCTCACGGGTCCTCTCACCAACACCAGCAAACACAGAGTAACTGCCATGGGCTTTAGCGACATTGTTGATTAACTCCATGATCAACACTGTCTTCCCAAAGCCAGCACTACCGAAGAGTCAGATTTTGCCACCCTTGGCATACGGGCCCATCAGATCCACAACCTTACACCAGTCACCAGAATTTCCTGTTCCACACTCATCTCTATGAACTCAGGAGCCTCAGCATAAATAGGAACAAATTGTTTGGTTTTGATAGGACCTCTCTCATCAATAGGTTCTCCAATGACATTCATGATTCTGCCCAAGACCTCTGCACCAACAGGAATTTTGATTGGTGTGCCTGAATCCTGTACTTTCTGGCCTCTAACCAAGCTTTCAGTGCCATCCATAGCAATGGTTCTGACGGTGTTCTCCCTCAAATGCTGGGCCACCTTCAAACCAGTCTACCTTGTGTGGCTCAGAGAAAGGCATGGTCTTTGCCAGATGCAGTTAGCTTAATTCCGAGGACTCTGAGAGGGTATAAATACCAGAGCACAGAGAGGAGGAGAAGGAGGTTCCGAGGAGAGGGTTGGAGAAGGAAGAAAGCTGCTGCTGGTTTGTCCTGCTGCTGCATTTGTTGCGTTTGTTGGTTAGCTGGACTGCTGGATAGCCTGACGGTGAAGATTGGAATTGTCCCAAGGAACTAAGTCTAAAGAGGTCTGTGTCCCTCACTCCTTCTAACCTTCTATCTCTCCTACCTAGGGTCAGTGGGTTAGAAGGGAGGTAGAGACTTAGGGAACCCCAAATAAAGTAGAGTTTAAAAACTAGCACCTATAAGCTACAGAAGCCAAAAAGCAAGGTTAGTACATTTAGGGACTCTTTCAGAACTATGAACTATAGGGATTTAGTTTTCTGTTCACATTTTGGCAGGTGTAGGTGTCTATCTGATGGGCTTTTGGGTCAGGATGGTGCCTTGGAGCATCTAACCTGGTGTCAGTTGTGTCAAGGTCTGAGAGCCTGTTGCAGTGGTCCCCAGACCACACATTCAGTGACTAATCAGTACGCACATCCTCTGGTGGTCCACCACTTGCTCCGTCTCTCCTGCCTCAGTGCCATCCTTTCATTCGCTGAGCATCACCGCCAGTTGCGCTTCCCCTTAATGGGGAAGATGTTGCTTCCTGCCTTATGCACAGGGTTATCTTAGCGCAATAGTATGGCCATTGCCTTGTTTACATAGTTCCTTCAAGCAGTTCCTAGGAAACTTTTATGAAACCGTGTGTGTTAAGCCAATATTTTCTTTGTAAATTTACATGGCTCCATAAACTCTTAACAAAATAGAATAGAACCACACCTGATTCTAAGAACAGTGTTCAAATAAAATGTATAGACTTAATGTAACACTAGACTTAGCACCTTATTGTCTCTAATCATGGTTCATGTTCATCTGTGGCATGTCGATGTTTGTATAGTACATAGTGCATAGTAAGTTCATCAACATGTCTTAGATTCCAGGAAGAATGCAGCGAGTTGCTACAATGGAAAAAAGAACTTCCTGCAAACCTGAAGACAACTCAAACCCAGGATTTGATACTACCTAGACACAACCGATTTCCATGTCAGCTCTGTAACCAATACAAACGTTCCTCTTCTTTCATTCATTCTGATAACTGATCTGCAGCCATCTAACCATTCTATCATCTGGAGAAAATAACTTACTTCTCCCTGTTTCACATCTTTGAACCTCATTATTTATAAAAAAACATCTACAACAAACACTACCTAAAGGTGCGCTGTGAAGAGTGAGAGAAAAAGAGCAAAAAGAGAACGTGTGCAAATACCTAGAAAGGATTTCCATCAGGAAGATGACTTTGGACCAGCATGTTGCTTGCTGCTGAACCTGAGGATCCAAGTTTGATTCCTGGGCCCCAAATGGTGGAAGGAGAGGACCAACTCTTACAACTCTTACATGTCCTTGACATGTGCATACATACATACACAGAAGTGTATATATATATGTGTGTGTGTGTGTGTACTACTACTACTAATAAAGGAAGAATACCTGAAGAGTATAATTTCTACATTGTATCACTGACATCAGGGGAGATCACTACAGCTTGGAGAGCCAAAACTCAGCCAGCAAGTGTGTACAGTATACACATTGCACACAAAGCCTTGGGCTTTGTGATACCTAGGGAGAGCAGCTGTATAGAGAAGTTAGGGGTATTTACTGTAGGGAAGAATGCTAATGTGTTTGCAGCTACAGAGACAGACATCAAGCATTTCCCCTGGGAATGAAGTGGCTAAAACAGAAGTTTTTCAGCCCATTGTAGGATACTATGTTCTATCTATCTATCTATCTATCTATCTATCTATCTATCTATCTATCTATCTATCTATCTATAGAAAGGGTCTCACCGTGTAGCTTTCGATGGTCTGGAAGTCACTATGTAGACCAGGCCTTGAACTCACAGAGCTCTGTCTCTGCCTCCTGAGTACTGGAATTAAAGGCATGCTCCACCACTGCTTGGCCTCTCTCTCTCTCTCTCTTTTAAAGATGCATTTATTTTTATTTTATGTGTTTGAGTGTTTGCCTGCATGCATGTGTGTCACATACACACAGTGCCTGTGGAGGTAAAAAGAGAGTGTTGGAATCCTTAGAACTCAAATTATAGACGTTTGTGACCTGCCATGTGATTGCTGGGAATAGAATCTCTGTCCTTTGTGGAATCTCTCCAGCCCCAGTATATTGTTATTTTTCATAACCAAACTTCCATCACCACAATGTTTTCTTGTAATTTTAAAATATTCATTTCTCACAAGTTGAAACATTACAAGTAAATTTTATGCTTCATTCAAGGTTCATTCTGGGGGCCAAGAAGATATTATTAAAGCATGAAGAACTGTGTTAGGATCCCCAGAATCCATGAAAACAAAGCTAAAATGCCAGCCATGGTGGTATGCTTCTGTAATCTCTGTCTTAGGGGTGCTAGGGGTGAGTGGGTGGCAACTGGAGATTCCCTGGGGCTTGCTGGTCAGCGAGTCTATCAAAATTGGTGAGCTCCAGGTTCAGTTGAGAGCGAGGTTGTCTCAAAAAGTAAGCTAGGAAATGACTGAGGAAGGTACCCAATGTCAACCTCTGGCCTTCAGGTTTACACGTGCCTGTTCATACATATGCACATAATCACACAAACATGTATACACAACATGCGTGCACACACACACTCTCTCTCTTACACACACACCTAAAAAGTATGGTACAATAAAATTAAATAAAAACTGCTTTCAAAGGAAGACTTTCTTTGAGAATAAGTATCCCTTTCCTGATTTGAGGTCATCTCAGGAAATATTCTTGTTTGAAGTCTCTTTATTGGTAGGACAATAAGATAAAACATCGAAAGATGCTAACTGCTCATTTGCAGCTCACCCAGAGCCAATCAAGACTCAGATCTATTTCCATGGATACCTAGCTTTAGAAATGCTATTAATATAAAAATATTATATATGGAGATGTGACCCAGTGATAAAGTGCTTGCCCAGTATTCACAACATCCTAGGACCTTGGATTTGATTTCTAGCATCAAAAAAATAAATAGATAAAAAAGAAAGGAAGGGCTGGAGAGATGGCTCAGTGATTAAGAGCACTGGCCACTTTTCCACAGGAACTGGGTTCAATTCCAAGCACTCTCATGGCAGGTTACCACTGTCTATTACTTCAGTTTCCAGAGATCTGACATTCTTACACAGACATACATGTAGGCAAAAGACCAATGCATACAAAATAAAAAGAAATAATTAAAAAAAGTTGTACACATACAAACAAAACAAAACAAAAACATAAAGCAAAGATGGAAAGAAGAAAATGTTCCCTTAATGAGAAACCCCGTATTCTCCTTTTTATTTCATTTTATTTCATTTTATTTATTTTACATCCCAAGCATGCCCCCCTCCTTCCTTTCCTTCCAGTCTCCCCTCCCCCTTCATCTGCTTTCCCTTCTTCCTTTCCTCCCAGAAAAGGGGATTCCCCCCATATTACCCCCCCTCCCCAGCACATCAAGTCACATCAGGACTGAGCACATCCTCCTCCCCTGAGGTCAGGCAAGGCAGCGTTGTCAGGGGGAAGTGATCCAACAGTAGGCAACAGAGTCCATGTTAGCAACAGCACCACACCCTCCATTTGCCAGGTGACCCACATGAAGACCATGCTGCCCATAGGTCACATCTGTGCAGAGGGCCTAGGTCCAGACCATGCATACTTGGAATGTCTTGTATTATTGGGCACTGCAAACAGTGTACAATAAGGACTAAAGTTGCTTTAAGTGATGTTCTCCTCCATGAAACATAGATTAGATTAGGGGTTTTGGTATGAGGAACTTGTTTCCCCCCAAAAAAACAACTTTTGTGTAACAATCAATAAATATGCTTCTGAATGATTGTTTGAGGTTCAGCTCATCGAGACTGTTCCTGCCTGATGCCTCAGAGCCTGAATTAGATTCTTGAGTGACCCTCTTTGATCAACCTGTGTGACTCAGAACACCAACATCATGGGCTTGGAGAAAAAAAAGAGGGGTCCAGACACCACAGGACACTGGAGGTAAAGTGTACAGCTCACGGGTAAGTGAGGCCTCTAGCATTTGGCAGGAACATGGGGGGAAATTTCACATCTCAGGAGTGGCGAAACACAGCTGGTAGAACGTTTGTTAAGAGAAGAAAAAGGAACTGTAAATTTGCAAATTTTCAGATACAAATAGGAAGGCTCCAAAGACAAAGAATAACAGAAAGAGAAAAGATATTTCTGATAGGATAATAAATAGAAAATTCATTATGGCTAGGAGGTTCTGTAATTGTTGCCCTATACCATGTGGCTATCTCAAGATGATGGGCTGCTCTCTCACATGGCAGGCTGTAGACCATGTGCTCCACAAGATTATTTAACTTTTTTTGTTACAGATTTATTCTATGACCAAGACATACAGAGCATAGCAAATTTATACATTTAATGCCAGTCAGAAACAAAGATGTAGTGGTCATACATACATGTATACATTCAATGCAGACAAACGAAACTTTCCTTATTTCCTCCAGGTGTAATTTCAAGGGAAGAGCCCCTTGTTATCTGTTGAATCCAGGCAGGAGTTGGGGCTTGTCAGCAGTGTTGCTTGGTTGCCGGGGCGTGGGGTTGGGGCGGGGAGGAGGGTCAGAGGATCACAGAGGCAGAGAGGCACCAAGCCCAGGCCTCTGCACGCTGCAGCCATCCCTTGGTGCACCCCTCGCCTCTGGCCTCCCATGCCCACAGCCAGAGCTTCCGTTGACCCTCAGAAGGAACTGGGTACCACCATGGTAGAAGTTTGCTGGCTTCCCCTCCTGGAGGCAGGGTACACAGAGCGTGGTGCACAAGCCGCGCACCTTGCAGCCTTTTGTTCCCTCCCTATACACGTACTGATACCCAGGGGTCTGTGCTTCTCACGGGTAGGCGTGGGGTGCCCTCTGCTTGGGGATTGGAAAATGCTGCCCATAGCAGAGTGTCCACTCCGCCCCCTCTATCTGCTTTCGCACCACATGGCCTCCCCTTTCCTGTGGCCCATGCAAGCTCGGGGCCTGGGAATAAAGCAGGCAGAACATGCTGCAACCCTCCCCCTCCCCCACGGGCATGCTGGGAACATTTACTTTGAGTTTGGCAGGCTGCTAGTGGGACACACTTGGGCCTGCCAGTTGAGGCGGGGCTGGGCACAGGGGACCAGCCTAAGCTCCATTGCTGCTGCAAGTCACACATTCAGATCTGAAACAGGGAGAGAGGTAGAGGCGCTTGAGACCACTGCTCATGCACTGTCTGGACTCCTGTCAGGGATGTGTGTCACATCTGAGCTGCGGTGAGGGAACAAGGGGGTAGATAATATTTGAACCATGATTACCAACAATTAATAATAAAAGAAGAGTCCACAATAAGTCAATGACGAGTGTGACACAAACGACAGACAGACACAAGACGGTGTTCCCAGGAAAACAAAAACAGCACACCAAGAATGGCGTCTCCTGGCCTTGCTCTCTGTGCATGAAAGGCAAAAAGACCAAATGATGCCAAGCCAGATGAGAATTATTCAGTTCTCCCAGAACCTGATGAGCACTTCAAGCTCTCTCTGGAGGTTGGGAATGTCTTTCTTCACCCCGGGCTGTTGGGCTGTCTGCATGTCAGCCGAATTCTTTTTGGTCTCTTGAACTGCTCTCTAATGGTTACAGAGAACACAAAGACACTAGATCAGATACAAAGACATTGGACCAGACATAGGGCACCCCAAAAACTTACCTATTGGTTGGGGAGGAAAAGGTCCCCTCAAGCGCTTCACTACCTAGGGTAGGGGTCCCCAGTGATCCCCATACAGGTCACCAAATGTTGGGTGTGAGAATCGCTGAAGGAAGACCCCAGACTCAAATAGTATGTAAAAGCAAAGAACATTTATTCTGCAGAGAAAACCAGCATGCTCAGGTCATTCACTCATATAAAATGGCAACAACCCTGAGGGGGGCTTGCAGGTTCCTTTAAAGCCAGAAAGAGGAACTTCTACTATAGCAGCCTGACTTCTATTGGGATTGGCTGGGGCCCATGGAGGCCACATGACTCTGATTAGGGCTGGCTGGTGCCTTGGAATTAAGTCCTTTTGGTAGAAAGATGAATTGTTCTTTCTAAATTAATTAATGCAGGTAATTACTACTGCAGCGGTTTCCCTTAACCAGCTAGTTCCCCAATGACGCAAAGATACCGTGATAATTAAGCTGTAAGCCCTATGCTGGGCAGATTCTGAGCTGTTCTAATCTCAGTATCTTTAAAACCCACAGAGAGGCCGATCACTTGCCAAGCTGGTGACTGTTGGGCGGTTTGCGTTTCATCTCTCTGTCCTTACAGCCACATGCTCACCGCCCGTCTTGCCTCACGGTGACTTCTTTCTTTCCAGCTTCCTCTCCTTCTCCTGTCTCTTCCCCTGCTCTCTCCTCCCTCCACCCCAAGCCCAAGCCCTCAAACCTAAAACTCTGCCTCCCTCTCTTCTACCCAGTCATAGGCTTCAGCCTCTTTATTTAGCCAGTCAGGGATAACTGGGGAACATTCCTTATTATCAAATAATTACAGGTGATAGTTCAAACATTCATAACAATGCCAACTGCATGGCTATTACCGGATCTCAAGGTCCTGAAGTCAGCATTTGAAAACACAGTTGGATCTTCCTCCAACATCACCACAATTTCTTTACCCTTTCTTCAGTTGAGGGGCATCTAGACTGTTTCCAGATTCTGGATATTATGAATAAAGCAGCTACGAAAATAATTGAGTGTGTATCCCCCTGGTGTGGTAGAACATATTTTGGGTATATGCCCAAGAACATGGGAAGGAATGTTAACCATTAATGATGGTAAGCATACTTGTCCTTTGAATTAAATCAAGGTCACTCCTTGTAGCATGTGTGTTATGAGTTACTGAAAGGGCCTGTAGAAATGGCACCGTATCCCCGTATCGCCGTAACTAGAGTATCACTTGCGAATGCTGTTCTCTTTATTCATGTATTAATGCTAGTATGTTTTTTAAAAAATCACTTCCAAAAGTTTATACATTCTTAGGGAAAGGCCAGCAGTATGGAGGCTGGTATAACTGGGGAATCTTTTTTCTTAAATATTTTTTTTACTATAATTTATTTATTTATTTATCTATTTTGTGTGCATGTGGGTGGATGCACGTTCTCAAGTGCATGTGTAGAGTTCAGAGGACAAGTTTTGGAGGTTTCTCTCCTTCCTCAATGTGGGTCACAGGGAAGCAATGTTTTTTCCCACTGAGCCATCTCTCTAGCCCCCCCTCTTTTCTTAAGGGTGCTTATTGCTCTCTCCTCTCTCTTGTCTCTCTTCCTCCTTCCTTCCATTCTGTCCTTCTCCCCTCTTTGCCTCCCTCCCCGTTTTGTTGAGATATGGTCTCTATATGTAACTCGGGCTATCTTTAAATTTTCAGTCCTTTTGTTCCAGCCTCCCAAATACTGGGTTACAGGCATGTCCCATCACACCCAGCTAAGGACATCTTTTTAATAATATATTACTGAAGGCAGCTGCCACAGTGTTGACTGCTGGGATCCGTAAGCAGGCATCTCCTCGGCCAGCCCCAAGGGACCTGACAAATGGGACACCAGGCATCTGTGAGGCCACCTATGGACCACCCACCGGACCACCTGAAATCACCTGTGCATACTCTGGGTCACCTTATAAGAGAACTTGCACCACCTCCTCTTTCTCTTTATCTCTCCCACCCTGCCCAGAGACAGTCTCTGTGACCCCCCTCCCCCTTCCCTTAATAAACCTCCCACGTGGAACCAGTTCTGTGGTGTGTTTTGTGAACCAGCCGTGTAACTTGCTAGCATTGGTGTGTTGGCAGGGAACAGTGCTTTCAATGTCCACGCCTTGTGGTAGTTGCTTTTGGCACCAGCACATCACTGGAGCTGCTGGAAACCTATTTCATTTCAAATCCACCCTTGACCCACTTTCTGGAAAACAGATCACTACCTCCTACATGCAACACTGGCTGGATTGGTGAGTTCCCCTCACTGGTCAGCATAAACATCTCTTTTGGAAGGGGAAGACTGAACGTCTGGCAACTTCCTGGTACCTTCTGAGATGGAGGAATCCCTAACCACGGCCTTCACTGGCCATAGTTGACCTTTTTTGCTGACATCCATTTAGGGCTTCCTTTTTCCCTTGAGGTTGATTTTTCCTTCTACTGCAGTTTCCCCCCCCCCCACTCATCTATGAAAATCCTAGTGCTAGGTAAACCGTGTCTCCTATGGGCAGCTGTGCCCTTGGTCTCTGGCCAATGCTGATGAGCTGTTGGATCAGCTAGTAGCATTCTACTCTACTGAGCCAAACCTTGCCTTTGGGATGCCTCTGGCAGACCACGGACTCCTACCCTCCCAATGGGAACTACCCATTTGTCCGTTCCTCCAGCATCCCCACTGGGATGTCCTCTGGAACCACCTGCACATGCTCTGGGTCACCTTATAAGAGAACTTGCAACCCCCGTCTCTTGCCATACCCAGAGACGTGACCCCTTCCCTTAATGAACCTCCATCGCATGGCGTGATTCTTCTCTGTGTAACTTCTCTGCACAATCGTAACATTGATACTGTTTTCCTGGCCCCTCTCTCTTCCTCTCTCTCATCTTTGTAGACCAGAATGGTCTCAAAATTATATTATATCATTATATAGCTATATTATCTATTATATGTAGCTATATTACATTATCATATAGCTAAGGCTAGCTTTGAAATCTTGGTCCTCCTTCTTCCACCTCCTTGGTATCACAGGTGTGTACTTACCACAGCTGGTATGGTGCCTTCTTTAGCACTCAAGTGCAGTAGACACAACAAAAGCTTTTATTCCCCTAGGCAGTGGTTTGCTTCGCTGTACTATTCCAGCACTAACTTTCTTACCACTAATGCTTATAGCACTCCTTACCCATCTCCTCCTTATTTTTAGTTTAGAACTCATTATGCAGTTCAGGCTGTCATTAAACTTATGATGGTACTATTGTCTCTTCCTCCTGAATATTAGAACTACAGACTTCCACCACTAGTGTTGTTCTAACATTTCTCTATCACGAATAAACATACCAGCAAGCTGACTGTTATGATTTTGTGTCTCCTAAAGGCTCTGGGTTGAAGGCTAATCTGTGGTGCTATTGGCAAGGGTGGAACCATTCAGAAGTGAGGTAGGAGGAAGTTAGGACACTGGGGAGAGGGTGCCCCTATAGGAAGTTTGGGGTCTGCCCTTATTCCTTCCTTTTTCTTTGTTTTGTGGTCAACATGGCTACCAAGTATTTCCCACAGTCACATTTTCCCACAGGCACAAGCAACGGTGTCAGCTCACTACTGATTGAATCTGAAGCCCAAATAAACTTTTCTTCCTCAGGAATTATCTCAAGTATTTTGTCACAGTGACAGAAGGATGACTAATACTCCAAATGCTGTACATTTTAGGTATTTATTGAGTTTGGAAAACAGGTTGATGCCTCCTTGCCTTCCTCAAAGGCTTCAGCCTCAAAGTGACTCTGCTTACATTTTGTGGCTAGAACAAATGCACAGTTCACTTTAACTTCAAAGAAAGAAAGTGCTGTTTCTGTGCCTCAGGTAATATTTATAATTACCTGAGATGATTTATGATGAGATAGTAATCTTCATGGCCCAGATGAACACCATCTGCGTATCTCATTAGAGACGTGTGATAGAACAATGTTCAGCTTCTCCTTCCATTCCTTCCTTCCTTCCTTCCTTCCTTCCTTCCTTCCTTCCTTCCTTCCTTCCTTCCTTCCTTCCTTATAAGCCATATCATAACCCAATGAACTAGAATGCTATTAGTGACTGTATTAGTCAGGGTTCTCTAGAGTAATGAACTTATAGAATGAATCACTCTCTCTATATAAGAAAAGAATTTAGTGGAATGACTTAGATGCTATTCCAATAGTGGCTGCCTATGAAAAGAAGGTCCAAGAATCTAGTAGCCTAGTAGTTGTTCAATCTACAAGGCTGGATGTCTCAGCTGACCTTCAGTATATCCGGAATCCCAAAGAAGTAGGCTCTAATAGCAGTGAAGGAATGGACTTGCCTGCTAGTGAGGGCAAGAGCAAGCAGACAAAATGAGAGTTTCTATCTTCCATGTCCTAATATCGGCTGCCTATGGAAGGCATGGCCCAGATGTTTTCCCAGCTCAAAAGATCCAGATGAAAGGTATGCTTCTCACCTTAAAGATATGGATTAGAAGTCATTCCCCCTACTTCAGTTTAAGCAAAACTTTCTTCACAGGTGTGTCCCTCCAGCTTTGGGTTTTAATTAATTCTGGATGCAGTGAAGCTGACAACCAAGAACAGCCGTCACAGTGACCTACCTGCCCCATGCCTCCCCCCACCACTCTGCCTTTTGACCCTCAGTCATTGCTTTTATCTCAGTGTGCATTTATTGTTCTGTTGTTTACGTTACTTTTATCAGACAGGTACAGCTAGCTCAAGTTTGTAATCCCAGCAGTGGGGAGTTTGACACAGGAGGGTTGAGAGTTTAAGGCCAGCTTGGGCTATAGGGCGAGGATCCTGTACTACTCGAATTCTTGCTCTCATTGCTTTTGATGATGAACTGTTAGGTGGAAATGTGAATGAAATAAACCCTCTCCTTCCCAAGTAGCTTTTGGTCCTCATGTTTCATCTCAGCATTGTTAACCGTAAACTAATGCACCATGCTACTCAGGTCCTGGGATTAAAGGCATATGCCACCATGTTTGGTGTTTCTAGTAATTTTTGTTATTTATTAATTATTATTGGTTATTCATTATTGTTGTTTATTAATTATTATTTATTAAATATTATGATTGAGACTGGGTCTAATGTATTCCAGGCTGGCCTCAAGCTTGTTATGTAGCTGAGGATGGCCTTGAACTTGGCTTACAAACATGTACACCATCCGTGTTCAGCTTTATCCATTGCTGAAGATGGAACCTAGGCCTTTTTACATTCTAGGCAATCATTCTTCCAACTGACTTACAACCCAGACCCTGGTGCTTTAAAACTTCATTTACCTTATTTTATATGTATGGGTGTATTGCCTGTAAGTATGTCTATGCCTCATGTGCGTGCTGCCATGAAGACTAGAAGAGGGCATTGGATACTCTGGAACCGGAGTTAATGATGCGGTGCTAGGGATTGAACTCAGGTCCTCTGCAAGTGCTCAACCAGTGAGCAATCTCTCAAAACCTGCATTAAAAAAATTATGAGCACTGTGTTACAAACATTGCTGTGTTTATTTCTAGGTACATTCAAGGTTACATGTGTCTAAATTTCATTTGGGTATACAGGTTTATAACCAGAAGTCAAGTTGCTGGGTCATTAGATTTGTGAATATTTTCTTTCCAAAAAATGCACTAACTAGCATTCCATCAGCAATATATTATTGATCCAATTAATCCTTATCCTATCAAATACTTGATGCCACCAGACTTCATTATTTTTTCTGATTAAATGCTTTTTATTTGCATGTCCCTAATTCTTAGTGAGACTGAATGTCTCTTTGTGTGTGTGTGTTTTGTGTGTGGTACATGCGAAATGTGTCAACTGATGTGTGGGATGTGATCACTGGTCATGTGCTTGGAGAGGCCAGAGGCTGATTTAGAGATGTCTGCCCCAGCCGTTTGCCCACCTTTTGGGGGGGGGTGAGGGGCAGGGTTTCTCACTGAACCAGTTGCTAGGCTAGCTGGCCAGACAGTCCCTGGGATCGGCCCCTCAGCCAGCATTAGGCTTAGAGGCACACTGCATTACACCTGGCTACCTGGTTTCTTAAATGTGTGTCCCGGGAATCAAACTGAGGTCCTCATGTGCAGCAATCACTACCCACTGAGCCATCTCCTCAGCCCTAGAGATTGAAAAGCTCTTATGGCTCATTGGACGCGTTTCTTTTTCCTGTAAAAATTCCATTCATATCTGCAAAAAAAATTTTTTTGTTAGATTGTCTTTCTCTCTTGGTCTTATTAACTGATTAATAGAAATTCTTTATAGATGAGCATCATTGCTATTGATCCCTTTATATGTGTGTTAAAATGTACTTTCTCATTGTATCTTTTTTAATTTTATTGATGGTTTCTTTTGAGGTTTTGAGGTTTAAGAATTCTTGGTGTTAAAGATTGTTTTAAATATTTATGGTTAGCACAGCAATAGGAGGTAAAGATGTTTTAGTTTGTAGTAGTTGCTTTTTGGGGGGGGGTCAAGTTTTCACGACATAGCCAATTAATCTTTATCTTTTCAAATATTTGGTGACATCACACTTCATTATTTTTGCCTGTTGTATGTTCTTGATTTAATTTTTGGGGAGACTGAATCTCTCTCT
>CM053759.1:20225167-20279807 GCA_028658305.1 Pachyuromys duprasi | reverse complement strand
AGAGGCAGCCAATGTGTACAACCAATGTGTACAAGCCTATTGTGGCTTCAGAGGATTTAACGCATAGTCCCAATACGCCAGTTTATCTAAGGTGCTGGGTTTGGTTGGTGTCTTCCCAGCTTAGGTGGAGAATATATATCAGGGGTAATTGCTCCATTGTGCTCTTTAGGTATCTTGGCAAGAGCATTCACCTGCCTGTTTTCTAGAGCCGTTTTAAAGCTCTTGACCATCCTTGGCAGAGGTGTTACTTGTGAGGTCTGGACAAGAAACCTTCTGAAGGTTTCTGAAGTTCTAACCTTTATTTTCTTCCTCACATAGAGTTCGCCGCTAAGGAAGATTTGACAATATATGAATATATCAAGGATCCACGAGTCAGGAGGGATCAACTAGGACATTCTAGGGCCCCAGGATCTTCCGCAGCTGTCCAGGAAGATGAAACGGGACAGAGAGAAGGGGGCGGGTGTCATTCCGAGGTGATTTTAAGCTTTCTTCCATCTTTTTTTTTCTCCACCAGTTTTATGGCTCTGCCCAAACAGAAAAAGGGAAAAAGAAACGTAGCAGAGAAAACACAGATGAGGCAGAAGGGGCATCATGGTGCTGTATTGTATCTGCTGAGGAGGAATGGAACTCAGTAGACATCAAAGGCTGAATGCCAGGATAAGTGCCACCTTCATATATTTATTATTTGCAATGTTATAGTTAGAACCGACAAGAACTGTAAAGAATCTCTGTTCAGGGCCAGTTCCCCTTCGTGCATTAGCTGACTGGGGACAGCTCCCTTTGCCCACTTCCTTGTCCTAGCAGTGGAATACTGGACAATAGAAACTACAAAGAAGATGGATTTTCCCACTGCTATTGGGCCTTAGGGCACATGAATCTACCTGTAGCCACCTGATAGCCAAATGCTTATTAAAAACAAACAAACAACCTAGCCTCCTCATAGAAAAAATAAAGATGACAGTAGAATAGGTAAAATAAGGGGGTCATAGGAAAGGGGACTTTTTACACAAAAAAGGGAGCTCTTTTTTTTTTTAAATATAAAAAAGGCCTTTTGGGTACTCAAGCTACCTTTTGACTTGGGGTTCCTCCCTGCATGACCTCAGCCAGTGTCTCTTGACTATCTCCAGGTTTTGATTTGAAGACCTACATTTCAAGTTTCATATGGCCTCTCTTTGGGCTGCAAATCTCACCTTTCTGGAAACAATTCACATGGGTTTGGATAGAAAAGCAACAATCTCCCGTTGATTTTCCAGCTGCCAAGAGTTGCTTATGTTTCTCTGCTTCTCAATCTCTCACTTTTGGAGAGCTCAGCTACTAAAACTAAACTCTCACAGAGGCCTTCCTGACCTCCATGAAATCCCCATTTGGCACTGTGTTCTTGGGGACATGCAAGATGGACTCCTTCCATCTGTAATTGCCTGTGGAGCAGGCATGAGCCAGAAGGGGGCAGGAAAGGCTGTGTACTCTCTGACCTTGTTGAGAGCAGGCTTTCACTCAGCATTGACTTCTCTGCGGTTGAATTGAAGCTGACCATGAGGCTTGGATCTACAGAGGGGCCTTAAGATTGCCATATCTTTAAAATTCTTGGACCCTCTGAATTTCAATGTCCTGAGGAGGAAAGAGCACAAATCTGACTCTTAGAGCCGTGCCCACGTCAGTGGTTATGTTGGCAACTTTCACTCAAAAGTCAGCAAAGTCAAGAAGGGCATTCTAAAGACAAGAAGGGAGTTCTAAAGTTACTAAAGGGAAGGAAGAGACAGGGAACCTGTTGGGTTATTGACTCCTGGATGGTTTCTTGCTTCTGGTCCTCTGCAAATCAACCTCCTTCCCATCTCTCCTCATTCTGGGGTGTTCAATGATGAGGCTCTCCCACTTTTGCACCTCTCTCCTATTGGAGACCCCTTCTTCTTTGTGATGTCTCTCACTGCTCAGCTCAAGCCTTGACGGAGATTGTTATATGTCCCTTTACTATTTTCTGTGCAGGAGCAGACGCTGGAGCAGAAATCCCCTGGGAATGGAGGCACCATCTACTCTACGATCCAGTACAAGGTACCCCTCTGGCCTCTCTAACCTACCCCTTTCCAGGCTAGTCTATAGGACTTCCTAAGCCTCACTTAAAACACACCAGTGAATGGAGAATGAGACACTGGTGTTTTCTGGGGCCTGGAAGACAGCCAGTGGTGCTTCAGCAAATTGTTTGAAGTGATCAGTGTCTTGACAGTGATTTCATTCTTTCACATCTAGCAGAAGTCTAGGCCAGGCTGTCTATGGGAGAATGAACTTTGTTATAGGATTCAGCTTATGCTTTCCCTCTTATTATCCTAATGGTACCATTAATCATTATATTTATTAAGGAAAGAATAAATGTATATTGATCTTTTAAAAATCTTATTTTGATTTTACAGTAATGGTTGTTTTCTTAATAAATCTCCCTTGACAGTCTTAAGAACTTCACAAATGTGGAAACCAAGATTCAGGTTAACTGATATGTTCAAGGCCACATAACTGAATAGTGAAAGCATTGATCCAAACAGTTTCTCAATTTTTACGCCTCCTCTTCATGCCATACCTCTAACTTCTGACAACACAGAAGTTCGCACATCAGTTAGAAAGATATTCTATACTATTGGCAGATGACATAATTTCATTGATAACAAGTTTCAAGTATTCTCTTCCAAAGGAAAATGTTCTGTGATGGACAGTAGTGAAATGTTTTTGATAAAAACACTTCTGTTCCTGTTTTCTCATCTTCCCTTCTCTTTTCCCCTTTCTTCTCTTACTCTCTGTCTCTTTTTCTCACCTCTCATTTGTCTTTCCTCATTTCCTCTACTCCTCCCTCCCCTCTTCTCTTTAAGGCCCAAGTTCAGAAACAACAAAACCCTCAGCTTGTTGGCAAAATTGCATCACAAAGAAATCCATCCTAAGAGTGATTGATACCTGCCATTTCACTGGCTTTAGCCACACTGGGCTCCAGAGAGAATAGTTTGAATAAATCCAAGGAAGAACTTCTCTTGATCAGGGCTCTGAAGGAGAATGAGATTCCTCCTCTGGAGCATCTTACCGTGGAGATGGTTGCCCGACCTGATGAACATGTAGTTCAGGTCAAGAGAAGGAAGACGTTACCAAGAGGAGCCATTGAAATGTTAAGAAAACCCTGGAAAATTTTGGGTTTGAATTCTTCAGCTGTGTGCTGGGGTCATCACTGTCTTCTTCCTCTGTCCCTTTTCCTCTTTTTTCTGAATCTAACCTTGTTTGTGGCAGAAGGAACATAGGTATTTTTAAGGAATAACATAAGGGTTAGAAAAGAAAATATATGGATAAAATAAGTATACAACAAACACTGGTAATCACTACTGACAGTGACAGCGGAACAGACGCCGGTCACGACTGCTCAGCTGCTCCAGGCTTCTTCTGATTAATAAACAGAGCTCATCGCTTACATTTAAGCAGAGAAGGGCTATGCTCGATCTACATTTCTGAAATACTTTGTTTTTTCCCCCTCATTAGCCTCATGATTCCACACCACAAGAAAAAGCTTCTATATATTCAGTAATCCAGCCTTCCAAGAAGGTGAGGTGTCTCTTCCTCTGGAGGGTTCTGTGGAACAGATGGGCATTTTGCATGTGTGTAGTCTGCTGCGTTTGCAGGTGTGTGCTTGCAGAGCATGTGTGCGCGTGTGCGCATCCCCAGGAGCTGTCTTCTAGTCTGTGCAGCTGAGTAGCTTCTGTTCAATGATTACATCTAAATGTTAGGGGCTGACAAGAAGAAACGCCTTTCCAGTTCTGCCCAGAGAAAAAGGGCAGTTCTGAGATCCAGATAACATCAGACTGTAAGATTTTCTTAGACTTTTTGCAGTGGGGGAAGTATAGGGATTAAAAAGCAGTGTTTTGTACAGAAGGATCCAGGATTATTATTAAGCAGGCTGAGGTTATGGTGAGAGCTACTGCAGAGGTTTCCAAGGTAGGGTCCTGCTGTGTGGAGCTGAACTAGGAAGGGATAATATTGACATTCAAAGACCGAGGGTTCCAGCAGTGCTACACGTGGAGGCTCCTGCCATCATGACCTTGAGTCAAGCAGAATCAAGTTCTGCTCTAATCTCAGCTCTCAACATGTCTGGGACTATACTGTCCTGGGGCTCATGCTTGTCCATTTAACTGGTGTGGGAGGAAATAGGAAGAGTGGTGCTTTTATGGCTGGAATCAGAGAATAGAGCTGCAATTTATAACTCAGCAGATCAGGGAATTGAAATTCCACAAAAACTGGCAGTCTGTACAGGTCAGGGACTGTGGGCTGAAGGGGTTTAGGACAAGTTTTCAGACTTTATTCATCTTCTTTTAATCAACCATCTAATCCACTTGGATTCCACTATGAGACATATTTCTTTTTAAATTACATGCTACAATTTAAGCACACATAAATGTTCATGGGCACTGTGGCATGGTTTGGCATTATATTGTAAAAATCTTAGGGTTGATGAGATTGTCTAAGCACGTAAGAGCACCAGCTAGGCAAGCCAAATGACCTGAGTTTGAGCTCCAGAGCCTGTGGCACAAAGAGCAAACTACTCCTGAAAAGCTGTCCTCTGATCTCCATTTGTGCACTGAGGTACACATGCCGATATGCAACATCACACACACTATAATAAAACAAATTCTACATACTACTCAAAGCGCAGCGAATGCTTCACAAAACCACTGTGTTCAGGGTGTGTGCTATATGTACATGTACTAGAGATGTTTATATTAGAGAAGGGTATATGGAAATGACACATGGGTTCAGGGGGTGTTTATGTTAGGAGTGCCTGAGGGACATGTGTTTATATGTCATATGTCATACTAGGAATATATGTGTTTATATGACATACTAGGAATGTATGAATGTGGATCGGAGGACTGTGTAGGTATAGGGCACTAAATTCTGACTTTAGCTCAGAAGGTCACATCATAGGCCAGAATGCATTGTGCTTCTCTGGGTACTGTCAAGTACCACTGTTGACTCCTGGCTAGAAAGCTTTCTCTTTGGGATCTTGCATGTGAGTCAGGAGTAAGGTATTTCTTATCTTAAACTTAAACCTTTTTAACCCTTAATTTCTAGTCTGGATCCAAGAAGAGGAACCAGAACCCTTCCTCAAACTATACTGTGTATGAAGAGGTAAGATTCTGGAACTCTCCTTCACAGTGGGTTTAGTGTCTGTGGACTCCTGAGGTCTGTTCTAGAGGATGTACCTATAACAAGGTCATCCACACAGCCTCAGAGTTGCTGGGATTTTAGGGATCCTGCCCAAAGACACTGATGTCCCAGAAGACTGAATGTCTAACTCAAAGTCATATCATGTGTTCAGGTCTGTGAGGCCTGGGTTTTGAACTAGGGTTTCTCCAAGCTCATTTCATGGCTATGTGTAAATGTTAAAGGATATATGCGGAACATACAGAGGAGAACCAGAGGGGAAAAGAAATGACTCTAAATCATTTCCTAAAATTAGGACGTTGTTGGGAATCATTTCAGAATGTGTGTGATCTCAGACTTCTGCAGAGGACAACGTTCAAAAGTGACACCGAATCTTGTAGCTAACTGATGCCCATTAGCTCTACATGGAAGGAAGAAAGAGGGATTTAATATTTATTAGGGTTTTTCTTAAGGTGTAAGGCAAATTTCCATGCCTGTGCATAAATTGCCTCATTTAATGCTCACAGAATGCTGTAAGGTAGGTATAATCCAACCACATCCTTCATTTGTTCTTTTCGGTGGTAGGTATAGAACCCAGGCCTTCAGTGTGCTAAGCAAATATTCTACCACTGAGTTATAGCCCCATCCCTATGCTTGCAGTTTTATATCCAGAGGAATTAATGCATAAAGAGTACCCCACATATTAGCCTCACACTATAATCAAAACACCCAAGTCCTAATATAAGTGTTGTCTTTAGTCACAAGGGAGAGGCTGTGTGGTTGCCTGTGGGGATTCTTAGCTTTACAGTGGTAGCCCAACCTTAACCCTGACTCGACAGCCCAGAGTTGCAAAGGAGACTGTATGGCCAAGGCAAGATGGGAACCACAGAGAAGCATGGGGTAGTTAAAAACAGCACCAGAACTGACCAGAAGAATAGATTCAGGCTCCAGCCTCACCTCACACTAATCACCAGCCACTATTTTTTTTTTTTTACTCTGTAATATGGGGATAGTGGACCACACCTACAAGATTGTTTTAAGAACAGTCCGGAGTGAAGGTTTGACATCTCTCCCCTTTCACTGCAGGTTGGAAAGCAATGCCTCAAAGCCCACAACCCCGCCAGACTGAGCCGCAGAGAACTAGAGAACTTTGATGTTTATTTCTAGGTGTTGGAAGTGTTTTCATCTCATGTTATGCATCAGCATTGACTTTGGAAGGGAACACAGCATGTGATGATGGTTCCGTATGAGTCTATGGAACAGCTTCTAGGCTGGAGAGGATGTAGAAGTGTATTCACGGTTTCTATTTTATATTATATTTTATGTTTTATTTTAGACAAGATCTGGCATAGCCCAGCATGACCTGAATTTGCTAAGTAGCCAATGATGACCTTAAACTTTTGATCCTCCCGTCTATACTTCCCAAGTGTTTTAAATAACAGGCATGTACCACCATGCATGGCTTAATAACAATGTTTAACAGCCACTGTAAGATCAAGAGTGTTAAGCAAAACTCCCAAACTTACAGGCCATAGGGTAGAGAGGCTGTGTTGGCCACATTCTGAGACACTGTAATCTACACAGCACTGAATAAATGTGGGATAGTGAGAAATTCCCTTCTTGTGGTTCCCTAAGATGTTACCTGCCACTCCCAACACTGGATGTCTGCATTCTAGGTAGGCCCTTCCCCTCCCCACCTTCCAAAGCAAGAGCAACAAGAGATGACTGTGACTCAGAGAGAAGGGAGCTATGGTTCCTCTTTGAGGCCGTGCTGTCTGGCTGTGAGCTAGCTGTCAGTTCTCCCGCAGAGGCTAGAGTCCTGGCTTCTCTTAAACTCAGGGAATCCCTGATTAGCCCACATCTTTGCTTCTGGCCAGTTGTTCACAAGGGATAGTGGGAAGAAGTGAATGGTGCAATTCAAGGGGGTCTCTGTGTGAAAGAATCATCCAGAGTGTATGCCATCCTGATAATCACTGGTTAAGATCAGGGCGGCCCACAAAGTCCTATCACTAGAAATCTATTTTGTCACTGTCTTCTTTGTCTTAATCTTCTTCAGTACAATTTTCCACTGTGTAGCTCAGAATGGCCTGGAACCCACTGTGCAGACCAGAATGGCCTCAAGCGTACAGAGATGCACCTCCTTGTGTCAGGGTCAATACTGTGTACCACCACACCCAGCGTATTTTGCCTTCTTTGCAGAAGTCTCCCAGAAACCGTAGGCCAAGTTCAGAGTCCTGGGTAGTGCTCCTCATGATATGCCCTGAAGGGAAGGCTCAAACAGTTGATTGCTGCTGCTGAGGCAGTTGGGTACCACACACCATGCTATCTCTCTTCAGGATAACTCCTTCAGCAGTGCAGGAAGAGCAGGCCCAACTCTGGATGAGCTGAGAAGAGCAATAAGTATGAACTGAGAGGGGACTTACTCCAACACCCTGACAAGTGACACTACT
Source organism: Pachyuromys duprasi (assembly GCA_028658305.1). Classification (NCBI taxonomy): domain Eukaryota; kingdom Metazoa; phylum Chordata; class Mammalia; order Rodentia; family Muridae; genus Pachyuromys; species Pachyuromys duprasi. The sequence goes on along the minus strand of CM053759.1, from coordinate 20,272,191 downwards.
CAGAGTCTATGGATTTTGTTTTGTTTTGTTTTGATTTGAGGCAGGCCCCCCTATACAGCCCTGGCTGTCCTGGACCTCACTGCGTCAACCATGCTGGGCTCCCTCCTGTGCTGGAATCAAAGGTACATGCCACTCATCATGGGAATTTGACATGAAAATGTGCTCTCACACAGAGGCAGTGTCAATCCTTTGCCTGAATTAAACTGGTGAACTTCTCTATGCTCGTTGTGTGGGTCATTGATTAACATTCTGCGGGAGGTGGGGCTGACTCTCTGCCTAGCTGTCAGTCTTGTTCACACAGAAATAGCAGAGGGCTAGAAGTCCAGGCTTATTCAGCCTCCTCCAGGACAGCCAAGGTGTGGGCTTGTCCGAGTTTCACCTGATCCCTAATCCCTGTACACACCTAGCAGGCTGGCTTCCCCGTAGGTAGAAACACAGACAGAGCACATCTAAAGGCAAGTGCCAAGAAAGGAATATATTCGAAGAGTCTGTGGTCTTGAGACAGATATTGGGAGGTGAGTCAAGGAGTTTGGTAAGCAGAGAAAATAAGAAATGTTGGAGAATCTGGGTAGTGGTGACACACATCTTTAATTACTGCACGTGGGAGGCATGTGAGTCTCTATGATTTCGAGGCCAGCCTGGTCTACAGAGTAAGTTCCAGGACAGCCAAGGCTAGACAGAGAAACCCCAGCTCAAAAAACAAAACAGAAAAAGAAATGATGATGGGAAAGGGTGGTGAGATGGCTCAGTGGTTAGGAGCAGTTGCTACTCTTCCAGAAGATGCAGGTTCAGTCCTCAGCACTCATATCAGATGGCTCACAACAGCCTGTAATTCCTGCTCCAGGTGATCCAACCCTCTCTTTGTATGAATCCAATGCTCTCCACAGGTAGTATTGCCTACATGTAGTGTACATACATACATGCAGGCAAAATGAACATACACATAAAATAAGATTAAAAAAATGGAGTAAGAACATTCCAGATGATCACCAAAGGTACTACCATTGATTTATTTTTCACTATAATAATAAAAACAGTAACAACAACAATAATCATTATTATTAGGGAATGCATGCATGCATGTGGAGGTCATAGAACAACTTTGCAGAGACGGTTCTCTCTTTTGACCTTTACATGAGTTCTGGGGATTAAACTCAGGTCTCTAGGGTGGGCAGCGAGGACTTTTACCCATTGAGACATTTTGATTTCTTGTGGTCTTTGAAGTACCATGGGCTGTGTAGCTCTTGAGAGAAGAAGAAACTCTAAGGCTTTTTGGAAGGTTGTGTTGAAGAGTGTGCTGTGCGCATCACCACCACATTGTGTGTCTGATTGTTGAGCTCTTGGAGTAATGCCTCACAAAGACAATGACCCATCCAACTAAGTAATGAACAGTCAGTAATTAAGATCTTTAGTATGAAGCAAAATCTGAATGCTAAGGAGCACCCGTGTACCTGTTACATGGCACAGCCACTTGGATTTCAAGACCATATGTAGGTGAGCAGGTACACAGCACTGAAGGACAGAGGGCTGCAAGCTGCACGGGGCATGACTATATACCACAGTAAGGTGAATGTAAGTCACACACACACCTCATCCAGATAGGGGTCAAGTTGCAGCCAAAACTTGAGGAGAGGAAAGCTGCTCTTTCTGTTCTTTATCCAGTCAGATAATAAGGAGGGAGGTCTCTTGGGTGACAGAGGCATTTTAAGCTTTTCTTTGTGTGTGTGTGGGCAAGACAGAGTCACACCTGTACATCACAAGAGGTGATTCTGCTGCCTAAGTTCTCATGTAGAGATAACAAGCATGTGACACTATTCCTGACTTACACATTTTAAAGAACTATCAAGATAGGTGTTGAGGAGATGGCTTCGCTGGTGAAATGCCTACCACACAAGCATGAAGACCTGAGTTCTTGGATCCTCACCACTCCACTGAAAAATCTGGGTGTGTCAATGCACATGTATAATCTCTCTGCTGGACAGGGGATATGGATGATGGGAAGTGGGAGATGGAGAGGCCAAAACAGATGCAACCTTGAATCTCATTGACCGTCCAGTCTAGTAGTTTGTGAGCCTCTGTAGGTACCCACAAATACCTCAATGACACACACGTATGCATAATTAAAAATTAATTAGAGATTTAAAAATTATCAAAACGCTAATTCATCAGTTTTTAAAAATCAAGCATTACAAAAGTTATTCAAGAAGTCTCCTCAATCTAAGATTCTCGGTCCCTCTTTTGGAAGCAGCCACTGATTTTGTTTCCATTTAGACTTTGACATGTCAACAAAAGCATAGAGACTCTGGACTTTGTTCTTCACACTCAACAATGTATTCCATATAGCATATTGGCCTTTGCTTTGTTTTGTTTGTTTGTTTGTTTGTTTCAAGTTTTCCAGTGCTTGGGAATGCTGCCACGCACTTAACCAGGGTCTCACTAGATGTCTATTTAGGTTGTTTCACAATTTCTATTTTAAATAGTACTAGAGTGAGCATCGTTTCAGACAGACCTGTGTGCCCAAGTGTGAAAATAGCTGTTGGGTTCTTTTGGGGGGGGGGGGACGGAAGGCTGTTTAGAAGACGTTGTGAAGGTTGGTCAGTACTAGTCTCCTTCAACATCATTTGACTAGAAGCAACCCTATGCAAGTAGTCTTTTGAGGATGCCCTGTTCTGGAATGTTCTGTATATAATGCTATCATAATTGTGTATCTGATTGCTGAGCCTTTGCCATGACACTATATAAAGACAATGATTCCTGCGATGAGCCAACAAACTGGCTGCCATAATCAGTGTTCTATTCCTGTGAAGAGACCCTGTGACCGCAGCAACCCTAAGAAGAGAGAACATTTAACTGAGGCTTGCTTATAGTTCCAGAGGTTTAGTCCATTATCATCATGATGGGCAGCATGGTGGCACACTGGCAGACATGGTGTTGGAGAAGTGGCTGAGAGTTCTACATATTGAACCACAGTCAGCAAGAAAAGAAAGCCACTCACTGGTCCTGGCTGGGCTTTTGAAACCTTTTAAAAGCCTATTCCCCAGTGACACATTTTCTCCAACAAGGCCATACCTTCTAATCCTTCTCAAGTAGTACTACCCTCTGATAACTAAACATTTAGATATATGAACCTATGGGGGCCATTCTTATTCAAACCACCACCACATTCCACTCCCTCAGCCCCATAGGCTTATAGTCATATTCTAATGCAAAATGCATTTAGTCCAACTTTAAAAGTCCCCATAGTCTGTCACAGTCTCAACACTGTTCTAAAGTCCAAAGTTCAAAGTCTCTTCTGAGACTCATGGCAATCTCTTAACTGTAATCCCCATAAAAATCAAAATCAAAAAGCGGATTGTATACTTCCAACATACAATGGCACATAATAAACATTACTGCTCCAAAAAGGGAGAAAGGGTACATAGTGAGCTAATACTGGAGAAAGCAAGAATGAGAACTAGGAGGACAGACTCTGAATTCTGAATCTGTAGGCTCAGATTTTTCAAACACCTACTTTATTTAAGGTTCTTAAATGCTTCTGCCCTCCTTCCAACCTCCCTGACCCCAGGTAGGAGATTGGTAGGAAAAGGGCTGAAGAACCTCTCTTTGTTACTTCCTGCAGATTAGGGCCGTTGGGTTTTTTGGGGATATACCGATGCCAGTCATAAGGATACCAGCAGCCAAACAGCAAAGCAGCAGCAACCAAAACAGCAACCAACAGCAACAGAGGTGACAGGTGACGCCACTCATCAAAAGTGGCCGGACCCCACTCAAATGGCATGAGGCTGCTGAAGCTGCAGCACGGAAAGTTCTATGGAGAGTTTCTGTTTTGTTTTTTTTTTCTTTTCTTTTTTGGTGGCCCACTTTCCTATTCCTCGGGACGGTGTCCAGCCTTCTGGTACTCAGATAGCAGGGTGTCTAGGAAACCCACAGCTATGAGGGCATGAGTCTGAGTCACATTCTATGAAGACTGGGAAACCATCCTAGCTCTGAGGTGGGACAGAATTCCAAGTGTATCCTGAGGCACAGGAACCCAGGAACCTCACAACTCTAAGAGGATGCCCCCTCAACAGAAATGTTGCATCTCCCAAGGGAGGTTGCCCCAACCCTGAGGAGCTGAGGCGCCTAGGAGCCTGAGCTCCATTTCTTCAGTTCTTTCTTCTCTTTTTCCTCTTCCTCTGATGACTGAGTCACAACAGGAAGTAAATCTCCTAAAAGAGATTTATTGAAGGGACAAACCCAGGAGAGGAGGGAAGAATCCAGGAGTGGCTGCCTCTGCTCTTGGGAGAAGGCAGCAGGGAACTGGGGGCAAACACAGATTTATACAGGAATTCTTAGGGGGCAGAGCTTTCTGGGGCAGGGAGTTCCAGAGTGTCGATTGGAGAGATTTCAAGTACTGAACTGCGGGAAGCTCAGAGATTAGCCAGTTTTCCTGCTCAGGGAGTGGTGATTTTTTTTGTCCAGTCTTTTCACCTCAAATTTGTGTAGTCTGGGATGAGTCCTACTGAGGGGCTGGAGATGACAGTTACAGAGGTCGGGGATGGGAGGGGGAGAGAAACTGGGCTGCTGGCGCTTCCTCAGGCAAAGTTCTGGCCTCTGTCCTGCCTTGAGGGGTTATAAAGTATAGAAAGTATGCAAAATGTACAAAGGGTTCACTGTGAAGACAATAGACTGAGGCAGGAAAGGTTGTCCTTATCATGGACCGCTCCCTGAGGCGGCAATAGTCATTCAGAGACAGAAAAGGTGTCAGGTTCCGGTAGGCTGAGGCAGGAAGAGTTACCATGGACAGCTACACCTACTATAACAAGGCCACACACACCCCTAATCCTTCGCAGGTAGGGCCATTTCCTCCCCCCACTCCCACCCCTGCACCATGACTAAGCATTCAAGTATAGGCGCCTACGGGGACCATTCCTACTCAAACCACCATACTGGTCATATTTAAGCTCCTACCACAACGCAGAGTCTGAATGGCAATTCAGGGCACAGAAGTCACAGGGATCCAAGGCCATGTGCAGGAGCCCACCCTCCACAGGGTTTTAGATCATAGGAGGAATTGTAAAGGATGAATAGAGACAAATAAAGCAAGGATGTTCAAAGCCTGTGGGCTCCAAGGAGCCTGGGCCTGACCTATAAATGGGCTAATGTGGTAATGGGGACTAGAAGAAAAGGAAGAGGTGAAATTCAGGCAAGTCTGAGGAAATTCTGATGTGCTCTTTCTGCAGAAACAGTAGGATTTATGAGCTCTGTTTTTCTCCAAATTCTCACCCCAGGAGAAATAGCTGCTTTTCACTTCAGGTGAAATTTTCGTAGGTAGAGATTCCAGGATACTCAGCATCTTGCTGTGGTGTTTGCACCATCTAGATGAGTCAAAAAAGAACGTGAGAGAATGAGGTTACCAAAGCCTTGGAGAGTCCAACTCTCCTCAGTTTCTGCTGGTAAGATGCAAGGCCAGGGCAAGTCATCTTATAATTTATGGGAAGTCTCCTAGGACTTAGACCCATGGGCTGGACTCTCCACAGGGGAGAACTAGACAGTTAACAGCAAACCTAGGAGTTTAAAAATGACAATAAGGTACCTTGCATTTCAGAAGCTACCACTGAGGGGGTTCCAGTTTCTGCCCTTAACTGGAGAAAAAAGGCAAACATGTATGTAACAATTTAGATGGAAGAGGTTAGGTCCCAAAAAGACCTCAGTTCAGGAGAATATAGAGCTAACACTCTACAGAGATGAAACCTGAGCTGCTGATGAGGGAAGGTTAGGTGTCCAGAGATGAGTGTTAGAAAACGATTAATATAGGTTTGAGAAACTCCTGATCCAAAGATGATGGCCTTGAACCCAGAACTAGAACTCCTAGCCCTGAAAATTCTGCCAAGAGGAAATGTCCTCATTTCCAGTTTCTGTCGGTTACAGTGGGGATGCTGTGTAGATCTGCATGTGGTGGCTGGTGGCCATGTCAAAAGTGGGAGCAAAGAACAATCAATAGTCTTAGCTTTAAGTTTGACCCAAAGAACTAGACTGGCTGAGCAGTGGTGCTGCACAACTTTAATCCCAGAACTTGGGAGGCAGAGGCAGGTAGATCTCTTTGAGTTTGAGGCCAGCCTGGTTTACAAAGTGAATCCAGAACAGCCGTGGCTACACAAAGAAACCCTGTCTCAAAAAACCAACCCCCCCCCTCCCAAACCCCGCCAAAACCAACCAAACAAAAACAACAAAAATACAAAACTGGAGAGGAAAGTAAAATTTCTAAGCATTGAACTAGGAGAAGGCAGAGGGTGATGAAGTAACTTGCTATTTGAACAGGTGTTTATTGAGTCCATTCAATTTTCTGCCTCTTCCTTCCTCCTTGGCAGGGTCTTGTTATATATCCCAGTTGACCTAAAAACTGGAAATTCTCCTTATTCAGCCACCCAAGGCTATGCCACCATACCTGGCAGAGGATCTATCTTTAGAAGCCCAGCTCAACTTTCTACCATTAGGAGACCCATTCAGCACTATAACAAAACCAACATATTGTAGTTAATGGCATGTTTTCTTGGCATTAACTTGTTGGCTAATTTTCAGTTGCTTTGGTAAGTTACCATTTTGGTGAGCTAGGGTCTTAAAATGTGCGTGTCTGTGTGTAATACACATAGGATATATTGTTTATGTTTATGTATATGTTTATATATATAATAGTTCTATAGACTTATTGTCAATGTTGAAAATAATCAACATAAAATATGAAATCTATTATTAAATGTTCAGGGTCAGCCACACAGGTGTGAATCAGACATGTCTGTTGACCATAGAATGTGTCAGAGCTTTACATACTGAGCAGATGTGAGTTCCTTAGCCACGGGAATCTTGGACTTTCAGATAAAATCATTGGGAACAGTTTCTTACTTCATGGTTCTAGGGAAAAAGAAAATTGTTCTCACCTTCTTAGGTTTCTGAATAGAGCAGTAGATTGTATGTGAGCCTTCTTCCTTCTGAGGAACTGGCATCTCTCCCTGTAACAGGTGGGTATCAGACTAGCATTGCCCATCAAATGAGATATTTCCAGTTTAACCCACAGCCCTGGAGGCCAGAGGACGTCTCACTGTGTTCTGGTCTCAGAAGCTGAGAACTGGGGACAGTTCCCCTTATTCTCTGCTCCCCTGTATTGATGCCCCAAGAACGAGTTCCTCTATTTCAAAGGATCTCAAGGTTTGGTAGTCATGCCTGAACTGCATGTCTGTCTGTATGACTCCTGTCCTATCCCCAGACAGACTCCAGTTTGTAAAAACTTGTCCAGGCCTTCAGATAGTCTAGAAGCAGAAGGAGAATGAAGGAGTGTTAGTCAGAAGTGCTCACCTGAGCATTCAAGCACACTTGTGCATATGCCGTTTCCTCTCCATCCTCAGACTTAAGCACTGCGTCATCTGGAGTGATTGCTTCATAGTCTGCTTGCCCCTCAGAGGCCAAGTTATATGCAGCGTCGTCTTGAGTGACCAAGCCACACACCTCATTTCTACCATCGACAGTGCTGTGCGTTCTGCTTTTCTCCTCATCCTCTTCTATTGTTGCACTGCTGTCAGAGCTGCTGTCTGAGGTGTGGCGCTGGGTCTTGTTGGACATGCCTAGTTTCTCGTACCGTTGGGAGAGCATGGCAAAATTCATGTAGCCAGCTGGGACTTCTACAACACATTGGCAGGGTTAACAAAAGTGTGCCAACCCCGTATCTTTCTTGACTTGCTACAAAGACCCAGCTTGCTCTGACTTCTACCCTTGATGAGATCTCAAGGCTGGGGGAGCTTTCATCTGTCTTCCATTAGGAAACTCCATTACGTTCTCCCTTCCTCCTTTCTGATCACCAAATAATTTAGTCATCTGATAGATAAATGTTCACTACATAGAGTGTGATAGTCTTTCCAGTAACCTTGGTGAACAGAACTGGCCCACTGAATAAACCACGCCAAGGACACAGGCAGGTGTTCTGTGGAAACACAAAGATAACTTAGGTCTGGTCCTGGAGTTCAGTGTCTATCTGAGGAAGGGGAATCATGAATATTCATTATTCATTAACATATGGTGGTCTCTGATAGGTATCGAATGGAGGGGTAAGGAAAACACTGACGTGGGAGGAGGTGGCTTCCGGTTAGAACAAGGAAGATCTTGAACACTGCAGAATTGAGGTGGGCTTTAAAGTAAAGGCAAACTTTGGATGAGTGACAGGATGTATTTCGTGTGTGGGGCAGTGTAGAGCACCCTTCCTTGAGAAAGGGATACATTCATAATACTTAGCAAGTGCAATGGCCTGGACATAGGACAGATGCCCGTCACAAGTAACTAACATGATATGCTGAGTTGGTACCAACCTTGATTTGGGGTAAATAAAATAACTCATTTGACCCAAATATAGAATAAACATGTCTACCATTCACTAAATTTCTATGACATGGTCATGCAATGCTCCAAATGCTTTTAATCTGCCGAAAACATCATGGAACACAGAAATGAGGAAGCCGGATCACATACAAGTTAAGTGTGCCCTCACCTACAGGGTAGAGCCAAGATTAGATGCAAGTGGCTTGGTCCCTGGTGCTTCCTCTGGCTTTGTGTTGGAGAAAACTAAAGTATGGGTTGTTTTAATACTTAACAATAATCATCACTGAGTGATCACTGTGGACCTCACCACATTTTGGTCCTCACATAAGATGAAACACCTTCATTTTTTTCCACAAAAAGTGAAAGTTGGAGCTTGAGTTACCTGAGACGCTATCATTGATAGGGGAGAAAAGTAGAGTCTAAACAGGATCGCCTGACCTGACTCCATGCATCTGACAGCTAGGTGATGCTGACAGCTAGGTGATGTTGACTTTTGAACACAGCAAAGCCATGAGTCACTGATGGTTTCTTTTCCATTTCCATTTTTTTTGGGGGGGGGTGCCTGCATTTCTCTTTCAGAAAGTCTCCACTGTGTAATGACTTCATCCCCAGTCCCTTCTCTGACCCTATCTCCTTGGTAGATCTTCTTCATGTGATGTGACAGGGAGTTTTTTTTTTTGTTTGTTTGTTTTTTGTTTTTACTTTGTGTGTGTGTGTGTTTAGAAGCATGGTTTGAGTTGAGGAGACAGAGTAAGGGACTCTTTAGCATGCCAGAGCTTTGGAGTTCAAGCTGGTAAATTGGGGCACCATGGAATAGGCTTGAGGAAGTAAAATCTCAGCTTCATACCCCCACACCCACTAGAACAGTTCTGCTTTTATATGCTTTGTGCTATTGGAGTGTTGAATAAAAGTTTGTTTCATGAAAGCATTCCTTAGCTTAGGTCAAGTTGGAAACCCACTGACGATGTTCTTGAGCAGTGGTTCTCCACCTTCCTAATGCTGTGACCCTTTAATACAGTTCCTCACGGTGTGGTGATCCCCAACCATAAAATCATTTTGTTGCTACTTCATAACTGTAATTTTCCTGCTGTTAGGAATTGTAATCTAAATATATGATATACAGGTTATCCATATGTGACCCCTGACCCACAAGTTGAGAACTCCTGCTCTTGAGTATTAGGCATCTGTGCACCTGATCTTAAGTAGCTTCTGATTTTGCCCTGTCACAGCTTTCCTGTTTCACCTGGCCTTTGTTTCTGTATCCTGAGAATTGAGAAAATAACCCAGTCTTCATGGTAGGTCACATTCAAGTGGTAACAGCCAACATCCAAGGGACCCAAGAGGTTCCAGCCAATAGACCACGCTCCTAGTTCCACTAGTTAACTCTAAGGGATCCCAGCTTTTGTTCCCAAACCACCTTCTATCAGCATACTGCTTTTTAAAACTTTAGCAGACATATGGATCCAGTATTCCAGCGGTAGTGATCAAGAATATGCATTTTTAAAAGCTGCTAAGTAATCCATGTTGCTGGTTGGCTGACTGCATTTTGAGTAGCTAGGCTTTGGGGCTAATATATGGAACAGGAGCTCCATGTTTCAGAGTCACCGATGATATTACCTGGTATTTCTGCCGGAGCCTCGGCTTGGCTGTACCTGATGACCAAAGGTGTACCTGAGAAGCCAAGCAGAAGAAGTTACCAAGAGGAGTGTGAGTAGGTTGATGTCTTTGATTTTGTGAGACCTAGAGGAGTGGGCAAGACAATGGAGACTATGGAGAAGAAGGGGACCTTAAGATAAGCAGAGGGCCAAGGGAAGTAGTGACCAGAGCCCAGGGTCATCTTTATCTGGAATGAATGTCATGGGACTTCCTAGCATCTCTCTGGAAGAGAGAACTCTAACTCTCCTACTAGTAATTTTTCCAGGGCCCTGTGTGTTTTAGCCTGGCCACTCTTTGGGAGAATTCTCCGCTATCACTCTAATATTAAGATTTTAGAGGGAGATGCCAATCACGAACACTTATCTTCTTTTCTGCAGTGATTGGCCCAACCACACCCACATGACTTCCACCTGGGTTAGCAGAGATCTTCTTGACATTTTTCCAGTTGAAGTTGGAGAGAAACATCTTCCTCGCCCAGCTTTTAGAAAGCCGTTAGTATGTGTCTGTCAGAAGCTACACTGCTGTGCAGAGGTCCACCCTTCCCCTCGACCCTCAGCTGTATAGCACTAGGAGAGTCAAGCTGCCTCAATGAGAACAACACAGAGAAGATATGGAGAGATCCGGTGGTTCCTGAGCCTCTGTTGACATTTGCCTATTGAGGCCACTGAGTCATGAAATAGAAAATCCTGTCCCTGTCCTTACCCCACCCTCTATAAAAATCTAAGTTGGGGTTGAAGAGATGGCTCAGTGGTTAAGAGGACTGGCTGCTCTTCCAGAGTAGCTGGGTTTGGTTCCCAGCACCTATCTGCTGTTTCTCAACCATCTGTAACTCCAGTTACAAGGAATCTGATGCCCTCTTCTGGCCTTCAGAGGCACCAGGTGTACACACGGTGTACAGACAGACATGCAGACAAAACAACATACACATAGAATAATAAAAATTATAAAATCTAAGCTAATTTCAGTTGGGCTACAGTTATTTTTAACTAAAGGTGTTCAACTAATACCTAGCTTTCCCTTCACTCCTAGAAGAAACTGGGTCTGGAGAAAGAAATATCCAGGGTTCACGGCAGGGTTTAGAAGCCTCCACAGGTCACAAACGAAGAGGCTCCTAAGGGTGTAGGTAAAGTTAATCTAGAACACTTACAATGTTTCTTTCGCTTCAAAATGTAGCAACTGCTGAGCACTATCCCCAAGAATAAAAGGATAATAAACACCAGGAGGAGCAGGATCCAAAGCTTCATTTGTCTCTTAGGGCCTTGAAGAGAAAAAACGAAGATATTAATGCAAATACTGATAGAGACATCAGAGCAAATGACTGATAGAACACAATGACCATCCTAACGGACTCTTAAAATCCTATGTCAGCCTAAAATACTTACTCTCATTTATTCATCCTATAGCTTATTTTGTTTAAGCAATGCTTCTAGGCAAGAGGTTACACAGCAGGACACAAGCTGATACAGACTCCCCAGATGGCTTACCCAGTCCCAGAGTTTTAAGCATCTGACGTAAGATATGAATGAGATCTGTCAGGCTCAAGGCAGTCTTGACCACTGCACTACTTCCTTTCTCTATAAGTGAGACAGAAGTTATAAGCCCAAGGAAAAACGAGTAGAATCCTGTGAAGCCAGGCTCTAGGTCTATCTTCCAGGATCAGCCTTCCTGCATCATCACGTCCTAGGTAGACTTTACCTTCCTTTTTCCTTCTTCAGTTTTTGCAAGGCTGAGGATTACCCCCAGGATCTCACACATACTAGGGAAGCCCTCTACCAACTGAATTAAACCCACAGCTTTTTTTTTTTTGAGACAAATTCTACCTTTGTGGCTCAGGCAGACTGACTTCAAATTTGTAATCTTTTTGCCTCAGCCTTCCGAGTGTTTGGAAACAGGTAGTCCTAACGTGTGTGTCTCTTTTTGCTTCGAATAACACAGCTATCAGAAGACTAGAATTGTGTGTCTGGATCCCATTACACTGACATGATGCTTGAAGGGACTCTCTCCTGTATTCCTTCACTGGCTTTCATAAATAGCTGGGAACACAAACACTGGAAATCAAAGTTCCAAATCCTGCAGCCTGAGTGAAGAGAGAGAGAGAGTCAGACAGACAGACAGAGAGAGCAACCTGAACAGATGGTCCCAGGAGAAAACTGGCTGGAGCTGTTGCTGACAGGGTTATGGGCTGTGCATGTGAAATCAGGCAAGCGGTCACCACTTTTCCAGGAGACACTGAGGTGTGAGCTCCCTTGGGATGTAACAGCTTTCTTTTGCTGGGACATCCATGAATACGTCACATTGTTTCCACCATCTTCCACTGAGCAGGTCAGGACCATCTTGCAGAGGCTGTTCTTTTTTAGCACAGGACTATGCGTGACACTGGGCTTCTTCAGTCTCTCTATGTGGGGGAAAGGCAGAGCCAGTGTAGAACTAGACTTGTCAGCGAATTGGCTTGCTACCAAGGTTGAAATCCCGAGTTTGAGTCCCAAGACCTACATAGCGGAATGAAAAAACCAATTCCTAAACACTATCTTCTACTTACACACACACACACACACACACACACACACACTAAAAAAAAAAAAGCAAAACAGAAAGAACAAAATGCATTCATGAAAAAAATGTGTTGTGCCCCCCCACCCCAGGAGTCACAAGCCCTGTGATGGTCTTTTCATCACCTACAAAATGCCATGTGCATCACTTCATCTCTGTGGACCTTGATACTCAGGTGTGAAATAGGGCTGTTGGTGAAAAGGGAAATATGAAAAACACCACTTGGTCCAGGCATTGTCTTAGAGTGACAAGCTGACCAGGTAATCAACACAAGCAAGTTCAGTTGTTCTAAACATACTGTTTTAAACATTACCAAGGATTAAAAAAAAAGATATTTAAATGAAATTATTTTGCATTCGTTCATTTGTTTAGTGACAGGGTTTCCTGTATTTCAGGCTGACCTCCAACTTTTGCCATGAAGCCTAGACAGGGTGCTCCTGAGTTCTTGATGTCTTCTCTTCCCATCTTAAGTGTTGGGATTACAGGCAGGAGCCACTATACCTGGTCTGTGTGGTGCTCAAAATCCAACCCAGGGCTTCCTGTGTGGTTGGCGGGCACTCTACTACCTGAGCTACCCTCTCAGCTCTCACAATTATCTTAAAATATTTTTAATTAAGATTTTACCTTTTATGTTTGCCCTCAGTCTGCTAATGTTTCACTTAACGCTCTTTAAATCTTTTTAAATTATATTTTTAACTTTTAGTATTTGAGTCACTGTACGCAATTAACATAAACCTAACCAGCTTGCTGAACACTTTAACGGGGCTGTGGGCAGATGGCTAACCCAGGTAAGCATCTACCCACGAGCAAACTCAGGCAGGGACTGTGCTTACTATATGTGAATGGACAGGGAAAGGAGCTGACAGGCTTAAAATGCACAAAACATCAAACCAACGTCCTGTAAAGCCCAAAGTTTAGGAAGAAGAATTTGAATTCTCTGTTTCACGCTCTGGGCACCGGAGTGGCCCATGTTCTTGAGTCTCAGCGTTTTGGGAGGTCAAGAGCTTCCCTCCTGTTTACTCTGTCCACCCTCGTTATTTCCTTGTTCTAAACGACAATGGAAGCTAAAAGTGCAGATAAAGTTGGGTGTAGGCCTGGATCAAGAAACACCTTGGCAGGTAGGGTCTGCTCACCTGACGGTTGGAATGCTTTACTCACCGTAGATGAGCAGGTTGAAGTGTGTCACCCTGGGATCTCCAGAGGCCTCTGAGCACACATAGGCATGGTAAGGGCCGGCGTCCTCCATCTTCAGCCTGGTGATCTTCAGGGAGTAGTCCTGGTCAGAGATCCTCACCCTCCGTTCTTCAGGACCTTTGAATTCCTGGTGAGGGTTGGCTGTTGCTGCTCCTTTCCAGTCTTTGCTGATAATCAACACGTTCGTGTTCGACACCCAGATAATTTTCTTTGTGTCCTGACTGGCCAGAGATGCCAAGGGCAGGGTCACCGACTCTCCCAGGATCCCTACCAGAGTCTCTCCGGCTGTTTTTCTTCTGGAGGCCCCTGAATTTGAAGTCAGAGATGAGCATTGCAGCTTGAGCCTGTGTTCCCATCTCCTTTGACCCTCACCTCAGCCTGAACCCCCAAGTCGAGCTGGAGACTGGGACCCCTTCTCCTCCTGCCATAGCCCCCCTCCCTCGCCTTGGTGAGGCTTCCCTATTGCTCTCCTTGTTTTACTCGGTTATTTTCACTCCACTCTTGGCTTGTCCAGCTCTACCTCCATCCCCTTTTAAGACAATCCTGGTAGACACTACTGCACAAGTAAAGCTCAATTTAGACCTTTGCCTCGAACCCTCTTTTTCTCCCTGTTACACCATTGGGGTGCCACAGTGTCCGGGGTTTCCGAGTCTGGCCAGCCTCGTATGAGAGGCTTCTGAGCAGAAGGCCTTTGGCTTTCTCCCCTTTCTTTTCTCCTCCATCTACGTTTCACCAACAAATGAATTTTAGACTCCGTGGGTGCTCGGGATGTTTCTAGAGTCCCCTGAAAGATCTGATTGGAGCCACTTGCCTGTGCAGAGCTGCCAGACATGGACAGGTTGGGAGCGGCTCTGGCTGACCGGATTCCGGGCTGTGCAGGTATACGGTAGGTCCGGGTCACAGATACTCTGGGAAACTGTGAGGATGTGGCTCCCTTGGGAGTCATTAAAATGGGTGTCCTTTTGGGTCCAGTTGTATTGGACACCGTCCTTTGCCCCATTCACAGTACAGTTCAGAGTGACGGTGCAGGAATCGTTCTCAGATGAGGTCACAGACTTCACGGTGACTTGGGGCTCCCGAAGCTGCTCTGAGGGGGATAACAGCATTGAGAAGACTCAGCTTTCTTTTTTAAAATTTCTTTTTATTATTTTATTATTAGTTATATTTTATTAACTTTGTATCCCAGCTGTAGCCCCGTCCCTCATTCCCTTCCAATCCTACCCTCCCTCATGTCCTCCCTCCTCCGTTCCAAGTCCATTGATAGGGGAGGACCTCCTCCCCTTTTATCTGACCATGGTTTATCAGGTCTCTTCAGGACTGGCTGCAAAGTCCTCCTCTGTGGCCTAGGAGGACTGCTCCTCCCTTGGGGGCTGGGGAGTTCAAAGAGCCCGCCATTGAGTTCATGTCAGAAATAGTACCTGTTCCCCTTACTAGGCAACATGCTTGGATACTTCAGCTTTCTTTCTTATCAGGGAAAGGCTGCCTGAAGAAGGAGGTGATGGGAGAGAAGCTCGGGGTGGAGGAACATCAGCATTGCCTTTCCTAAAGAGGTTGTGTCTGCAGGCTAGGGTGAGTGCCTCTCCTCTGTGTTTCTGAGACATTCCCTGCAGGCCTTACCACAACGGCTCCAAGTTGCTGGTACTGTGATTCTCTCCCTCTCGGCCCTGTGCTTGGGACCCCAGTGCAGTGTGTATGACCCAGGAATGGTGAGCCCAATTTCTAGAATTTTCATCATCCCTGAATTTTGGTCTGAACTTAAAACCCGCTACTTTCGGTCCTTCTCTTTTCCCTTGGGTTCATTTTTATTGCACGTCCTCTGTTCAGCCTTGTGCTTAATTTTGGTTTTTTATTGAACAGGTGATAGTTAGACGCAACAAATTGGAAAAAAAGCAAAAGGATAGGTGATTTTAGAAAAGTAATCATTACTACTTCCAAGGTCTATTGTTTTCTTCCCCGTTAATTTTCTGGAGTCAGTTACTACTAAGAGTTTCTTTTTAAAGTAATATTTTTATTAACTATCTGAGATTTTTGACCTGCACATTCTGCTCATATTCATCCTCAGCAGCACAACTGACTAGTGTCCAATACTTACACTAAGAGTTTCCTGTTGATCCTTCTAGAGATATTCTAGATATATACATATATGACAGCATAGCATTCATACTGTCTGGAACATATTGAACATCAGCAACACATATAAAAAATCTCTACGTTTTAATGATCTATTCTAAGTTTATTAGCTGAACAGAATTTTCTTAATATATACAGAAAACCCTACAAATCAGCAAAGATGTCAAACTACCTGACTGGTAGAAAAATGTCATTATGAAGTGAATAATTTTCCTCAAAGCTTCATCTATTCAAACCCAAAGTCTCAGAATATGACTTAGGAGACAAGTTTGTGTTTGAAGGTATGTGTGAATAAGTTAGAGTAGGCCCAGTTCTATGTATTATTTTTATTAGAAGAAGATAAGTAGGACACTGACTACATAGACAACCATCTGAGGACATAGAGAGAAGACAGCCATCTTTAATCCAAAGACAGACTTCAGAAGAAACCAAACTTATAGTTTCTTGATCAGACTGTAAAGTTGTAAGAAAATACACTTCTATTGTTGAATTTATTCAGCCAATAATATGTTTGAAAAAAAACAAAACAAAACACCAACAACCTATGTGTCTGAGTGTTTTGCCTGCGTGTATTCGTGTGCTACATTCATGCATTGTACAAGGAGGCCAGAAGAGGGCATCAAACCCCCTTGGAGCTGGAGTTATTGACACCTGTTAATTGCCATGTGAGTTCTGGGAGTTGAACCTGGATCCTCTGGATGAGCAGCCAGTACTTTTAACCATCTTTCCAGCCCCATCAGCCAATAATATTCTGTTATGGCAACCTTGGAGAACCAGTAGAGATCTTGATGCCAAAAGTGAGGTGTTGTAACAAACATCTAAAAATATGGAAGATGTCTTTGGAACAGGCTAGTAGACAGAGGTTGGAAAATATTTTTTTGAGACAGACTTTCACTGTGTAGCCCTGGATTTACCGGAATGCACTCTGTAGTCCAGGCTGGCTTTGAACTCACAGAGCTCTGCCTGCTCTCAGGTGCTGGGATTAAAGGTGTGCACCTCCACCATCGAGGTTGAGGTTGGAAGAATTTTGAGTAGCATGTTAGTAAAAGTCCACATTGCCTTCAAGAAGTTTTTGGTAGAAATATGATGTTAAAGCCATTTTCAGAAGATTCAGAAAGAGAACAGGGGCGCTGAAAGGAAATCTATTATCATATGTATGAATACATAAAAATCACAAACAGTATAGTGATAGAACTAAGAACAGTTAAGGTTTTCCTGCTGATGTTTCAGAAATTAGGAATATGCCATTAGAAACCTGAGAGCAGGGGCTGGCTCAGAGGTTAAGAACACTGGCTGTTCTTCCAAAGGTCCTGAGTTCAATTTCCAGCAGCCACCTGGTAGCTCACAACCATCTACGGTGAGATATGGTCCCTCTTCTGGTGTACAGACAGAACACTGTATAAATAATAAATCTTTAAAAAAAAGAAACTGGAGAGCAGTGAAGGTTACATTAAGTGGGACAGAACTTGGCTGAATTGTATTCTACTATTTGGTAGAAGCAGAATGTTTAAGTAACAAAATATATTTCAAAGCAACAGGTTAAAGGTAAGGAGCTGGAGAGATGAATCAGTGGTGGAGAGCACTTTCTGCTCTCACAGAAGACCCGTTTGGTTCCCAGTACTCACACTGGGTGGTTCACATTCACTTGTGACTCCAGTTCCAGGGGATTTGACACCTTCCTCTGTCTTCCATGGGTACCCACATGTACATACAAACACACACATCTACACATAAATAATAAGATACATCTTTAAAAAGTGTTGAGGGCACTTGCCTCGCTTCTCTTAACTACTTGCATAAGGGATCAAGAGGAGAGAGGTAAATGGAAGGGGAAAAAATAGGGATTTTTTTTTGTCTATTTATATTGCCGAGCATAAGAAAGCACATCTGGGGAGAACATGTGTATGGACAATGTTTGCTCAAGAGAGAGTGTGTGTGACGTATGGAATATATTGACTAAGCACCATAAGCTTGGACTGAAGGAACAGACACAGGGTAGAAAGAAAGCTGTCAGCCTTTTGGAATTCTGTAAGACAATGCAATGAGCTGCAGGGCTGTAAGTTCATGCTAGTCATCAAGAAGGAAAGGACACCAATGGCAGGCATTACAAAGAATATCTAGATCTTTCTGTCACCATGAGCCCAGAAGAGACAGGTGTGCCATAGGATTGAATGTTTTACTTTTTTGGATTTTGAGTCAGAATGTTGCCTAAGGTCAAGGACTGGGGTGGTCATCCCAGCAGATATGGAAGGCATTGCTGTCACTATAATGGGCCCAGAAGGTACAGCACTGAGCCTCAAAATATAAGGAAAAGAGCCACTCTAGGTTTTAGATTTTCTTGGTGTCTGTGACTGCACTAGTTCTAATTTTTCCCTCTTTCAGAAAACCACCACTGTATTCTGGAAGCAGACAACTCGCCTTGTTTCATAGGTTCACAACTGGAGAATGGCTTCAAAATGAGTTATATGTCACGTCTTATTCATGCCCGAGTCAGATAAAACTTTGGAATTAAAGTTGATACTACAGCAGGTTAAGACTTTGGGGGATGATGGAATGAGGTGAATTTATTTTGTATGTGAGGAAAGCATGGATTTGGGTAGGTCAGAGACAAAGTTTTTTTAGGGGTAGGGGATCAGTGGTGCTGAGGGGGTGGAAAATCCCCCAAGCTCTCTGGAACTCACCATAGACATTCAGTATGAACACTTTCCTTGTGGTTACGTTAGAATTCTTTTGGTTGATCTGAGCCTGGTAAGATCCGGAATCATCCTTGTTTAGGTTACTCATGTACAAGGAGTAGCTATTTCCGCTGATATTGAGTCGGCCACTGTATTTTCTCTCCAGAATGACCATATGTTTTTTGGAATCCACTACAGCAAGAGTCTTTGGGGGGTAATTCCAGGCGATATGCTCTGCCTCCCCTGAGATGTTTAGGGGGAAAGTCACAGAACCCCCTAGGATCCCTGACATCACTGTTGGGGGTGTTTCCTCTCTAGAGGCTCCTGGTCCTGTGGAGAGAGAAGAGCGACTAGGAGGAAGAGCTATCTCCTTAAAGGAGAATTTATTTCATTCATTTAATAAACATGTCTTTGTCACAAATTCCATATGCTGAGAAATGAATGAGACTCTATAGTCTTTCTTCCTCTAAGCCCATTGGTTGGCAAGGTCATTTATTCATTCATTCATGCATGCATGCATGCAGCCACTCATTCACCAAATTCTCTTTCATGAAAGCAGCTATAGTAATCAAGAAAACATTCCTTCTAATTTCTGTTCTAACTGGGGAATTAGACTATGACTGGGTGAACTTGCCTGAATTTTTCTTAAAGCCAGCCTATTGATCTGTTAGGCTGATAAACTCATCATAGCTGCATCATGTACAGTGGGTGTTACGATAAAACTTAAATGAAAGCAGGTTGCTGCAAATTGTAAAGAGCTAGAAAAGCAAAAAGACATCATCTCTTTAAAACTAAGATGATTAGAAAGATGCCCAGAGGGGTGGAGAGATGGCTAAGTGAGTGATAGAATAAGTATATTAACTCCTTGGTAGAAAATAGATGCTCAGCGCGGGGAGAAGACCATCATTAAGAGACTAGAAGAATGAAAATTCCCTCGTGAGGATTGTTCCATGCCACTGCACTAAGCAGTGTTGTTTTTCAAGTTTGAAAATTTCTTTAACAGACTGCCTTTTACCTCATCATCAAGGGGATCTTACACTGTCTTTGGCATAGTAATGTCTGGCTTAGGGTTGAGAAGAGATGATAGCCTTTGGCCACTTCTGATTTTATTTTTGTCTCAAGCAAGACCCATATTGCTGGGAAACACTGTTATCAAAGCCCTTAAGAGCTCAGGTGTTTTATTTTTCCTTTGAAGACTCTGCGGTATCTTCTGGGTGACCCCAGCCTAGATCCCCAGATTCCAGGGCTCCCAAGGCTTTGTTGAGTACACTGGGGATTTAGATCAAATCCAACAACATCTGGAGCAAGGCTACTCCAGAAATTCTGGGTGGAAAGAAATATGAGGGAAAAAGAAGAAGTGAAAGTGTAGCCTAAAGGGAAACAAGGAAGAGAGAAAGGAGGAGTAAGAAGAAAGAGGAAGAGGAGGAGGACAAGGAGGAGGAGAAGGAGTCACATTGCCCAGGGCCACCTGACTGTATGAAACCTCTACAGCCCAAGGGATGTAAGAGTTAAGACACGATGTAGAAGAAACTCTAAGTTTTTGTGCACCTAGGACTTCTCAAGGTGGCTTGTTGTCAGAAGTGTTTGCTCAGACCCTTCTGAATTTATATACATGTCACAGGAAACAACGTAGAGCCAGCATTTCTTAGCGGGAAACTATGGGGGTGAAGGAAACATGGTTTGATAGCAGGGTTATTTGAGATTGGGGCTAGAATGTCACCTCCTCATGTTGCATCAGTGTGTGTGCTTTCTCTCTCTCTCTCTCTCTCTCTCTCTCTCTCTCTCTCTCTCTCTCACACACACACACACACACACACCATACATACTCACTCTCACACATGTGCAGATCTCAGAGTAAAGTAGAATTGCAGAGTGATTACCACAAAGAAGGTAATTTCCTGATTTAGGCAACGAGACTCCACCTTCCGGGCAGATGACCAGCCTCAGAGACCGCTAGTAGCAAGCTGTAGTGGTTCTAACTCGGACTTACCCATGAGCAGGAAGAGGAGAGGGATCCACAGAATAGGAGGAAGTATCTGCTGCTGACGCCTCCTCAGTTTATTAGAGACCTCTAGAGCCCAGGCACACCAATGTCTCTTTAGCTCCGCCATGATGATCTCATGTTAAAGGAAGAGGCGCTTAACCACAGCTTCCTCAAGTATGTGGGTGCACGCGCATGCGTGGTGTGTGTATATGTGTGTTGGGGGCTGTTTATATTGAGCACTACAGACTCCTGCACCGGCTCAGACTGAGGTAGAGGTCCCAAGCACATCCAGATCCTTCAAGGAATTTGTAAACCAGTGCTGAGCTTCACTTGTTTTAGCATCAAAGGAAGGCTCTAAAGGTGAATTCTAAAGATGCCTGCTAAATATCTTCACCTCTGGATACTCATGTCCTTGTATAATCCTCTCTTTCTGGATTCAGGCAGGACTTAAAGTGAATACAATGTGAATACAATACCTCTCTGTCAAGAGGTAGTGATATGTCACTTCTGAATGCAGGATTAAAAAGAGGCTATGGCTACCATCTGTTTCTCGTCCATTTTCCATTCCTTTCCTCTCTCTCTCCTCTCATCTCACACTCTCTCCCCTTCATTCTCTCTCTAGCCTTACCCCATCCCGCCCCCTTAGTTCACTCTGAGGGAAGCCAGTGATTAAGTGGCAAATCAGCTTCTGGAGGAATCTCCAAGGAACTGAGGGGATAACCTCAGCCAATGCGCACCAAGGAATTGATCTCTCTGGCTAACGGTCAGCGAGGACTTATGGCCTGCCAAAAGTCACATGAATTTGACCTCCACTCCTTTGATATGAACACATCCCTGACTGATACCTTGATCTTAGCCTTGTGAGGAACCCTGAACAGAGGTACCCAGCTAAACTATGTTGGAATTTTGATCTGAGCAGTGGTGGAATAACAAATGCCTATTGCCTTGAACATCTAATTTTTGGTCAATTTCTTATACAGCAGTAGATAACGAGCACAGTGGCCCAATAAACACCCTATTTTGTTGAAACCAGCTTGTGCTGGCTTCCTGTTTCATGAAACTGAGCAACTTTCAGTTGACGTGGAAAAGTGATACCAATCACACTGCATTCGGGTCAAGTGTCACAGCATGCTCTTGGGGGAATTAGCTCTCTCTTTCCACTACGTGGGTTCTGTAGTCAAACTCAGGTCATCAGGATTTGTAGCAGTGCCTTTGTAGTCTCATTTGTCCACGTCTTATAGAATTGGGTGAGTTGAGAAAGGAGTCTGCTGCAGTCTGATTTCTTTGATCTTGGCTTGAGTAACTGAACAAATTTGTTCTTTTGATCTTTGACCTATTCAGGGCCTCAAATATTTGATATTGCTTACTGTCACTTGGTGAAGATGATCTCCTTTACTTGACATACTGATTCAAAAAAAAAAACTCTCCTAAGATTAATGTCCTACCAACTCTCCAGCCATCTATTTGGCCAGTGAAACTGACCTATAAATTTCATCTTTATAATTCCACCTTGTCAACTTGGTATGCATATCCATCTTTTAAACTATGCATTATTCTCATACAAAGACAATAATGATGTCGCAATTCAGCCTGATGTAATACAACAATTTTTCACCAAAGCATAAATGCACCAACCCATTCCCCAGGAGAGGAGGTAAAGTCATTAGGTAATTGCCTATTAGGCAAGGGCTAAGATACCTAGGAAAGAGGCTTTGATATGGGAACCCTCCTCCATTGCTGGTGTGAATATAAACTTGTACATTGATTTCCACTTTGAAAATCAATCTGGCACTTTCTCAGACAATTAGGAATAGTGCTACCTCAAGATCCAGCTATACCATTCCTAGGAATATATCCATAATATGCTCAAGTACACAACAAGGACATTGTTCAACCATGTTCGTAGCAGCTTTATTCATAATAGCCAGAATCTGGAAACAACCCAGATGTCCCTCAACTAAAGAATGGACACAGAAATTGTGGTACATTTACACAATGGAATACAATTCAGCAATTAAAAATAAGGAAATCATGAAATTTGCAGGCAAATGGTGGGATCTAGAAAAGATCATACTGAGTGAGGTATCCCAGAAGCAGAAAGACACATAAGGTACGTACTCATTTGTAAGTGGATATTAGACATATATAGGATAATCATACTAAAATCTGTACACCTAAAGAAGCTAAGAAAGAAGGAGGACCTGGGTAAGATGCTCAATCCCTATCCAGAAAGGCAAATGGGATAGACATTGGGCCAAACTTCTAGAATCTGACACCAGTTGGTTTATTTTAGCCATATTTAAGCCACGCACAATTTTGAAAGAAAATTTTCTGTTAATGATTAATTTAGTCTCATGCGTATAGCAGACCTTAAGATGTGTTTACATTGAAATTCTTTTTTAAATCATTTTCCGTATTTTTAATTTATTACAATTTATTCACTTTGTATCCCAGGTGTAGCCCCCCTCCCTTGTCACCTCTCAATCCCACCCTCCCTCCCTCTTCTCCTCCCATGCTCCTCCTCCATTCATAGGGGAGGTCCTCTTCTCCTTCTATCTGACCCTAGCCTATCAGGTCTCATCAGGAGTGGCTGCATTGTCTTCCTCTGTAGCCTGGTAAGGCTGCCCTGCTCTTCTCAGAGGGAGGTGATCAAAGAGCCAGCCACTGAGTTCATGTCAGAGAAAGTCCCGGTTCCTCTTACTAGGGTACCCTCTTGGAGACTGAGCTGCCCTGGGCTACATCTGTGCAGGGGTTCTAGGTTATCTCCATGCATGGTCCTTGGTTTGATTATCAGTCTCAGAAAAGACCCCTGGGCCCAAATATTTTGGTTCTGTTGATCTCCTTGTGCAACTCCTGCTCCTGCCAGGCCCCGCCCCTTTTTAATCATTTAGTCTTTACTCTATGTACATTAGTGTGAAGGTGTCAGATCCTTTGGAATTGGCATTACAGACACTTGTGAGCTGCCGTGAGTGCCATGAATTGAACCCGGATCCTCTTGAAGAGCACACAGCGCTCTTAACCACTGAGCCATCTCTCCAGCCCCTCCTCCCCAGGTCTTTCTATCTCCCCCTTCTTTCATAAGATTCCCTGCGCTCTGCCCAGAGTTTGGCTATGAGTCTCAGCATCTGCTTTGATATCCAGCTGGGCAGAGTCTTTCTGAGGCCGTCCGTGGTGGGTTCCTGTCCTGTTCCCTGTTTTCTCCATATTCTGATGTTCATCCCATTTGCCTTTCTGAATGAGGCTTGATCATCTTACCCAGGGTCCTCCTTCTTACTTAGCTTGTTTAAGTGTAGAGATTTTAGTACAATTATCCTATATTATATGTCTAATATCCACTTATAAGTGAGTATATACCGTGCGTGTCTTTCTGCTTCTGGGATACCTCACTCAGGATGATCTTTTCTAGGTCCCACCATTTGCCTGCAAATTTCATGATTTCCTTGTTGATAATAGATATTTTTATATAGTATGCACGATTATAGATTCTCCACCTCCAACGTCTATTTCTTCCTCGCCCTCCTCCTATCTAGCTCCATTAGAAAACAAACAGGCATCTAAAGAATAATAATAAAGTCAGATTAAAAAAAACCAAATCAAAATTAAACAAAGCAACCAAACAGAAGAAAAGGAGCCAAAGAAAAAGCCTAAGAAACACATATAGACACAGAGACACACACTTCGGCACACACAAGAATTCCATAAAAACACGGAATTTGGAACCCTAACACACACACACAAAGGATCTAGAAGGTTTAACAAAAAAGTCCTTAAACAAATATTATTAGACAAAGAACCTCCAAAGACATTGTTGAGTTTATTTTTTATGGCCACTCACTGCTGGGCATGGGGCCTACTTTGTTTCCCCAGTGAGACTCCCTTGAAGAAAACAGATTTTTTTATATTTGCAAGTGGTTATCAACTGGAGATAGCTTCTGGGTTAGATATGGGGGAGTGTCCACTTCTCTCAGCTCTAGGAGTCCATCTGGTTCAGACCCTGTGCATGATGACAATCTCTATGAGTTCATGGGTGTGTTGGTCCTGCTGTGTCTAGAAGGCCTTGTTTTCTTGGTGTCCTCCATCTCCTCTGGCTCTTAGATTTTCCCTGCCTCTTCTTTTGAAGGGTTTCCTGAGTCCTGAGGAGAGGGATTTGATGGAGATATCCCATTTATGGCTTAGCGTTCTCTGCTCTCTTGTTCTCTGTACATTGTCCGGCTGTGGGTCTCTGTATTTGTTCCCATAGGCTGCAGGAGGAAGCTTCTCTGATCATGGCTGAACAAGGCACTGATTTATGGCCATCATAGAATGCTGTTAGGAGTCATTTTATTGCTATGTTTCTTTAGCAGAAGAGTAGTGTTTGGTTTCGTCCTAAGTCTCTGGCTTATTTAATCTCAGGTTCTTAGGGGTTTCATCTTACGGAAAGGGCCTTAAACTGAATCAGGTCTTGGTTAGTTACTCCAAGTGGCTTTGCGCCTCTATTGTACCAGTGTTTCTTGTAGGCAGATCACGGATGTAGATTAAAGGGTTTGTAGCTGAGTAGGTGTTTACATTTCCTCTTTGGTAGCATGCAGAGTTTCTTCCAGTACCATGAACATTAGTCTGTAGGGATGAAGACTTTTGGTAGCGATCAGCTCTACTTCTCCAGTGCAGTAAGCTGTGTAGGTATTATCTTCATGTAGGGTCTTACTGTTAGTTTGTAGAGAGCAACCAATAGCTTGGGTTGTTTGAGGTTTTCCATGGTGATGCCTTTGGCTAACAACTAGATTAGATGTAACCCATTCTAGGTGCTGAAAGCATCGTTTGCTGCTGAGAGATGTCTCTTTCATAACTTGGCAATTTCATATAGGTATGTGTTTTAATGAGCGTGTACTCCATTGTATTTCTATAACCCTCCTCCCCCAAATGGCTGTTATAGATGTTTCTCCCCATTTTCTCTTCTTTGCCACATCTTACCTCCCCTTCCTTGTTTGAATCACCTGCTCCAGTACCTTCCTTCCCCTCCATCCATCCATAACTACCCTCTTTTTATTTCCCCTTTATAGGGAAAACCATCCACGCCTCCCTAGTCCCTTACTCTATACCTAATCTCTGTGGTTATATGGATTGCAGCTTGCTTATTAATGACGTAACAGCTAACATCCACGTATAAGTGAATCTGTACCATATTTGTCTTTCTGGGTTACCTTACTTGGAATGATTTTTTTCCTAGCTCTATCCATTAATCAGCAAATTCCATGATTTCATTTTTTTTAATGGCTAGGTAATAGCCCATTGTGTCAATGTACCACATTTTCTTTATCCATTCATCTGCTGACAGACATTTAAGTTGTTTCCAGTTTCTACTATGAATAGAGCAGCAATGAATGTGGCTGGGCAAGTGTCTCTGCAGTAGGATGAAGTTTTCTTTAGGTATATGCCCAAGAGTGATATAGCTGACTCTTGAAGTAAATCAATTATCAGCTTTCTGAGGAACCACCACACTGATTTCCTTAGTGGCTGTACAAGTTTGCATTTCCACCAGCAATGGATGAGTGTTTTCTTTACTCTGCATGCTCACTCGTGTGAGCTGTCATTTGTTTTAATGATCTTGGCCGTTCTGAGCGGTGTAAAATGAAATTATTTGCGTTTCTCTGATGGCTAAGAATGTTGAGCATTTCTTAATGTGCTTCTCAGCCATTTATGGTTCCTCTTTTGAGAATTCTCAGTTTAGAGCTATATTCCATTTTAAAATTGCTAGAGCCTGCTAGCAGAGTTGAACAGTTCTTGAGTGGGGAGTGAGGACTGAAAGAAAATAAAGAAACCCAACATACTACACATGGGATCAGTTCAAGAGGGCTGCCAGTAATAACTGTCACACCAGTTAATTCCACAATTATTTTTTGTACTCAGAGCAAAGCACCTTGGTACAATGAAGGGGTTCATTGAGAACTCAAACCTGCTTACCTCATTCACTTGTCTGTGTGATCCTCACACAAACAAAAGAAAATGAACTTGGCAAAACATCCTGCCTATCCCTGTCTCCAGGTGAAGGCCAGAGTGAAAACAAGCTGCTCTCCACATAAAATTTGAGCACTTGTTGTTTTTATATCTAGGTTCTTGGGTTCTTTATATGTTTTGGATATTAACCTTCTATCAGGTGTACAGTCGATAAAAATATTCTCTCATTCTGTAGACTGCTGCTTTGTCTGAATAACAGTGTCGTTTGCCTTACAGATGATTTTCAGTTTCATTAGATCCCATTTATTAATTAGTGTTCTTACTCTCTGGGCTATTAGTGTTCTGTTCAAAGAGCCTCTTTCTATGCCAATGGGTTCAAGTCTATACTTCACTTTCTCTTCTGTCAGATCCAGTATATCTTGTCTTATGTTGAGGTGTTTGACCCATTTGGAGTTGAGAGTTTTGTAGGGTAATAAGGATGGATTTATATGCATTCTTCTATACGCAGTTATCCAGTTTAAGCAGCACCATATTTTGAAGATGCTGTCTTTTTTTTCCATTTGTATTTCTGGCTTTTTTTAATTTAAAAAAAAGTGTCCTTAAGTATGTGGACTTATTTCTGTGTATCCAGTTCTTTCCCACTGGTCAAAGTGTCTGTTTTTGTGCCAATAGCATGCTGCTCTTATTACCATAGCTCTGTAATACAATTTGAGGTTGGGGATGGATACCTCCAACAGTTCTACCCTTATGTTATAGGCTTGGGCTGGGAATTTAAATGTCTAAACTCTCTTTTCTATCACTACATTGTAGAGGATATTAGGAGATATTAGGGTATTAATTAAAAAATGGTCAGATGGACTACATGTGGAGCCATTTAGATTTGGTTTCATATAAATGATTGATTAGGGGTGGCCATTGCAGATATTCTTGCATATCTCTTTAAATAGTTGACACACACATATGAGAAAGAGATTATGGGACTGAGCTTATATAATTATATAACTATTCATACAACTCTGATGTTGATGGCTCCCATGATCTGAAAGCTAGAGAGTCAGGAAGCCAGTTGTGCTAGTCAGTTTTTTGTCAACTTGACATAAACTAGGGTCATCTTGGAAGAAGGAAAAAAATGCCTCCATCAGATTGACCTAGGGGCAAGTCTGTGAGTACATCTTCTTGATTAATGCTTTATCTGGGAGGGCCCAACATAATGTAAGGTCCATGACACTCCCGGAAGATGTTCTGGAGGGTAGAAACAAGGTAACTCTATGTGAGCCTGGAGGCTAAGCAGCAATATTTCATCATTTCTGCTTCAGTTCATGCTTCTAGGTTCCTCCCCTGCTTGGGTTTCTGCCTTGGCTTTCCTTCACAATTTCTTCTCCACCATGTGGCCATAGAATTTATTACAGCATAGGACGCACACTAAGATGGCAGTAGAATATCTTAGTGTGAGGGTCTGATAACGAAAGACATTAATATTTCTGATTCTAGTCCATATCTAAATGCCTATAAATTAGGAGGTATGGTGGTGGTAATGGTGGTGGTGATGATATTTAAGTGCCTTGGTTCACAGCTAAAGGCCACCAAACCAGGAGTACCCAAGTCCAAAGAGTAAAAGATGGACACCCTAGCATCAGTCTAGCAAAGGGTGTCTGGGGAACTTTTCCATGTTTTCAATTTGGTGATGTTTGATATAGGCAATGGGAAGACATTTGGAAAAGGCATGTCGGTGGTAGGGTACCTCAGTAAGCAAAACTGTGCTGATTAGTAGACTTGGACTTGAAATGGTGAGAAATTATGACTGTTTTAGAGAAAATCTGCAGGGATTGGGACCCCAGGTATAGATTTTAATGACAAAACTCAAGATGCAAGCCAATCGCGAAGGTCCTTGTCCATCAGGATATTGACCTTGGACTTCTTAGTCTTGTGGAGGATGCCAGGCTTAGACTTTTGCAGGATTCAAACAAGCAAGAGTGTGACTTAATTTTTCTTTTCTTTTCTTTTTTAGTTCTTGTAATTGAATGCAGACCCTGCAGATACCACGCAAGTGTTCTGCTGCTGAGCTACAGGCCCAACTGCAGTGCTGTCAGCTTTGACTTTTAAATAGCTCCCTTGGGTGATCTCTGCTGTTCCTTCTTTCATATCTTCTCATCTTCATATCTCATGATGCAAAGCTACATGTGGTTAAAGTGGTGAGAGGAAAACCAGAAAAAGCTTGTGGGCTGATGCTAACACAAGCACAGTCCAGCTGTTGCTGTGAGATAGGCCAGCCTGAGGTGAAGACGGGCCGTCCTCTAGCACGGTCCTTACTGCTCTGCGGTCTTCTCGTGCATAAGGGTACCCACCCTGTCTTCTAGCTCCTAAGGTCTTCCTCCTGCCATGCATATAGGTTTATACTAGGAATGGTATATTTTCCTGGAATGTGCCGCCTTCATGGGGGTGTATTGTGTGTCTGCATGAGCTAGTGTGTCTGTGCTGAACCAGTCATACAGGCCCAGACTTCGCCTAACTTCCTGACCTTACGTTTCTTCTACTGATAACATACAGGGAGCTTGGGCATTTCCCAAGGTTCTCAATGATGGCGACATAAGCTAGGGACAGCCACAGCCATTTACAAGACTTACCTGACTCAACACCACCTTCTTCTTCTTTTTTTTTCTTCTTCTTTTTTCTTCTTCTTCTTCCTCTTTTTCATTTTTCCAGTAGAGCTTGTTTTAGACACGTTTAGTTTCTTAAAGACTCATAAGGGTTTTTGTTTGGTGTCTGGTCCTGTGTCTCTTTCTCATTTCTCCTTTTCCTTATTGCCCCAAGTGGTCATTCGCTGTTAAAAACTGAGACTTACGTGCTCCATAAATGACTTTAGTCGTGGTACTTGTCAGTACTTGTCAGTTCCTGTCCCTTCTTGCTGTTCATTGCTAAGAAGCTAAGAAATGACAGAAGGAAGTTCAGGCTTAGGTCAGGGGAAGTTGGATCTAGACTACAGTGAATGTTCAGTTCTTTTCTTAGTCTTGAGTTGTAGGCTTTCACATTCATTCTCCTTCAGGAGAAACCCAGGTTGTGCTGGTTAGTGTCACTGACCAGGGTTACCCCACTACAAACACCAGGTGCTTCTTAACATACTGATGACCCACTCATGAAGCATTTTTAAGTGCTTATGGCTTGGTAGTTTATAAGATGCTAAAGAACTGAATCCCTATGGCAGTTTTGGAGATGGATAAGGCAGACAGTATTACTCCAGTTTTTACAAATGGCTGACTGAGCAGTTAGCTGAAATGTTCTGGCAGATGGTCAGCAGTGTATCGAAACAAGGTTGTATGCAGAAGCAGCAACTCTCAGAAAACCACAGACAGAGACTGGAGACCAAGAAGCTGGGTTCCTGTAGCAGGCCTCCTGTCCTGCTGTTCTCCTCCTGTGTATCCCCTCATCTCTCCAGCCTCACCCGTACACCCAGGAGCTTTCCTACTCCATGCTCTCTAGCCAGGCACTCGATGGGTACTGCCCACAGTAGCATGTCTGGGGGCTATTGAGAAGGAATGGGTAAGATGAGCTTTGATTTAAAAAAAACCACCGATCCAAAATGGTTGCAGATTCTCCGTTCAAGTCTAGAAAAACACTCCCGGTCTTCCTAGATTTCAAGCCCCGTCCTGTGGGTGTGACTGGGAAAAAGGTGCATCAGTGTGACCTGGGGAATGTCCTAGTTCGGCTTCTGTTGCTGTGATGGAGAAAGGGTTTTTATTTTATAAAAGGTTATTGTCTGTTATGTACGTATCCCAAGAAAAGAGCTTGAAGCGGAAAGCACGAGGAAGGCTGCTTACTGGCTTGGTCTCAGGCTCATATTCAGCCACCTCTTCCACAGCCCAGGCTCACCTGCACAGGGGTGGCACCACCCACGGTGGGCTGGGCCCTCCTGCATCAATTAGCAACCAAGAAAATGCCCCACAGACATGGCCACAGGCCATTTTGATGGAGACAATTCTTTAACTGAGGTTCCTTTTTCCCAGTGTGTCAAGGTGACAACCTGGATTAACCACCAGGAAGAGAAACTCAGTGTGGGGATTCCTGCAGTGTGGTAAACAAGATTTCAGGAGGGGGGCAGAGGCCAAGTGCTGCTTTGTTGCGTGGTGGTGCATGCCTTTAATCTCAGCCCTTGGGAGACTCAGGCAGGTGGACGTTCATGAGTTTAAGGCCAGCTACACAGTGAATTCCAGGTCAGATAATGAGATTTCATCTAAAGAAAGGTCTGGACAATGCAGGCAGTACTGTAATTCCAGTACTTGGGAGGCAGAGTCAGAGGAGCAAGAATTCAAGGCCACCCTTAGCTACACACTGAGTTGGAGTCCTTTCTGTACTACATGAGACCCTGTCTCAGAAAAGAAAAGATCTTGACAAGGATGTTGAACAATTTGGTGATGTGCTAACAAGATATGTCCACTGATAGAGTGCAGAGATCTTTAGGAAGGTCTGAGAGATGGCTTAGTAGTATGGAACTTGCCACCAAGGCTGATACCATGAGATTTGCTCCCAGAGCCCACATTCTGGAAGGAGAGAACTGAGTCCTGTCAGTTGGCCTCTGACCTGCACATGGCTGTGGTATGAACACATACCCTTCCCCCAGTGAATGTAGCTATGACAAAAAAAAAAAAAAAAAAAAAAGAATTTTGAAGCCAACTTACACATGATGGATCCTACCGAATCGTAATAATTGTAGTGAGTGCTGATAAAAATAGTGAGTAGTGCTTTACTGCCTTATTTCATTTAACGCTCACAAAATCCTGGCTGTCACACCCCCTTTCACTGGGAAGGAAATTAAGAATCAGAGAAATAACTTGACCCAAGGTAACAGCTAATAGCTTGTAAAAACAAGAGCTCAAATTTGGCCCACATTCCTGGTGCTCAGGGCTCATACTTTTCTCTCAAGTATGTTTTACGTCGGGATCTCAGCAAATGCCCCATGGAACGCCTCTAAATTGCCTTAACTAGAGTGGTGCTAATATTGATTTCAGGAGTCCTGGCTGTGCCGCTGAAGAGCCTTTTTGGGCTGGCAGTTCTGGGGATGCTTCAGGACAAGAATCCCTAAAATGAATTCTGACTTTTAGTTCATCAGGCAGCAGGAGCGACTCCTTGGCAGCTAAGAGCCTTAGGTACCTTGGAGAACTGCATCCACGTAGCTGTTTCTTTCTGTCTCTGTTGAAGAGTGCCCTCTGCCGGGAAGGATGGAAATCGCACCGCTACTCTAGTTGACTCACCGTCTAGCAATGTGGCACTGAGCAAACCACTTAAATTCCTCACCACAGAAATGGAGTTAACATGTCCCGGGTTTGCTCATGAAAGACCAAAGAATTAAAAATTAGGTTTTTTGGGTATTGTTTTAAAGTTTAAAGCACAAGCCTGAACAAAGGGCAGCCAGGCGGAGGCATGTCCATCCACCTGGGGGAGGGGGGGAAGGAACTAGCTCAACTGCATTCTATTCCTGTCCGCTAGTGATATAGTTGCTTGGAAACCCACCCAGATGGCCGGGCCAGAACCGTTTATGGACTTGGCACCTAAAGTAAACCAATATTTCAAAAGTCAATTTCCCTTACCCTTACCCAATCATTTAACACCAAGGCATGTAATTTCCTGCTTGCGGGTTTTCCCTTTAAAAACCTTGTTCCCCTAGATCGCCTGGCTGCATTCATCTCTGCTTCCCCAGGGAGCTTGTGACTGGGGCTCCAGCTTGTATTAAATAAACCCTCCTGTGTTTTGCAGCAGACTCGACTTCTGGTGGTCTTTTGGGGTCTCTCAATCTGGGTACAACACTCTCAGACATGCTTAGACTTCCTGCTCATTCAGGATGCCCTACAACTTCTGTGTTCACAGGGTCAGGTGCTTCCAGAGAGGACCCAGAATCCCTGGTGGTAAATGGGAGCTGCGGGGAGTCAGTCACTCTTCCACCCTGCAGCTGCTGTCTGCACAGCAGGTGGACAGCATCTCCTGGACATCCCGGTCAGAACCAAGGACACTTGCCTCCATCACCGTGATAGGAACTGGAGAGCTAGACACCTTTTACCAGGCGAAACCCGGATACTGGGGTCCGCGTGAGTGTTGCGGACAACCCGAGCCTTGAGATGCGGGTCCTTCCAGGGTCCACATCAACCGGAGGCACACTCCTATCACCCAAACCCGGGAGTACCCAACTGCAAGTCTGGGGTGAGTGTCCTGGAGAAGGGGGTTGAGGGACTGCGGGTCCCTGGTTATTCTTACAGCCTTTACCCCCATTTACGATGCTTCTTCTAATCCCTCGATTAGCATATGTATATCGTAAAAGATTTTTAAAGAAGAGTTGCCGAAAGACCTGAAGACCCAGGATCTGCTTTGAGCCAACTTAAGCAGACTGCGGACACTGAATGATTTTAGGACCAGAGAACTGGGTTTTGCCACAATCTGTTCCTGGGGTTCTGAGCTTCCTCACTGCTGAAACAGAAGCAATAGCTTTCTCTGAGAATAAACACACTAAGCAGATGAGGGGCACTTCTCATGCTCTTCAAAGAAAATCTAAAAACGTTTAGCAGGGGAAATACCAAGGAAACTGTAGGTGTGCGGTGAAGTACACACCACCTTGGAAAGGCCAGAACCTGATTCACCTGGCCAGTAACCACTTTTTGGTTGACTTAACTTACACGTATATAGAAAGGAAGTGGGGAAGCAAGGGTCCAGAGCCACAAGGGCCTTGCCACCACACCAACAAAGATGATATCGAAATAAAAGAGCCCAGGTGATGGTGATGAAAATGGTGGAACATGTAACACTGAGGATTCTGGTCTAGACTGTAGCTGGGTAAAGGGTGGGAGGGAGGGGGTTGGGATGGGATTAATGGGGGGTAATGGATGGGTTATGTTCTGCACCTATATACTATGGGAACCAGGAGCCCCAAACCAGGAGAAATGGTCTGGGGCAGCATCCAAGGGGAGAGAGAGGCCAGGGAGAGTCTCGCAGCCGTGTCTCATTGGCCTGCCAGCCTGCCTGTCATTTCCTGTTCCGGGATTTGGCCATAGCCATGACTCCACAGCTTTGGCTCCAGTTTTCCCTGAAGGTGATGGGTAAGGTCTTAAAGGACCATGGCAGAGAGCTCTTCTAGAGCAGATTGGATATAGATGAGGGAAAACTAATGTTGAGAAGAAAGGCAGACAGCCATCTTGTTTTCTTTGGGGTGTGTGATGGGAAATGCTCCTTAGATAGTTTCATTGATGAGATAACTCCCTACCAGTTGCGCATGACTGCGGAAAGTATTTTTTGTTGGGAAACTGACCAAGGCCGTTTATGCTCTGATCCTTGAAGCGCTGGGGTTGAGGCTGCAGGAACCCGGAGAGGGTTGCTCACTTGGGTGGGTTCAGAGCTGAAGGGGAGTTCTCTTGTCAGGCGGATGGGTCTCCCAGCAGGATGAGCTTCAGGATAACAATATTTAGCAAGAGAGGAAACCTGCTGACCTGTCAGGGTGTGCCTTACACACAGGTCCATCACTCTGGGATGGCCTACCTCATCCGCGCAGCCCCTGCTCCTGGGAGGCCCTGCTTTTATGGGTTGCTGACATGGCCCCTGCACCAGTGAAGACATAGGAAGTGGTACTGTAGGAGTCCAAGGAGAAGAGTTTTCTCCAGTATGGAAGACACACTGGGAAGCAGCAGAGAAGTCCAGCCAGAGGATACTTTGGGCACAACTGACCAGCTCCTGGGGCTGATGGCACCTAAGCCACAGGGCTAGACAGAGGAGCAACCTTCTTAGGCTCTGGCTTTGTCCAGCCTAGTTTGTTCACCTTTGTAGCTGATCTTGCTGCCTCCCAAAATGTTCCTGGTTTCAATAAATAACGAGAAAATGGAAAGCAGAAGAAGAGAATGGGGTGCACGTGCCCAGGGAAGGAAGAGAGGACATGTAGGTCAAAGGGAGGGCAGAGGACAGGGAGAAACCCTAACTGAGCAGGCAAGTTTTCTGGAAACCTTTGTCACTCATTATACAGAAACCCAGGGTATGCTACAGAGCCCCCTGCTGGGCACAAGGCACAATTACAACATAGATTCTGGGTGAAGGCTGAGAACCCTGGAACAGGATCAGAGCCACAGCATTCCTGTCTGGGATTCACCATTTAAATAGGCAGTCGAAGGGTTTAAGTTAGTGACTCCATTTTGAAAGGAGGAACCATCTTGACAGGGAGCTGAACTCAGGTGCCAGGAAATATCACAGAATATGCACTAGGCAGAAAACAAAGTTAACTCTCCTAACAACAGCCTCCAGGAGATATCACAGAATAAATACTTGATAGAAAATAGAGACAATCTCCCTGGCAATAATCAATGAGAATCGGTTGGGAAAACTCTCCCCAAAGTTCCAGATGTAGTTTAGAAGAATGGCAATTGTGATTATGTAGAAAGTTACCTTGCTTTCTACATATGGTTTTTACCCAATCCTGTAACCTCAGTGCATGAACCCCCCTGCTTGCTGTCATGAAAACCCCCTGCTTGTGGTTTTTCCCTTTAAAAACCAGAGCTCGGGGTACTACTCTTCTACTGCTTCATCAGTGAGACTTGGGTCCCGAGTTCAATCACTCTTGTAATAAAGCTCTCTTGCTCTTGCATCGAGTCTTTTCCTCATGGTCTCTGAGGGTCCTATGATCCTGGCATAACAGTGGGACTTTGGGCAAGTAACCCAAGCATTCTGAGCCTGGGAAATGAGACAGATGTGGTACTTGCCTTGCTTACCCCATGGAAGGCAAATGAGGTACTAAGTAGCATAATCTTGCAATGGTCAAAGGTCTAGAATGCTGTGGGAAGATCTTCCCTCTGTCCTTCCTCCTGAGTGCTAAGGGTGATGTAGGTTTGGGTGATCCTTTCTCGTGCAATCTTTCCTGTGAAAGGAAAGAGACTTCCTTTTGCACACAGAGGAGATGGCCCAGCCCCATGTGGTCCTGACATCCAGAACTAGTGATAAGGGTCCACTGCATTGTCACCCTGATGTGTGTGGCCGAAAACAGAGGAGCCACTGTGACCTACAGCTGGACACCCGTGTGTCCCTGGACTGTACTGTCCCACATAGGGTCTGAGCTCAGTGTCTCCACGAGTCCCAAGGACACTGCTCTGACCTTTGACTGCACTGCCACGAACCCAGTCAGTAACAGCCGCCTCCACCCTGTCACTGTGCCAAACTCCTACACATGTGCCACACTGCCCAGAAATCCGAGCACACTTCCTTCACAGCAGCTTTAGAGTGGACAGAGGAGTTGAAGAAGTCATCCTGGCCCCCCCGAGGAACCCTGAGAAAGAGGGCTAACAACCTTGTAAAAGCAAGGTGGTTCCGGGCCTGTGTGGTCCTAGGGAGGCAGGGGTGTCAGGGCCTGTGGCTGCTTCACATGAGCAGGAGATATGGATACAAACATTCGGGTCTCCTTTCTCTGGCTGCAGGGCCAAGAACCCTTCTATAAGCTACAGCGAGCAAGACAGTGACTGGCACCCGGGGCGGGGGAGCTGGCCCTTTCAGCTCCTGGGGGAGTTCCCAGCAGAGCAGGAGGTAGACAGTGTTACTTGGAGCTCTGAAGGCTGGTTGCTGTTCTGCAGCTAGAACTGGG
Organism: Pachyuromys duprasi; assembly: GCA_028658305.1. Classification (NCBI taxonomy): domain Eukaryota; kingdom Metazoa; phylum Chordata; class Mammalia; order Rodentia; family Muridae; genus Pachyuromys; species Pachyuromys duprasi. The sequence continues at coordinate 20,236,127 of CM053759.1, read as the reverse complement.
AGGCAAAGCAGTCCCAGCTTCTGATATTCCCGAGAACTGCAGGGGTTGAGTAAGCATTCTCCACCACAGCCATTCTCTTCAGGTCCACTCTTTTGGGCTGGAGGATGCTAGGCCCCACGGAGCCTGAACAACTCTTTGGAGTCCCCTGCCGAACCTCACCCAAGACTTCATCCTCCGAGTCAATCACGAGGAGAGTGAAGAGACCCACATCTGGGCCTTGGCCTTTCATTTGTCCTGCTTGGCAGATCCAGAGTTTTCTTAGAGCTTGACACTTTCCTTCATGTTCCAGAGAGGTGGGGGGTGCTCAGGATCCCTACCAGCTCAAAGATCATGAGAGATGGGACCTGCATGCTAACTCTGGTCTGCTTCCAGGAAAAGGCTGGAGAGGATGTTCAGTATTACGGGACCCGGGGCCAGGGGGCAGCTGTGTCCTGTGGGGACACCACTCTCAATGGCTCATGGACATCTGGTGACAGTGACAGCTATTGCTGCACTGCCAAGAATCCTGTCAGCCAGCGCTCTAGCTGTGTCTATGCCAACCCCTTCTGCTCAGGTAATGCCTTCTTTCTGCATTTCTTTCATTTCTGGGCATCCTTGGCCCATCTGTTCCTGGCCTGCCTTCTTCTCGGAGCTGGAAGCAGTTGAAGGAAGTCGGGGACACTGGTTTGCAGTAGGGAGTATTTCCAAGGTAGCAGAATATGCAGCTACCATCTTACGGTGCAGCCCTGCCCTCCTTCTGTGTTAGCCTGGGATGCCCCCACTTGCCCAGACCCAGTTGGGCTCCTGCAACTCTGTGAGAGAAGGCCCCTCCCCATCTTCATTACATCTTGCAGAACTCCCCTCCCTGCCACTTCTGACAGGGACCAATGGTAAAGCTTTCTGGCCGCCAAGAGTGGTCTCCCTTGGCTTTCTCTTTCACCCTGGCCTGGCTGGTAACATCGGGGAACCACCCACATCCCCCATCTCTACCTGCTTTTGCTACTTTCCCTTTATTCTTAATTCAAGCCACTGTTATGGCCTCCTAACTACTCTCATTTTTCTCTATCCACCTTGAATTGTCAGAAATTTCTTTTTTAATTAAGATATGCATGTGCTGATTTCATGCTCAAAGCCCTCTGATGCTGCAGAGAAAGGGAGATGCAGATCAAATTCTGTAAAACTTCGGCTAAGAAGGGGTATGGGTTTTGAGACCTAGCAGTGTGACTACAATCAATAATAATGCGTTTTACAAACATGGCTTTGTTGGCTAGCATGTGTGAGACCGCATGGAGCATATATTTCAGTACAGCTAAGAGTAAACCGCATACGACTCACTGTGAAAATTGTAGTAAGCAGAGTAAGGGCTGTATTAATTTGATGTAATCATGCACCACTGATTGCATAAACACACCCAAAATTACATTGTTTCTCTTAAATGTATATAGTTATGTGGCAATGAAAACATGCTTAAAAAGAAAATGAAACAGAAAATAAAAGTAATTAAAAATAGTATCAAGGCTGGGATGTATCTTGTCAGCTTGGCACAGTTTTGAGTTCCTTCACTGGAAATAAAATTTAAAATAGACCTTTGCTTGTATTCATAGTTTTACTGTATATAAAAAAGTAGTTAGGAGACCATTTAGGCTGGAATGGTTCCAGCATTCTGGGTTCCTACATAAGCAAACAAAATCTAACCCAGAAGATCTTAATTAATTATAAAAAAAATCAAAAGAATAAGCTCTAACTATGGACTTTAACCAATCAGCTATTTTCTTTGTCTTGTTTCTATGAGCATTACATAAATATTTTCCCCTTTATCTGGGGGAGGTCTGGAACCACTGTGGACTAGCGTTGCCCAATTCATAAATCACTATTGACTCATATAAATGCTTTAAAATGTCACCTTGTCAAGGTTTATCTTTTTACAGTACCAGCACAGAAATGGCCACACCGGCTTGTTTCTCCTGCCCATTAGCTTGGAATATCTTTTCTCATCCTTTTACCCTGAGGTGATGTCTATCTTTGATGATAAGATGTGTTTCTCGGATGCAGCAGAAGATAGATCCCATTTTCTCCCCCATTGTGTTAGTCTGTGTCTTTTATTGGGGAATTCAGATTATGGATGCTGAGAGAAATCAACGAGAAGTATTTGCCGATTCCTGTTATTTTGTTGTTGTAGTGTGTGTGTGTGTGTGTGTGTGTGTGTGTGTGTGATTCTCCTTTTGATTTTCTGGTCTGGGATTTTTGTTCCTTGTGTTTTTTGGGGGGTGTGGTTAAACTTTTTAGTTTGGAGTTTTCCTTCTGGAACTTCCTATAAGTCTGGATTTGAAGAGGTATATTGCTTAAATTTGTTTTTATGATGGAATGTCTTAATTTTATTCATCTGTTATGACTGATAGTTTTGCTAGGGATAGTACGCTGGGCTGGCACCTGTCATCACTTAGAGTTGGTAACACATCTGTCTAGGCCTTTCTGGATTTTTAGAGTCTCCACTGAAGATTTAATCATGTAGCTCCATTGAGAAATCAAGTATTATGCTAATATATTATTTGGTTTTTTTTTTCCTCAAAGCTTTCAATACTATTTCTTTCTTCTGTACTTTTAGTGTTTTGATCATTAATTGTTGAAAGAAATTTCTTTTAAGATTCAGTCCATTTGGTATTCTCTATGTTTCTTGTACCTTAACAGGCATCTCCTTCTTTAGGTTAAAGAAATTTTCTTCTATGATTAAAAAAATATTTTTCTGTGCTTTTGATCTGAGTTTCTTCTCTTTCCTCTATTCCTATTATTTGTAGGTTTTTTTTTATAGTGTCCCAGATTTCCTGGATGTTTTGTGCCAGGATTTTCTTAGATTTAACATTTTCTTTGACCAAGAAAATGTTGTGTCTTCAGTGCCTGACATTCTTTCTCCTGTTTCTTGTCCTCTGTTGATGAGACTAGCCTCTGAGCTTCCTGCTCCAAGTTCCCAAGTGTTCCATTTTCAGATTTCTCTCATTTTGGGTTTTCTTTATTGATTCCATTTCTACTTTGAGGTCTTGAGCAGTGGGTTTTCTTCTTTTTTTTCCTTCCATGGTTTGTTGTGTTTTCATAGAGAGAATATGGAGGAGAGGAGGGAGAGTGAAGATTCGAAGCTTGTCTACCTACTTAGCTGGCCTGCTTGCTTCTCAGGCAGGCCTAACTGATGGTTTTGGCTGAATGAGAGATGTTGACTGGTTGGGAAAGGGCTGCCTTGGGGTACCCGGCAGAGCAAAGGTGATGCCCCAGCTGCACAGGAATGATGTATTTGTGGCCTTGGACATGAAGTAGTCAGACCTCTGTTGCTTTAATATAGAATCAGGGATTGATAAGGAAAGCAGGGACCTAATGAATGGGCAGGCAAGCAGCGTTAATATATTGCAGCTACTGTTTCTAAAAAAAAAAAAAAAAGTAGCTGCCCTGAGTCCTTCAGTGGGAGGTCTCTGAAGTGCTTTGATGCTGTGGCTTTGTGTTCTTAAGGTTACACCAGTGAACACACAGGTCAAATAATGCCAATGGATGTTCCAGTTTTTAAAGCTATTCAGCCTGATGAACTTTCACGCTGTGAATGAAATAAAAAGAGAAAATACAGCTCTGCAGCAAATGCAGTTGTACTCACAAGAAGATTTACTCATGCAAACTTTTGGGTTGTTAAAGAGATTCTTCATGCTCAAACACTGCAAACAAGAGCAGAAGTTTTCAGCCACAGTATTAAAACTGCAAAGAAACTTAATAACATTCCTGTACTCATGGCTGTGGTTTCTGGCTTATAGAGTGCTACCATTTTCAGGTTGACTAAGGTGTGGGTGTTATTAAGTCAAAAAAGACAAGCTACAAGTGGTGCCCAGCACGGCAGGCTATTTGTAGGAAAAAGAAATATTGAAAGAAAAGAAAAAAGAAAAGAAAAGAAAACCCATACATTTTACAAGTGGACACCAAGGAGGCAGAATGTGGGGGCTGGAGTTGAAGCGCCATAGAGCAAAAACGCCTCACGGAGGACAGGCAGCCCTGGGTCAAACATCACCAGCAGCATTCCCAGTAGTTACGGCACATATGCTTGCTGAGGGGGATAATCCACAGGTTGTGAGGAAACAGGATGGAGTCTTGTAGAAATGGCAGACCTAAGGCGGTTTTTTCTCTTTTTTTCCCTTTATTACAGTTTCTATCCCAGCTGTGTCTCCCTCCCTCACCCCCTCCCAATTCCACCCTCCTTCCCTCTTCTCCTCCCATGCCCCTCCCCCAGACCACTGATGGGGGGGGTGTCCTCCTCCTCCCTTTCCATCTGACCCTAGAGATGGCTCAGCTGTCAAAGGCTAGGCTCACGACCTAAAGCATTTAATAAAGGCAATGAGGTCTTGCGGGACGCCAGGGATGGATACTTCGAAAAAGAGGGTGTTTGCAGAGGCTGTTGTTGGGACATGACCAGCATGGTTTGTAGTTTTTTTTTCTCCTTTTCCTCATTTTGGGCTATTTTGTTTATAAAATGGTTGAAAGACTACCTGAGCAACTGGAAAAATGTGGGTGGAAATAGAGAAGCGTCGGAACAAAAAAAAATGGAAGAAAAACATAAAGAAAAGGGAGAAGTCATTCCCAGTGACTGAAGCAGAGAGAGGAAGTTTCTCCCAGGTAGAAATAGGGGAAGGAACTGTGTCAAAGGGCAGTCAAGCCAATGAGATGGAAAAGCAGGAGGATGTTCACATGAGATCTCTCTTTTCAGAACACAGGGTGAAACCCGCAGCACCTTTTGAGGACAGGCCGTCCTCAAAAAAAAAAAAATCACTCTCAGCATCCCCAGGAGTTGTACAGCATATGCTACGCTTGCTAAGGATAATCAACAAGGTTGTGATGGAGTATGATGACATCCTGAAGATGGACCTACCTAAGGTATTTCAAGAAGGCAACGATGTCTTATGGAATGCACCTGCCCTATGTGAGACAAACTTCAAATAACCGGGCTACACAAAATAGACTTATCTCCCAAGACTGGAGGGGCTTAGCAGCAGCTGCACTAGAGGCTGGTCTTCAATTGCAATGACTGTTATGGTGGAGAGAAGCAGCAGGGAATTTGGAATAGCACAGTCGAGCAAGGGGAATTAATATAATGAGGGGCCAGTTGATAGTTGAAGGTCAGCATGCTGACATACAAGAATGGGTTCAATCTGAAGGCACAGCCATAGAACAACACCAGCAGCTTTAAGAGCTTGGGATATGTGGCATGTGGCTGTAATCTCAGCACTTGGGGAGGCAGAGGCAGGCAAATCTCTGTGAGTTCGAGGCAAGCCTGGTCTGCAAAATGAGTCCAAGACAGCCAAGGCTACACAGAAAAGCCTTGTCTTGAAAAAAACTAAACAAACAAAAGAAAGCAAAAACCCAAAGAACTTCGGGCAAAATTGAGGAGCCTGGACAAAAAGTCTACCTCATTTACAAAGATTATTCAGGGTTCTAAAAAAGCCTTCACTGATTTTTTTTTTTTTTTAAAGATTGGTCTCAACAGTAAATAAGGCCACATCAGATTCTGATGTGAGAAAAATGCTAATTGAGATGTTGGCACTTCAAAATCCAAATGCTGAATGTAAAAAAGATATTAGACCACTAAAGGCATTGGCAGTGCCCATGGACAAGTGGATAAAGGATACTACCGATATTGGTTCTAACATATCATACTAAGATCATAGGTCACATTATAGCTGGTGGTATCTGCTATCAAAATGCTGGGTGCTTTAACTGTGGGGAATATGATCATTTAAAATAAAATCATGAAGAAGGCATCTCTAAGGGCAGCAGTTTTTCTGAATATAAATGAAGGGGGAGAGAAGGCCTAGGTTTCCAGGGTGTGCAGGTGATGAGGCAAGGTTGGAGCAAGGACTGTAAATCTAAGAGAGATATCCAAGGCAATTTTTTGCCTTTGGGAAATGAAATGCAGGGCCTAGCTCAAGACCCCGCAGTAAAAAGTACGAGACATTTGTCTCTCTCTTGTCAGCCAGGAAATAACAAGTGGGCAGAAAAACCTCAACCGAGCACTGCAGATCCAGTGCACGCTATTGCAAACAGTGCTGCTCCAGACTTGGCCATAGATAAACATCTCAACTACCCCCCAAACGCAATGTTACAGAACAACTACTGGAAACAAACAAACTGAAAAACAACTCCTGGAGTTGACGGTCCTTTTCCCTCAGGGACAGTGGGTACGGTCTTGGGAAGAAGCAGTTTGACTTCCCAAGAATTCCTTGTGCATCCAGGAACATAACATAGATGATGGGATTGCTCAGCTATTATTGTTTCCCTATATCAATGGCAAAGCTGCTCCAGTAGAAAGATCAGGAAGGTTTTGAAGTACAGGAAAGCATGTATTTTGGCAAATAGTTATTAATGATCAGAGGCCAAAATTAAAGTTGGAAGTGAATGACATTGAAGGCTTTGTGGATACAGAAGCTGACGTGACTAGCGGTTCCCAAAAATCTTGCAATTTAGAATGGCCACTTCAAAAGGTTTTCCCCCCGGTTTTTAGGAATTGGAAAGTTATCTCAAAGTGTGCGATGGGTTAAATGTGTGGAACCAGAAGGTCAAATGTGAAAGTTAACTGAGGTCCTGTAACTCTGAGTTAAAACAAAACGTCTCTGACAGTTTGATTTGTTGAGTGAGACATGAACCAAATGACACTTTCCGAGTTGACAGCGGGCCCTGTGGTGTCTGTTGATTACACTGCACTTAGAGCTTTAATCACTGAAGGAGCAGCATTGTGCTCTTGCTGGAAGATGCGGTTTTTACATGCATCCTCCAGCATATTATATGTGTTTTTTCCTAGACACAGTAATTCCACCCAAGCTGTTATCTTTTGACCTAGGCCATGCCTCTTTCACCGTCATGGTTGTCCATATGGTGCTACTCATCAACCAACTTACTTTGCTGTACAATGGGCCTAAGCTTTCTCACTGTCTTACTATGGTCCTTGCCATCTTGAAGCAGGTGACTTGTGAGAACCCTGGGATGGTTTTGTTTTTTTTTTTTGAGGACTTGGCAATACTTAGTCTCTTTCTGCTGGTATGCCAAGAACACCATAGACTGAACACGTTGTGGGCAGGAAATTATTGTTCATAGCTTGACAACTGGGAATTTTAAGAAAGATTTTGAAAAGTGTGCTGTCTGGTGAGGGCTCTCTTTCATTGATGGAACATGGTTGCTGTATTCTCACATGGTAAAAAGGAACGAACTGGCACCCTCAACCCCTTTCGTAAGAGCAAACATTTCACTCATGACCTACTTACCTCTCAAAGGCCTCCCCCGAAATCATCATGTTGGAAGCCAGTATTTCAGTTTGTGAGTTTTGAGGGACACAGACTGTAGAAAATAACTTTTAAGGCTCTGGAAATGTCCTCCTGAAGGTTGTAAGTACTCTGAACCCGTATCAAATGTAGACTGCTGTTTCTTCACAGTTTAGATTCAAGGTGGAAATGGGCATGACCCTACTCACCACTCATTACCCACTCTCAAAGCATCCTTTTCCTCATCTTCAGCCTCCTTTTTTTTCCCCATGAGATGGGGTCTTGTTATGTTCCTTAGGCTAGTCTTGAGCTCTTGGACTCAAGCAACCCTCTTGTTGTGTAGCTGAGTTTACAGGTGTACCTTACTATACCAGCTAAAATCTTTAGTTTTTTGTTGAGCTGAAGTTCTTTCCTGTAGTTTAGATGTGGTTTGTCTATCATAGGTTCATGTTCTAGAGGACTGGTTTATAATGTAACTGTATCGCCAAGTGGTGGAGCCTGGGAGAGGTGGGGCCTAGTGGGAAGTGGTTAGGTCACCCTAGGCACTACCCTTGGAAGACATTCATGCTTGCCTCTTGGGAATGAGTTAGTGCTCCCGAGATTAAATTGGTTAATATAACAGCGGGCTGTTGGAAAGCAAAGTGGGCTTTCTCATATTCCTCTAGTTTCAACCCTAGCCTCACCTCCTATGTATGTGCACAGTCTTATTCCACGTGTGTCCACAAGCTATAGAAGGTCACAGGTCCTCGTGATCACAGATAAGCAGTAGAGAAAACAGAATGTCACACACACAGGCTTTGCTCGTCAATGGGATTAAACACCTGTTTTCCACACAGCCTTCCACACAGAAGGCTGCAGTGGAAGTTGTTTACAGCCTGATGATCTCTGCCGTTTTGTAGAGCCAGGTATCACTCAAATCCTCCAGATCCCTCAGCCTTGCTCCTCAGTCAATAGAACCTATTCTTGTAATCACAGGTACTTTGCAAAGGAGTTTCAGTGTCGTTATGCCTTAAGCTTTATTGTGAGAATGGTCATGAAGAAACTTTTCTAAAAAAATCTTTTTATTGATTCTTTGTGAATTTCACATCATGCACTGCAATCCCACTCATTTCCCCGACCCTTCATATCCGCCCTTTACCCTTGCAACATCCCCCCAAAAGAAAGCAACAACAACAAAAATAACATAAAATAAAAAATAAAAATAGCCAGCCCGGAGGAGACAAGATGATCTGGGGTCAGATGGAAGGGGAGGAGATCCTCCCTCGTTGGTGGACTTGGAGGGGGCGGGGAGGAGATGAGGGAGGGTTGGGGAGGGTGGGAGGGAGTGAGGGAGGGGGCTACGCATGGGATGCAAAAAACCTAACCTGTGATTGATATAAAAATAAATAAATTTATTAAAAAAATAAAATAAAAATAAAAAAATACATCTGGCCTTGGAAGCTGCAGTGTGTCATGGTGGGCCACACAGCATATCCATTAGCCCAAACAGTAAGTTCTTTGCCATGAGTCACTGGTCTGGTTCGAGTTCTCTGTCTTCTGCTATACTATCAATACTGGATACTCTCGGAGCTGCTCTGTGTCAGGGAGATCCTGCAGCTTTGGCTTTGCAGGACTGGCCTCTCATGTGCTCCAGCAGTGCGTAGCTGTAGATGTTGGGGTGGACCTAGATCTAGACCTGGTAGCTGAGCTGGTCAGGCTCTTAAGCCTGTAGCAGCCAGCAGGAGGCAAGACCAGCTCTCCCATACTTATGCCATCAGGGCCAGCTCTCCTGTACCATGTCACCAAAGCCAACTTTCCAGCACTGCCCTGCTCCTCTCAGGCCAGTTCTCCAGTGCCCACGTCACCAGGGCCAGTTTTACCTTGCTTCGTAGGAGAGGTGTGGGACCTGCTCTTCTGAACGCTGCAGCTATAGGGTGGAAGGGCCAGCTCTCACGTTCTCGTACCTTTGGGGCCACTTTCCCACGCTGTGCAGGCGAGGGGCGGGGCCAGTTCTACACAGCCCTTGGACATCAATATGACCTCAGGAGGCAGCCCAGACCACGGACATCCACATGGCCTTTGGTGATGACATGGGCCATGGACATCGACACAGGCCCCTGCTTCTGTAGGGCCATGGATCCAGACATGGCCTTTGGCTGCAGCACGGGCCAGGACTTCACAGTGCACAACTGTAGCAGTTTCAAGGATCGCTACAACTAGTGCTCAGTGTGAGGGACATAATTCTCAGAGAAGGTAAGACATTTTTTTTCTTTGAATAGAAATTAGGGAAAGAATTCAGGCCTTCACCCAAGGGTTAGTGACCCTAAGTGAGAAGGTGGACTTAACATGAGTTCTCAGTTGTTTGAGACAAAGCAATTTGTACAGTTAATATGTTTGCTAAGATCCAGAGGAACAAAATAGTCAGAGCAAGAGCTCTGTAAGTTTATATGCATAGAAACTAACAAAAAGAGAGTCCATGGGTACCACGGCACGCACTTTTAATCCCACAGCTTAGTTGCCTGGTGCTGGTTCAAACTTACAGAGTCTGATCCCGAGCAGTTTGTTTTTGACATATTTAAGGACAGCACAACTTTAGAAAAAAGCTTCCTTCGGGAGCATAGGACACTCCGGAGGCTGCCATCCCTCAGCCCAGGCGGGTCAGGCACCACTCTGTGATCAAGTATGTGGTGGTGAGAAGGGAGAGAAAGAGGAGTAGAATGCTTTGTGTGCTGTGAAGAGTGGAGGAAATGGAGATGACAGGGTGGTGAGGAACAGCTGCCTAAGTCATCACCTGATACTTCCCAGGTGTGTCAGGCATGGGCTGCTGACAAAATGGCTCCCAGTCACCCCAGACTTCTCTCTCTCTGCCCTCTGCCCGCTCTCTGCCCTCCTCTCTCTCTCTCTCTCTCTCTCTCTCTCTCTCTCTCTCTCTCTGCCTTCTCTCCTTGTTTTCTCTCTGTGTCTGCTTGTCTGCGTCCATCTCTCCCCATGTCCCTATTCCTCTTCCCTTCCCCAACAAACCTCTTCCACCGGATCTGTTGCCTGGTGTGATTTCTCAGGGGTACACCTTGGCACAGGCCTGATCACCACAGCAGCTTTATGTTATTTGAAGGATAGTGTGTGTGTGTAGGCCTCTGGCGCTAGAGGATGAGCTCAGACCTCTGTTTTGCCTCACTGTTAATTATGTTCCGTATGTTGAACAGTGCCTGGCATCCGTGGTACTCAGTAGTGCTGCTGGGCAGATAAAGATATTCATGTATGAGTGAGTGCATGAGCAAGTGCCCTTCTGAGATGATGCATACAGTTTTGCTTTTCTTTTTTCCTTCTTCCTCTCATTAGGTTCCTATGTTGAAGAATTTATTGCTCATATCTCACAAGTCCAACACCACATAGCTCAGAGGGTGTCTGTGGTGGGCCTGTGACTTTGCACACTGACAGTCTGGTGGTTTTCTTTGCCTGCTGGTTTAGCTCAGGAGGAAGAAAACCTCCTTTTGCACCAAACATTGTGAAATTTTGAGTCCATAGATTCCAGACCCCATTTTTTTTTACGTTTTCTAATTTTTAATTTTTACACCACAATTTATTCATTACATCCTGATTGAAGCCCCTCCCTCAACTCCCCCAGTCCCGCCCCCCCCCCCCCCCCCGTCCCTTTCTCTAATCCACTGAAAGGGCATCCAGACCCCCTTTAAGTAAAGGGAGGAGGTGGAAGGATGGATGGTAAT
>CM053759.1:20208777-20225067 GCA_028658305.1 Pachyuromys duprasi | reverse complement strand
GACTCAAGCCACACTCCTCTGACAGAAATTAATCTTTTCCTGTGATCATTGTGTGTGTGTGGGATCCTCCCCTCTTCTCCCACAGAGGGGGACATTTTCCATCTTCCCCTCCCCCACCACACTTTTAACAGGTGGGTTTCAGATTTCCCCTTTAGCACTTCTGTGCAGACATCAACTCTTTTGTTCTCACTGAAAAATCTATTTAAAAACTTCTTCCATTCTGCTATACAATACACGTTTTCTCAAGCTGAAAAGCATTTGAGAAAAGAACACACACGTGAAAAACAAGCAAATAACAAGACACTTAAACTTTCACTTTCCACAACAACCAGTTTAATGTACTCTCTTTCGATTATTTTATATGCTTCATATTAACTGAAGGGCTGAGAAGAGAAGGCTTAGCTTCTCTTCCTCCTCCTTTTCTTCCTTCTTATTTATTTATTTTGGAACAGTGTCTCAGACTCATCTTGAACTTGTTAGCAGAGGATTCGGAGTTGCTGGATCCTCTTACCCACACCTCTGGAGAGCAACTACTGCAGATGCACACCGCGGCACTCAGTTCATACTGTGCTTGGGCTGGAATCCGGGGTTTCCTAAAAGGCATTTCTTCCAGTGCAGAAGTAATCATGGCACACATTCCATGTGACACATTACCTTTTCTACTTGTGATGCCATTGCATTTTCTAGCTTTATAAAAACGGTGTGGCCTGTCACTTTTTGTTGTCGTTTTTGAGAAAAGGTCTCATTACATAGTTCAGACAGACCTTCAATGCATAGTCCTTCTGTTTCAGTCTCCTGAGTGCTAAGGTTATAAGCACATGTGTTGGAGGTTGGTCTGATGGTTGTATTTTGGTGCTAAATACTGGCTTGCAAGGTCTGGTTACTGCCCTATTCTTGTTGTGTAAACCTAAGATATTATTCCTGATTGGTTTGTTAAAAGACCTAAAACCTGGGCAGGGAAAAATGGGATAGGCCTGACTAAGGCTCCCAGGCTCTGGAGACAGGAGAAATCACAGGAAAGAGAGAGACAGGGAAGAGACAGAGAGATGGGAAGAGAGGAGAAAGGAGGATGCCATGACGGGTTAGTGTGGAGAAGAAACCACATGGCCTGGGAGGAAGGACTCCAATAATGGCATAGAAAGGCCCAGGTGAAGAATACAATCAAGTATTTGTAAGATTAGGGATGGAATGTAGCCCAGATAAGAATGGTTAAGGTGGATGGCATTGGATGGGGGCTGGGAAGTGGATGGTGAGGTTATTGAAACAGTGTATTGAGACAGGTTATTGAGACAGGTTATTGCCCAGCCTAAGGTAAATAAGGCAATTACAAAATCTCACAGGTGTCTGTGTCTTATTGATTGTGATAGCAGGTTAAAAAATACCACCATAATAATTATAGGGCTAATAATAATAAACATTATTTAGCACGATACCATTTTATTTACAAGAACACAATGCCACGATAAACTATAAATTTTCAATTTTAGAATGTAAATGTATAACAATAAAAAGAACAATAAATAATAATAATTATTATTACTGAAAGGGTTTTCTTATATAGCCCACACTGGTTTGAAACTTACCATGTAGTCTGGTCTCAAACCTGTGGCTACCCTTCCAAATTCTGGGATTATAAGTGTATACCTCCCCCACCCCCCACCCCCACTATCTAACTTGTATTTTCAAAATTTAACTTAATTTCATTATTTTATATGTATAGACATTTTATCAGCATCTATATCTGAGTATCATGTGCATGGTACGCATGCAAGCTGGGAAGTGGGTGCCCCAGAACTGGAGTTACAGATGGTTTTGAGTCATCTTGTGCTGGGAATTAAACCTGAGCCCTTTGGAAAACCAGCCAGTGCTCTTAACTGCTGGGCCAGCTGGCTGGCATCCTAACCTGGGTTCTTGTAGTCTGTGCTCATTTAACCTTTCTGTTGTCTCAGTCTTAGGTAGCTTCCAGAGCTTGTCCATTACAAACAGCAGCATAAGGCATATTTTTGTATGTAAATTCCTCAGTGTCTTAAGAAAGCTTATTACAGGAGACACTGAAATAAAATTACAGATTTTTTTTTAACCTGAACAAATTTGAAGGCCTGCCTGTCCTAGCTGCACACACTGTTAATAGTAATCTCCTCCATGTGCTGTGATGTGCCATTCCTCTCAACTTTGTGAGACTTTGGGGGAGCAGTTCCTTAACACATTATTTGAATAATATCTTACTGATTAATAGAGTTAGAGTAATAAGCACAACAGTAATGTATAGCATTTACATCTGCGCCTTGGGCAGATGCTTACACAGCCCTGGGCAGAGGCTGGCTCAACCCTTTGGTCATGACAGAGTTGCCATGTATTAGGTGAGTGCGTTCTGGTTTTAGCTTTCATTTCCCCTCAATTCCACTTCAGGCCATTTTCTTGGTTTCCTCTTCCTCTTTCCCAGTAGTTTTATTCCTGTTTTCCCTTCCAGCTTTAATTTAAGAGTGTCCCCTTATATCAGACACTTCTTCTTTTTAGAAACATATTTCTTCTTTTTAAAACATGTCTTTGTCTACTTGATTTCATATCCTTCAATCCTAGATCCCAGTTCTGTTTCAGTATTCTCACTCAAGACATATAAGTTCTTGTTCTGGGAACATATCAAATGCACACAAGCACAAGTTCATGCACACACATGCACACACACTGACACACATGCACACACACACACACACACACACATACACACCTGCTCTACGTGTTCCCATGTCTCTTTCACAACACTGAAAAGTAAAATGAGCTCCACGGGCAGGGAATATGTCTGTTTTACCTAGAAGACTGACCTGGCAAAAATGTTCTCAATAAATACTCCTTGAAAAAGTTAAACAGCTATAAAGGCTTTCCAGCCATCAAATCCCGGACTCTATCCCTGACTCTAGGGCTTAGTCTAGATCCAAACTGTGTATTCAGGCTATTTCTCTATTGAAAAAGATGTGCCCCCCTCTAGGCCCAGGAATTACATTTTTCCCTTGGAGCATGTAAGCATAGGTGAAATAGAGGTTAGGGGTCCTTGGGCTTTACCAAAGGCTTTGAGTGTCCATGGATGGTGCCAGCAAAGCATAGGTGTTCAGTTGGATTTTCTGTCCTTGTCCATTTTGGCTTCTGGTACCTGCACACCATAAGGGGCCTCCAGGGCTCTGTAGCCACTGTTTCTGTGGCTCTCTGTAAGGCAGTTCATGAGGTGTCAAGCAAGAGCGGAGTGTGCTGAAATAATCCATGCAAGTATAACACAGTACCTGCTACATAGTTGGTGATTCCATTAATAAATTAATACACTTATTTTGAGCAGGTAGACATGCTTGTGCTGGCCACATCTGTCTGCCCCAGCAATCAGCCTTCTGGGGGTAGTCCTAATATGAAGTTCTGGAATAGGGTAGGACTTGAGATCTTGCCCCAAGACCTTAATTAATACGTACGTACGTATGTACATACGTGCGAAGGCATCTCTCAGCCTTTTTCTTAGGACTAACTGACAAATTCAGTCACATCTGCAGAAAGGAATACAGATTCTGAGTTTGAGGGCAGTTCTCAGCAGCCAGACAATGAACCTCAGGGACCAAAGGAGCTTATCCTGGAAGTAAGTTGTATTAGTTATTCTTCTTTAGGTGCTAAAATAAGCAGCAAAAGCAACTTATAGGGGACGGATGAGGCTTATTTTGATTTGGGGTTCTAGATATAATCTAACAATCCATCATCATCAGAAGGCATGGTGTCCACAGGGGAGTGGTCTGTGTTGGAGAAAGTTTGCAGTGTCTGCTTCTCCACATCACAGTGGGTATACCTCTATATGAGGTAGAAGCAGAAGGCTCAGTCCAGAGTGAGAAGTGAATATTGCCCACCGTCTCCAGGCAGGGCCACTCTTCTGCAGCACTCCTAAATAACACCATCAACTGTTCGAACTGAACACCAAGTGCTCAAAGACAGAATCCTGTCTGTAAAGCACATTTTAGGCTCAATCCATAACATTCCTGCCTTGGCTCACGGTCATCGTACATTGCAAAATGGATTCCATCTAACTTCCAGAGTCTTTGGCCATAACAGTCCAATGCCCAATGTCTTTTATGAGATGTAAGGCAAACCCTTAGCTGTGAGCTCCTATAAAATAAAACAAAAACTTTCATACTTTCATGTACAATGGCAAAGGAAACACTCACATTCCAAAAGGAAGGAATGAGGCACGGAAAAAAAAAAGTCAAAATCTAGTAGAAAGACATAGGCCCAGCATCCTGGATACATGGTGTGATCATGTGTGCTTCAGTGGCTTTGGGGAGGCCTGTTTCCATGACCTTGCAACCTAAAGCACCCATAGCCTCTTTCGTGGGTGTATTCAGTGCCTAAAGTTTTTCTCAGTAGATGCTTCATGTTCCTGGCAGCTCCAGTATCCTGGAGTCTGTGGTGTGACTTATGAACTTTGCCTTCATAGCTTCATACAGGCTTACATGGCAGTTCCACTCAGAAAGGCCAATCTCGATACACCTTGCCTGGCTTTCCTCCTCTGGAGCTTGGTGGAGGCCTCCCTCAGTGGCTCTCCAGCTTCTGCATTCTGCCAAGTCTGCAAAGCCATCAGCTTACGGACTGGATGTTACCAAGTTCTGCTGCCACATCAGGAGAGAGCCACGCCCCCTCAGGTCAGGCGTTCAGCAACCTCTGAGAACGTGAGCAGCTGAATCTGAAGAAATGCTGTTCCTGTCCGATGTGATGAAGTGGGACACTGTGTTCAGCCATTTTTCTTTTTAAATGAAAGTTGCTCAGACGGGGTTTTCAGTTCATACCTTGAAGTTTTTGATAGATAGGGGCTCGCTGTCTGTGCCCCGTTTCTGTTGTCCTAGTGCAGAGTCTGGGGTCACTCTTTAAAGGAACTCATCTCTTTAACCATTATGGCACAAAGCCAGATTCTTTGTCAGAATGTAATGTGAACGGGATGTGTCCCAACACCCAAGAGTCACTGTTCCCTGAAACCCCTGAATCCGGTCTTCAACATCTGTATGCACATACATAGGTCTGGTGGGGAAATATTTACATTTAGTCTATGGCCCAAATTTGCATTTTTGCTCAGAATGATGATTTCTTTCCTTTTTTGTTTTCCTGGAGGGGTTGTAGTACCGCTCTCTAGACAACATTTTCAAACTTTAATGTCCTTGGCACGTGTGGCATTGCAGGCAGGGAGCTTGGACTCTTTACCTGCAGGTAGACATGAGGAAGAACATTGAACATGAGTAGGGCTCTGGATCTCTCGTAGAAGACAATTCATCCCAGACACTTTCTAAAGGTACCCAACCCATAGTTCCTCCACGCACAGTCCTCTTGTGCTCTTAGCTCAGAGAGATTATTCTATAAGGGTAATATGTTTATCTTTCTTCATCCTTAACAGATCTCCCAGTCTTAAACTAAATCTCCAAGTGTTCAATGTCACTAAGGAAAAAAATGTCATCTTCAGCGCCCATGTCTTTTTGATTGTTTTGGAGAGAAAGGAAAAATAGATGAGAAGCACCGTCGTTCCTGCAGAGCACAAACTGTGAGGGGGAAAGCCATGCATCTTTCCATGTCTGCGTTTTGATAGGAAGGGTGCAAAACAGATGTAATGTAGCCAGAGCAAGTCAGTCTCTTTCCTCCAGTTACCCGCTGCTCAGGAGCAACAGGAGTCTCTACCCATGACCCTCCATCCTCCTGCACACAGCAAAAGCCATAGCTCTTCACCTCATCCATGACTTTAGACAGAACCCTTCTGGTTTCTTTATCATTCCAATCTAGCATCCCTTTCCTACCCTATTTTCATCCATTTCCTATGTTTTTGGGTAATCTCAAACAAAGCCATGAAAAACTGTCTGGAAGACACGCTCAAAGCTAGATGGCCCCAACATGTCTAGCATCACAGGCAGGGAGGGAGGACTCTCCCTGAAGGCAGACATGAGGAACTGGCAGAGGTCTGTTTTAATCCCCTGAGAATCCTTAAGTCTAAGAAATGTGAATCTAAACATGAGCCAGGGAAAGGGATGGACCATTAAGATGAGACTTAGATATTCCCACCCTCCACCCCTGCCCCTGAGTCCCTTTCCCCTAGCTGGATTGCCTTGTCAGGCCCCAGCGGGGGAGGATGCCCTTAATTCTCCTATGGCTCAAGGTACCAGGGTGGGTTGATATCCCTTGGGGGCCTCCCCTCCTCTGAAAAGGAGGAGAGGGGGAATTGGGAAAAGGGGGGCATGAAGGTGGGACTGGGAGGAGAGGAGGCAGGGGACTGGCTGGGCTGTAAAGTGATTAAACAAACAAATAAATAAATGGAAAAATATGAGAATCAGCTGTAAAGCTTCTTACCACTTTGGGAATCTGAACAGTGGAATAAAACGTGTTTGCTGCATCTTCTTCCAGATTCGTTTTCTATTAACAAACAACAAACAAAAACAGTCAGCACTTAACTCCTGAGTCACATAGACAAGATCAGGCAGACACACAACCCAGAGTAAGCAAAGTACAGGAGAGTATAAAAATGTATAAGGGAAAGCATAAGAGAAGTATGGAGAGAATAAAAACAAGGTTCTGGAATAGGCATAAGTAGTAGACATTCTCTCGTTAGTAACTGCCATAATAGTGCATGTTCATCACTTTTAAATAAAGTCATTGCTTTTATTCATATTTTTATTCATTTGATTTAGTGTATTATTGTCCATATTATGTTTCAGTGAATTTCAAAATGTGTCGAGATATGTCTTATAAACCCCTAAGGTGGCTAAAACACTACATGAAATTGTAGTGTTACAAACTGATTTATCCAATAGTTCAAAGGCTCCTGGGGAAGCAGTAAGGGTGCCCAATGGACCAAAAGAAAACAACACTAAGAAAAAAAAACTCTTGATCTGAGAAAAACATCCTGAGTTCGCTTAAGTTTATTCCTGACCCTGCAGGGTAGCCTTGAAGTCTCTAGGATGTAACCTGAGGGAGAGAAGAAGGAGGAGATGACAAAGTGATAAGTTTTGGCTTAAGAAGTTGAGTAGGCTACAAAAGCCCACTTCCCACCTCCTATGAGGAAGTAAAGACTGATATCATAAACTGTGGAAAGGAAGGAAGGGAGGGATGATTCATGTAACTGTTCACACGCTACAGGTTTGGGTCAGAATCATGTGTTCTAAAAGTCACCAACTTCTGCATAGACATGAATTATGGTACGGGGGAGGCAAATTGACCACAGGTTAAGGACTATACATCTTATTCCTCTTTATCTTTTCATGCTACCCAATCTTGTAGGGGAAGTCTCAAGTGAAGCAAGGAAAGACCTAGAGAGATGGATGGAGCTGGTCACAAATATGTATACAAACACACACACACACAAAAGAAAAGGACTTACACTTGTATAAGGGATTGTGGCATATTCTGTAGTCTCTTCAGTGTTAGGGCAGAAGTTGGGGTTTTCCTGGTGTCTGCCCACTCTCTTCGTGTCTTCCCCACAGCCTGAAAGCAGGTTGAGAGAATCAAAGCCTGCCTCTCTTACCACTCACCATCTCCCTCGGTCCACCACCAACCCTGGATGGTCTGCTCAGGGTGACCAACCATCCTACTTATTCTGAGATGGAAATTTTTCTAGGACATGGAACCTTCAGTGTTAAAATAGAGCAAATCCTAGATGAATCACGATGAATTAGTCACTCTGTTACTGCACTTCCCCATCTCCCAATCAAGGTGACCAAAGTGGGAAGCAGAGGAGGTCAGGAATGTTTCCACAACGTCTGTGCCAGAGAAGGGCGATCTCAAAGTCTGCGTTCATACTTGACTGTTGCTGCAATTTTTCATCTACAGCCTACCCTCACCACCACCATGGATAGTACCGGTGGGGAGCAGGGAGACAAATGAGAGCTTTGGGCACAGAGGGGGACACACTGTAGAGACACAGAAAAAGGCTTATCTAAGAGGAAAGTGTGGTGAAGAGGAAAGAGGCGGTGATGCTGACTGAGAAGAGAAGATGGGCCAGTTGGAGGCTCTGACAGGGATGAGCCGTCAGACAGGAAGGACTGAGAGACCATTGTCTGCCAAGCAGGAGGAGGATCAGCCATGTCAGGTCTGTGTCATCAGAAAGGTCACATCTGTACATCCTTCTGAGGAAAGGATGGGAGTGGGCATGAGAGTGGGATCCTGTCCTCAGGAGAGAAGGCAAGGAGTACTCTCTCTAGTTTGGATCTAAGGCAAACAGCTGTCTATGCACTTCTCTTTGTGTGTGTATGTGTGTTCATGTTCATGTGTGAATAGGTGCAGGTGTGTGTGCACATGTGTGCATGTGTATGGAGTGCATGCGTACATGCAGGATGGCCAGAGGTCAGCCTTGAGTGTTGTTCCTCAGGTATTGTCTACCTTGTTTCATGAGACAGGGTCTCTCGCTGGCTTGGAATTAACCAGTTAGGCTAGGATAGCTGGCCAGCCAGCACAGGGGGTCCATCTATCTCCATTTCTAAAGTGCTAGGATTACAAATGCATGCTACCACATCTGATTTTCTTTTTTTAATGTGAGTTCTGGGGGTTTGAACTCAGGACCTCACACTTGTATGACAAGCACTTTACGGAGTGAGCTGTCTCTCCAGCCACCGACTGTGTACCTCTTAAGAAACCATGCCCTCTGATCTTTGTATCTTTAACATTAAATCTGGCACACAGATTGATAGATTGCTTGAGGAATAAAAGGGAGAAAATATATGAAGAAAAAACCCATACACGCTTTACCTTTCTCTTTCATTCTCCACATAGCAATAAAAATAATCCCTGGAAAGACAATGAGCAGGATGGACACTGGCATGATGAATATGAAGACCCTGGGTAAATTCTGGTCCTTGGAGTCATCTTTAAAGAGAAAAATGAGTAAAGGCATGAAGAGGGTGGACGTGTGTGGTGGAATCAACTAGGGAAAAGGGTCTAACTTTGACTTTCCTCCCGCCTGGTGGTTTCCCAGGGGCCTTTAGCTGACACAGACCCTGTTTCCATAGCGACTGGGAACTGAAGAAGATAAAGTTTCTTCAACCAGAGGCTCCTGGAAAAGGGAGACTGTCACCTTTGCAGTGATTCCGGGCAAGGATGGGGACTGAGGAACTGTTGCTGATGGGATTCCTGGCCATGCAGATTAACGTCTTGTCTTTCTCTCCCAAGCTCCAGGAGATGGGAAGGCTGGCACCGTCATGAAACTCATTGCCTGCCTGCCCCACGGTTCTCCAGCTGTACGTCACATTCTCGTCTCCCTGCTCCATAGAACATGTCAGGTTGATTCTGCAGGTGCCGTTCTTGCTGTCTTGCCAATCCGTGGTGATTCTAGGCTTTGACAGATACTCTGTAAAAGAGACAGAACAACAAAGGATGGAAGGTTGTCATGGGCTCTGCATGAGGAACAGCGAAACAGCTCTGGAACTCACAGCATGCGGCCCACTGGATTGCACAACTGCAAGGGATGTCTTAGAGGGGCATAACCCCAAGGACTGCATGTCCTGAGGACTTGATGCTGTTATGGAGCACAGCTCTGCTTGTAGCCCGTGTGGTCACTGCATCCCTCATACTGTGTGAGTTGTATGAAAACTCTCAGGGGCTTTCCAGCCCCTCACTGGGCATTATCACTGTCACTCACGACAATAATGCTTGATCTCTTTCAGGCATGGCTGCTGGAGCAGATTAATTCAACCACCACTCTCGAAAAGAAGCTGCAGATATATATTGCCAACAATGACCACTCCCCTTGTTTAGGTAAAGATGGTTTTGCTAGTGGCTCTGACATAGAAAAATCTTAGGGAACAATCTGAAGTTCAGAAAAGTATGCTCCTAGTAGTAAAGCCAGGGACTTTTTGAGGTTGGTGAACAAGAACAAGAACAATAGTCCAGAATAACACTGGCTGACCTCACTCTCTCTCTGAAGCTGGGCTTCAAGGTGATTAATTTCTTGTACCTGTTTTTGCCCTCAGCTTCCTGTTAAGATTTAATAAGAATTATTAATGAGTACATGCCACTTAAAGATTTAAAGTAGAAATGGCTGATTATTTTTATATGAAAGTTGAGATTTGTGATTCTCTTAAGATTTTTATTAGATTACCTTTTAAGATAATTGATTCTTTCTCTGTAATCACCAACTGTAGCCTTCCAGGAAAGAAAAGCTGGCTGAGAACTTACCTTGTTTGCTCACACTCTGTTAATAAATAACAAATTGCTTAGTTATAAGTGTATATGGGTTCTTGGGAATAACTTGGTTTTTATATTTATTTCTCATCCATAATACGTAAAACACTTGATCATGTGAGGGTATTGAGGAACATGTTTTTCTTATGTATGTTTTCTTATGTAATTGTTCACTTGGAAAATAGACTAACCACATTGCGATTTTTGTACTGCTTGAAAGATCTTGCTGGGTTGTGTAAATGGTGGGAGAAATAATAAGTTTCTGGAACTCACTCTTTGGGATTTGTTCTATCCACCAAATGCATTTGTGTGTATATGTACAGTCTTCAATAGAAGTTACTCTTAAATTTTGCTTTCTCTGAGTTATTCCATATCTAGGCCCCGAATATCCCTGGGAAGTCCAAGACGGGTAAAAAAAAAACCCCAACAATTCAGAACAGAAGGTCTTATTCTTCTTTTGTTTGTTTTGTTTTCTGAGACAGGGTTTCTCTATGTATTCCTGGCTGTCCTGGAACTAGCTCTGTACAGCAGGCTGGCCTTGAACTCACAGAGATTTGCCTGTCTCTAGCCTCCCAGAGTGCTAGGATCAAAGGCCTGCACCACCATCACCCTTGTAGAATTATTTTATTATTATGTGGGAAAGAGATCTCTTAAGTCTCTTTGGCCTTAGTTATCTAGCAAGAATAATAGCAGCCATTACAACAAAAATAATCATGCAACAAAAAAGTAGTGACGCTCACTAAGCCTGGCTTTAGGGCAAGCAGTGTGCTTACTTGCATTTTAGATGTTATCTACTCTTTACCCAGTATGTTGGCATAATGTTCTTGTGGAATCTATAAAATTTACCCTTGTTTATTCAAATGCTGATTTCTCTACCCCACTGTCTGCTTTCAATACAGACATTGCATTTTGATGCTTATTCTAAGCATCACCTGTCTCAGGTTTGTGTAAACATGCCACCATTTGTTCTCTGTATTGTCAATAAAACAACCAGCCAGTGCTGAGCAATGGAGAGAATAGGTGGGACATCCTGGTCTGAAGGGGTAGAGAAAGGAGGAGTGGGAAGAGAGATCTGAGAGGAGAGAACCTGGAAACATCAGGAGAAATGATCAGGATCTAAGATGTGATTTAAAAGCAAGTACAATCTGGGAAATCTGAATGGGTTCTCCCATTCAGGCTTGGAGGATTAGGATGGAGTAATTATTACCCAGCATTGTGCTCTAGGTTAATTAAATAAATCCTAGTCTCTGTGTGGTGATTCGGTTATACAGCTGGTTTAGGAATAACCTCTCCTTAACTAAAAGATAAATTACTCTTAAATATTAATAATCACCAACACCAGAGGATTCTTGTTGCATGTCCTTAGACTTCCTTGAACAAACTCCAGGAGAGAATAATACTGGAATAACACTTCTCGCTACATTCTTGCACCCACTCCTTTACACTCAGAAGATCAGCAAATGGTTTATTGGAGAGATAGCGAGAATGTGGCATTCATTATCTATCCTACAGCTCTGTCCATTAAAATACTTTCTTCTTCTTCATCCTTCCTCCAGCTAGACTTTCTGCAGATTATGCAATTCCTGTTCACTTCTACTGTCTCTACAGAACATAAGCCTGGATG
Organism: Pachyuromys duprasi; assembly: GCA_028658305.1. Taxonomy (NCBI): domain Eukaryota; kingdom Metazoa; phylum Chordata; class Mammalia; order Rodentia; family Muridae; genus Pachyuromys; species Pachyuromys duprasi. Next base: position 20,213,270 of record CM053759.1, on the reverse strand, counting down.
GAGGTGCATTGCCAATCTCCTGTAAGCAAGTCTTGGATCCCATCTCCTGGTTTCTCTGATATTGTAGGTCAGTGCACAAGACAACTAACTCTTCTGGTAGACAGCTAAGTGATTGTTTTGTGAGTTAATTTTCCAGGTGATCTTTCTCTCCTCCCTCTCTCCCTCTTCACCTTTCTCTTTCTGTTGCCCAGGCTAGCTCTAAGCCTTGATCCCAAGGAGTTCTCCTGCCCCAACCTCCAGAGTAGCTACAACTACAGACATGAATCTCAGTAGCTGGATCTTATCTCCTTTCTGATTTTTGTGTCTCTGTCTCAATTTCTTAGAGACTGTAGGGAAAGGAATGTAAGTAATTTATATCTAATCTTCTTAAGGTAGGTATCATGATCCTTACATATGTAGAAACTAAGACCCTAAATAAAGTAACTTGGCTAAGGCCATACACATAGTAAGTAGCCAATCTTTTACTTCAGTCTGTGTGAGAGCCACTTTTTTGATTGTTTTTTGTTTGTTTATTTGTTTTGTGTTATTGTTTATGAGACAAGGTTTCTCTGTGTAGCTCTGGTTGTCCTGGAATAGACAAGGCTCTCCTAGAACTTAGTGATCTGTTTGTCTCTGCCTCCAGAGTAACTACAATTAAAGGTGCATGCCACCACTGCCTGGCTGATGGCCACTTTTTAGGTCGCCTGTCATCTATACTGCATAGCCTTTTATAGGATCTCAAAGTAAACAGAGACCTTATGCGTCCGTTACATGTCATCTGTGCAGGGTCCTCTAGCCCCTGATCTTTGCCATGTGACTGCCCAACCTTGACTTGAACCTCCCCTGTACCAGGATGCTCGCTACATCCATATGTCGGCCAGCCACCATTAGAACTGAGCCTGCTTACCATAGACATGCAGCACATACTCCTGAGTGAAGGGAGACTGAAGTGACGGACTGTTAATCTCCACACGGTAGATACCTGAGTCATTCTTCCTCAACTGGCTGAGAGTCATGGAGTAGCTTCCATCTGGAAAGACTATCCTTTTGTTTTCATTTTGTGATGTTATGACCTTGTCCTTAGTTTTGATGGCAAGAAATAATGTCTTGAAGGTCCATATGATATTGTGAACCTCTTTTTCAGTGATATTCACAGTGAAGGTCACAGATCCACCAAGGGCACCAACCACCTCCTTCAGCGGTCCAGAAGCTGCTGTTGCTGCAGACAAAGGAAAGCATAATGTAAGCTCTTGCCACAAATTACCGTGTCCTTTGAGACCTTTGAAGAGTCTGAGAAATGTCTCTAAGTTCAATAGAAGCAGAACCTCGCTCACACAAAAGCATTGAGATCAGAACCTTCCGCCTGCAAGGTCACCTGTTGTCACCACATCACATTCTCAGAGACCCCCAGCTGAGTAGCTCAAGCTCTTTGGTGAACTTGAAAGCCCAGCTCCATCCTCAACAGTTTCCTGTGTGCAGACAACTAAGGAAGTTTCTATCTGGGTCTCTTAGGACCATCAAATTGCTCCAGAGGAAACCCTGTATGAAGTTGATGAGCCAGGCTGCCCAAACTGGAGCCAATGGTTCACAAGCATAAATCAGGGAAGCGGGAGAACAGTCTATTTGTAGTAACAGCAGGAGCTGACATGTTTAAGTATGATGTATCTTCCTAGTTTATGATATATTTGGATTTGAGGTCACCCCCCTTTCCCCCCCCCCGCAAAGTGTTCATCCATTTGCCTTTCAACATATTCGTGTGGGAGGAAGGAAGGGTGAGTCTGAGTGTTGGGAAACTCTGCTTGTAATGATCACCCCTTGCACTTAGAGAATCCAGAGAGGTTTTCATTCCATAAGAATTATTTTTTGTTTTTGTTTCTCCACAGTCTTAGCTCAATGTAGAGCATGACTCTGGATCAAGTTCCACTGGTTACATAACCCCACGTGAAAGAATGACTCTTGGTGGAACTTCCAGAAGAGACCAACTAAGTATTTCCAGTGATGGTCACTGGGTGATTGTCTGTGATAGTATAAGTGATGAAATCTGCAGCTAACAAAAGTCCCTTTGATTGGGACCAACAATTTAAAGCATGTACTGTGATTTTCTTTAAAGTTCCTAGAATAAGATTTTTTATACCTGCGTCTTATAGATCAGGACCTAATTACTCCCTTAATTACAGGTCTGGAGGGATCTACCAACTTTTGCTTAGATAATATTCAAAAGTACTGACTTCTCTTCCTAGAACAAATTTCCATTTTCAAACATTTTCCCTTATAACTTATCAGTCAGTGCACATATACTTTGAATTCCTCTAATCTTTTCAAATTATCTAGTTAAATAATCTGAGTTTTTAAAAAGTTCCCTACTTCCATAATAGGAAGGCCAGTGTGGTTTCAGACTGACTTTACTTTAATTGTCTCAAAATGTGTAAAAATAGTACCAGTAAAAGTTACAGACAAAAAACAAATTTATTCTGATTTTTTTTGACTAATTGATGAATTCATTCTTTGTTTCAACAGCAGAGATAGAAACGGTAAATATCTTGAAGCCAGGTAAAGACCGTGTAACACTTGTCCCCCAAGTGGTCCAATTCTTGGACCTTCAAATGATTTCATTTTCACATTAGTTTTGGGGAGATATATATTTTTTGGCATGTATTAGGTCTTTTTTTGAAGTAATGACATAATGTATGTGGCTGGATAGTTTCTAAAGTAAAAGAGGATTATTTAACTTACAGTTTGGGTGGTTGAAACTCTGAGCATGTGCAACACCATTTGTGAAGTCTTTGATGAAACTTGTCTTGGTTGGGTCACAAGATGTCAGAGAACTAGAAAGGAAACCATCCCTGAGCAGAAGAACAGATTGGCTTCATTCTAACAAATCTGCTCTCAGGACAGTTAACTCACTCCAAGGAGGCAGCAGTAATTATTTCTCAGCATGGTACCCTTGTCACCCAACACCCTATGCTAGGCCTCGTCTCCTAAAGGTTTTAGCACCTCTACCTCACTTCAGTGGGGACCTAGATTCTGGTCTCAAACTCATGAGTGGGACAAACCACATCCAAGCCATAGCAAAAGTGGTTAAGCGACAAAGCTGTCAGAGCACGGCTTCAGTGTGTTAATGTGTATGTAAGCCAGGAAGAAGCCGTCTCTTTGCTCTCCCACAGTAGGTGTCTATTTTCTCAGGGCAAATGTCACCAGATGTGAGATGCGGAGTAAGTGTGAAGACAACACCTGAGATTCGCTGTCCCTTGTTAGAATAAAAGTGGAGGGTGACATGGGGCAAAGAGCACCAAGTAACACCCACCATCACTTTTCCTCCTCTCCTTCTACCTCCGAAACAAGGTCTTATGTGGTCCAAACTGGCTTCAAACTTGCTATGTAATAACAATGGCCTTGAATTCTTTTTCTATTTAAATAATTTTTTTCTTTAGATTTTTAAATTTGATTTTGTGTATGAGTGTTTTGTCTCTGTGTATATATGAATATCATGTGTGTGCCTGGTGCCTGCCAAAGTCAGAAGAAGGTGTTAGCTCCCCTGGAACTGGAGTTACAGATGGCTGTGAGCCACCGTGTAGGTGCTGGGAACTGAACCCAGGTCCTCTGCAAGAGCAGCAAGTGCTCTCAACCACTGAGCCATCTCTCCAGTGTCAAGGCCATATACTCTTGATCTTCCTGCCTCTACCTCCCAAGTGTAACCATGCTCATATCAAACAGCTCTGTGACATTTCCTAAACAGTGGACTAATGAACAAAACCACGGTTGGTGGCAAATTCTAACCAGTTTGATTTTATTATCCCAGTTGACTGGAAAAAAAAAAAAGGATCTAGAAAGCAGAGACATTTAAAAAATGTTTAAAAATGAACTGAAACTGGGTTTTTGTGTTTTTTTTTTTTTTACCACTCTAGGTATGACTGCAGTTTTTCTATATCTAATAGATCATTTTTTTTGCTATTGCAAGCATTGTTTTAAGAGCTAAAACAGAACTGAGAGCTTGGGCAAGATGGTCATGATCCTTGCACTCACAAAGTTGTGAAAAACAATTGAACAACTCCATGTGCTACAAAGAGAGATGTAATGAAAGCTGTGAGGATATCAGGAGAGGGCTAAACCTGACCTGTGGAACCAGAAGGTTCTACAGTCTATAACCACAAGCGTGCCCCACCTTTTGACATAACACCGTGACAGTCATCTGAAAAAATCTGCAAAGTAGAGTTACAAAAATGATCTCAAAATGTTTTTAAGCATGTTTCCGATTTTGTGTCTGGCCATATTTATGGCTTTCTTGGCCTATCTGTGGCTGCAGGTTGGTCATGTTTGATAGAGAAGTATGGCCACCAATACCTTCCTGAATATCTGGGTCTCTTAAGACTCGCCTACCTTTTTCAGGGGCCGCGTTCCCGCCTGTCAGCAGGTGTGGCATAGCTTGCTTTCTCTGCGTCCGCCTCCCCTCTCTCTCATTTCACAGCAGTCAAACGGTTTGAGTAGGTCTGACAGCGCTCAGCTTAAGTGGCATG
>CM053759.1:20189804-20208677 GCA_028658305.1 Pachyuromys duprasi | reverse complement strand
GTATGTCCATGTGAAGGCATCACATCCCCCGGAACTGGAGTTACAGATAGATGTGAATTGCCATGTGGGTACTGGGAACTGAACCCAGGTCCTCTGGAAGAGCAGCCTGTGCTCTTAACAACCTCTGAGCCATCTCTCAGCCCTTGGTTCACTTTGTATTTCATGCTATTTTTGTGCTTTTTCAGCTTCTCTGTCTGTCCGAAATAAATCTTATTCAAAATCTTGTTTAAAGTCATACCTCTGGAATACCTCGACATATGTGTCCCTTTATTTTCACCTTAACTTTTTAAGAAAGAAATATCCTTGCTCTGTGGTGACTGTCCTTTTATGTGCATGTATGAATTAGCTAATGACCAGTCTACAAGCATTAGGTCCCAGATTACTCCACGATGGTATTGCTCTGTCCACAGAAGGATGGGATGGCCTCTCTTCCTACCAGGATGCTGCAGTATGAAGAAGAGCTCTCTGTCTTCAGTGGGAGTCAAGGGACCCAGGATCCACCCTGGTTCCTCCAAAGTCATAATTCCAGAAAGCACTATCTTTGTTGATCTCCAGAACAAGCTCAGGAGATAAGAGTTAACACATTCCATCTTATAAATGAGGATACTAGGGCTGAGTGACTTTTCCAAGGCCATAAAAATGGCGGGGGTGTAGCTCAACGGTAGAATATTTGGTGGATGCCCATGAGGAGTTCTGGGTTTGAAAGAGAGGTTGGGGGAGGGGCTGAGATCCTTCATCTCAGAGGCCTGTGTTTTGATTTTTTTTTCATTTACCACTTTGAGTTTCAGTTCTCTGATACCTTTAAGGAAAAAAAAAATCCTGCATGTCCTAATAATTTGGGGAAGTTTAAAAGTGAATGTGGATCTGAAAGTGTTTTTGCCTGATCCACAGTAGCGTAATGGGAGGCGGGAGCCAAGGGCAGTGTGTGCATTGAGAAGGCTTTGTGTTTTCCCTGTTTCATATCTGCAATGTGTAAGAAAATAGCTCCCCAAACAGCAGCGGATGACTTCTTAGAAAGCCAGAGGCTCAGACACCCCTGCACATCTCCCAGGCTGCCCACCGATAGAGGGGGTGGAAGGCATTGGACCAGGAGACCATCCGCGGTCTCCCTTTCTGTCTTTAGTGTCAGGAGCATTGGCACCTGAGATATACTCCAGAGTGGAATGAGACTTCGTCTCTTCCCTCTTGTTGGCTCCATTTCATCTTGTCAACTTTTCCCTCTTGTTACATCCTCCCCATACCACAAAGGTCAAAAGTAGCAACCCCAGGATGGAACCCCAGGAGGAAGACACAGGGGAGGGCATTCCAGGTGCAAAGCTCAACAGCTTGCCAGCCCAGTCCTAGAGAATGCTACAAATGGACCAGTATGTTGAAGCTTCTCATGGAAATTAGGAATAAAACATCTCAGAACCGGGAGAAGTCTTCAGGTGGTAACAATTAGTCCAATTCCATTCCATCTCCTTATCAGGTAGATTGGCATCCAGAGACTTAGGGTCATGTGGGAGGTCAGGACTCAAGACACCGAAGACAAGATTTCCCCTGTACCTTTGGCTACAGTTGGAGTCTCAACATCTTATTCTTTCTGAGGAGCCCAGTGAGAGGTGTAAGGAAGGCTTTGGAGCCTTTTCGCTTACAGACAGGTTTCAACCACATGTAGAATTACTTATGTGTTTCTGTTCTTAAGTGAAAAGTACTGCTCCCATAGGAGATGCAAATGGTTTGGAATGTGTGGTACTTTTAACTAATTGCACTGTAGGTCAATACCATGGAGTACACACACACCAACAGAACTTACAAACTTCCCAGCTCCTCACACCCCTTGTCTCGCACATCAGCCTGCCTCATTCTCCTTGAAGGCAATTACCACTCTGCCTCTTGATCCCCCCCTCCCCGACTACTCTGCTTGCCTCTGGCTCCTTGCAGCAGTCTCCCATGCCTCTCCCTCATCTTTGTTTTCCTTAAAACCATTGCATTTCTCAATCACTATAAAGCACGCAGAGAAACAGACTCCTGTGTTCCTTATCCTGGTGAAAACATCAAGGCTGCAAGAGCTACCTCCCTGGCTCCTGCCAAGGTGTCCAGAGTGGCATCGCATTGATGCAGCCATGTCCCCAAAATAGTGCTACCTCTTTGTTGAGGTTCCTTCTGGTTCCTACCTTGGTCTGCTGTACCTGAAGAAGAAAGAAATTCCATCTGGCTCTTGCTGTAGAGGACCCAGTTCAAATACGCTTTCACTGTATACCTTTCTAGTGTCAGGTGTTATGTTGGTTCGAATGTTCGGTGCTGCCTCCAGCTTTGGAAACTCACCTTCCTGCTTTACCTTGTAGTCTCTGATCTAGCCTGTGAAAACACGACCTCTCTCAGCCTAAATTTCCTTAGCTTCAAGTCCCCGTCTCACAGATTTGTCAGGAGATGGCACAAAAAGTCCCTAGGGGGTATTAGGAGCTTAAATGGCAGTTGTCATTGAATTAATTTCCCTTTGGTATCTCACCTCAAAGCATTGTGGTAATTCTGCAAGTTGCTTTTGACTATCCGCTGTGCACAGAGAAGCAAAGTGTAAAGTCCGGAGTTGTTCGACCACAGCAGTCCAGCATGGAGCTAAACCAGAAAGCTCTCATCCAGAGTCTGTCCTGCTTCCACTGCTCTGCCCATTGGGCATTCTAGAATGACCTGAACTCTTTCCAGCCGTGGAAGATGTAACACCAGACTGCCCACAGCTTACTGGAGCAGCGGGGGGCATACCTGTGCCGCTACATACGCTTCAGGTGAGCACCTGTGTTTTTCGAAGCTCTGGCTTGCCTTCCCCCACCTGCTCTTTAAGTTCTAATTCTGATCACCATTTCCGTTCAGGGAGAAAATTTAGAAACAAGACTGAGTTAGGACAACAGACTTAGGGCCAGGTGCTTCCTAACAGTGCAAGCTTTGATGAGTTCAAGAAGGAGTGATAGCCCGTAGGTCTGAATCATTTAGTATGGGGAGGAAAGGATTGGAGATGGTATGTGGTTTGGGATCAAGTTATTTTAGTTTAGTGTGTACAGATATGACACCCTTGACAGTTCCTCAGAGAAAGAGTGAAACAGAGAGAGAGAAAGAGAGGGAGAGAAAGAGAGAGAAGACCTTCATGGGCTGACTCCGACTCACGTTAGAGAACACTGAGAATAGTAAAATCTTTCATGGCTATCATACCTATGAAAGGGCCGTGAAGCCCTCAGTACTTCATATGACTAAACATAGAGTACCTATAATAGACTAGTTTTCTAAGTAGAGGCAGATTTGATTGCTCAGGTTAAGAGAAAAAAAAATTCAAATGGTTGCCTCCATTCTTACGCATAATCATTAAATTTATAGAAACATATTTGATTAAAATGTATTTGTGAATATGTACATAATTGTAGACCTTTACTTCTAAAATCGTTTTCAAAAGGAGGGAAGGTTAAAAGACAGACTCTACAGTCCAGGGGAGCTTTGACACGCTCCATTTGACAGAGCTGGATGAGAACTCAGGTCTCCTACAACCCAGCCCAAATTCTTGCAGTCCCTCCTTCCCTGAGGTAGTCAGAAGAGACTTTGTTGCAAGAGCTGGGTTTTTTTTTTTTTTCTCTTCTCCTTGGAGATATCAGGATTTAGTTACAAAGCAACACTCAGTGGGGACCCAGGAGCCTGGGATCACACTTCAGGCTGAGGAAGGCAGGAAATGAGATAAGATATGGTTAGACTCACCTGACAGCTGACAGAGGACAGAGGTAAAGATGAGGCACACTGGGAAACCAGCCATATCCTTTTCAAGTCGTCAGTCAGTAAAATGAACAAAACTCACTCGGATGTCTTACTTCTCCAGCCCTCAGCTGGAAATTTAAATAAAGTAGGAGGAGTCAGGTTTGAATGACTCATCTTTTATGTCACCTTTTAGGAGGCTCTCAAGAGGAAAAAATGATTGATAAGACTCTTACTTTCTATTACAGATGAGGAATCACACACTTCGTAGGAATTTTTAAGTAGAAGTTGTTTGTCTTCTTCACTTTACCCATTACTTCTAAGAGACCCCAAAACAGGAAATAGGTTAGATGGGGGCAGGAAGAGCAGAAGGGAGAGAATAATATTTAATAAGCTTTTCTAAGTGCAGGCATTGAGCTAGGAGCACATGCATTGTTTTACTTATTCTTCACATAAACTCTATGAATGAAATTCGATTGTACATCCTATTTTACAGTTGAGAATTTAGAGCTCAGGGCTTATGACAACAATATCAAAGGCTCCTTTTGGAGATAGAGAGATGGCTTAGTGGTTAATAGCACTTGGTACTCTTCCAGAGGACCTGAGTTCTGATCTCAACACTGATATAGGGAGATACAGGGGGTCCGACACCTTCCTCTGGTCTCAGAGGGCACTTGCACACGTGGCATACTCATATCCAGAGACATACATATAACTAACAATAAAAATAAGTCTAAAAAAAGGTCTAATCAAAAGAGACTATAATAGGAATAAAAGGACACCTCACAGAGTGGAGGAGCTTTGCAGTGTTTACATCCATGAGAGATATAAACACACATCTAAAAAAGTCCACTATTTAAAAATAAAAATTAGGAAAACTAAACCAGGAGCCCAGGACATTAATCTCAGTACTTGGGAGGCAGAGGCAGGGGCATCTCTGTGAGTCTGAGGCCAGCCTGATCTATATAGTGAGCTTCAGACCAACCAGGAATACATAGATTTTTCTTTTAAGAGGAATATTTAGAGTGACTGGGTTGTAATAAGGTTGGTTGTTGTTGTTGTTGTTGTTGTTGTTTTCTGCTTGACTAGTGCTTGAGGCATCAGGCTAGGCCCCAACACTCCCCTGAAAGAAAATGAAAAAAAAAAAAAAGACTGCTATCAAAGTAAAGGCCCATCAAGAACATATAATAAGAGGCAAGTAATAAATGATCACCCCTTAATCTCCCCACATTGCAATAAGTAAACAAGTAAACAAATATTAATAGAATTTCTGTGGATATTAATAGGAAGGAAAAGAGCAGGGAGACTTGTGATTTGTATTTTGTTGAGAAAAAAGTAGAGGAGGAAAAATTTAAAAATGAGGAAGCAATATGGACAGGAGCGAGAGTGGGGGATGAGGCTATTTTTCGTTAAAGATAGAATTTTAAAAATGAGGTAGGCCAGAGAGAGATGGCTCAGAGGTTAAGAGCAGTGGTTATTCTTCAAAAGGTCTTGAGTTCAATTCCCAGCAATCACAGGGTGGCTCCCCACCATCTAAGATGAGCTCTGCTACCCTCTGCTGGCGCACATGTGTACATGCAAGCAGAACACTATACGTAAAACAAAACAACAAAAAAAAAAAAACGAGGCAAAGAAATGCAACATAATAATCAAAAAGAGTCCAAGGTCTCAGAAGTCTGGGCCACAGACTAGGCTAACTACAAACTCGGCTAACCTACGGTTTCTGGGAAAACCAGTTTAAATGAAAATGAAAAATTAAAGAGAAAAGGCAAAGGGAGGAGAGTAAAACCGACCATGAGAGCAAGAGAGAGGACACGGAAGGACAGAGTTGGTTTCCTGTATTGATGCTGGGAATTCGGTGAAGGAGAAACACATGTGAAGGGGAGTTTGGCTTGGGTTTAGGTGTGCGTGTGAATGAGGTCCTGCGCTCCCGGTCTCAACTCTCTTGGTACCTTCCTGGGGCTCACAAATGCCTGTGAGGCCGGGTCACAGGTGCTGGCCTCATCTGTGGGAAGTGCCCTGGATGGTTATTTCCAACATTTACTGGATCACTTGGAACCTGGATCTTTATTCCTCATTTCTTCTTCACGAATACAGCCCAGGGTTCTGTTTCAAGGTTTCGTCTCCATAGCCTAAGGTATTTGTTGACTAGGTTTCTGCATATAGTCGGTGATGCTTTCTTCTGTTTCCTGAAGATGAACTCATGGCCAGTCTGGGGCTCTAAGGCTGCTGACTCAGTTGTAGTCTTTTTAAAGTAGAGGGGAGACCCTTCCGTTCCCCCTTTTAATATCTCTATAACAACTGTGATTTGAAAGTAAAAGCTGGAAGGCCAGGGTTTAAATGGTCTGAGTTGGGGGGAGGGGAGTGGTGGAAAGGAATGGCAGATGGAGGAAAACCAAAAGTAAAGGTTGAAAACTTACTACGACATAAGTTTATTTAAAATTTAATAATTAGAATTTGAACAGAGAGGTACCTTGCATGGGTGGACAACAGGCATGGTTTATTAAATAAAAATCCCAATGCCAGGTATAGAACACCTCCTTGCCAGCTGTTGGTCACAGAGGTCAAGGAGCCTCACCGAACAGTACAAGCTATCAATACTGCTCTTGGTTGTCCACCAGAACTTGACGGGTAGAACACTATTGCTAAAGACATGAGCCGCATACACACGGAACACAGAGATCCACCTGAACTGAGCGGGGAGCCTCCTCCCTGATGGCTAGCTTTCACAGTTCTGGAAAGTTCTGGAGGCTGCTGGGGTTGGGGGGAGGCATCAGCAGTCTTACCTAACTTTGAACTCTGCAAGCTATAATTCTGACCTACCTGAAAAGATGGTACAACAGCGGCGTGATCATGATGGGAACAGCCAGTTACTTTCTGGTTGGGTTTGAGGCCTGTTTCACAGGAAGGAACCCACACTTGATACTGCAAACTCAGTCAAGAGCCTGTGTCTGGATAAGTCATAGGTGGCCCTCAAGGGGAACCTATCACCGTTGTTTTGCTAGATGGACAAACTTAAGGCTAAGCTGCTTTCTAAACACTCATGTTTACACCCAAAGATTAGCACTACTTTCAGCCACGGGCAGTGGTTGGTGTAGAGACTCATACCTGGTCAGAGTTCCAAGAATAAATGCTGGTGGAGTTCTCAGCTTTAAACACGACATTGATATCACTCCCTCTCTGTCTCAGGGAATGTTGTGGAAAGAATGTAAGAGCTGGAAGACAATGTGAAAGGACATCTTCTGATCATGACACAGCCCTTGCACTCAAGAGGTCACAGCAGCTGTGGTTACCTGCACAGGCTCTGCCAAGTTTGGGCCTTCAACATTTCATCATGGATAGGAGTGTTGCTCATGGTGTTCTGCCCTCCCCAAGAGACTATTGTCAGTTAATGGCTGCTGGGGGAAGAAGTATCATTTTCTTCAGTAGTATTACTACCAACGGGTGGCCTCATTACCACCCACCAAAGCTCAAGCAGGTCAGTTATATTCTGTGGATCACACTGACGAAGAGACGTGAACGGATGACTTCTTAGGATGATAGAAGGGTGGGTGAGAGAGTAATAGGTGTGAAAATGACTAAAACTCACCGTGTTTGTGAGAAACTGTCAACGAATAATTTCTTTAAAAAAAAAAAAAGAATAATGAAAAACAACAAAAACGTCCGTTACCGAGAGTATAGTGCAGGTTTTCCGAGGCTCTCTATTGAGCGTGGCTTGGTACATTCTCTCTCAGTTGAAGGCTGGAGATCCACAAACCCACCAATCTATTTGGGAGGGACTAAGCCTTCCTTAGTTCTACTTTTATAATTTTCTGTTTTACTTCACTACCAAAATGGAGTTTTAAAAAAGTACTCTGTTTCACTTCTTCTGATGACTTTAACCATCATTACTCAGCTTATTCCCTGGAGATTCCTCTGGTCATACCTAAGTGTCATCTACCGTCTTCCAAAACCAATTTTACTCAGCTTATTCCCAGGAGATTCTTCTGGTCATGCCTATGTGTCATCTACAATCTTCCAGGTGTCTTTCCAAGTTGGCTCACAGGCTGACATTTATTTGTTAACCTTGACCTAATTCAATTAAGAGGCAGAGATGTAGTTTTCTAAATACATCTTATTAGCAAAGCCAGGACAAGAATCCACATGCAGTGGCATTAAATTCTATCTCAGCCTATCCTAGACATTATTGATTATTGCTTGCTTTCGTGTAACACTACACATATGTGGGTAGTGTAGAAATAACAGGTATAAAACATTGCAATTTTGATTTTCAAAATCCTTGACAAGCAGAATGAAGATGTGAGGAAAAACTATTCATATAAATTGACCCAGAAGGGGCTTGAGTAACTCATGTCACAGTTTTCCTTGTTCCTGTAAATGACCAGACCAGGATATTCTGTGCCATATGAAGAGAATTATGAAAGGGAAAGAGTCAAATGAGATCATTGAAAAGTCCTGAGGTGTCCTCTCAAGGACTACTTAGAGAGAAATTGAAAAAGAAAGACTAAGGTAAAGGGTGAACCGCCCTTGAGAGCTAAACTCAAACCAGCAGCACTGGCCAGCACTTCTTCTTGTCCATGAGATGGCGGTCTGTCTTGTTCTCTTTTGTTCTTTGTTGTGACTCTCCCTTATTTATAAAGAGTCAAATATTTCTAGGTTAAGTCTTAAACTTAGTGATTTCTTTATCTCATTTCCTTGGGCCATCCTACCTTGTCTTTTGATCCAACACATTCAGTTTTATCTCTGTCTTTCCAGAACTCAAATCCTGTGCACACAGCTACCTCTCTCAGCATCCGCATGGGGAGGCTTAGTGTGTCCGGAGCTTCCCACACACCAAATCAACACTTGCTCTCTCATTCTGAGCCTCCTATTTCACATGAAGTGTCTTCTCCATCCCAGGAAACTGCAGTTACAGCCGCTCAGCTTTTCAGGCCAGACGCTTGTAATTTTCCTTAATTCTACTCTGTCTTGTCCTATATTCAACCAGTAGCAAACTCCAAGGGCTCTATGCTTTTGTTTAAATATGAGTAGTGTTCCCCAAGGCCTTTGTGTTAAAGGTTTTGTCCTCAGGGGGTGCTGCGAATGCCTAGGTAAGGCTTTGTGGGTGGTCCTTAAATTTTACGGGATCCAAACACATCAAAGAGGACTGTGGACCCTCAATAGTCTCACCTCACTCTTCTTCCTGCCTTATGACGGTGAATAGTTTGCTTCACCATACTCTCTACTCTTGCCATCCGGTGCCCTTCTGAGAGGTCCAAAACAGTGGGACCACCTCCAAAACCATGAACTAAATCAATCTTTTGTCATATTGTTAATTACTTCGGGGATTTCAGTATAGCAACACAAAGTTGACCTATACATTCTGCCTTGGAAAAAAAATACCAGGACTGCAATCGTGTCTTATTGCCTTCAACATATTCAACACTACATAACTAGTCTCCTTGTCTCTGTCTTGGTCCTCTAAACCCAATAACAGGCTCTTATTCCTCTTCTGCTTGCTTGTCTCTCACATTTCTTAGAATAAAATGTAGGTCCTTTCTAGAGTCTCCAAGACCTTTCATGATGGTTTGGCTCCCATTCTAATGTCCTCTCCCTGAGGTTCATTTGTCATGTTCAAGAAATTTTAAATACATCCTCACCTCAGTCTTCTACAATACAAGAAAATCTTCCTATTTGCTCCTCAGATACTGACATGGCCATCTCTTCTTCAAGATCCATTAAGGCGTCCCCTTTTCCCTGTTACGGAGCATAATTCTTGGTCATTTTAAAATTAATTAATTTATTTACTTTATATCTTGACTGCAGTTTCCCCTCCTTCCTTTCCTCCCAGTCCTCCCTCCTTCTTTCCTCTCTTCCCCTCACCCATCCACTCTTCCTTCCTCATTTAGCTTCATTCCCGGATTTTTAGAAACTCTTTATTCCTCTCCTTTGCTGGATTATTTTTTTGCCACTGAATCCACCATTCTAAATCATAAAAAAGCATCAAAGGGGAGGCATTGTGTGCTTCGCCTGTTTCCATGTTCCCACAACTACTGAGGCACAGTGTACGTATGCTGGATGAACAGGTCCTGAACAGTGAAAACCGGGCAGATGTGAGTGACCCAGCGCTCCCTCCTACTTGAAGAAGAAGGTTGGGAGCATGAAAGGGCAGGTTTCCAGGACCTCAAGAGTCCTTCTTCTGTGAGACCCATAGAGGAAAAAAAATGTGGGGGTAAATTCAGAAATTTCAGAAATCTGGAAAAAAAATAATGTTTTTATTTAAAAAAATAATGAAAAAAAACATGTTTTAAAGAAAGAATAGAATGCTTGTGCATTTGGGGATGGGGTTTACAACATGTCATAGAAAGGAAAGGTGCTGCTTGTTTGAAACCATGGCAGTAATCAGAACATATACAGAGTACTAAAGAAGGAGCAGTTTGTAAAGAATAAAGACTTCTTTCTTAGTGTTGTGGAGACTGGACAAAGCTGAAGTGCCTGAATCTGAATCATCCTGTGTTGAGGAGTGAAAAAGAGGAGGGAGGGAAGGGTACACACACACACACACACACACACACACACACACACAGAGAGAGAGAGAGAGAGAGAGAGACAGAGACAGAGACAGAGACAGAGAGACAGAGAGACAGAGAGACAGAGAGACAGAGAGAGAGAATCTGGGACACAGAAAAGTTAAAATGTTTAAAAGTATTGCTTCCCACAACCTGCCACCTCACCTCCATGACCCATTGCCTTTACATCTGTAAAGTTAGAACACAGCTACCTTCTTTCACCTACCACAAACTTGTGGGGTGGAAGTGTAACAGGGTAGCTCTGAAAAACAGTTCTGTAGTGACTAGAAAGTACACAAGGGTTCATAATCCCCATCCAAATAAGGTCCTGATCCCAGTTAAGATGTGCTTTCCTACTGTACCTAACCTAATCTAGTTATTTCCTTATAGGTTTGCATGTATCCTGAGTGATTGTAGATCTTATCAAGTTGAAATATTACTCTTCAGTGTTTCTTATTCTTTATATGACACCGGACAAGTTGACTTTACTATTCCATACCTCAGTTTCCTCATCTGGGAAATAAGCATGGCCAAAGTTTCTGGTCATTAAAGTTGGAAACAATAAATGAAATAACACATATTTACAACAACAGATCATCTGGAGGTATATCAATCCCTGATCTCAAGCTGTACTACAGAGCAATAGTAATAAAAACTGCACGGTATTGGCATAGAAACAGAAAGGTAGATAAATGGAGAGCAAGCCAGTAAGCAGCACCCCTCCATGGCCTCTGCATCCAGCTCCTGCCTCCAGGTTCCTGCCCTGTTTGATTTACTGTCCTGGCTTCCTTCAGTGATTAACTAATGAAGTAGAACTGTAAGCCAAATAACCTTTCCCTCCTCAAGTTGCCTTGGTCATGTTTTTGTATCATAGCAATAGAAATCCTAAATAAATCACAAGTAATGTGACCCAAGAACGTCTTCCGTCCAGGTCACCAGCACTAGTCCAGGATTTCACCATTTCCTTTTGGTCTCTCCCATGGCAATAGGGAAAGAATAGTTAGGGGCTAGATTCACATTACCAGTCAATCAGTGTTAGAATATCTGATGCTTCCACTCTAAATCAAAACTAAACCATACACTCTATTCTGAATGTTTGCATCCCTTCCTTTCATCTGACAGACATGAAATCATGAGAGTGAAGTCCTCATGAATAAGATTAATACCCTTATAAAAGAAGTCTAGAAGATCTCTGACCTTTTTCACCATGAAAGTCGGTGAGAAGGCTTTATCTATGAACACAGAGGTTGGCCTTAACAGACACTGAATGTATCAGCATCTTAATCTTGTATTTCCCACAGTTTCCCCAAAACTGTGAGAAACAGGTTTCTATTATATATGGGGTAACCTAGTCATTATATTTTAGAAAGCCAAATGACTAGAATAACTCTATTTCTGACTTTTTAATTCAATTTGCTTAACTTTTGAGGAAACGATATTTAACCAATGCTTTTAAAGAGTCTATGTAGGAAAGAATATTACTTTGGGGCTGGGAATGTAATTCCCTTGTAGAGTCAGAGATGGGAAAGGTAAAAGAGAAAGGGTGGGGGAAATAAAACAAGGAAGAGGAGGAGAAGCAAAAAGAGATGGAGAAAAAGTAGGAGGAGTGGAGATAAAAACAGAGAGAAAATAAGGGAAATCCTATAAATTCACCCAAAGAGAAAAACTAACATTTGTGGTTGGACTATGAGAGATGATCTAAGAGTCCTTTAAATATCATACCTGAGAGAGCTCTGTGTGTGTGCTTGGCAGAGATTTGCACCAGCTAGCCAGTAAAATGATTTGGCATAAGGGCTTTGGAACACATACTATATCAGCTCAAACTCCTTAACGGCTGAAAATTGAGAGCAGCCATAAGCAGTTAATCATGTCCTTGTGACCACATCCCAACACTAAGTCTAGACTTTGATGTGCTTTCCTGATGAACAATACTTAATGTGTACCTTCACATGTCAATCAGAAAGGTTAAAACTCTTGTTGAGTCCATGGGCAGAGAGCAATTAGAATGTGTGCATTTGAAATCCTCCTGGTCTCAGCGCCAGTGTCTCTGCCCTTCAGTAGGTTTAGTCATCACTTTGTATCCATTCTCTGGTTATAAACTAACCCTATTAAGCCTAACCACAGTATCAGTTTTCTATAACTCATGTAAGTCTTTCTACTGAGTTATGTAAATTGACTATGGTTTGAAGAAGTCCTCAGCTTGTAAGTTAATGTCAGAAATAAGGGAATTTGGAGGACTGTCCCATAATTTTATAGTTGACTAGCTTTCACAGATTATTTCTGGAGGATGGTGATGTATAGAGAGTGATACCATTGAGGTCTCCCTCTTCAGGTCTTACAGAATGAAGAGGAACACAGTCATCAGAAGTGGGGATTCATAATAATGAGGCTAGAGAGTAACTCTGTGTTTTTCTGTGTTGGTAATAATTTATTATTATATATGAGAGTAAACCAAATTGCTTTTGAAACAGATCAGGGAAACCTATCCTTCCCTGGGCACTGGACACGTATGAGGCATCTATAAATCATTACTGAAATCATTGCCACTTAATGATAAGTTCTTTGAGTTTATGTGGTAAGCATTCTTTCTGATGTCTGCTTTGTAAATAAGCAAAGATATTAAGGATAGAGCAGTTACACTCCCTAATCAGCAGCTACTCTACTCTCTCCTGTTGTTGAAGAAATAGCTAAAACAATCCTGAACAAGAAAAGAACTGCCGGAGATCTCAACATTCCTAATTTCAGATTGCACTACAAAGATAAGATAATAAAAACAACATGGTATGGGCACAAAAATGGGCACTTTGATCAAGAGATTAGAATTGAAGACCAAGATGTAAATCTGCACACCTGTAAACACCTGATTTTTTTTAATATAAAGAAGTCAGAAATATACATTAGAAAAAAGACAGAATCTTCAACAAGTGGTTCTGGTCCAACTGGATGTCTGCAGGTAGACAAATACAAATAGATTCATGCTTATCACCCTGTACAAACTCAAGTTCAGTTGGACCAAAGACTGTAACATAAAACCAGGCACACTGGACCTGACAGAAGAGAAAGTGGGGAATGACCTTGAATGGGCTGGCAGAGGAGAATACTTTCTGAACAGAGCACCAATAGTGCAAGCACTAAGATCAACAATTAATAAATTGGACCTCATGAAAATGAAAATCTTCTGTAAGGCAAAGGACACCATCATACAGACAAAGCAGCAGCCCACAAAATGGGGAAAGATTTTTACCAACTAAACATCTAATAGAGGACTAATATCCAATATATATAAAGAACTCAAGAAACTAGATGTCATAAAACCAAATTCTCAAATTTTAAAATGGGATATAGATATAAACAGAGAATTTTCAATATAGGAAACTCAAATGATTGAGAAACAAAAAAAATGTTCAATATCCTTAGCCATCAGGGAAATGCAAATCAAAACTACTTTGAAATTCCATTCCCACACCTGTCAGAATGGCTAAAATTAATAACACAAGTAATAGTTCATGCTTGCAAGGATGTGAAATAAAAAGAAAACTAATTCACTGCTGATGGGAGTGCACATGTGTACATCCATTACAAATTTGGAAATCAATATGACAGTTCCTCAGAAAGTTGAGAATCAATATACCTCAATATCTAGATATTCTATTCTTGGGCATATACCCAAACTATGCTTCATCTTATGACAAGGACACTTGCTCGACTGTGTTCTCTGCTCTATTTAAAATAGAGCAGCCACATACTGGAAATAGCCTAGATGTTTCTCAATGGAACGATGAATAAAGAAAATGTGGGACATTTACGCAATGCAGTATTACTCAGCTGTTAAAAAAAAGTGACATGAAATTTGCAGGCAAATGGGTGGAACTAGAAAAAAATCATCCCCAGTGAAGTAACCCAGACCCAGAAAGATAAATGTGGCATGTGTTCATTTATATGTGGATATTATCCATTAAATAAATGATAACCAACCTACAATCTGTATACCCAGAGAGGATAGGTACAGAGGAAGGGATTATGGAAAACACATGGATCTCCATGGGAAGGAAAATAGAATAGATATTTTGGGTGGATTTGGTGGAGTGGGGATGGGCACAGAAGGATCAGGTGGGGAGGGGGAAAAGAGACAGGGTAGAGGGGGGGAATGCAGGGAGAATCAACTAGAATTGAGGTGCATTCGAGGAGAGAAATAGAAATCTGGTGCAGTGAAAACTTCTTAAAATATATAAAGACAGTCCTAATGGCTCATGTGGCCATCTCTTGTCACCAAAGGAACTTTGGTACCGGAACTGGGTTATATCCAATTTAAGTTGTTGGCCAAAGGGCCCCCTGGAAATTCTAAAACAACCCAGGCTATTGCCAAGGCAATAGGCTGCTCTTCATAGACAGAAAGGCCCTGTTGCTGAAGACAACACCCACACAACTCATTGGTATGGAGAGGGCAAGCTGGTGCCTACATAGAACCTTCACCCCCACATTCTAGTGTCTTTGGTATGGAAGGTACTCAGCAGGCTACCAAAAGAAAAAAATGTAAACACCAACACAACCACAAAGCCTTTAATCTACAATCTGTTCTGCCCATAAAATATGAAAGCCTGTGGGAGTAATCACCCAATGTTTGATTTGACTAAGGCCCATTACATGAAATGGAATCCTGACCACCAACAACAAAGATAGCAATAAGATGACTCCTAATGATATTCTATTATACTCATCACTCAGCGCCTTAGTCATCCATCATCACAGATGCTTTCTCCAGCAGCAGATGAGAACAAATACAGAGACACAAAACCAGACATTATGCAGAGAGAAACTTGGTACTTGGATTTGAGTGGATTGTTCCCCTCAGAGTTCAGGGAACCCTGCAGAAGAGGAGGTAGGAGTGTGGGGGCCAGAGAGGATGGTGGACATCAGGAAAACTAGTCTCTCTAAATTAACTGAGCCAAGCTCATATGAATTCATAGAGACTGGATCAGCAAGCACCGGGATTGCATGGTCTGCACCAGGTCCTCTGCAGATAAATTAACAACTTTCAGTTTAGCATTGTGATGGGACTCCTGAGTGAGAACAAGTGGATCCCTGATTCTTGTGCCTTTTCTTGGGCTCTTTTCCTTCTGTTGGTTTGCCTTGCCCAACTTAGATGTGATGGTTTTTGTTTTGTCTTACTATATTTTATTTTGTTCTGTTTTGTTGTTATCTCTTAGAAACCTGTTTTTTTTAATGGAGGACAGAAAGAGAGTAGATCCAGATGGGAGAGGAAAAAAGGAACTGAGAGGAACAGAGAGAGGAGAAACTGTACTCAGGACACACTGTATAAGCACAGAATTTATTTTTAACAAAGAGGAGGAAATGAGCAGCTGAACACTCCCAAGCTGCCAGGGTAGAAAACAAGAAAGAAGTAGAGACACAGGAGAGAAAGCAGAAGGCCGATAAAAGGCTCTCAGGAGCCAGAGACACAGGCCTTCAGACCCTGCTTACTGGAAGAATACAGTCAGTCCTCAGTGCCAAGGGTTCTGGAGCCCAAACAGAGCTCTAGCACTGGCTGCTGCAAAGAGGCAAAGGTCTAATAGCAGAGGACTGAACTCAACTGGGACACAAGAGGGTGCTGCTAACTTCGTTTTTCTGCCTCCCTGTCTCCAGCTGCAGTCAAACACAGGTAAGCAAAGGCTGCTAGAAACCAGCCTTTACACATCTTTCTGTGGATCGATGACTCCAGGAAGAACATGCAGGAAGAACAAAGGAACTCCAGCCTGCTGGTTGCCATGCATTCAGTTGCTGTGTTACGCCACTGGTCACTCTCCGCTGCTCCCATTATTTCAACAACCCAGTGTACAACTTTGACTGTAGGAGGTAAGCATATATGTTGATTGTGCTAGCCTTAACATAATACCTTCTGTCTTAAGCAGCAACTTCAAGCAACTTTATATGACTTCCTAAACACAAGCTGGAATAACACAGACATTATCGTATCGGCTCACAAACAAACAAACAAACAAAAGCACATGTGTGGGGTGAGTGTGTGGCATCCTAGGAACATAGAACAGTGATGGAAAACACTGAGTACATCAGAGGCATAGAGCCTGTTCACCTCTGGTCTGCACTGGCAGGTTTGGGGATGGAGGATGTGGTTGGTGGGACAGGATTAGAAAGAGAGGCTGAGGTGGGTGTGTGTGCCTCTGAGAAGGGAAAAATGAGGAGTGACACCTGAGGAAGAGAAGAGCTTTCAGAAAAAAGAAAAAAGAAAGAAAAAAAAACGTGCAAATTAGTGATGAAGTGAAGTAGTGGACTTGCCGAAGATCTGGCGGTGTGTTCTTTCCTAGGAGCCATTTATACCCAGCAATGTGTGATTGGCCATAAACTTGCCATCTGTGGAGGAATCCACATAGGGCAAAGTGGTCACTCAGGGACATGCTGCTGATTAGATTTCCATCTGTTGTAGGACAGGATCTATATGTATATTTCATAACCTGGGGTGATTTCATGCTCTGGGACTTTCCTCTTGCTGTAACTCTGCGTGTATTTGCCTACATTAGCCATAATGTTACACGGTATTGCTGTGAGACTAGAGTGGACCATGGCCTATCAGAATCATGTGTGTGTGAGAGGGGGGGTAGTTTCTGATGCTTGGCGTTCTTAGCATCAATTTAATGTTATCCACTCCTTAATATGGTGACATGGCCTTCGGTAGCAAGACCTGCCCTTATTTCCCATAGCACGGTGACAGAAATGCTCTATAAACCTGTTTTTATCCATTTATACAGTTACTAGACAACTGGAAATAATTTTAAGGTTCTCTGCTAATCTTCACTCTCTCCCTCCTTGCCTCTCTCTCAGATAAACGTGTGAGGAGGAGCTATAATAGACATCTTTGCAACCTTCTACACATGTACATGAGATTCACACACACATACACACACATGTGGGAGTTACTGCATGAGTTACTGGGGCCAGCATTAGGGGTGCAGATGGTTTTCTTTTCCAATGGGAAGAAGCTAGAATAGCACTGAAGACAACAGGGCAAGGGAAGAAATGGTACAGGTACATGGTTCACCAGCATTCCTCAATGAATGCAATGATCGAAACTTTCTTGATCCATTGATAAACAGAACCTAACCTATCTGATCAGAACTTAGCAAAAGCTGTTAAAAACAAGTTAAATAATAGCTAATATTGGGGCTATATGAATGGTTCAGCAGATAACAGCACTTGCTACCCTTGAAGAGTACCTGAGCTTGACTCCAAGAATCTACATGCCACCTCACAACCATCCACAATTCGAGTTTCAGGGGATCTGCTGCTTTCTTCTGACTGCTGTGGGTACTGCATGTATATGGTGCACACACATAGACGCAAGCAAACACTCCTACACATGAAAGAAGGCAAAGAAATCTAAATATTTTTAAATGATAGTTGATGTTTCTGAAGATTTCCCAGGAGGTAGTACATTTTGCTGTTTTAAATATGTATTATTTCTTTTTTTAATTCAATTTTTATTTTTTCATATTACAGTTTATTAACTTTGTATCCCAGCTGTAGCCCCCTCCCTCATTCCCTTCCAATCCCACCATCCCTCCCTCATCTCCTCCCTGCCCCTTTCCAAGTCCACTGATAGGGGAGATCCTCCTCCCCTTCTATCTGACCCTAGCTTATCATGTCTTTTCAGGACTGGCTGCAAAGTCCTCCTCTGTGGCCTAGTAAAGCTGCTCCTCCCTCAGGGGGTGGGGGAGGTCAAAGAGCCAGCCATTGAGTTCATGTCAGAAATAATCTCGGTTCCCCTTACTACGGTACCCACTCGGATACTAAACTACCATGGGCTACATCCAAGCAGGGGTTCTATATCCATACATGGTCCTTGCTTGAAGAAACAGTCTCATAAAAGACCCCTGTGCCCTGATATATTTGGTCCTTGTGGAGCTCCTGTCCTCTCCAGGTCTTTCTAACACCCCCTTCTCTCATATGATTCCCTACACTCTGCCGAAAGTTTGGTTATGAGTCTCAGCATCTGCTTTGATACACTGCTAGGTAGAATCTTTCAGAGGCCCTCTGTGGTAGGCTCTTGTCCTGTTACTTTTTTCTCCTATATCCAATGTCCATCCCATTTGTCTTTCTAAGTGGGGATTGCTCATCTTACCTCGGGTCCTCTTTCTTGTTTATCTTTTTTAGGTGTATAGATTTCAGTATGTTTATCCTATCTTATAGGTCTATATAAATGAATATATACCATATGTTTCTTTCTGCTTTTGGGACACCTCACTCAGGACAATCATTTCTAGGTCCCACCATTGCCTGCAAATTTCATGATTTCCTTGTATTTAATTGCTGAGCAGTATTCCATTGTGTAAAAGTACCACAAGTTCTGTATCCATTCCTCAACTGAGTGGCATCTGGGTTGTTTCCAGGTTCTGGCTATTACAAATAAAGCTGCTACAAACATGGTTGAGCAAATGTCCTTGTTGTGTACTTGAGCATCTTTTGGATATATGCCTAGGAGTGGTGTAGCTGGATCTTGAGGAATCTCTATTCCTAATTGTCTGAGAAAGCGCCAGATTGATTTCCAGAGTGGCTGTACAAGTTTACATTCCCACCAGCAATGGAGGAGGGTTCCCCT
>CM053759.1:20156822-20189304 GCA_028658305.1 Pachyuromys duprasi | reverse complement strand
CCCCCCCCAAAAAACCTGCAAGGCTAGAGGTTGGGGGGATTTCCAGAGGAATTTTGGCTATGTAGGAACTTGGCAGAACATTTCAAAATTATTTGTCAGAACATCTTAGCAGGGTATGTTCAAGGTGTGAGTCGAACTCCATAGGGTGGGGAGCATGTCAATTTCCAGAATGGGTTAATGCACAGTCATGCTTGAAATTGACAGCAAATAGAAACACACTTATTCTGACCTCTTAACAAAATGGCTTCCAACCTTTCAGATGGAATCAGGTTGGTCCACCAAAGGTTTCTTGCACTAAGTCTGTGTTCTGTTCCTTACTTTTAACACCAGACCATATCAAACAAAAGTCAGCACTGGACAGAGGTTGGTGGTTCTCTGTGAGTTTGAGATTGGCCTGTCTATAGACACAGTTCCAGGACAACCAGGGCTACACACAAAGAAATCTTGTCTCAAAAAACAAACAAACCAACACACAAATCAAACCTAAACAACAACATCAACAACAACAAAACACAAAACAAAATTTGGCTTACCATACCGGAGTACACCTTTGAGAACTGTTTGTTTTGTTTTCAAGGAGGCCTGATCTTCCACATACTCCTGCTGGGTAAAGGCAGACTCTGAGTATGATCACTCCGGCAAGAATGAGGATCTTCATGTTAGAAATATTTGCATCCCTCTCTTCTGATATCAGACTACTAAAACAATGCTATCCCCTCCCATTAAAATTCCCTAGGAATCCTATGGGGTGGGAGGTGGGGGTGAAATCCTGGTGTCATCCAGAGGATGACATCTAACTGGACTGCTCTGCAAGATGGGGAAGCTGTGGTAATGATTGGTCAGTGATGTGCAGGAACACACTTTGTCCTTTACTTAAACCTAAGCCTTATAACAGTGTTCCCAAAGAGAGACTTTATGGATCCCTGGACACCTTTAATTTTTCTTTTCAATGTGGCCACTGTGGCATTTGAATGAAAATGCCCCCTCTCCCATAAACACGTAGGGAGTGGCCCTGTTATGAGATGTGGCCTTGTTGGAGAGACTGTGTCACTGGGGTGAGCTTTGAAGTTCCAGATCCTCCAGCCAGGCCCGGTGGTTTATTTTTTCTCCGTGCTGCCTGCAAATTGGGATGTAGAATTCTCAGCTTCTTCCCCAGCACCATGTTTGTTTGGGCAATACCATGCTTTCCACCATGATGACAATGGACTAACCCTCTGAGCTGTAAGAAAGCCTCAATTAACTGCTATCCTTTATTAAACATGACATCTCATCACACAATAAAACTCAAACTAAGACAGCCACATTGAAGGAATCCCTTTCTCTGGTTTCCCCCATTGCTTACATCGTCAACTGATGTATAGAAAATGGGCAGCTACACCTAGCTGTAAGGGGGTAAGATGCTAGCTTTTTCCCCTAGATAATCCAGTAACAAAAGCAGAGATAGATTTTTTTTTTTAAGGTGACACACCTTGTTGATACACAATTATGAATACAAAATATGAAATTCCAACTGGAATTATTCCCTTCTTAAATTAAGATAGTATAGAAGACAGAGTCCCTTCCCTGCATTCTACCCAGGCGGTCAGCCCACCATTCTCCAAAGAGTCACTGAGAAAATACAAGCTCAAAGCAAGCCAGATATACAGTACAGAAGAAACGCTTGGTATGTTGTGTGTCCACACCAACAAGAACTGGGCTTCTAGTCACGTTCTTTATGTTCTTTTTGAAGAAGGCCTAATATCTAGAGACAATGATCAGAGCAAGTTACAAATGGTCACACATAAAGTACATATGTTGTAGGATTCTAGTTCTTTAGCTGCACACACACACAAGTATAGATGATACTAGGAGGAAATATTGAGTACTGGAAAGTTAGTAGTACTATTTTTTCCCTTGGTAAGGAGATTATAAATGATTTACTTTTAAATTCATTCTTTTCATCTTTGGGGGTTAAGTTTTCTATAATTGTTATTGTCTTAGTTAGGGTTACTATTGCTGTGAAAAGACACCATGACCACAGCAACTCTTATAAAGAAAAACATTTACTTGGAGCTGGCTTACAGTTTCAGAGGTTTAGTCCATTATTGTCATGGTGAGAAGCCTGGCAGTGTACAGGCAGACATGGTGCTGGAGAGGAAGCTGAGAGTTCTACATCTTGACCCACAGGCAGCAGAAGGAGATTGCCACATTAGGTCTAGCTTGAGCACATGAGACCTCAAAGCCCACCTCCACAGTGACATATTACTCCAACAAGGCCACACCCACTTGGAAGAGGCCACACCTCCTAATAGTTCCCTATGGCCCAAGCACTCACACAGATGAGTCTGCGTGGGTCATTCCTGTTCAAACTACCACAGTCATATGTTCATTTTAATTAGACATTTTTTAGACATTTTAATTAGACATTTTTCCACAGTGCTTTCAGTCTATCCTGGAGGTTGCACTGTTCCCTTGAGAGATGAAATTTCTACTAAGTGATAAAGAGTTTAGGGAAGCCAGAAGCAGGAGGCAGAACAGGGAAGGTGATTCTGAACCTCTAGAGAGGACAAAACTCAAGGGCATCCGGTGGACAAAGGTATTCCAGATAGAGAGCTTGAGAAGTGTATTGTTAAAAAAAATAATAATCTTTAGGGTTTTTAAAAAATGTGTATGAGTGTTTTGTCTGCCTGTGTGTATGTGCACCACATGCCTAGAGCCTGTGGAGGTGGGAAGAGGGTGTCAGGTCCCCTGGAACTAGAGTTACAGATGGTTCTGAGCCACCATACGGGTGCTGGGAATTGAACCTGGGTGATCTGTAGGAACGCTGAGATCACCCAGGCACTCTGAGATATCTCTGAAGCCTGAAAACTGTGTTGTGCACTCAGAAGTGCTTCAGACAGCTCCCACACAGGCTTCCGTCCTACTTTTGCAGGCCTGCCCTCTTTCTTCCGCTTCTGGGAAGATTCTGTTAAGATGGGAGGGGAGCCGGTTTTGAGAAACCCCAGGGCTGGACCAAGCACATCAAGCGTATTTCCTGTGTTCTGCCCATCCTTTGGTTACACCGCACCCCCTCCTCTTCAGTTCCTTTTTAGTGTTTAATTTAAATCCGCTTTAAAACCCTGCACATTTGTTCCTGCCATAGCCTCTCTTCCAGTTCAAAGCTTTTCTCTCTCCCATGCTGGAGGATGGACAGAGAAAATGGCAGGCACAGTGCAGAGACATAAGAAAGAAGGCTGGGGGCTGGCCAGAACTGATTTCTACAGGGCGCAGGTCAGACTTATAACTTGACATCTTTCTGCACTTGGAGAATGCATGGGGAGTTCACTATAGCTGACAGATGGCTTAGGCAAAGTCTGACTCTGAGTTTCAATAAGGTGAAAGTGTTAATAACCCCCATAGCCACCTCACAGGTCTCTGGTGTGATCAGGATCATGGGATATCGTGCCCAACGGCAGGCATTGACTTGTCTCCTCTTGTGGAGACCAACCCTCTTGCTATGAGGGTTGCAAGAGATCACAAGATGAAAAGAAGCCATCACATTGGTCACCTCCATTCTGATAATCAGAAATATCTTCGATTCTGGAATGATTACAGATATACTGTCTCAGGGACTATGACTCACCTCATGAGTCTCCCATAGCATCCTAGGTGAAAAAATAGTTCATTTAGACTAAATGGTTTAGAATGAGAAATGGGCTCAAAATGCCTGAGAATTGCTCCTCATGCTATCCAGTGGGTAAGAGAATTTGAAATTTCACTCCGTGAATTTACAATAAGGGAAGAAGATCTAGCAGGCAAGAAAAACAGGATTACAGTCTCACAGACAATTCTTGGATGGGCTCCTCTATGTCCTAGCTCCTGAGTGACTCAAGTGACTGGGTTTTGAGAAGTACAGGTACAATAATACATATTATATTAAATACAGTGTGTGCGTGTGTGCAGAGAAAGTTCATAGCTCCTATTGGGCTTTCTGAGCAGGAATCCCCAGGAAAGATTAGGGTATCTGGTGGAAAATGTAAACCTTTGATTCTGATGGTACACACCTCTCATCCCAGCACTAGGTAGGCAGAGGTAGGTGGATTTCTGTGAGTTCTCTGCCAGCCTGGCCTACAAAGCAATTTCCGAAACAGTCAGAGAGTCAGAGAGGGAGGAGGTCCTTGTTGCAATGTGCTTCAAGCAAAAAAAAAAAAAAAAAAAAACCCTCATACAACTTCCTGTTTCTGGTTGAAGGAAAGGTGCAGAGTCTTCGCTTACAGTTATTTCCAGTGTTCCAGGGAAGCTTTGCAAAGTAACATGCACCTCAGAAAACAGGGATGTTGTCTGGTCCTGGAGCTGCTGCTGCTGCCTCTGGTAACTGGATTCCCAGGTACTTTCCACCAAGTAGTCTGACTGTGGTTGTGTGCAGTGCAGTCATAGCCAGTCGGGAACCAGGAGGTAGGACATTGCTCAGCCCTGGAAATGAGTGTGCTCTTGGGTTGGATGCCTCCACGCCGGCAGCGGCAGCGAGGCTGTGGGAAGGTTGGGGAGCATTCCTTTGCTCCGAAAAATCAGGTCCGCTCTCTTTTCACAAGGAAGCCTGAGAAACAGGACCTGGAGAGATGGAGAAGTAGGACCCCTGTACTATACCTCGTGGCTGGTGGTCTGTGAAATTACAGGAACCAATTTCTAGTAAGAGGAAGCTCTCCGCTAAAGGGCTAAAGGGGCACCCATTGTTTAGTTGTCTCATGTTCAGAAGCAGTGGGTCCCCTTCAGTGTTGGATACTTGATTTGTGTGAGGAGTCCTGTCCTGAGCTAAAATGAACGGTTATTGACTGGAACAGAGACAGATTGCAAGAAAGTGGCAATGGGCTGCTCTGTCTGGAGTCTGTGAAGGAGGGCCTGAGGAGAAGCCAGCATGCCTCCCTAAAAAACGTGAAATAACTGATTTTGTCACAGGTCCACTCCTCAGGGCCTGAGTCTGATTTCCTACAACAGCTGCTTAGACATCTTCATCCCAGACCAGCTGGAGTTAAGCAATTGTCTTTCAGGCTATTACCCCGAAGAAATACTGTTCACATAAGGAGCTTTACTTTTGGCCCCGTGGGTGACAATGAGTAAAATGAATGAAGAGGTAACAGAATGCGGAAGACTGTGATGGTGTGCAAGTGTCAGGGAGGTGAGCTTTCCCTGTGCGGAGTTGTGTTGGACTGATCACCCATGCCAGGCTTCTCTGCCTGGCAATCCTGGCACAGACTGGCTGCAAGTCCAGAGATGTGTTGTCTTCAGGACCCTCTGCTGACCACCTTGGGCTGATTCAGTTCATAGGACAGTACATTGGAGCTGATAGGAAGCGTTGGTCAACTGTTGAGACCAAGATGGCTGAACCTTAATTTTGTTGTTTGCCTAGAAAGATGCGTCCTTTTTAACTCTGGGCCTTTCTGTCTAGAGTTCTGTGCATGCTTACCTCATCCTGCTTTACCCATGGGCTTTCATTTTCCTGTATTTCCCTCCTGGAAACTCCAGGGGGGCTCTCAGATTGCAGTTCATGACTCCTTTGTTTCTGTCTCCTTGAGGCAAGAGTTCACGGCCTGTATAAGTAAATACTCAGCCTTTATAAAGAGCCGTTTTCTGTCTGGGCTCATCCATCCTGTAGGGCTTTTTGTAATGACTCAGTTTCCTCCACTCTGAAAGGGCATTGCTATCATACTTGTCACCGAGGAATTTCTAGTCAAATTCAATGAAATTTTAAAATGTGAAGTCTCACATTTTAGGCCCCACATGCAGGATGAGGCTGATGGGAGTGAGGGATATGCCTAAATGAACTCCCAGGCCCCAAACTCTTGCCTGCAACTCAGATCTGAATTTCTGTTCTTCTTTTTTTTAAGCATCTGCTTTAGACTTTCCAGACACGTGTTCAAAATTTGACTCACTGTTTTATTCTGTTCTGACTTTTTAATTGCTGTTTAACAAGACCCGGTAGCATTGGGGCTGAAACTAATAGCTACAACTAATTTCCAACTCATGAGTTGGAGGAGGGTTTCACTAAGTACTTCCTCGTTCAGTTTCTCAAGCCAGATGTCTAGTGTTTATCCTCAGTTCCTTTCTTTTCCTTGACTCTCACAACCAGATAAATGCAAGTTTATCCACAGCCATTCTCTTTCATCCTGGACCAAAGAACCACTTTCTGGTGTTAACCGACAGTAGCACTTATGAATCATAACTGCCCTTTTTGGTCCATTCTCTAATTTTGAATGTTGGTGTAAAATTTTTAAAATACTTACGTTTACTTTGCTATTTTAAAATTGAAACATCTCCATAGTTGATAGGGCAAATGAGAGAGCCCACCTTTTGAGCATGAAGTTCACATATCATTTTGCAGTCACCTCTTGCCCTCACCTAGTCTGTGCTGAGTCTGTTGTCTTTGATGCTGGATGCTATTATTAGTTAACTGGATTATTACAGTTAGGAAGACTAACCCTAAATCTGCCCTTACTTTCTCATGTCAGCCTATAAAAAAAGACAAGGAAGGAAGAAGCTTTTACTCTTTGTCAGCCCTCACTCTTGCTGGTAAGTCTATTCCTCCCCTGGCATTAGAACCTACTTTCCCAGGATTTCGATGTATACTGAAGACCAGCTGAGAGATTCACCCTTGTGGGCTGAGTAACTACTGGATTCTTGGACTTTCTATCAGGAGACAGCCATTGTTGGATTAGCTGGGCCACAGCTAATAATTATTAATAAATTAATAATTCTATCAGTTTTGTTCTTCTGGAGAACTTTGACTTATATGATAATTTAAGTTACTTCAGTCCCTAAATCAAGAAAACAATACAAAATCTCTCTTCATCTTTTATGTCCTTTCACATGCTCTTATTCTTCCCATTTACATTGTAATATCTTGAAAGGATGGCTGATTTCTGTTTCTCCTTTCCTCCCTTAAGAATCCATGTTGAAACAGCCTACTAAACTCATTATGTTTTCTGTCTCAGAAAAGGTCCTCTTGTGTATTGTCACCAAGACATAAATCTAGGGTCTTAATATTTATTGCCAAATTAGTTTCAAAATGGTTTTATATAGGCTTGTTAAACGTTGGGTCTCATCAGAGAGCTTCAGGTGACACCACACCAATGTCTTTGAGACTCAGCTCTACTTTTTCTTTAAGAATTTTTGTATCCCAGCTCTAGCCCTCTCACTCATCCCCTCCTAATCCCACCTCCCTCCCACTTCTCCTATGCCCCTCCCCCAGTCCCATGATAGGGGAGGTCTTCCTCCCCTTCCATCTGACCATAGTCTATCAGGTCTCATCAGGACTGGCTTCTGTGTCTTCCTCTGTGGCCTGGCAAGGCTGCTCCCCCATCAGGTGGAGGTGATCAAAGAGCCAGCCCATGAGTTCATGTCAGAGATGGTCCATGGTCCTATTATTGGGGAGCCCTCTTGGATACTGAGCTGCCTTGGGCTACTTCTGGGCAGGGGTTCTAAGTTATCTCCATGCATGGTCCTTGTTTGGAATATCAGTCTCAGAAAAGATCCCTATGTCCAGATTTTTTGGTTCTGTTGCTCCCTTTGTGGAGCTCCTGTTCCCTCCAGGTCTTTTTTTTTTTCTCTCCTTTCTTTCATAAGGTTCCCTGCACACTGCCTAAAAAAATTACTAAAATTATAAGACTTATATTTTTAGTAATCAGATTTTCTTCTTTAGACCATTTTTCTCTTTCCTGAGTAATGCCTTCATACAAGGTTATGACTTCTCACTTTCTCTTCCCCCAGTACCCCCATGTGTGTATGTGTGTGATTTAAGGAGCTCACTATGTAGTACAGGCTGGACTCATGACTCTACTGAATCAACCGTTTACGTTCTGGGATATCGTCACATCCTATCACAACAGATATAATTATGCTTTTCTAACAGACAAGTAACATGGATGGACAGAGGCAGGATCATTTGTATGCTACAGGTGAATACTATTACTTTATCTTGAGTATCTAGACACACTACCAGCTGCTTTGTCTTATTACGTTAAAACCAACAGTCATTTCCTTTTTTCTTGTCTCATCTATCTTGTAAAAAACAACCATAACCATTAACAGGGTACAGCAAGACTTTAACAACTAACAAGCCACTTCCTTATCTTTGTAAGTGGCCATATATAGTTATTAGGTCAGCCTTTTCAGAATTGTCATACTCAGATGGTTGAGGAAGAAAATACAACATCCTGTCCACAACTTTTTCTCAGCACTCTTGCAAGTGGGAAGAGCCTAACGCTTATTTTCCTCTGTCAGTAGATCATGAGTTTTTCCATCTTCAGAATGTGTACATCTGAGGCGTGTCAGAGAGGCTGTCCAGGATGACCTAAGTTAGTTCCTGAGGGTGGGGAACTTTTGTCCCAATGACTGAGGGAAATTGGCCATCTCCAACAAGGAAGTGCTACTGGTGTCTGGTAGGCAGAGGCCAGGGCTACTTAGAACCTTAGACTCTTAGAATCACAGAGCAGACCTCTCTTCACTACCAAAAGAAGGTATATTATTTGGCCCCAAATACCAAAATATCAACAGAAAGTTGCTGACTTAGGCCACATATTAAATTCAGTTGGAAATAAGAATAAGAGTAAATGTGAAATGTATATCCAAAGACTTAAATCCTGGCACACTGGCTATTTACCCAGCATTTGGGAAGCTAAGGCATGAGAATCTGTCATTTAAGGTTATCTTTGACTACATAGTGAGCTTGAGGTCAACCTAGGCAACATGACGCTTTATCTCAAAACAGCTAAAACCAAAATCCCAGTAAGAATGTTCTCTTATGCTGGGTATTTTAAAAGGCCAGGAACATGCTGCTATCAAAACCCAAAGGAATCAGGACATGTGGTTATACAGTGTTGAAGTTTAGATGAAATGATTCTTCGAGAGGGATGGTAA
Organism: Pachyuromys duprasi; assembly: GCA_028658305.1. NCBI lineage: Eukaryota > Metazoa > Chordata > Mammalia > Rodentia > Muridae > Pachyuromys > Pachyuromys duprasi. Next base: position 20,180,433 of record CM053759.1, on the reverse strand, counting down.
AATATGGACTGGACCAATCAGAAGCAACTTGGAAGCAAGTGTCTGAGTATGTCTGCATAGGTAAAAGGAAAAAAACAGGTAGTATACGCAAGTGCAGTGAAACCACCAAACTAGCCCACTCCATGGGTAGAAAGTGTGTGTGTGTGTGTGTGTGTGTGTGTGTTGGCAGGGGTGAGGGTGGGGGATAAACTGTCTCAAAGAGTAGAGAGCAGTGGCTTGTCAGGAAAGCAAGCAGATTTTATATGCCAGGAAGTAGGATGGGAGTCTCTGAGTTAATTGGGAACTAGATACACTTTGCCTGCAGTAGTTAATCATTAGGGGCAGAGAAGGGAAGTAGTGGCTTTCCTGACAGAGACCCAAATCAAAAGGTGTCTGAGGTATGCTATGTTTAGGTTTCAGTTTACCTGTTAAGAGTTCTTCTATTCATCTTGGATTAGTAGCACTGCCTTTTGGGGGCTTGCTTTGTGACCTAACAAGCATGTTCTCAACAAAAGTTTGCCGAGTAGACAGGTAGACTGAAAAGATGGATTCTGAAATGAAGGGTTGAATGAATTTTGAAAGCTTTGGGGTCATAGATGCTTTTATGGTTTTGGTAATTTACAAGGAGGCTCTTGGTGGTAGATACTTAACAGTCCTGTTACCCTGTGTCAGGGACATGGCAGGTGAAGTCTCACAGTGGGTAGAGGGAGATATTTCAGTGTAGCTTTATGTCTTTATTCTCCATTTGCTACTTTGTGCGGGTTCTTCTACTGTCTCTTAACAGTATCTTCTCTGTCTCAGCTCAGCTTCTCTGGGCTCAACTGTCAGAAACTGTCTCCTCTCACTCTGCTATCCCAATTCAGTTTCAACTGTCTTCTATTTTTCACTCTGCTTAATCTCATTTCTTCTCTTCTCTAGCCCTACTCAATCTTTTTTTCTTCTTGCATCAACTTGTAGATACTCATTTCAAAAACCCTACTTTATTTGGGTTTCCTTAAAGCCTCTCCCTTCCAATCCCCCAACCCTAGGTAGGAAAGAGGCTAGTGGAGAGAGGGGAAACAGACACCCTTACTTCTCCCAGATGTTTAGAGTTGATGGGTTCTTAGGGGGCGATGCGAATCTTCATCCAAAGTAAATGCAGCCAGTAGTCTCCTTCAAGACACAGTGCCACAAAGCATCTCTCCTGTGTCTTCCCAAACTGCCATACACCATCCTTCTCTGGTCTCTCCAAACTGCTACATGTCATACACGCCACCATTGTAGGATACCCCTTTTCTCTCCAGCCTCCCCATTTTTATCCTTCAGAGTCCTAGGCCATGCCCTTCTCTATGTTGCACGAGGCAGGCTGTCACCGGCTGGCAAAGGCCACACCCTGCAGGAGGCCATTATCAGCTGTAGACAAACTAAATCCCAAACTAAAATCCCACACTTGGGATTAAAACAAAAACACGTTTACATACCATAACTGAGTTTACAAAGGAACCAAAACTTCCGTTACATCAACTGTCTTCTCTGACCCTACTCTTCTGACAGCTGGACCCTACTCAATCTCTCTCAGCCTCTGCCGGTTTTTTATATCCTCTCCTATTCTCAGAAATCCAAGAGCCAACACTGAAGGTCATAAGGTCATTTAAATAGCTAGTCTATAAAATAAATCACACTACATTCAGGGCATCATTTATTTGCCTACTTGGGTAGTAATGCCTCACACAGAAGAGTCTATGAATCATGTAAGTATATCCTTTCGAGCTCAAGCTAAACATCCTCCAATTTTAGTTCCTCTCGGGCAAATTCCAAAATATCCACATGAAATCACCAAATATGAAAGTGATGAAGAGAGTAGGCTGTTGGACTGAAAAGAAGTGGTGGTCCCATTGCAGGTGTTCAAATTGTTGTTCAAAGAATCCTGTTGGTACATAAAGACACTGTTACGGTACCTACAGGGACATAAGGGATTGTCCTGGTCAGGTTTTTGCTAGCTTGGCATAAGCTAGAATTATCCAGGAAGAGGAAACTCAACTGAGAAAAATACCTTCATCCAGATTACCTGTGGGTAGCTCTGTAGGACGTTTTCTTAATTAATGATTGCTGTGGGTGGGCTGAGCCAATGGGAAGAGTGAAATCCCTGGGCAAGTGGTCCTGAGTTCTTTGAGAAAGTGAGAAAGGGCTGAGAAAGTAAGTAGAAGACCTCCGTGGTTTCTGCTTCAGGTCCAACCTCCCATTACCTGCCGTGAGTTCCTGTCCTGACTTCCTCAGTGATGGAGTGTGACCTAGGAGCTGTGAGCTAAAACGAACATCTTCCTCCCAGGTTGCTTTTGGTTACAGTGTTTTATTACAGGAACAGCAAAATAACAAACACAAAAACTGCAACCCTCCAGTGACATCATTTTACAGTAATTCAGCCCCAAAACCAAACTTTCTCAAATAATACTTTACGAAAATTATCTGTATTTTTTTATTTCATAATGATTTGCTTTAAAGAAAAACATAAATACATATATTAATATGAGACATTTTTACAGGGAATTTAAAAAATAATTAAAATTTTTAATTTGTTTTATTTTATTGATATTTTCTGTTTTTATTTTGAGAAGCTCTTGTTATGTAGCCTAGGATAGCCTGAAATTCATTCTATAGCTAGGCTGGACCCAAACTCATGATCTTCTTAACTTGGCCTCTCTAGTTCTGGAATTACAGGCCACCATACCTGGTTGGGATTTTTTTTGTTGTTGTTTTGTTTGTTTGTCTGTTTGGGTATTTTTTTTGTTTGTTTTTAGCAACAGTAAAACAATATCAATAAGGGGAAAATGCCTTTACTGATTGTCTTCAATGCTTTCACCACCTTCTTTCTTCACCCATTCCCCTTCTTTACTCCACACCACCCACTGTGAATTTTTTGATGTTGGTTAAATAGAGCAGGTATACTCCCCACCACAGGGCCTTTGCTGTAGACTTTCCTCTACCTGGATTGTCACTGAAGATAGCTGTTGAGTTTCCCCTCTCTTTGAAGCCTTTGCTCAGACATGACAAACTCATCACCTAATGTAGGACATCTCAGTGACCTTACTCTCTTACCTGTAGTCATAATCATGCTCTCTCTTTCAGAGCAATCATCAATACCTAATATACTGTATAATATGTTTAGTTATTCTATTTAATTCTTTTTTCTTTTTATTGAAAACAGGTTTTTTTCTCATAAAATATATGCTGATTATAATTTCCCCTGCCTCTCCTCCCCACTACCCCACAATGCCTCTTCCAACTGGATTTGCTCCATTTCTGTCTTTTTGTTAGGAAAGAAACAGGCTTTTAAAGGATAACCATAAAATACAACAAAATAAAATATAGTAAGATAAAACAAAAACTATCACACTGAATTAGACAATCAAAAAAAAAAAAAACCAGAAGAAAAAGAGCCCAAGAGTAGGTCCAAGAATCAGAGGTCCACTTGTTAACACACCCAGGAATCTCATAAAAACACTAAACTGGAAATCACAATATATACACAGAAGACCGGATGCAGAGAGGTGAAGGTCCTATGCATACTGCCTCACCCTCTGTGGGTTCATATGAGCTTTGATCATGTTGATTCAGAGGGCCTGGTCCTATTGTTGTCCTCCATCTCTTTTGGCTCTTACACTCTTTCCAAGTCCTCCTCTGTGGAGTTCCCTGAGCACAGAGCACTGAGCAGAGGGATTTGACAGAGACATCTCATTTAGGCTGAGTATACCAAGCTCTCTCACTCTGCATAATGTGCCTGTGGCTCTCTGTATTTGTTCCCGTCTGCAGCAGAAGGAAACTTCTCTGATGATGGCTGAAAAAGGAGTCATTTTATTGCCACAGTTTTTTGGGGGAGTTGTTTTTGTTTGTTTACTTAGTCAACAAAGTCTCTGAACTATCTAGTCTCTGGCTCTCGGTCACCCAAAGAGTGTCAGTTTGGGCTCCATCTCATGGAGTAGCTCTTAAGTTGAATCAGATATTGGTTGATTAGTCCCACAAGATTTGTGCCACCATTGCCCTAGCACATCTTGCAGGCAGGACACCATGGGAGATTAAAGATTTCGTCACTGGGTTGGTGTTTATGCTTCTCTTTGGGTAGAATGCAGAGTTCCTTCCTATACCAAAGACATTAGAATGGAGGGGTGAAGGCTCTATTATGTTTGACTTAGCTATGTTCATTGAGTTGTGTAGATATTGTCTTCAGCAATGGAGCCTTGGTGTCAGTTTATGGAGAGCAATTTATAGTCTTGGCAACAGCCTGGGTTGTTTGAGGATTCCCATGAGATGGACTACTTTGACCAAGAACTCAATTATATGTAAATCAGTCCCAATACTGGAAGCTTCATTTGGTGACATAAGATGGCCAGTTGGGACTCTCTCTCTCCCATTACTTGGAGATTTTATTTAGATCAGCTTCATATATGTATGTAGTTTAGGAAAATTATATTGTATTAGGTTTCCACAATACCCCTCAAATTGCCCTTAGTTTTAGCTGTCTTTCCACATATTTCCTCCCTCATCACCTTTTCCCCCTCTGCCTCCTTACCTGATCTTCCAGTGTGAGCCACATCATCCATCCATAATTATCTATTGTATTACCCTTTCCTAAGGAGATCTATCTGTACCCTCTAGCTCCTTACCCTATACCTGACCTCTGTAATTCTATGAATTGTAGCTTGGTTATCATTAATTTAATAGCTAGTATCCACATATAAGTGAATACATCCCATATTTGTCTTTCTGGGTCTGAGATACCTCCCCTGGGATGATTTTTCTCTAGTTCCATCCACTTACTTTCAAATTTCATGATGTCGTTTTTTAAACAGATGAATAATACTCCATTGTGTCAAGGTACTACATTTTCTTTATCAATTCTTCTTTTAAAAGACATCTAGGGATTATTCAATTTCTGGTTATTATGAATAGAGCAGCAATGAACATGATTGAACAAGTGTCTCTGTAGTAGGATGAAACATTCCTTAGGTATATGCCCAAGAATGGTGTAGCTGGATCTTAAGGTAGATTTATTTCCATGTTTCTGAGGAACCACCATATTGATTTCCATAGTATCGTACAAGTTTGCCCTTCCACCAGCAATAGATACCCTTTATCCCACGTCCTCACCAGCACGATGTCATTGATCTTTGCCATCCAACAGGTATAAGATAAAATCTCAGGGTGGTTTTGATTTGCAATTCCCTGGTGACTAAGGATATCGAATATTTCTTTAAGTGTTTCTCAGCCATTTGAGTTTCGTATATTGAGAATTCTCTGTTTAGATCTGTACCCTGTTTTTAATTGGAGTATTTGGTTTGTTTATATCTAGTTTCTTGAGTTCTTTATGTATTTTAAATATTAGTCCTCTGTCAGATGTGAAGCAGGTGAAAACTATTCCCCATTCTGTAGGCTGCCACGTTACCCAAGTAACAGTATACTTTGCATCACAGAAGCTTGCCGGCCTTTTAATTGTTGATTTTAGTGCCTGTGCTAACAGCATTCTTTCTGTTCAAAACACCTTTCCTGTGGCAATGAGTTCAAGAATATTCTACATGAACAAAGCAGATACAGAGGCTCACAGCCAAACTTTGGGCAGAGCTCAGGGGGTCTTATGGAAGAACGGGAAACAGAAGAACCTGGAGGGGACAGGAGCTTCACAAGGAGACCAACAAAAGCAAAAATTCTGGGCCCAGTGAGGGGGGAGGCTGCAGAGTCTGATGCACCAACCAAGGATTATGCATGGAGAAGACCTAGACCCCTTGCTCAGATGTAGTCCATAGGCAGCTCACTCTCCATGTGGGTTCCCAAGTAAGGGGAGCAGGGGCTGTCTCTGAACTTGGTTGCCTGCTTTTTGGTCACTTTCTCCTGGCAGTGCTGCCTTCCCAAGCCACAAAGGAAGAGAATCCAGGCAGTCCTGATGAGACCTGATAAGCTGGGCTTATATGACAGGGAAGGAGGACTCCCCCTTTCAGCAGACTAGGGGAAAAGGATGGGAGGTGGGAGGAGAGGAAGGGAGGATTGGGCCAGGAAGAAATGAGGGAAAGGGCTACAATCAGGATATAAAATGAATAAATTGTAAAAAATTAAAAAAAATTTTTAAAGGAAAAAAAAGAATATTTCCCACCTTCTCTTCTATCAGGTCCAGTGTATCTTGTTTTATGTTGAAGTCTTTGATACATTTGGAGTTGACAATTCTCTTTTCAAGATCTATAAAGAATTGTGTTAGAATTTTGATGAGGACTGCACTGAACCTGTTGATGGTTTCTGACAGGATGTCTATTTTTACTATGCTACAGATCCATGAGCACAGGAGATCTTTCCATCTTCTGATATCTTTTATTTCTTTCTTTGATGACTTGAAGTTTTATCATACAAGTCTTTTACTTGCTTGGTTAGAGTTAACACAATATACTCTATATTTTATGAAAGGTGTTGTTTCCCTGATATGTTTCTCAGTCTGTTTGACATTTGTATATAGGAGGGATACTGATTTTTATGAGTGAATTTTGCATCAAGTCAGTTTGCTGAAAGTGTTTATCAGCTATAGGAGTCCTTAGGTGGAGTTTTAGGGTCACTTATGTATATGATCATATCATCTGCGAATAAAGATACTTTGACTTCTTCCTTGCCAATTTGTATCTCCTTGATCTCCTTCAGTTGTCTTATTGCTCTAGCTAGGACTTCAAGTACTATATTGAACAGGCATAGAGAGAGTAGACAACCTTGTCTTGTTTCTGATTTTAGTGGAAATGCTTTGAATGTCTCTACATTTAATTTGATGTTAGCTATGAGCTTGACGTAAACTGCCTTTACTATGGCCTTTATATCCCTAATCTCTCCAGGACTTTTATCATAAAGGGCTGTTGGATTTTGTCAAAGTTTTTTTTTTTTTTTTTGCATCTAATGAGATGATCAGGTGTTTTTTTTTCTTTCAGTTTATATGCTGGAATACATTCATTGATATATGTATGTTGAACCACCCATGCATCTCTGGCCTACTTGATCATGATGGATGATATTTTTGATGTGTCTTGGATTCAGTTTGCAAGCATTTTACTGAGTATTTTTGCATCTATGTCCATTGGTCTGTAATTCTCCTTCTTTGGTGACTCTTTAAGTAGTTCAAGTATCAGGATAATTGTTGCCTCATAAAAATGAATTGGGCAATGTTCCTTTTGTTTCTATTTTGTGGAATATTTTGAGGAGTATTGGCATTAATTCTTCTTTGAAATTCTGGTAAAATTCTGAGCTAAAACCAGCTGGCCATGATCTTTTTTTGATTGGAAGACGTCTAAGACTGCTTCTATTTCACTAGGTCTGTTTAAATTGCTTATCTTGTCTTTTTAACTTTGTTAGGGGGAATGTATAGAAAAAATATCCATTTCTTTTAGATTTTCTAATTTAAAAGGAGTATAGGTTTTTAAAGTATACCCTGTGATTCTCTGGATTTCCTCAGTGTGCATTGTCATGTTCCCCTTTTGTTTCTGGTTTGTTAAATTGGGCATTTATCCTCTATCTCTTAGTTAATTTGAATAAGGTTTTGTCACCATTCTCTCAAAGTACCAACTTTTTGTTTTATTGATTCTGTTTTATTGATTTCAACCATGAGTTTGATTATTTCCTGCCACCTGGTCCTCTTGGGTGTGGTTATATCTTTTTGTTCTAAAGATTTCAGGTGTCCTGTTAAGTTATGAGTATGAGATTGCTCCACATTTTTCATGTAGACACTTAGTGCTATGGACTTGCCTGTTAGAATTTAATTGTGTGCCAAAAGTTGGGCATGCTGTATAATAATCTTCATTCAATTCTACAAAGGCTTTAATTTCTGTCTTGATCTATTGTTTCATTCAGTAGAGAGTTATTCTATTTCCATGAGTTTGTAAGCTTTCTGTTGTTGTTGATATCCACCTTTAATCTGTGGTAGTCAAATAAAATGCAGGGAATTATTTCAATTTTCTTGTATATTTTGAGACTTGCTTTGTGCTTTTGTGGTCAATTTTGTAGAAAGTTCCATGAGGCACAGGGAAGGTATATTCTTTTATGTTTGGTTAAAATGTTCTGTAAATATCTGTTAGGTCCATTTGATTTATAATGTCTGTTAAACTCCAGCATTACTCTGTTGAGTCTTTGTCAGGATGACCCGTTTATTGATGATCATGAGATACTGAAGTCATCTACTATCAGTGTATAATGGTCAATATGTGATTTAAGCTGTAGTAGCTTTTCTTAAAAAAAAAAAGTGGTGTATCTTTGTGTTTAGGGCATTGACGTTAAGAATTGAAATTTCCTCTTGGTGGAATTTTGTGGTTTTTTGATGAGCATATAGCATCCTTCCCTATCTCTTCTGATTAGTTTTGGTTTGAAGACTATTTTGTTATCTATCAAAATGACTATACCAGTTTGCTCCTTTGGTCCATTTGCTTGGAATATCTTTTTCTATTCTTTTTACTAGTTTGCTCTTTTGGTCTATTTGCTTGGAATATCTTTTTCCATTCTTTTTACTTTGAGGTGATATCTATCCTTGATGTTAAAATGTGTGTGTGTGGTTTGTTTGTTTGTTTGTTTTGGTTTTGGTTTGTTTTTATCGATGCAGCAGGAGGATGCATTCTGATTTTGTACCCATTTTTGTTAGTCTGTGTCTTTTTATTGGGGGAATTGAAACCATTGGTGTTAGGAGATATTAATTCCCAGTGTTTGTTGATTCCTATTATTTTGTTGCTGTTGTTAGTGGTCATGGTGATGGTGCTGTGTGTGTGTGTGTATGTGTGTGTGTGTGTATGTGTGTGTTTCTTCTTTTGACTTTGCTTATCTGGTATTATCTATTCCCTATATTTTCTTGGATGTAGTTAACATTTTTCGGTTGGAGTTTCCTGTCTAGCACCTTCTGTGGGGGTAGAGTTTTAGACAGATATTGACCAAATTTAGTTTTATCATGGAATATCTTATTTTCTCCATGTATGGTAATTGAAAGTTTCACTGAGTACACTAGTCAGGGGTGACACTTCTGGTCTCTTAGAGTCTACAGCACATCTGTCTAGGTACTTCTGGCTTTTAGAGTTTCCATTGAGTAGTCAGGTATAATCCTAACGTATCTGCATTTGTAATTTACTTGTCTTTTTTTGGTTCTTGCTTCTTTTAATATTCTTTTTTGTTCTGTACATTTGTTGGCGTGACAAAGGGGCTTTTTTTCTGGTCCAGTCTATTTGGTGTTCTGTAAGCTTCTCATACTTTGATAGGCATCTCCTTCTTTAGGTTAGGGAAGTTTTCCTCTGATTTTGTTGAAAATATTTTCTGTGCCTTTGACCTAAGTTTATTTTCCTTTCTCTATTTGTAGATATGGTCTTTTCATAGTATTCCAGGTTTCCTAGATGTTTTCTTCCAGGAGTACTTTAGACTTAACATTTTCTTGGGATAATGTATCCACTTAATCTCTTGTGTCTTTGATGCCTGAGATTCTCTCTTCCATCTCTTATATTCTGCGGGTGAAGCTTGATACTGTGGTTCCTAAATTTTTTATTTCCTGATTTCCTACAATTTGGCTTAATTCTTTTTCTACTTTCAGGTCTTGAATGGTTTGGTTCGTTTTTTTGTTTGTTTGTTTTGTTTTTGTTTTGAGTTTACATAGATTTCTTTAAGGGACTTATTAATGTCCTCTTTGAGGAATTCTATCAGATTTGTAAAAGCTGTTAAGGCTGTTAAGGCCTTTTTCTTGTGCCTCTGCTAGGTTGGAATACTCAGGGTCTGCTGCCATAGCATTGTGGGGCTCTAGAGGAGCCATATTGTCCTGGATATTATTGTTTATAATTTTAGAATGGCATCTAGGCATATGAGATTTGGAAGATTGTAGTTCTAGGTGCTGATGTCTGGTCTTGTCTTTGTTGGGTAAATGTTTTGTTCTCTGGTCTCCTTTTCCTCTCTGTATTTTAAGAGAGTACAGTGGCTGTGTGTTGTCTTGTAGGAATTACTTCTGGTGCCCTGATAGGTGTGGCCACTGGGGATTCCAGTTAAAATGTTTTTATGGGTACTGGGAACTGACACTTAAGAGAGGATATGGGCTGGCAGGGCCTAGGGGTCCCCATAGATTGAAGGGAAGCAAGGTGTTCTACCAGAATCTGCTTAGTTCCCTGGGAACAGGTGCAGAGGGTGAGGAGAGGCCACAGTAGAAGGTCTGCTATGAAGCTGGGGATGAGATTCAGATATTAGACTTGGAGGAATGGAGGGAGAGTGAATATCTGCAATTAGTCTGCTTGTTTCCCTGTGGGTTCCAAGGAAGTGCCTGTTGAAGTTGGAAACTGGGACAAATCATTGGGTAGGGTTAAGAATGTTTGGATAGGAATGTCTGTGGGATCAGGAGGAGGGGGTCTGCAACAGATGTCCTGCTACAAATCAGGAGATGAAGCTGGGGGATTAAATCTGGAGGAGCAGAAGGAGAGGTAAAGGTCTGCAGTCAGTCTACCTGCTTCCCTGGCAGGAATATTTTCTTCTGACTGTTAGCTCAAGGGCCTCTTACAATTAACTCACTGGCATATTCCCATCTCCTCATATAGTACCTGATACATGATTCTCAACAAGTGTTAGTTTTTAAACATCTTCTAAATTAAATTAGTGGCCATGGCTCCAAAGATATCTCTCCTCCAAATCCCATTCTGTACTCCAAATAGCGGCTTGGTCTCTCCCCCACACACACCTTGCCCTTGTCTTTAATATAGTAACAAGATAATATATTGTTAAATTTTTTTTTGAGACAGGGTCTTATATAGGTGGCCCAGGCTGGCCTCAAGCTTACTATGTAGACAAGGATGACCTTGAACTTGTGATTCTCCTGCCTGTATCTTCTGACGACTAGGATTACAGGCAAGCAGTCTACCAACTAAGCTACACCTCCAACCCAGGTTGATTTGTTTTTATGTTCAGCTCACACTTGTGTATTAAATCTGCTAGAGTATAATTCTGTGAAAACAAGAACCTAGCAGTGTATCAAAGCAGATACTGAGACTCATAACCAAACCTTCGGCAGAGTGCAGGGAATCATATGAAAGAAGGGGGAGTTAATATGATCTGGAGAGGATAGGAGCTCCACAAGGACCAAATATATCTGGGCACAGTGTCCTTATATGAGACTTGTTTCTCCAACCAAGGACCATGTGTGGATCTAACCTAGAACCTCTGCACAGATGTAGCCCATGGTAGCTCAGTAACCAAGTGGGTACCCTAATAAGGGAAATAGGGACTATTTCTGACATGAACTCAATGGTGGGCTCTTTGAACTCCCCACCCTGCAAGGGAGGAGCAGCCCTGCTAGGCCACAGAGGAGGACTTTGCAGCCAGTCCTGAAGAGACCTGATAAAACAGGGTCAGGTGAAAGGGGAGGAGGTCCTCCCCTATCAGTGGACTGGGAAAAGGGGAGGGAGGAGATGAGGGAGGGAGGGTGGGATTGGGAGGGAATGAGAAAGCCGGATACAGCTGGGATACAGAGTTAATAAAATGTAACTAATAAAAAAAAATCAAAAAAACGAACAAACAATAAACAAGCCCATAGAGGGAGACTTGGGACCAATGTATCTGAAACTATGAGAGGGAGACAGAGAGAGGCTACGAATGAGAAAGTATCAGTATCAGCTTAGTGTCCTTTGTCTTTTTTACGACAGAAGAAATTTGGGATCATAATCAGTAAATTCTACGCCACCCTGCCCTGCCCTACCCCTGTTTCTTGGGCTCTAATCCTTCCTCACCTACCAGCTCAAGCTAAATCTCGGCCGCTGGACAGCACTGATTTCTCCGTGATGGAGCTCACTCTGACTTTCATTGGCAGATCATACAGTACCAAACATAAATGCAGCAACCGGCAGCAACGTAACCCTGGACGTCCTCAAGAAACAGCTTGGACCCTACAAGCGTCTCACCTGGCTTCACACTACGAAACAGAAGATTTTAGAATACAGCTATGGTGGTAGCAAGACTATCTTCAATTCTGTGTTTAAGGACAGGGTCAAACTTGACGAGACAAATGGTGCGCTTAGTATCTATGAGATCCAGAAAGAGGACAGAGGTAGCTACCACATGAGACTGTTGACTGAAAACGAGAACGAGTGGACGATAAACCTAATGGTATTTGGTGAGTTTGGGAGTCAAGGGACAAATGCCAGCCAGCCCGTTCAAGGACCTTGCTGCTCTACTGGGAGTCGGGGGAGGGAGGGGGAAGTGTCTGTGCTGACTGGGAGAGGGAGAAAAGAACATCAGGACACACTTCTCTTTTTACCAGAGATATTTCTATGTGTAAGTGAGCCCTACGCAACAGATCAAAGCTCATAGAACGGTTGCCCATTTAAAATCTCATCTGAAGTGAGTCTAAGATTTAAAGAGGAATTGCATTAGATTTTCATTACTAAGACAAAAATGTGCAAGGCAAAGAATTCAGACAAGGTAAGGTTCACTTGGTTGTTGTCCATGGGCAACTGGCTTTTTCAGTATGGGCATAACATCATGGTGGGGATGGGCACAATGGAGCAGTGCTGTTCACCTCAGTCTGGGAAAGAGATACTCGGATGAAGGGCCAAGCACAAGATAAACTTCTCAAAGACATGTTCCTAGTGAAGCTTTCTCAACTAGGTCCTTCCTTCCCATTTTTACCATTTCCCAATAGTCCATTCACTTATGAATCCATCAATGAATCAACCAACTGATGAGATCAGAGCTTTTTTAAAAAATCACTTTCCATAAGTACTACCCACTAATGGCAGAACCTTCAACATGAAACCCTTTTGAGGAGCCACAAACAGGAGGAAACAACACCAGACTATTTCTTCTCTAGTTCCTTTATTCCATCCTGTAAGCATATCAGTGTTGAATGTACCTTAATTTTGTCTGAACTCAGACTTTATTAGACATATAGAAAAAAATACTAAAAAGATAAATTGAGAGAGTTCTCAAGGAAAGTTCTTTTAGACTGAATGTGACATAAATTTCCACTTACAGCTGCAGGCCAACCAGTTTTCTGGAAATAAGACATTATCCTTAGAGTCAGAGAGACCTAAGTTTAAAACTCAATGAAAGACAAACCTTCCATGTTCTCTCTCACTCATTTGTGAAAGCCAAGAACGTTGATTTCATAGTGGCTAAGGGGAAGTTGGATAATGAATGCCAAAACAATTAAATAGAAGGGGTTTGTCTCTGGGGATCCATAGGACAGCATTTCAAAGTAGCTGGAAAAGAACGCCTCAAAGATTACCAGTTCCCATATATAGGAATTATAAATATTTGAGGAGGCAAATCTTAATTTTCTTGATGTAACTGTTATATATGTATATTGATGTATCACAAAGTACCCCACAAGTATGTATGGTTATTATACATCTATTAACACTTCTGTAATGGCCCAAACCCCTCTGGTCAGTGCCTTAGTAGCTGTGGTACCATGGTGTAAGATAGTAATAGCTCTTTGTCCATATCAGGTAAGGCTCTTTGGAGGGAAGTGACAGAGTCCAATTCTTTGTACCTTTACCAAAAACGGAGAAGTTGTTCTAAGAAACTCCACAGAGAAATTCAAGGGAATGTAGAAGATTCTTTTTAAAAGGCTGAGAGGAGGAAGACTGAGAACAGGACTCAGTTCAGAACCCCCAGCCTCAGGAGCCCAAAGATCCTGCCATCAACATGACTTAACACAAAGCTTGGGCTTTGAACCCAATCTGAAACTCATAGAGAAAAATGCATTTACTTACAGTTTGCCTAGACTGTGTAATGCCTTTTTCTATGTGACCTTCTGTCTAAATACTTAGTAAACTCACTAACTTTGCCTTGTTCTGGTTCATTGTGGAATTCTCTTTTGTAGGACCATCAAGGATCCAGCTTTACCTAAATGGAGGTCTCCAAAGGGACAGGAAACTCCTTAGGCCACTGGTGGCTATGTTGTGGTGTGCCTCCCTGCTACACTGGTAGAGCTAAGAAGAAAGAAATCTGAGGCTAAGAATGAGTGGGACCCCTACATCTTCCTTTCTCTTTCAAAATGGGCAGGCTTAAAACTACATTTTTCTTGACACAGAATTCAGCAAAAATAGCTTCAGAAACAATCCAGGGTCCGGGTTCCATTTTCCTCAGGAAAGGATCAATTAGTCTGTTTTGCAGTTAGATTTTGTGTTCTAGCCTTTGCCCCCCAGCTTTCTACAGTTTGTAAGATGGGCATGGGCACAGTGTGTGTTCGGGGTTGCAGATTAAAGGCACCAGTGGCCTACTTTCCCCTTGGAGATTTCTCTCAGGTAAAGTTGGACTTTTGACTATCCCATGGGAAAGAATTCACCAGAATGAAGCAAACTTAATAGGTTATAGTTGGAGGACAGGCCCTGAGTATCTCAGATAGTCAGGAAACTCAGTTGGAAGCCAGATAGTATCCACATCAGTACTTGGCTCACAGATGAGCATCTCCCCACTTTGTTCTTAATGGCATGTAAAGGACTCTGGCTCCCCCTTTTGGATCTATGTTAGTATCAAAAAGTAGCCTCTTAAGTACAAAGTTGTTCCCTAGCTCCATCTGTAGGAGTGTCTTGTCCATAACCGTCTTGAATGTCAATCATGGCTCCCGGGTTCCCGTCGTAGTTTGTTGTCTAAACCTTGCATCATAAATGCTGCACAAATGCAGAAGCCCATTGTTTCACAACAAACTTTTTTCAGATCCTGTGTTCAAGCCTTCCATAAAGATTAATAAGTCTGAAGAGTTGACTGGCTCCTGTTATCTGAGGCTATCATGTGAAGTACAGGAGCAGCCTGATACCTACAGTTGGTATGGGGACTCAGGGCCTCTTCCCCAAATGAAGCCAGGAGATGTGCTCGAAATCACTGTCACCCCACAGAACGAGTCTGCGTTCTACACCTGCCAAGTCAGCAATCCTATCAGCAGCAAGAACGACACGGTGTACTTCACTCCACCTTGTTCTCTGGGTAAGAATCATGTTCCAAGGAGCTGAGGTGGGCACAAGATGACTGGTTTCTTTGGAATGAAGGTGTGGGGGTTCCTACTCCACCTTCTGACAGAGAAAGTGTGGAGTCCCTCAAAGGTGTCATCGATGTTTGAGAGACTTGATTTCTACCTGGTTGGCTCTACAGCCACCTACCAGCCAACTCACCTTATCTGTCCTAAAAGCTGAGTCCTGAGTAACTGTAAGACAGTCTGAAATATCAGGACAGTTAGGAAGAGTAAGCATGTGGGAGAGTAGTCCAGGCAAGAAAATAAGGAAGAGTGGATGTGTGTGAGAGAGAGGCTGGTGAAGAGGAGAGAGAGTCTTGTCTTCAGGTAGAGACTGTACGCATATTATACTCCTTGGTAAAAGTAGGAATATAAACTCTAGGCTGTGTGAAACAGATTTCTGTGCATTGCCTCGGGGCTTCCATTCATATAGTGTCACTCTCTTTTAATCTAGACCTACACAGATGTCAACGAGGCCTAAGATTTTAGAGTCAGTAACATCTGGGGTCACTCTTGATACAGTCACCGAATTATTATTATTGTTGTTATTATTGTTGTTTTATTGTTGATATTACAGAATACCACACAAAAGTAACTTAAGGGAAGAAGGGTAAGAACACAGTCCATCATGACAGGGAAGGTGTGGCGATGAAAATGTGAGATAGCCTTTTATGCCCACAGTCAGGAAGCAGAGAGATGAATGCTCAGTGGGCTTCCTTCTTTCCCACCTCTCAGTCAGTTGGGGAGGCCAGGTTATGGGATGGTGTTGCCCACATTTAGTGTAGACCTTCCCTCCTCAGTTAAACATTTCTAAAAGCGTCTTTAACAGACACTCTTGGATAGGCATCTCGTAGATGATGACATAGCCCACCAAGTTGACAACTGAGTATAACTAGGTTGCTTAGTTTCTCCAAGCTATCTTTATCTCAAATGCAAGACAAAAATAATAGTTCTTATAATGCTATAAGGAATAAATTAATGATACATGTAACCTGTCTAACATAATTATAAATGGTAAGTAGTAATTAATTAATGGTAAGCTATTAGCATCTAAGTTGGCTTGGTTCCTCTAACTCTGGAGACAATGGAACTTAGCGGATCCCTTAAGAAATTTGTTCACAATCTCCAGAACTCTAGCCACCCATCCTCCATATTTAAACTTGCTCACCCTCTAGTGCTGAAGTACACTTTTTTCCAGAATAGCTCATATCTGTGGTTGTAATGTTTTACTGTAGCCTTTGTCATGTCCATGTAACTTTCTTGGCAAGAATAATGATATTCTAATTATTATTTTATTTTATATGCATTAGTGTGAAGGTGTCAGATCCCTTGGAATTGGGGTTATAGACAGTTGTGAGCTGCCATGTGGGTGCTGGAAATTGAACCCAGATCCTTTGGAAGAACAGACAGTGCTCTTAACCACTGAGCCATCTCTCCAGCCCCTAAGATATTCTAAAAATACACGCATGCTCTCCATTTGGGAACACGTAATTTCAATATTAACTGTTGAAAGTAGAGCCTGTTGGCTCATCTAATCCCAGCACTTCGGAGAATGAGGCAGGAGGATAAAATCGTTTGGAGCCAGTGCAGTTTTCATAGTGAGATCCTGTCTCAGAGCCAACAACAAAACATGGAAGTCATTTGTACTATTCCTTCCAAAAATAACTAAAGCCAGTGGATTAATTTTTATGCACAATTACTGGCCACTTACTGTCTTCTGATTGTAGTTCCTACTTATGTTCCATCCATGATATTTGTTTCACATGCAAGCATATCTTATCTTAAGATCGAGGTGTATCGGGTTTCAGGGAGCTATGCAGAAGAGGAGGAAGAAAGACTGTGAGAGCCGATGGAAACAGTGCCTTCCAGACCTAAGAGGACAGATGCACATATGAGCTCATAAAGACCATGGCAGCGTGTGTAGGGCCAACACAGGTCCAAGCCAGATGGGGTCCCAGCCCTGAGAGGGGGAAGCAGACATGAGTCCCTGTCCCTGAGCCAGAAGCTATTTTCAAGTGTCAACTGCTTGCCAATGAAAATTTAGTTTTCTCCAATGGATATAGCGTTCTCTTACTGGATATAGGGACCATACTAAAGGGCAGGCCCCTGCTCAGCAGTAGGTGGCCAGCACAAAATGAACTCAATGGTATCTTTGGAGGTTAGATTTTTGGACATTTTTTTAAACCTTTACTGTTTTTTTTTTTTGCATACATACTATGGTTTCTGATTTTATGCACCTACACATGTATGTATTTCTCATGCTTTTTCTTTGTTTTGTTGTTGTTGATTGTTTTATTCTGCTTTGCTTATTTGCCTTTTTTCTAAAGAGACAGAAAATGAAGATGTGGGGTTGGATGGGTGGGGACGTGGGGAAGATGTGGGAGAAGATGAAAGAGAAAAAACCATGACCAGAATATATTATATGAAAAAAATTTTTCAGTTAAAAAAAAAGACTGACATATGAAAACAAAGAGTAGGGAAATGTAACCATATTGTCAGGAATAAAGATATTCCAATAAAGAGAATCTGTAACCTTCCTTTTGGAACGCAGAGCGTTAAAACAATGGATTCTGTGGTGGTTGAATAAGAGTGGCCCGTAGGCTCATATATTTGACTGTTTGGTTACTAGGGAGTTGTGCTACTTCACAGGGACTAGGAGGAGTGTCCTTGTTAGGACAGGTATGGCCTTGTTGGAGAAAGTGTGCCTCTGGAGATGGCTTTGGGATTTCAAATGCTTAAGCCAGGCCCTGTGGTCTTTCTCTACCTGCTGCCTGCTGCTTCTTCTCTAGCACCATGTCTGTCTGCGTGCTGCTATGCTTCATGCTAATGGCCTAAACCTCTGAAACTGTAAGCCAGCCCCAATTAAATACTTCTTTGTAAGAGTTACCATGGACATGGTGTCTCTTCCCAGCAATAGAACACTAAGACAGACTCCAAGAAGCTAGAATTTCTCTAGGAGTCTGATATTAGCAAAAAAAAAAAATGCTATAAAGCTTGGCACTAGCCAGAGGAAGAATTCATCTCTAGAGAAGAGATTTCACATAGTTATCACAACTTGCCAGGACACCTTGCAGGAGAGGTTAAAACCAGGATGACATGAGGGACTACACGTTGACTGAGCTTGCTTACTTCTGCATACCTCTTGCCTTCTATTCAAGCCTGAACTTCATACTAGGACCTGAATACAGATTGTAGTGGGGAGGTTGCTGGACCTCTTTCCCCTCTTGCCAATGTAGTTTTATTTAATAAATCCCTTTGTGCTTTTGATATTACTTTGTCTCTTTCATTGGCTTGTTAAAGAGGAGTGGCTGAGCCCAGGTTTTTAGGGTTACCAGGGCTCAGACTCTAACCATTGCAACTTCCATGATATCCTACCACCAGAGATCCTGGGTCCGGGAGACATTGCTATGTTGTGGTTTTCAGGGCTTGGTCTGCGGGGCTGGCTTCTTTGCCTCTGCTTCTGCACAGGGGCTGTAGACCTGTGTGTTCTTGCTCCCTTCTCAGCTGGCTTGTCGCTTTTCATCCTCTCTTAACATGCTCTCTCTCTACAGAGCCAATGTGGTAGACACCAGGTTATGAGGCCACAGTTAATTAGGCTGGTCATTTTCCTATGAGCACAACATTCTGAGGCCTGGAAAATGGAAAAGGTGTAATCCGTCGTCTTTTTAAAAGTGGGAGTGACTGCAGAGAAAAGAAAACTACCCTCCCCCTGCTTTTGAGGAAGGCTAAACCAACGTTGACATTCCTTTGGCACTCAAAATTTCCTAGAAAGCACTCCAATTTCCCTTCTCATTTTTATCACTCAGTCCCCTTCCTATGATCTCTCTCCCTCTCTTCCCTTCATTATTATCTGTTTTCCTTTCTTTCCTATCGCCTTTTCCTCCCTTTCCTTCTTTTTTCTTTTATTTTTTTAAATATTAGTTACACTTTATTAACTTTATATCCCAGCTGTATCCCACTCTCATTCTCTCCCAATCCCACCCTCCCTCATCTCCTCCCTGCCCCTTTCCAAGTCCACTGATAGGGGGATCTCCTCCCCTTTCATTTGACCCTGGTTTATCAGGTCTCTTCAGGACTGGCTGCAAAGTCCTCTGTGGCCTGGCAGGGCTGCTCCTCCCTCAGGAGTTGGAGGGAGGGTCAAAGAGCCAGCCATTGAGTTCATGTCAGAAATTGTCCTTGTTCCCCTTACTAGAGTACCCACTTGGATACTAAGCTACCATGGGCTACATCCAAGCAGCGGTTCTAGATTATATCCATACATGGTCCTTGGTTGGAAAAACAGTCTCATAAAAGACCCTTGTGCCCAGATATATTTGGTCCTTGTGGAGCTCCTGTTCTCTCCAGGTCTTACTAACTCCCCCTTCTTTCATATGATTCCCTGCACTCTGCCGAAGGTTTGGTTATGAGTCTTAATATCTGCTTTGACACAGTGGAATACTACTCAGCAATTAAAAAAGAGGAAATCATGAAATTTGCAGGCAAATGGTGGGACCTGGAAACGATCAGCCTGAGTGAGGTATCCCAAAAGCAGAAAGACACACATGGTATATACTCACTTATATAGACCTATAAGATAGGATAAACATACTGAAATCTATACACCTAAAGAAGATAAACAAGAAAGAGGACCTGGGGTAAGATGATCAATCCTCACCTAGAAAGACAAATGGGATAGACATTGGATATAGAAGAAAACAAGTAACAGGACAGGAGCCTACCACAGAGGGCCTCAGAAAGACTCTACCTCCCTTTCCTTCTAGTTAATACAAATGATTAGTGTGGTAGAGAAAGGGAAAAAGTGGCCCCTTTGTCCCTAAAGTCAACTGTGCACATTTTTAAGGTCATCTATCTACACTGGATATGGCCTTATCTTATTGCTCTCCAGTGTATATGATTGGTTAATTTCTGGTCCTATGGATAAGTCAGGGTTAGTGTCCATCACAGGATTCAGCTAATGACATTTAAAGAATTTCCAAACTCTTTTACATCTGAAAAGGTTGAGCCTTTTGCAAGGAGGAGGATTTCCCCAGACAGCTGGTATTAGGTTCAGGGAGAAACCCTTTTCTCATGTTTTAAGAGTGCTATCCCCACACCCAATCCTTCTCCTCCTCCACACAGTGATCAAGGTCTAAGTGTTTGGGGTTTTCTTCTTTCAGCCAAATCCTCTGGGGTACATTGGATTGCGACTTGGCAGGTGGCCATGACACCCATCACCCTTGCCATCCTGCTAACCTGAGATGAACTCTTCTCATTCAAGAAAGAAGCTTCAAAGCCACAGGATCTTGTCTTCATCACCAGCAATGTTCCTAGCCAGAAAAGCAGCTCTGGCTTTATGGGACAAAGGAAAGTGTGGCGTTGAACATCGGTGAGGGTTTGCACATATATTCTATGGAACAAGCCCAGGGCCTTGAGCAAGCTACAGAAATGTTCTACCACTGACCTGTGTGTCCAGCCCTGTGCAAAATTTCAAATTAATCCTTTAAAAACTGTGGTTAGTATTTAACTTATAAAACCATTTCCCAACATACATCAAAGACAAATAAATTTACCAAAATTTGGGACATTATGCTAATGTTTTTAATAGATTCTTTTCTCATACAGTATATCTTAATTACAGTTTCCCCTTCCTATGCACTTTCCAGTTTATTACCACCTCTCCACCCATCCAGGTCCTCTCCCTTTCTGTCTTTCATTAGAAAAGAACTTCCACGAGGTAACAACAAAACGTGACAAAATAAAATATTATTTTAAGCAGAAATAAAAACCATCACATCAAAGTTAAAAAGGCAAACCAATAGAAATAAAAAAATCCCCAAGAAAAGACAGAAGAATTAGAGACCCACTCATTAACACGTTCAGGGGTCCCATTAAAATGCTAAACTAAAGCTATAATGTATCTGCAGAGGACCTGGTACAGACCCGTGCAGGGCCTATGCTTGCTGTTTTGGTCTTCGCTCAGTTGATTTAGAGAGGCTTGTTCTCCTGTATCCTCCATCCCCTTTGGCTCTTACACTCTTTCCACCCCCCACTTCCACAGAGTACTCTGAGCCCTTAGGGAAGGAATTTGATGAAGACATCCCATGTAGATTTGTATGTTCCGAGGTCTGTGTGTATGTAATATCTGCCTGTGGGTCTCTGTATTTCCATCTGCTCCAGAAAGATGATAGCTGAACGAGATACTGATTTATGAGCATAGAAGAATACCATTAATATTCATTTTATTGTTACTTTTTTAAAGATCAGAAGTATTTGCTTTTACCGTAGGTCTCCAGGCTATATAGTCTCTGGTTCTTGCTCACCCAAGGAATGTTGCATATGGGTTGCATCTCATGGAATAAGCCTTAAATCAAATTAGGCATTGGTTACTTACTCCCACAAGCTTTGTGCCACCATTGCCCTAGCATATTTTTCAGGCAGGACAGATTGTAGATCATAGCTTTTGTGGCTGAGTAACATTTTGTGTTTCTCTTTTGGTAGGTTGTAGAGTATCTTCCTGTACCAAAGATCATAGAAGAGTGGTTCTTTAACTGTGGGTCACAAGTCAGTTGGGGGTTAAACAACCATTTCACAGGGGTCACCTAAGACCATCAGGAAACAGATATTTACATTATGCGTCCCATAAGTTTAGGTATGCTGTGTATTCACTTTCATTCAATTCTACAAAGGCTATAATTTCTTTCTTGGTCCATTTTTCATTCAGTAGAGAGTTGTTCAGTTTCCATAAGTTTGTAAGCTTTCTGTTGTTGATGATATCCAGCTTTAACTCATGATGGTCAAATAGGATGCAGGGAGTTATTTCAATTTTCTTGTATCTTTTTAGATTTGCTTCGTGTCTAAGTATGTGGTCAATTTTGGAGAAAATTCCATGAGGCACAGAGAAGAAGGTATATTTCTTTGTGTTTGGTTGAAATGTTCTGTAAATATCTGTTAGGACCATTTAGTTTGTAATGTCTGTTAAGCTCCAGCATTTCTCTCTTGAGTCTCTGGATGATCTCTTTATTGATTAGCATGAGCATTGAAGTAGCCTAATCTCAATATGTGAAGGTCAATATGTTGAGTTACTTTGTAGTACTGTTTCTATTACAAGCACGGGTGCCTTTGTGTTTGGGGCATAGATGTTAAAAATTGAAATGTCCCCTTGGTGGAATTTTTTTTTTTGATGAGTATGTAGTATCATTCCCTATCTCTTCTGATTAGTTTTGGTTTGGAGTCCATTTTATTATATATCAAAATGGCTATACTAATTTCTTAGGTGTGTTTGCTGGAAGTATATTTTTCTAATCATTCACCCTGAGGTAATGTCTCCTTGATGCTGAGGTGTGTTTCTTTGATGTAGCAGGAGGATAGATTTTTTTTTTTTTACCTATTCTGTTAGCCTGTGTCCTTTCATTGGGGGACTTGAGACCATTGATATTGAGAGACACTAATGAGCAGTGTTTGTTGATCCCTATTACTTTGTTGGTGGTGGTAGTAGCTGTTTGTGTCTGTGCAAGTATGTGTGTTTATGTTTCCCTTCTTTTGATATTGCTTGTCTGAGATTAATTATTCCCATGGTTGGCATTGACCTCCTTATGTTGGAGTTTTCTTTCTAGCACCATCTGAAGGGCTTGATTTGTGGACAAATATTCTTGAAATTTGGCTTTATTGTGGAACATCTCATTTTCTCTATTTATAGTAACTGAAATTTTTGCTGGGTATAGTAGTCAGGGATGGCATCTGTGATCTCATAGAGTCTGCAGCACATCTGTTCAACCCCTTGTGAACTTTAGAGTCTCTACTGAAATTCAGGGATAATTCTAATAGTTCTGCCATTACATATTCCTTGGTCTTTCTCCATCGCTCCTTTTAGTATTCTCTTTTTGTTCTATATGTTCAGTGTTTTGATTATTATATGTGACAGTGGACTTTCTAATCTGTTTGATGTTCTGTATA
The DNA here is from genome assembly GCA_028658305.1 of Pachyuromys duprasi. Taxonomy (NCBI): domain Eukaryota; kingdom Metazoa; phylum Chordata; class Mammalia; order Rodentia; family Muridae; genus Pachyuromys; species Pachyuromys duprasi. Next base: position 20,157,569 of record CM053759.1, on the reverse strand, counting down.
ATTTTTGTGCTTTGATGAGCACCTCCTTCTTTAAATTAGGAAATTTTGATTTTGTTGAAAATATTTTCTGGGCCTTTGAGCTTAGTTTCTCCTTTTATTTCTACTTTTTTTTAATTTAATCTTTTCATAGTGTCCCAGATTTTTTTAATATATTGTGTCAGGAGTTTTTTAGATTTAACATTTTCTTTGACTGATGTATACATCAGTCATATCTTTCTTTTTTTAATGTAATTTATTTATTTTTATATTAATCACAGGTTAGGTACTTTGCATCCCAGACATAGCTCCCTCCCTCGGCCCCTCCCCACCCCCTCCAAGTCCACCGATGGGGGAGGACCTCCTCCCCTTTCATCCGACCCCAGTTCATCTTGTCTCCTCAGGGCTGGCTGCAATGTCCTCCTCTGAGATCTAGCCAAGCTGTTACTCCCTGGCGTGTATGGGGGAGGGTCAAAGAACCAGCCATCAAGTTCATGACAGAAACAGTCCCTGTTCCCCTTACTAGGATCTTCAGTTGGACACCGAGCTACCATGGGCCACATCTGAGCAAGGGTTCTAGGCCATATCCATACATGGTCCTTGGTTGGAGAAACTGTCTCATATAAGACCCCTGTGCCCTGCTCAATTTTGTCTTTGTGGAGCTCTTGTTCTCCCCAAGTCTTACTAAGTTTCCCTATTTTCATTATTATTCCCAGCCCTCTGCTGAAGGCTTGGTTGTGAGTCTTAATATCTGCTTTGATACATTGCTAT
>CM053759.1:20127669-20156322 GCA_028658305.1 Pachyuromys duprasi | reverse complement strand
AAGACCCTAGAACTCATTGGCACAGGAGACTATTTCCTGAATAGAACACCAACAGCACAGGCTCTAAGATCAACAATAAATAAATGGGACCTCATATCTTTCTTATATATCATATATGTGTATATATCGTAAATAGATATCTATATTTCTATATAGAAATCTGCTTATATAAGATCTCTATAATCTATCTATACATCTTATATCTGAGATTCTCTCTTCCATCTCTTATATTCTGTTGTTCAGTTTGCCTCTGTGGTTCCTATTTAAATTCCTAAATTATTTATTTCCATAATTACCTCAATTTGGGTCTTCCTGATTAATTCTATTTCCATTTTCAAGTCTTGAATACTTTTATTCACTTCCTTCCACTGTTTGTATTTTCATTGATTTAAGAAATTTATTCATTTCCTCTTTAAGGACATCTATCATCTTCATACAGGCTGTTTTAAGATCTTTTCCTTTTTTGTGCCTCAATTATGTTGGACTATTCAGGACCTGCTGTAGTTAGGTTTTAGGGCTCTAGTGGAGACATATTGTCCTAGATATTATTTATTGTGTTTTTATGCTGGTATTTAGGGCGCCTGGTATTGGGCTAATTATATAGATCTGGGTGCTGATTTCCGTTTTTTCTTTGTTTGGTGAGAGATTTGTTTCTTGGTGTCTGTTTCCTTTGTGGATTTTAGAAGAGTGTAACGGTTGTGAGTTGTCCGATAGGAAAATTTCTGTGGACCTGAAATGTGTGGCCTTTTGGGATGAGAAGTAAAATGTGTTTTTTGCGTATTGGGAGCTGACACTTAGGAAAGGGATAGGCTAGGGGTCTGAAGGGTTTTGCAGGAGAGAAGAGGGCAGACTGTTCAACCGGAATTTGCTTATTTAGTTTTCCTGGAATGGGAGTAGAGGTCACCCAGAAGGTCTGCTAAAGTGCTGTGGATGAGACTAGGGGGTTGGATCTGGAGGAACAGAAGGAGAGGGGAAGATCTCCAGGCAGCCTATGTGCTTCCGTGGTAGGAGTGGCCTTTGGTGTTGGCAGAGTGCCTGCTGGAATTGGGGGCGTGGACAGAGCAGTAAATGGGAAAAGGAGGTTAGGAGTGGAAAGTGTGTAGAATCCACAGAAAATGTGAATGGGGCGCGGAGGTTGACAAAGAAGGAAAGCTGCAACAGGTGTTCCGTGGCACAGCTAGGGATGAGACTGGAGGATTAGATTTGGCAGAGAGGAGGGAGTGGTGAAGGTCTTCAGTTAGCTTACCTGTTTCCCTGGTCTGCTCAGCTATTCTGTTCGCAAAGAATGTGTGTTGGTGTTGAATGCTGGGGTACAGGGCTGAGGGAAGAAAGTTTGAAGGAGAAGATCCTTGTGATCCATTAGGAATGGGGTCAGAGAGGAAAGGGAGACTGCAGCAGGTGTTCTGCTACAGGGCTGGGAATGAGATTCTGGTTTGCTGTGGGGTGTGTGTGTGTGTGTGTGTTTTAACGATAATTTATTTTTATTTTGTGTGAGGGGTGAATGAGGTCCTGGTATATGCTCAGCAGGCACCCCTGCATTTTTTTTTTTTAAAATCTGTTTCAATATTATCCGCAAAGCAGAATTCTGCAGTTGTTCTAAATCTTTCATAAGCTCTGGCCCCATCCACCTGAACAAACAGGAAACACAAGATGCAGAATCTGAGACTTTGGTGCCTCTGTGTACACACATCTGGAAAGGTCAGTTGTGCTACCGTTATGCCCACGCAAGCCAGAGCTTCCAGCTCTTCCAAAGCTCCCTCTTTACTACCGGGTTCTAGCAGGGGTTTGCAGAGAGACTCTTTAGGTCTCCTGTGAAGAGAAGTAGGTCTTGTTTCCTATGAACTGAACATTCAGCTTTATGTCACAAGGCTTTGCCTCCAAGCCTTTCATGAGGACCTGCATGCTCAATGCTCTTCTCATCATTGTCTCTATGTCATTAGATACAGTGAAACCATCAAACTGACCCACTCACTATACTCAGCACAGTCTTCCATCATAAGCACACAGATTATGGACTCATCCTTTAGTAATTCCCAGGTGTTGCAGTGGTTATTAATATTTAACATATTGATTCATGTGGTTATTAAGCCAATGGTATTTTAAAAGACCCTGTTACCTGTTAGATTTGTTTAACAGCCTTAAACCACTGGGGATGGGCAGAAATAAACCCCATAGGCTACCTTGTTATCTCCCAACTCAACCCCCCCCCCCATGTCATTTACTTTAATCATTTCTGTCTGGGCTACTTCTGATAAATAGTTGTACTTGTTTTCCATTTGGGCGGCTTCTCTCCATCCTCCTGAACCTCAGAGTAAACTCCTCTTGGCCCCGTGGTTCTTCTTTACACTAACCCACGGTGAGTCCTTTTCTCTCCTCTCCTTTTTTCTCTCTCCCATGATTCTTCTCTCCTCTAAGCGCATGAAACTTGGTTCTGCCTACCTCTCTTCTGCCCAACCCAGGTATAGCCATTTTTATTGGCCAATCAGAGATAATTTTGGAGACAAGGTTACACCGCAGCACTTGGTATATGTGAGCATTTGCTCATAGAACAGTAAAGATAGTGGGGGACAAGCAATTAATTAAATATAAAGCTCCAGACCATGCTGAAACACCCATGATTTTTTTTTCTTTTTGTTCCCTCTTTAAATACTTTCATGGTCCCAGAACTCGGAGGTTACTAAAGGATGCTATTTTCCTGCAGGAAACTTTCCTACATTGTTTTGCTTTTCTAGATTAGTCTCCTCCACCTCTCCTTTCACCAGCTACAAAATCAACCAGCCAATCAATCAATCCATTCTGAAAGGCTCTCTTACAGGTCCAAGCATTGCAAACACGGTGACGGCAAGTCTTGTCCTTCTCCTTCTCTCACCCTTTCTAAACCGTTAGATTATATTCCTAAACCTAGCCCCCAAGGTCCAGTCCCTTATTTGCTCACTGATTCATTCCTAAAACCTATCACCGAGATCCAACTATCAAAACATTAAGGTCCAGGAATCAAGATTTATTATTTGGCTACACTGACTAACCTGTCCAATCAGGACTTACCAACCCATCCTAACACAAACTTCCTTCTTTCCTCCTTAAAAACGACTCCTACAAAAACACCTGCTGTGGTCTTTGCCTGGTCCAGAGGCTGCCCCTACCCCTAAACCCCCTTCAGGGTAATAAATATCTTTGTACTGCCAATTTGGTGCCTCTGTGTGTTCTGTGCTGACCCTTAGGTCCCTTTCGCTTCTCTACATCACAGATCCTATTACCAGAAGCTATGCTTCTTGTTCACCAAACTATTTTATTTTTCCTTTGGTCATAAAAAAAAAAGTCTTTTCTCTTTGTACCAGCTTCAGTCACATGATTGCTTCTAGTCAACAGAAAGTATAAAATTGATGTGGCAATCTAGGAAGCGAAATGACCTAATGCAAGAAGCTTGGGTTTGAACCACTGAAGGCTGGAGAGCAGCTACCTCATGTGCACTGCAAGTGCAAGCTTGGACTTGTTCTGGTATCAGAAGCTGGCCTGTGCTAACGAAGACAGCTGCTCTCTCTCTCCCTCAGCAGACTGCCTACTTCAACCAGGCTATCTTAGCCTCCTCTCTGGAAGTAACAGCCCTTTCTCGCCCCAGTTCTGGTGGGAGAGGAAGAAGGGAATGAAAATGCATACTGTGGGGAAACAGTAATGAGAAAAGAAATGCCTCTTTATCTCACAAATGAGCATGCTCCTCTGATGCTGAGGCATTTCTCCAAGAACTACTTTTCTATTCATTCTGATATCTTGGAAATCTGAGGCAAATTCCTACCTTGGCTGGGCCAGATCACAAGAAACAGCTCTTGCCTGCTTTCCCCTTCTCTCGTCATCACACACAGAATTTCTGCCAGCCCTTGTTTAAAATACAGGAAAACATACCATTTAAAGTCTAAGTTGTCACCCATCTGCCTGCAAATTTCATTAGAGTCTTGTTTTTAATAGCTGAGTAGTGTTCATTGTGTAAGTGTGTACCACATTTTCTTTACCCAATCTCCGGCTGATGGACCCCTGGTTGTTTCCAGCTTTTGTCTATTATGAATAAGGCTGCTAAGAACATAGATAAGCAAGTGTCCTTGTGGTATGGTGGAACATCTTTCAGGTATATGCCCAGAAGTGGTATAACTGGGTCTAGAGGTAGAACTATTCCCAATATTCTAAGAAACCACGAGACTGATTTCCACAGAGACTGATTTCCACAGAGACTGATTTCCACAGCGGCTGTACAAGTTTCCACTCCCCTCCCCAATGGAGGAGTGCTCCCCTTGCTCCACGTCCTCACCAGCATGTGCTATCACTTGAGCTTTTTAGTTTAGCCATTCTGACTGGTGTAAGATGGAATCTCAGAGTTCCTTGATGGCTAAGGATATTGAGCATTTAAATGCCTCGTGGCCATTAGAGATTCTTCTACTGAGAATTCTGTTTAGCTCTGTACCCATTTTCTTAATTGGGTTATTTGGTTTGTTGGTGTTAATTTCTTGAGTTCTTTATATATTGTAAATATTAGCCCCCTGTCAGATGTAGGGTTGGTGAAGAGCTTTTCCCAATCTGTCGTTTTGTCCTGGTGTCCTTTGTCTTACAGGAGCTTTTCAGTTTCGTGAGGTCCCATTTATTGATTGTTGCTCTTCGAGCCGGTGCTGTTGGTGTTCTGTTCAGGAAGTTGTCTCTTATGCCAATGAGTTCACGGCTGTTCCCCACTTTTTCTTCTCTTAAGAAATTTGCAGACAAATGGATGGAACTAAAAAATACCATCCTGAGTGAGGTAACCCAGACACAGAAAGACACACAATGGCATGTACTCATTTATAAATGGATATTAGCCATAAAGTACAGGATAACCAGGCTACAAGGCACAGACTCAGAGAAGCTAAGTAACAAGGAGGGCCCCGGGGGAGGACACTGAATCTGACTAAGAAGGGGACATAAAATAGCCATCTGAAGTAGATGGAGAGAAGGACCTGGACAGGAGAGGGGTGGGGGGCAACAGGGGTGGGGATCAGGATTGGGGAGGGGGAAGGCTGGGAGAGAGAACGGAAATCTGTGTGTTGGGGGAGCATCTGTGGGACAGGTCTATGGGGGTGATCCTAGCTGAGATTCCTAGCAGTGAAAGATATGGAGCCATCACCTGTAGTCAGGTGGGACTTCCAGTGGAGGGAGGAGGAAACCAACCCATATTCAAAACTTTTGACCCAAAATTTGTTCCACCTACAAGTAGTGCACGGATAAAAATGGAGCAGAGATTGAGGGAATGGCCAGCCAATGACTGACCAAACTTGAGACACACCCCCAGGAGAGAGCCAACCCCTCACACTATTAACAACACTCTGCTATTCTTGCAGACAGAGGTTTAGCATAAATATGTTCTGAGAGACTCCACCCAGAAGCTGGTGGAAATAGATGCAGAAACCCACCTCCAAAGAATACGTAGAGCCCGAGGAGTCTTGTGGAAGAGTCGGGGGAAGGGTTGAGGAAGCCTGAGGAACCAAGGACACCACAAGAAGATCTACAGAGTAAACTAACCTGGACCAATGGGGACTCACAGAGACTGAACCACCAACCAAAGATCATACATGGGCTGGACTTAGGGCCCACACACATAAGCTTGAGCATCATGTGGGTCCCCTTCCAATAGGAGTAGTGGCTGTTTCTGACTCTTTGCCTTTCCCCTAGCTGGGCTGCCTTGTCTAGCCTCAGTGGGAGAGGATGCGCTTGGTCCTCGCTGCAATTTGATGTATCAGGCTGGGTTGGTACCCATAGGGGACCTCCCCTTCTATGAGGAGAAAGGGAGGGGGACATGGAGCATGAGGTGGGATTGGTGGAGAGGCGAGAAGAGACTGTGATCAGGCCATAAAATGATCAAATAAATAAATTTAAAAAATTAAGTCTAAGTTATAAAATGTTTCCTTTTTTTCGGCAATTTCTACTTAAGATAGCTTTACGCTCCCTATTTAGTAATGTTATCAATAAAACACTAAATTTTGAATTACAATCACGAATTTTACCATGTATATCACAGTGCTGATCTTAAATGCAAATAGAAGAAAATTCAGTGTACATTATTATTAAGTGAAATTATTTAAATTATCCAATTCACATTCTGCAGTTTAGATGTGCATTTGTATTTTACAAAAACACTGTAAGTGTTAACCAAAACAACAACAACAAAATACCACTGCACATTATACCCAACAATCAATAAAAGCAAATGGTTTCCGGAATGGGATTGATTTAACCTCACTCACTCCCTTATATTGTGAGCCCACTAAAAGGCTGTGTTTAGAAGAATTCATGAATACTGTATAATGTGAACGAAGCAACATCTTTCATGTATGTCCTCCTCTGGAATGCATGCTCCACTGTCCTAATGGATTTGTCTTAAAAAAACACAAGTTGACTCAAAGTGCAGTATTCTTCTGAAATTAGGCCACATGTGACATGCTTCTTTTAGGCCCTCATGCATACAAATGCAGGATGTACCTCATGGACACAGGGGAATTACCCTTGTTAGCAACTGTGAAATTGACACAGCCAAGAATCTCACCTGAGAAAGAGAGTCAGTTGAGTAATTGTCTTTAACAGGCTGGCCTGTGGACCTGTTTGTGAAAGATTGACCTTATTGACGATTGATGTGGGAGGGCCTAGCCCACTGTGAACCCAGTGTAATTCCTAGGGCAGGTGTTCCTAGGCTGTATAAAGGAGCTATCTGAGCATGAGTTTGAGGGAGCCAGTAGACCAGCCAGCAAGCACTGTTCCTCTGTGGTTTCTGTCTGTAGTCTCCTGACTTGAGCGTCCATCCTGCTGTCAGTGATGGACTGTAACCTGTAAATGAAATAAATCCTTTCCTTTCCTAAGGTCAGAGTGAAATGAAAGTAGAGTAGAAGTTTACTACCTGTGTTAAGACAACTTCCTTTAAAAGTTTCAGGGCAAAGACCAAGTGCCGGAACCCGTCGGCAGAGTCAAACAGAGTCGGGAGTGAGGATTGAAATTAATAAAACAACACACAACACATGGGACCTTTCCGAGAGGCTCTAGTGGAAGCTAGATGCCTTGGCTTATTCCAGACTCCTTTTAAGCCAGAGCAAAAGCACCTCAGCACAATGAATGAATTCACAAGGAAGTCAGGCAAAAGGTGTGACTTTGACAAGACATCCCACCTGCTGTCTCAAACAAAAGGAGATAGACTTGGAAACTTATTGACTCCAGTGAAGGCCAGGGTGAAAGCAGTCTTTCCACTGAGATTGAAATATCAAAGCAGGCTGGCAGACTCCCAACAGCCAAGGCTCCATCTCATGTGTTCCCAGCCTCTTGAGTGTATGACCAAAACCTGCCGGGAGGGGATCGCTTGCAAAGCATCACCAGTAAGGTCTGGAAGTAAGGCTTGGGGGGGGCCTGCTCTCACCCTGTATCCTGTCCCTACTAGGATGCAGTGTCCACCAGGTCAGCCTGGCCCAACCACCCCCCCACTCCCCCACCCCCCCTCTTTAAAAGCACAGGAAACAGAAACTCTCCAGTTCTACCAGACCTACTGTGGAGACAAAGCAGCAAACCATCAGGGAGGCTTCCCACTCTGTGTCTCAGAGAAATGGAACTGTTCAAATTTTCCTACAGCAAGGAGTATTCATTAGAAGATCTGATAACAAAATGATTTGTCGACTTTATTCGCCACTGTGTCTGTCTTCCATGTGGATTCCTCAGAAAGAGAACTTGGCATTTTATGTCTAATTCAATCATTAGTAGAGACATCAGATAAATGCTTGAAATTGTTGGTGGGTTGAGTACTCCACATAGATGAGGTTCACTATTTACATGCATAAATAGTGATGGCGGAAATGGCAGTGAAGAACATAAATGAGACTCATACAAACTGAAGCACAAAGTGAACAGGAGCAATCTGAGGCTGCCTTAGCAAGGATTCCAGCCCACACCGTATTTCTGTTATATGGATATTTTATATTCATATAAAGAATATGAATCCTCCTGAGATACTGATAAATACTAAATTGATGACACCATATGAAAGTGCAGAACCTGCCCTCTTTTAAATAAAATATCTAAGAGGCCAGTTCCAGGTAAAATCCAGGAGGAGAGTCATCTGAATTTACCATGCACTTGTTTAACAAAAACAGAGGACGGTGTCTTAACTTTGCTCTTGGGTTAAAGTCAAGGTACTTTATAGAATATGTATAGAATCAGTACAGACATTCAATGTCATTTTCTTGCTCAGTGTATAGAATCAGTACAGACATTCAATGTCATTTTCTTGCTCAGTGATTTTAAAGGAATTGAGTCATTCCAGTGTGATTTTTTTCTTCCTTTTCTAAATTGTATTCTTGTCACTCTGTGAAGGCAGGCCTCTGTGTATGGCTGTTACAGTATTTTGAAAAGTGAGGTATTTCTTTAATTAGGTACAACCCAAAATATTGATGTCTTGTGCGGATCATTTAAACAGTTTTAAAACAATTTTTATGTGTATGAATGTTTTGCCTGCAAGTACACACGTGTGTGTATGTGTGTGGTGTGCAATATGTGTGTGCCTGATGTCCTCAGAGGTCAGAGAGGTTTCCAGAACCTTTAGAACTGAAGTTATAAGTTACAGATCATTGTTAACCACCATGTGAATTCTGAGAAATAAAGCCCAGGTAGTCTGCAAGAGCAGCAAGTGCTCTTAACTGCTGAGCCCTCTCTCCAGACCCCAAGTGCAGTGTTGTTTAATTCTTTTTGTTGTTTGTCACAACTGTATATATGGCGTGAAAACATTATGATTCTTTTCTTAGTTTAAATAAAACTCCAAGGTAATGGAAAAACACAACCAAACCCTTAGTATTTTAGGCTGGAGGGATACCTCAGTGGTGGAGAGCTTACCCAGCACATGCAAAGCTCTGGGTGCTATTCTCAGTACTACAAAAGAAAGCTCAAGCCCCTCAGCAGGTTTAACCTTCAGTGAACCCAAGTAGCTGCTCTGTGTGCAAATAGGATAAAGCAATACTTGTCCCAAATCTTTACCAAGAAGCCTCATGGAACTGAAGTCCCTCACCAGGCTCAGAGACTCTCTGTAGTACTCCCCTCTGTTGGCTCCCTGTGGCAACCTGTATAAATTTAAAGCCTTGGGGTTGGAACCAAACTGTCACTCACCAACAGAGCACTTGTTGATCTTGCCTAATATGCAGACTCTGGGTTTGTAGGGAGTCTCTGCAAACAGTGGGGCTGGCAGTGTGGCAATATGTGTGAGGCAAGACGGAAGTCCAGTCCAACAGAGGAGGAAGTGGCCAAATAAAAAAAAATAGAGCTTGGTGACTAGCTTTAGGAATGTAATCTAACGGTCCTTAGTAAGGCAGAGGGAATGGCTTCTCTCAATGGCAGAGAGAAGGATGGGGCTTGCTGGAGCCTTACTTGAGTGTGGCAGGTGTTACATCCATACAGTACATAAGACATTCCTTCTACACGCACTGTGAGTATAAAGGCCTCTGTGCCACACTCAAGCTGGCCAGAGTCCCTTCACCTTCAGCCAAGGTTCAGACAATTAACTATGATAATCCCTATGAGGAGCCTATAACCACTTTGGGAAATGTGCTACTTTCAACAACTCCTCTTTGAGAAATCCAATTACACACTCTTGGGTGTTCTTTTATTCTCTTCTTGAGCGCTTTTCTATTAAAGTAACTTCACGAAAATCTCCAATTCTGCTTCCTACCAGCTAGTTCAGAAATTCTTTTATGCATTGAAGCCACCAACCCAGTTTGGTCTGAATTGAGGTCCTCTAAAGATTAAGGAACCTTCTTAGGTATCAAGAATTACAGAATTGGTGCTGTATTTCTACTGTTTCATTATGGACATAGTGCTCATCTGCAAACGAGCAAACGGTAGATGCTTGCTACAGGGAGAAGCCATAATGGAATAGTGTGTAGAGTTTGAATGGAATTAATGTAGAGAGATTGGGACAACCATCTACAACCAGATAACTAAAAATGGTCTGGTTCTCAAGTAGATGAGGTGAAGGTGGGGGAAGACCAAATCCCACCTCTTTCCTATTACAGATTTTAGACCACAAGGCAAGCTTAAATGTAAGTGACAGGAAGAGGCACAGGGGAGTTTTACATTGAACTGTTAAGTTACTGGAAGTGATAAATGTGAAACTGAAGGATTTGCCCCAAACCTCCTTAAGTAATGAGTGCGTATGTTACAGGACCCTAAAAGACACGGAGAACAAAAAGCTCTCTGATGCTAACTCTCAACCAATCAAACTCAACAATTTAGTTGTTCAAAATTTTGGTTACATGTGTCTCCTAACCATCTGCTACAAGTCGAACTTCTTTCTACGTTTAACACACAGAGAGCTAGCTCTTGTCTTCACGCAGATTTCATTCTTGTTGGCTAGCCATGAGGAACGACACTAATTTAATTTCCCTTGTGACCAAAAACTGCATGTGTCAAACTTGACAACAGCCAGACAGAAAAGCTATTGAGGACTGAGCATCGGGGAAACAAGGATAGAATCTGACTTTAAAGTCAGAGAGAACTTCCCTTTGAAACTACAGACTGAAAAATGAAAGGTGATAGGCAGGTCAGCGGACTGTGAGAGGAGGAGTCTTCAAGGAAAAAGGAAGATGATGCAAAGGGTAGGAAGGAGGCTTAGCCCACTCAGTCATTGCTATGGCAGGCCTTGCCCTTCTCACTCATTCCCTCTGCCTTGCTAAAAATTTAAACAACTATTAGATTACATTCCTAAAGCTATCCACAAAAATCTATTTCCTGAAGCTGAATACCATGGTCCAGCTATCAAAATACTGAAGTCCAGTAATCAAAAGCCCCCTTGGGTTCACCTAATTAACATGCCCCGTTAAAATTAAACACCTCGTCCTATCTCGGGGTTTCTTCTTTTTCTTTTATAAATCTCCATGTGCCTATGGACCATGTCTGTCTCCTCTCTATCCAGAGGCAAGCCTTTGCCCTCTGGGACAAATAACTGTAGTGACAATTCTGGAATTTTGGTTTTTTTTTAAAAAAACACAGAAATATTATAAGAATATGTTTTCATTTTAATCCCAGTTTTGAGAGTATGAAGCTACTTCAGATTGTCTGTAGAAGCTGACTATGATTTGCCTCATGCTCTAGCAGAGGAGTGGTTTTACCACCTATAGGTAGTTTCTGAGATTTTGTGACATTTAGAATTCTGGAAACTCTTCAGAGGGTATAGAAATGCTAGAACTTCAGAGGTGTTAGTTGTGGTTGTTGGTCATTCAGGGGGCTTGGTTGTGATTTGTTACTAGTAGTGCTCAAAGAAGAAACAAAAAAGAAATTAGATTCAGGGATCTCTCTCTCCCCTCTATTTTTCTTTCTCTCCTATCTAGTGATAAGGGGTAAAACTCGGAAGATAAATAGAAAAGAACCCACAAAGTAGCAATGACCAACTACAAATACTCCTCCCTTCCCCTGTACCTTTACTATTCTCCCTCATTCTTTATGTTCTGTCTTTGCCTTTTATTCCCTTCCCTCTATCCCTCTGGGGCAAATAAATCTCCTTTGTGCTGAGAACTTGGCCCTGGGGGTCCTGAGCCAATGCTGCTCTCTTATAGGGTCCCCTTCCTACTAATTGCTCTTCCTGTCACTGTGCCAAAATATCTGGCAAAAGCACCTTAAGGGAGGAAAGGTGGATTCTGGCTCCCAGTTTCATGGTGATGAAGTGATGGTGGCTAACTTCTAGCTTTAATGGTAAGAGGCTGAGGCAAGTAGTCACACGGTGTCTTTATCATGAAGAAAAAAGAGGCTGGAAGAGTAGCTCTGTTGAGGAATACTGCTATGTGATGAGACTTTCCCTATAGAGACACAATACACATGTCAACTTACCTGAGATAGGGATCCCACAACAGACCAAAGTACAGATAGCAACAAAGTCTAACTTGGTGTTAGAGTGATATGGGTGAGAGGTTACTTATGGGAACAAAAATTACTCAAAAGAGAACTGCATCACCAGTTCACAAACTGGGAACCTAGAGCACACTAAACAACCTGCTGGCAGTTCAACAGTAACCTTGCATTGTCCTTGGTTGGGGTATCCTTTCCAAGTGATTCAGTTGGTCTAACTCTCTTCCAGGCAGCTCAGTGAGGTTGTTGCTCCCAGGTGGCTGGCTTGTTCTCAAGAGTCTTCTTTGTAGCTTGGTTTGTCTGAGTCTTTGTTTTTTTCCTGACTAGCTCCACCCCTCTTAGACTTTCAGCTTTTATTGCTTACTCTGACAGAGTGGAGCCTAGTGAATTTGGTCAGTTTCAGGAACTTCCTGAAGTTATTTGAAATTGTTTGCTTTTCTGTTGAATGAGTCTCCTTATAGGATGGAATGTTTCAATCCCAGAGGAAACTATACACAACTATAAGTTTCCCAGCATGCACAAAGCCTGGATTCACTCTACAAGCTCCACCTAAAAACTGGGCGTGGTGATACACTGGTAATCCCAGCGCTCGCTGCTTGCTGGCTAACTCTGTGGCTCATGCTCAGCTAGCTTTCTCTTACAGCCAGCAAGTGCTTATTTAGCTAACACAAATAGATGCAGACCAGGTTTTAAATAATAGGACTGACAAAATGATGGCTTTCTTTTTTCCCCCCTTAATCTTAATTGTACCAAATACACTGACAGAAATGTCAAAGGAGTTTAAAAAGCGCATTTTATGTATTTAAGGTATAGATACTATTTGCATTGTATAAAAGACAATACTGTTTGCTTTGCATGCATTAACCCTATACACCTATAATTCTACAGGTTTCTACATAACATTTCTACAAAGCTCATACCCGCAGGATATTAAGCCCTTAGGTGTATGCATCTCTAATTGCAGACGTATATGGATATATTATAAAATGTAATAACCACAAATAATAGGTATTTATTTAACCAGAATTACTAAGTCTTAGGGTTCTGTTGCTGTGAAGAGACACCATGACCACAGCAACTCTTATAAAGGAAAATATTTAATTGGGGCTGGCTTACAGTTCAAAGGTTTTGTCCGTTATCATTTCTGTGGGAAACACGGCAGCATGCAGGCAGACATGGTGCTGCAGAAGGAGTTGAGAGTTCTATTCTTGATCTGTAGGCAGCAGAAGGAGACTGACTCGCTGGAGATGGCTTCAGCATATATGAGACTTCAAAGCCCACATCCACAGTGACCCAAGGCCACACCTTTCTCCAATAAGGCCACAACTCCTAATAGTGCCATTTCCTAAGGGCCAAGCATTCAAACACATGAGTGTATGGGGCCATGCCTATTCAAAGCACCATAGTTAGTGTGGGGAAAAACCCTTAAAACAAACAAAACATTTTTTGTTTTAAAATCTCTTCATGAGACAGGATTTCACTCTGTATCCCAAGCTGACTCTGAACTTACTGTGTAGCCCCTGGGATCAATACTGAATAGATTCAGCAAGCAGTATTTATATACACACATGTTGTGCATACAAATATACATGTTACACATACACATACATTACAGTAATGATTAAAGAAGAGGGCATGATGTGAGAGGGAGTGGAGGGGACTAGGTGTTAGGTTTCAAACCTGGAACAAACGGCTGAGGTGCCTCTTTAACATATCAAAGCAGACCTTGCTTTCATGTCCTCCCTGTATCCCCTATTCCCTACTAGTTACAAGGTGTCCTAGCTGACCTACTCTGCCCACTACCCTGAACTTTCCAGCCCAGGGAGCTGGGCTGCTGTTCCCTATATAATCCAACCATTTCAGTTGCCCACTCTCTTTGTACCTTTGGACCTCCTAGCTGCTCTCTCCCCTCTCCTTTCCCCTTCATCCCTCTCCTCAAATGGCCCAGTTCAGTCTGTTCAGGTCCACTCTGCCCCTCTCCCAGATGTCCCTGCCTCTGGCTGGACTCTGCCAGATGTCCCTGCCTCTGGCTGGACTCTGCCAGATGTCCCTGCCTCTGGCTGGACTCTGCCAGATGTCACTGCCTCTGGCTGGACTCTGCCAGATGTCACTGCCTCTGGCTGTGCTCTCCTATGTATCCACAATAAACCTTTTCCTCCACCATAACTAGGATCAGTCATATCCTTTCTTTTTTTTTTTAATTAATTCATTTTTTTCATTCACTAGTGAGGAGTTTGGATGGGTGAAGAGGGGTGGAAATGATGCAAATACAGTACTCATGCACAAAATTTTCAAATTTTTTCTTTTTTATTATTATCATTTATTACAGTTTATTCACTTTATATCCCAACTGTGGCCCTCTCTCCTTCCAGTCCCTCCCTTTTCTCCCACTGTGCCTCTCCCCTAGTCCACTCACAGGGGAGGTCCTCCTCCCCTTCTATTTGACCCTAGCCTGTCAATCAGGTCTCATCAAGGCAGGTGGCATTATCTTCCTCTGTGCCTAGCAAGGCTGCACCCACCAGGGGGAGGTGATCAGAGAGCCTGTCACTGAGTTCATTCCAGAGAAAGCCTCTGTTCCCCTTACTAGGAACTCCACGTGAATACTGAGTCTATGGGATCTTAGGTCCTCTTCCTGCATTGTCCTTGGTTGGGGTATCCGTCTCTGCAGGGTCCCTAGGGCTGTTTGGTTTTGTTTGCTCTGTTGGTCTCCTTTTGGAGCTCCTGTCCCCTCCAAGTCTTTTTATCTCCCCATTCTTTCATAAAATTCCATGCCCTATGTCCAAAGTTTGGCTATGAGTCTTACCATCTGTAATGTAGAGTCTTTCAGAGGCCCTCTGTGGTAGGTTCCTGTCCTGTACCCTGTTTTCTCCCTCTTCCGATGTCTGTCCCATTTGCATTTCTGAGTGAGGATTGGTCATTTTACCCAGGGTCCTCCTTCTTGCTTAGCTTCTTTAGGTGTACAGATTTTATTATGTTTATCCTATATTATATGGCTAATATCCACTTATAAGTGAGTATATACCATGTGTGTCTTTCTGCTTCTGGGTTACCTCACTCAAGATGATCTTTTCTAGTTCCCACCATTTGCCTGCAAATTTCATGCTTTCCTTGCTGAGTAGTATTCTATTGTGTAAATATACCACAATTTCTGTATCAGTTCTTCTGTTGAGGGACATCTAGGTTGTTTCCAGCTTCTGGCTATTACGAATAAAGCTACAAATATGGTCAAGCAAATGTCTTTGTATAGTTGAGCATACTTTGGATCTATGCCTAGGAGTGGCATAGATGGAGCAAATTTTTTTTTAAATAATAAGAAAAAAACACCTTAGTTTAGCAATCTGAACTCTTTTACTCTTTTCTGACCTCTCCCCAAAATATTTCCTTTCCTATTTAGAATTTTTTCTCAAAAATTTGTTTTCACATGTGTAACTTTTAAATATTTTCCTTCTACTTGATGACTCTTTTCTACTTTTTTCTTCTTTAAATTAAAATTTGAAAAAAAAAACCTTTATAAAATTCCTGAGCTTAAATAGAATCATCCATATTCTTGATAAAATGAAATAGTTCTTAGCAATCTTATATTTTAATTAAGGCTCAGAAAGCTGCATTTGAAACATAGACGGTAATAGGCCTTGTACATTAAATATTTCACAGACATAAATATAAACATGGCTAAAATATATGTTAATAGTCTTGGAGACATTTCTGCTTTGACTTACCAACAAATTGGGTTAACTGGTCTGACACAGCTTTACCCAAGTCATAAAAACTAAAAGACATTTTGGAAGACTTAACAGTTTTAACTTAGATGAATATTTATCTATAAGCCATCTTTGTAGCATGCAAACAATATACAATCATGAACCCATGTAGACATAGTTTATGTAACATACACATTCCAACAGTCAGATCCCACACTAAAAAACTCAAACGCCTAAGATTTTATACCTTTCGTTTAGATTCATTATTTGTCAGTTTTTAAAAGTTAATGATCTGATTACTTCCTCCATAGTGCTTGCTAAGCAGTCTTTGATCTTAAATCTGTACTTCTGGAAATCTGCACTTCTGCACATCTCAAATTTACATCTCAAAGACCTGAACATTGAGAATGACAAACAAAAAGGTCCAAAGATGACAGTGGCTGTGCAGCCTCAAGGTAATCTTTTGAGATCACCAGTTGTGAGGAAGCTGCCCTTACAAATGAGGGTTTTGGGTTTGTTTGTTTGTTTGTTTGTTTGTTTGTTTACGGTGAGTTTTAAAATGTTAACTTAGGGCCTTGTAAGACAGACCAGAGGGTAAAGATACTTGACATCAAATCTAATGACCTGTATTGGATCCCCGGACACAGGAACACATGAGGCAAAAGGTGAGAACTGACTCCCAGAGGTTGTTTCCTGACCACCCTGTACCCCAGGGCTAGTGCCCACACAAATAAATAAATGAATTTTTTAAATGACCAACTAGAATGTCAGAAAGTCAGTCTGGAGCCTCCTTTCGGTAAAGTTGTTCCATCTAACTTTTCTAGCCAGATGTATCCATTCAATGAGAAAACAAGGGTCACTTTGTATACGTACAGTCTCTTTGGCCTTTCTGAAGTGTTTCTGTTTTAGCCTGTAAATCAGGTGTGGCCTGGTGCATCAAGGAAGCCCCCAGTGATACGATACACACAGGAATTCTTTATTCTGCCAAGGGCTCTTAACCACTCATACTCTTCATCTCAACTCCCTAAATCAGAAAGCAATCAAGACAAAGGGCCCTGGCACTAAGAACCTTCTGTCAAGAGGACAAGAGAGGAACCACTAAGAAAGTTTTCCTTGGATGTTGGAGGTTGGTCTGATGTGTTACTGGCTCTCATGATCTGATTATCCCTAACCTTGCTTTGTAAGCCTGCCTAAGACATACCTGATTAGTTGATTAAATGGGCTATCCCTGGGCAGGGCAGAATGGGGAGACATGGCTAAGGTTCCCAGGCTGGGAGAGGACAGGAGACTCCTGGAAGACAGACAGGTGGGAAGAGAGGAGGAAGGAAGATGCCATGATGGGTTAGTGTGGAGAAGAAACAAGTGGGCTGGGAGGAAAGACTCCAATAATGGCGTGAAAAGACCCAGATGAAGAATACAAGCAAGTACTATGGGATTATGGACAGAAGGTAGACCAGAGGAGGATGGTTAGGGTGTATGGCATTGGATGGAGTCTGGGGGTGGATGGTGAGGATACTGACACAGTGTAAGTGAAATGTATGCCTGGCCCAAGGTAAATTTGGCAATTATAAAATATAACAGGTGTCTGTGTCTTATTATTTGTGATATCGGGTTAAGTAATACTGCCGTGATAATTTTAGGGCTAATAACAAACATTAAATAGCCCAATACTTTTTTTTTACTACAACAAATGGCACCCAACTAATTTAAATATCCATGTCCTTTAAATCATACTTTATCATAATTTGGTGGTGGTGATGGCGGAGAATAAGCTCCTAGCGATACAACCAAAACTTAAAACCTAAAAATTCCCAGGTCAATTACTGTCTCTTTAAGAGAGACTCATTTTTTCCCCTTTCTTAAACATGTTCTTCCTAGGTTTAACAAAATATTGCTTCCCCGCTTTTTACTTTTTAAATTATTATTTTAATTATATTAATTGCATTTTATTCACTTTGTATCCCAGCTGTAGCCCCCTCTCTCATCCCTTCCCAAACCCTCCATCTCTCCCTCTTCTTCTCCTATGCCCCTCTCCCCAGTCCAATGATAGTGGAGGTCCTCTTCCCCTTTCATCTGACCCTAGCCTATCAGGTCAGGGTATCAAAGCAAATGCTGAGACTCACAGGCAAACTTTGGGCAGAGTGCAGGGAATCTTATGATAGAAGGGGGAGATAGAAAGACCTGGAGGGGACAGGAGCTCCACAAAGAGAGCAACAGAACCAGAAGTCTGGCCACAGGGGTCTTTTGTGAGACTGATACTCCAAACAAGGATGTGTTAGGCCCAGCAGGAGCCCAACTACCAGAGAGGCAGATGAAGAAGACTTTGGAGACCAAATCGATGCAAAGGCAAGAGGTTTATTCAAGCCATAGCTCGATGGGGCTGTCTCTGCATTCAGGTGAGAATCAGCCCCAAGGAATAAAGCCTCAGGTTTTTAAAGGAAAAAGCACAGGGAGGCAAGGGGTTACAGGTCTGGCAACATTGGAT
The DNA here is from genome assembly GCA_028658305.1 of Pachyuromys duprasi. Lineage (NCBI taxonomy): Eukaryota > Metazoa > Chordata > Mammalia > Rodentia > Muridae > Pachyuromys > Pachyuromys duprasi. The sequence goes on along the minus strand of CM053759.1, from coordinate 20,138,256 downwards.
TGATAAAGGGTCTATTTTGTGCACTGTGGCAGCCTATTTGGAGTTAATGGCAAATTGGAGTGCGCATCTGAGCAGTGGAATTCAGCCTCTTGGCCCTGGCTATACCTTAAAGTTTGCCGTCTCAGAAACTGACCCTGGCAATTCTAGAGCAAAGGGCTCTGACCCTGAGAAACTCCATGCAACCATGGTAACCAGATAGCAGGTTCTATGTAACCTTGGGTGAGCTCTCATATGCTTTGGCTAAGTAAAATTGCCTCTGTGAGAAGCTGCTTGTACCTTTCTGCTAGATCAGTGTTGGTTTTACTATTATTAAACTCACACCTCAGTCAAGATGTAGACTTGGTGTCCTTCTTTGTGTCGCCTTGTTCTCTTTCTCCCTAGCCCTCACTAAGGTGGTATCCAGGTGTTACGTCGGCCGGTGACAGGGCACCAGGTCCAGTCAGTCCTGCCTCAGACATCTGGAGGATATCTGATCTTTCCTAATATGTGCAGATTCGGCTACTGTTAAAGGTGAGAGAAGCGATTAGTACATCCTGTGGTCAAATTAGGCCATTGTTAAAGGTGGAAGAAGCGATTAGTACATCCTGTGGTCAAATTAGGCCATTGTTAAAGGTGGGGGAAGCGAGTTGCACATCCTTTGGTCTCTCTGAGAAGCCGGGCTATGTGCCTTTAGTCAAAAGGTCAGGGGCTATTTGGGAGGGGAATTAGGACCATCTGGGTCTGTTGCTAGGCAATGTTATTTTCTTCTGCAATCGGGTGGAGGTCTTTGCTTATTCATTTTCCTATGTCCATGCAAATGGCTAGTGTCAGGAGAGGCTGATACATTCTCCTGTTCTCTGGAAAAGTACTGAGAGACTTTAGTTTGACATGGGCCTATAATTCAAAAATATAGGTTATAAAGCCAGTCTGATTCTCTCCCATGGAGATAACCTAGAACCCCAGCACAGATGTAGCCCAATGGCAGCTCAGTTTCCAAGAGGGTTCCCAAGTAATAAAAACAGGGACCATCTCTGACATGAACTCCTGGACTGGCTCTTTGATCACCTCCGCCTGAGGGGGGAGCAGCCTTACCAGTCTACAGAGGAAGACAATGAAGCTAGTCCTGAAGACTCTTAAACAGGCCCAGGAGCAAAAGACCACCTACTGTGGGCAGACTGGAGACACATGGAGCAGACTTAACATAACAAAATTGGTTGTGGCTACTGTCTACCTTCTACTGGGGAGTGATACACAAGCATGGCTTCCTGCTGCTCTGGCTGGCTCAGCTCTCACAGAGCAACAGCAGGAGCCATGGCTGGAGAGGAAGAACTGGGAGGCAGACAGACCTTTAGACAGAGTTAGCCTAGAACTGCATCTAAAATTAAAAACAAACAAACAAACAAAAATGCTATGGGAGAGTGTTTGGATCCATTTTGGCTTTGTTTTGGTTGTCATAGTCATGGATCTGGTTACAATGTGTTTAATAGTGATGGCTCTTCTCCATGCCTTCTCCAAGAAAATTCAAAGACAAAGTGGGGATATTAGCTGTGATGATCCTAGGACTAATAATAAATATTAAATAGCCCAACACCCATTTCTTAAAAAATTTACTACAACACTTGAACAAAAGAAAACATAAAAGAAGACAGCAATGTCAATAAACATGCTAATGGGACCTGCACATTGTCAAGCCCAGATTCTGGTGACGGAAATGTCCTCAGAGAGCCACTGCTTCCAGGACACTATCAGGAGACCCAGGTTTACAGTCCTGCTTTCTCTCTATCTTCCAGATCCTTCTGTTGCTTGTGGAGAAGGCCTCTCATCATGAAGCACCTCTCAGTCTCCCACATAAGTTCCCTTTGGGGTCTTTATGGGATTTCCCTTCCTTACCTATAGTAAGTAACAGAAACCAAAAAGCCAACCTTCTGAGCACTCTTAAGTGATGACTGAAACGTTCTTATTCCAAAATGTTTGCTCTCCAATGATCAAGGCATATCCCTCTCTCCTACCAAGTCTGTAACCAGCCTTGCCTCAAAACTGTAATCCATTTCCTTATTAGCTCTGTGAGGGCAATAACAAGACTGAGCACTAACTGAGCAGTGATTTTTTTTTTTTAGCCAAGGACAGGGGTTGTGATAATTTATTGAAATATTGTATATTGGGACAGCAAAGGAAAACTCCACTTTGTGCTAGGCACCCGTTCTAAGATCCTGAAAGGTAAGCTTCCAGCAACTGTGACTGCTTGCCTCCTCCCCAGGATTGTAAAACTGTTATGAAATGATTAACTGCTCTCTCTGGTTTATGAAACTCTGCTTATTGCTGTGTGCAACAGGAGAAAGACTCACACAGCAGCAAATTCTACGGGAGTGACATAATTGTGACCTGCCTTTAAGAGCCCTCATCCCCTCATACGTGGGCCTCAGTTCCAAATCCGAACATGGGAACTGAGGACATCTGAAGCTTAAAAATAAAAATTCAACCAATTGCAATTTAAATAGAGTCTATGGTCTTGGAGAGTTTTCAAAATCCACACCATTTTGTGCTGAAAATTATGTTGATCATACTTCTGTAATTAACTCCCAGATTAAGAAAGTTAACATTGATTGATAACTTTTGATCAATATAGGGGAATTCTAAGTGACACTTTTCTGAAAAAGAGGGGAGACCAAGAAAATTAGTAAGTGTCCTCCTCACTCTCCTTGACTGCTGAGCACACTTGCTTGAACATACTTGAATATATTCATACATGTACATGTAACAATTGAAGCTGGAGAATGAGACAGAATGAGCCCAGAAGGGCTTAAACAAACAAAGTCTTATGAAATTAGCTTCTGGGGGTGGGGAACAGTTGGCAAAGAGGAAAACAAGGTGGACTAAATGTTCAGGTGACCCACAGCTTATTACAATACTAAAATGCATACCCTTACCAACTTGAAACTGACTGTTTTTCTGCTTTTAACTGAGATACTATCATACCAAAGTTAGGGATAAATGGTCATGATAGACATACACTTCAATAGTTTAGGGAAAAGATACATATGTCTTATGGGGATCAAGCTCGGTTACCACCGACTTTAAGGTGTTTAGAATCGCCTAGGAGACACTATCTGAGTATATCTGCGAGGGATTTACTAGAAAAGCTTCACCGGAGAAGGAAGACCTATCCTGGAAGTGTGCAGCTCCGTTTCATGGTCTGGGATCCTGATCTAAATCAGGAGGAAAAAGTGAGCGCAGCTTTGGTGCTCATCTCTCTCTGCTTCCTGACTGTGGGTACCACATAACCAGCTCCTTCATGCTTCAGCTTCCACAGCCGAGCCATTGCTACCACCGCTCCTTCCCCAGTGTGACGGACTGTGCCTCTAAACTGCAAACCCAAGTAAGCCCTTCTTTTGATTTTGTCGAGTATCTTATCAGCTTAAAGGAAAAAGTAACAAATATATATGTATATGCTTATATATGTCTGTATATGTATAAGCACAAATTCATGTCCACATATGTGTATACTATATAATATATATACACAGAGGAGAAAGAGAGAAAAATTAAAATGAAGTAAAGCATTAAAGAATGGGTATTCATCACAGCAAACTCACAGATTTGAAGACAGGTTATAAAGGTGGATTTTTGTTGTTGTTTTTGTTGTTACTGTTGTTTAGAACTGGATATTGAGATAGCTCCAGCTAGCTTTGAATTTACGGTAGCTGAGGCAAGTCTTAAACTTCTGATCATTTTGACTCCTCCTCCTAAGTGCTGGGATTATAGGTTGGTGCGCTACCATGTCTTGGTGTAAGGGCTTCTCTGTATAATTTTCTTAATATTCTTAAAGTTTGACGCTATTTTTAAAACTTAGAAAGATGAATTCATGAATGATCTGTCTTGATTATTTCTCACTGATGAGCCTCTAAAATACTGAGTCCTTATTGACATGCACCGTCTCCTCTGCTTTACCCATACAGGACCTTCCTTTTGTAGACTCCTGGGCTCTCAGGACAAATAATCATTTAAAATTGAACACCAATTAAATTGTCAACTAGAAGAGGACAGATAAGTTTTTTTTGTTTGTTTGTTTTGTTTTGTTTTTGTCGATTTAGTCAAAGTCCAGGTGTGGCGGCATGAGTCTGTGACCTCAGCTGTTCAAGAGGTGCAGGCAAAAGAACTATAGGCATGTACTACCTGGATAACATGTAGAGATTCTTCCTCTGTAGACAGAAGTTGAGGGCTGGAACAAGGAGAGGAAAGGGGAGGAGGGAAATGAACAAAGCATCCAAGAGTCCTATACTAGCAGTGTCGTCTAGAATGTGTACATATCATGGAATGGCCATATCATAAATTGGGTTGTTCAACAATGGCTTTCTGCATGCTGGAAACAACCTATTAGATGCTCAGCCCATGAGGCTGAACACCTCAGCAGTCCCAGTCTGTTATTGAAGTCCTGGATTGTCCTAGTCTTCTGTCTCTTTTGAAAGGCTGGAAAGGCTAAAGTCAGATATTAGTGGAGGATGGAGGCAGCATCAAGGAGAATACACACTCACCAGCAAGGAACAATGCCAGGCAAGTCAGCATGCGCCGGGATTTTTTGTTTGTTTGTTTGTTTGTTTGTTGGACTTTTAAATACTTGGACCACCCACTGGAAGGTTCCAGCCACTCAAGGGAAAGGGTATTTTTATAAGGTTACAGCTCTGAGGGGCAAGGTTTCCCCAATGCAAGTGTTGCAGCTCTGAAGGAAAAGGTATCCTGGTACATGGGAGCCAAAGAACACCACAAAGTCACACTGCACAATAATCTTCATGCAAGAGATTTATTGGGAAAGGCACAAGAAGGTGGCTGCCCCTGCTGCTTTGAGAAGCAGCAGGAAACTGAGCTGGAAGAAGGCTTTGTACAGGGTTTCTTGAGGGCAGAGTTTCCCAGGGAAGAGATTTCCAGGGTAGGGATTGGTGGGATTTTAAGTCCTGAGCTTGGGTTGGACCCAGGAATTGGTGGAATTTCAAGATGAAAGGTTGTTGGGTTTTTGAGCTCAGGGATTGCCAGTTTTTTGTTTTGTTTTTTTGTTTTTAGCTCAGGAATTGGTGGGTTAACAACCCAGAAGTGAGCTCAGACTTTTTTTTACCCTACACTTTTTCTTTCAGTCTTCCTGGAAATGCTCCAGATATTGGCCCAGAGGGTTGGTTGATTGCAGATCTCATCAAGTTGACCGTCAAGATTAACCACAAAGAGCCAATAGACAAGGGCTATAAACTGGTTGTGTTGTGGCTCTGCCCATCTTTTTCCCTTCTAAAAAGCAGGAGTCTCTCTCAGCCTTGCCATCTCTGGCCAAGAGCAGGGACATGGAGCGGAAGGACCTTTCTAAAGCAGAAGTTTGCTGACCACACCTTGAGAGATGAACTCCTTAGAAAGCTTAAGCTTCTGATGGCTCTTTGCATGACTTGGTTTCTCTCTCATTTCTAGCTTAGATGCTCCTCTTTACCAAATGCTGCAAGTTGTTCTGTACTAGCAATTCCTCAGAAATCACCCTGTGCCTTTTTAGAGCTTTTGTGATTCCTGGAAACCCCTCCTCCTCATCACTGATCCAATAAGCTCTTACTCATTTGTTAAGACTCAAAGCAATTGTTCTCCAAATCCAAGATATGTTTCTTGGAAGAGATTCACTTTCCCTTAAACATCAACTCTTTCTGCCTACTGTGTGACAAAGACGAGTATTGCAGAGCAGGCTTGGAAATCAAACAGGGAAGCCCACAAAATTTACATTTCTCAATATTTTCTTCAATCTTGGAAAACCATGACAGAGAAGTGGCTTGCCCAAGGCCATTTGACTAGTTGCCAGCAGAGCTGAGGCTGTAGGTCAAGGATAATTCCTCCTTTTACTGACGTCCACTGGGCATCCCCTGTATCACAAGAATCTCCTGCATTCTCTTAAATCCTAGAACTTTACAGGCCTTGCTAGGATGACAAGATTGGCAGGTTCACTGGCTTCTAGAGAAAGTGCCTGAGCAGGTACTTTGGTCTCCAGGTTTACACCTAATGCTTGGAATGGTACCAGAAATCCCTAGGATATTGCACATCAAAGACCCCACAGCATCTAGGATAAGGCATGAGTGCTGGAGTAAGACAGGTCTGGGTTTACGTTCCAAAACTGCCATTCATCAATTGTAGAACTCTAGTAAAAGTAAACTTTTCTTGTGTTAAAAAGACATGTAGATGCTTTTTTTAAATGGATGTTCAGGGAGAAAAATGTCAATCATGCAATACAAGGTCCATCATACAGTTAGGGTTTCACTAGTATGTTGTCTTCTCTTGTCCTAGACTGCTACTTTCTTCCTGGTTCAGGACGTTAGTTAATTTGTCTAACTCAACACAGATCTCTCAGCTAAAGTTCCTCCAAGTGTGAAATATGACAGAATTTTGATTTCATGATTTCTATGCCCAAATCCTTGCTTTTAATATTTTTGCTTCGATTGGTCGTCCTGCTTGTATCAGAGGATTTAGCACAAAACCTTCCCAGGGTTGTGACCTGAACAGAGGTTTTGCTCTCAGAGGAAGTAGAGGGAGGTAAAATGCAAATTGTGGTGGCTAATTTGGACTTCCCTGGGTCTGATGACTTCCAAGATGCCCCTAATATATAATTCCAGTGATGACGTTTATAGAAGGAACCAATCTTACCTCCAAAGAGTAGATATATTTAACAAACACATTTAGCAATATTCTATGTCAGGCATTGTTATATTGGGAAGCATGAAGAAGATAAATAGAAAAAAAGGAGATAGAAAAAAAGGAACTTACACAGGAGTTGGGTATACTCGCTTGAACCCAACAGATCTGGTTTCTGGTCATATCTTTGCAAAAACTAACTTCGTGGTAAGTCCCTTAAAGGTGTTAGCCTCTAAGTGTAGCTTTCTTTCAGAATGAAGTAAGAAAGCTAAAAAAGGTGAATTCTAAAATTGTTTTAATTTGGGGTTTTGCCTCTAGATTATTCTTCTTCTCCTAAAGTCAATCTATATATTCAACTACTTCCTGGAAACGCCCTTTTAGATAAACTGTAAATACTTCAACTAAATATATCTCAAGCTAACAACTAACCCAATACTCCTTGCTCCCAATTTTGCCCCCAAGTTTTCTTTACGTCTATGCCTCCTTTCCCAAAAGACTAAACTTCGGCGCTAAAGGTCATGATATTCAGGCTGTTGTCCTTCATGTCCAGCATCCAAATAGACATCATATCCTGCTGCCAGATCCAAAGGAATCTCCAGTTCCCCAGACTTCAAGAGGCAGTTCAAATATACAGAAATCAGGAAGGTTTCTGATGGTTAGATAGAAGCCAGCATTCCTCGGGAATTTGTGAAGCTGCTTCCCATCAAGCAAAAAGAGTCATTTCCCTTATCGCTTATGTGGCTCTCGTATTAACATATACCTGTAGCACTTATCATGATATCAAGGTCCACCCTGGCTTCCAGGCTCCTCCATTCCCTACTCACAAGTACTTGCTATATATTTCAAAGCCCCCTCACTAGTTCCCTGACCTTTCTGGACACCCAGCTACTAATTCCTATAATCCCGCTGTTCTCTCTGTTTTCTCTATGTCCTTCTGCTTCTCTCACTATGCTCACGTTATTCTTTCCCTTTCTCTTCTTCTCTTTCTTGTAGATAGCCTTGGCAATGTCCAGTCTGCTGGCCACACTCACTCTACTTCTTTTTGACTCTTCTCTGGACTCTTCTAGATGCCTCTGGATATTTTTCTCCCTCTTATATATAATAAAAAGCCTTCATCTTAACCATACCACGGAGTGGTCATGTCTACAGTTTCTTTACTGTGCACCATGATGCCATACAACGCGTTCCATGTGGGAGGTTTATTAAGGGAAAGGAGAGGGGGTCACAGAGCCCATCTCTGGGCATGGTGGGAGAGAGAGAGGGAGAGAGAAAGAGAGGAGGTGATACGAGTTCTCTTATAAGATGATCCAGAACATGTGCACGTGATTTTAGGTGGTCTGTGGGTCCATAGGTGGCCTCACAGATGCCTGATATCCAGTTTGTCAGGCCCCTTGGGGCTGGTCATAGAGATGCCTGTTTACAGATCCCAACACTCCTCCCTTTTTGTTTTATTAAAAAGAAAGGAGCTAGGATGGGGGTAATGGTGGGGAGGGCATAGGGGGAACCTTTGCTCTTCAAGCTACTTCCTGTTGATTAGGGATGTTGTCATTCTTAGGGTATAGCTGGTTGCCACCATCAGAGTTGATTGAAAGGTCATTGTCATCTGGTTCTGTGATCAGAGGTTGATAATCCTGTAAGAGTAACTGATTAATGGTTTGGTTAGAGAATTTTTGCATTTGTTGTTGGAGGAATGTAGAGAGGAACCTAATAAAGCAGGGTGCAAAAAGCAAAAGCAGAAAGATGAGCAGAAGAGGTGTGAGGAAGGGTGCAAGCCGTTTCCATATGGGGTTCTCGAAAGACCCAAGAGTAAGAAGCCTCAAGCTGTTCCTTTCGTTTTTGTAGATTTGTCTGGAGTTGTTGGATTTTGTCTTTTACTATACCTGACTGATTGACATAAAAACAGCATTCCTCCTGGAGGAAGAGGCAAAGGCCACCTTCTTTAGCTGTGAGGAGATCCAATCCACATCAGTTTTGAAGTACTATTGCTGCCAGTGAGTTGATCTGTCCTTGGAGAGTTAGTATTTTCTGAGCCACTTGCTGGAGGTCCTGGACGAACTGGGAAGAAAGCTGATAATAACAAGTTAGTGATCCTGTTGCTGCTGAATTTCTGCAGGTGGCCTCACAGATGCCTGATGTCTCACTTATCAGGTCCCTGGGGGCTGGCCATAGAGATGCCCATTTACCAATTCCAACAATATCTAATAATAACAATTATGAAAATCATTAGGTAAGATTTACATTTGTATATTAGGCACCCTTGGATAAAGTATTTTATTATCTATCAATTTCTATTATCCTAAACAGTTTAAGCTTAATGGTGAGTCTATAACTATCTTGTCTTCAATCCCACTGAAGAAGGAATAAATTTTACCTAAATATGCAGGAAGTGCAGACAAGCACCGTTCAGAAGTATAGAAATGACAGAGATATTTGGCTACCTGGACAGTCCTCCAAAATTTTTCCCTAATATTGAAGCATCATCTTCAGCATCTGGCTCCAAATATCTGACAGCCTTTTCTATGAAGCAGGAATTACAAAGGATTTTCCTATTTTGTCCTTGCAAAGCTCAGCAGTCAACTGTCCTACATCCACTTTGTCCTGTTTGGACAGTATTCTATCTGTAATTGACACAGACGGTCTCTCACCCAGGGGCCAGCTTGCCATCTCTGAAGGCTTTGATGCTCTTTGAAGTAGAATTGGGTGCTGCCAGAAGCAGAACTTCCTCATTGTCAAAAAAAAACTAACATAAAATTAACAAAATCTTTAAATGCCATATTCTGTAGATCTCTGGGGCGTTTGAAAACCACCTATCTCTCTTATCTGAATTGTTTATTTTTAGTTATTTTTATCTGTCAATCTAGGAAACATTTTTGTAACTAACTAGACAAATTTCTAACATAATCATGAGTTTGGTTATCTGACTGCTAATATGCATTTCTTAATTATCCTAAACAGCTGATAATAGCAGCTTTCAAAATGACTAGAACTTAACATTGCATTTTAAAAAATTACATAGGTATAATACCTTAGCATACTGTAACAAAATACAATACAAAGATCTATACCAATGTAAGATTTTGGGCTTATTAATGTTCTTTGGAATCAAAGTAGTGTCTACCCTTTTATTCATCATAATCTACCCTTTTATTCATCATTCCCAAAACCAACCCCTTTAAAACAGTAACAAACATGTATCACCAACAGAATGACCAAAATCCATCCATCCCTTCTTGGAAATGGGGCATAGTTTTCTTAAGTTGCTTCCTGCTGATTTGGGACATAGTGTTTCTTTCGAGGGGGGCAAGAATATTGGTATATTGTCCGATTTTAAGAAAGTTAGCTGTAACTTTTGCTGAGAAGTCTTTTAATGCTGAGAAAATTCAGAGCTTAACTAAAGTCCTGACTGGAACAGTCTATGGCGCTAGATGATCTAGCTAGCTGTTTTGAAATTGTCCCAGAGGCAGACTTTTAAGGAAACTGTTATTGAGGCCATCTGTGAGGTAGGATCACCTGGGCTATTTGTTTTGTCTTTTTTGGTGCCTGGTCCTCTGGCTCTGTAAAATATTAACTTTCAAAGGAATTATACATTTTTTAAAATTTTTATTTTTTAAATATTAATCACAGGTTATTTACTTTGTATCCCAGCCATAGACTCTTCCTCATTCCCTCCCAATCCACTCTCCCTCCCTCATCTCCTCCCTGCCCCTTTCCAAACCCACTGCTAGGGGAGGTCCTCCTCCCCTTCCATCTGACCCAAATTTATCAGGTATCTTCAGGACTGGCTGCAATATCCTCCTCTGTGGCCTAGCAAGGCTGCTCCTCCCTCGGGGTGGGGGGCAGATAGAGGAGCCAGTCATCGAATTCATGTCAGAAATGGATCCTGTTCCCCTTACTAGGGTACCCATTGGATACTGAGCTACCATGGGCTACATCCAAGCAGGGGTTCTAGGTTTTTTTTTTTTT
>CM053759.1:20079185-20127169 GCA_028658305.1 Pachyuromys duprasi | reverse complement strand
CGGGAAATTTCTCCAGGTAATAACTGGGTGTCCCTAGGGTTTTCCCACTTGATTTTCTCACCGTAGGAGTTCCGCTCACCTGGCACTCACAATGCTGGCGTTTTAGGTCCCAGAGTTCAGTCTCCTGGTCGCTGCGTTGTTTCTGCTCTCCTACTCCTCAGACACAGTGTTCTCTCGTGGCAGCCATCTTGGATCTCGGGGTTCTAGGTCATATCCATACATGGTGCGTGGTTGGAGCAACAGTCTCATAGAGGACCCCCATGTCCTGCTATATTTTGTCCTTGCAGCGCTCCTATCCTCTCCAGATCATACTAACTCCCCCTTTTATCAAATGATTACCTGCATTCTACCAAAGGTTTGGTTATTAGTCTTAGCATCTGCTTTGATAAGCTGCTAGGTAGAGTCTTTCAGAGGCCCTCTGTGGTAGGCTCCTGTCCTGTTTTTTATTTTCTCCTACTTCCAACATCCATCCCATTTGTCTTTCTAAGTGAGGATAGATCATCTTATCCCAGGTCCTCTTTCTTGTTTATCTTCTTTAGGTGCATATATTTTAGTATATTTATCTTATCTTATAGGACTATATAAGTGAGAATATACCATGTGTGTCTTTCTGCTCCTGGGATACCTCACTCAGGATGATCATTTCTAGATCCCACCATTTGTCTGCAAATTTCATGATTTCCTTGTTTTTAATTGCTGAGTAGTATTCCATTGTGTAAAAGTACCACAATTTCTGTATCCATTCCTCAACTGAGTGACATCTGGGTTGTTTCCAGGTTCTGGCTATTACAAATAGTGCTGCTATAAACATAATTGAGCAAATGTCCTTGTTGTGTACTTGAGCATATTTTGGATATATGCCTAGGAGTGGTATAGCTGGATATTGAGGAAGAGCTATTCCTAATTGTCCGAGAAAGAGCCAGATTGATTTCCAAAGTAGTTGTATAAGTTTACATTTCCACCAGTAATGGAGGAGGGTTCCCAATTCTTCACAACTTCTCCAGCATTTATTGTCACTTGAGTTTTTAATCTTTGCCATTCTGACGGGTGTAAGGTGAAATCTCAGGGTCATTTTGATTTGCATCTCTCTGATGGTTAAGGATGTTGAGCATCTTTTTAGGTATTTCTCTGTCATTTTATATTCCTCTATAGAGAAGTCTCTGTTTAGCTCCATACCCCATTTTTTAATTGGATTGCTTGGTTTATTGTTTTTTAATTTCTTTAGTTCTTTATATATTCTGGATATCAGCCCTCTCTCAGATATAGGGTTGGTGAAGTTTCTTTCCCAGTCTGTAGGCTGTCGTTTTGTTCTGATGACAATGTCTTTTGCTTTATAGAAGCTTTTCAGTTTCATGAGGTCTCATTTATCAATTGTTGCTCTAAGAGCCTGTGCTGTTGGTATTCTGTTCAGGAAGTTGTCTCCTGTGCCAATGAGTTCCAAGGTCTTCCCCACTTTTTCTTCTAACCGATTTAGTGTGTCTGGTTTCATGTTGAGGTCTTTGATCCACTTGGACTTCAGTTTGGAATTATACATTTTTATACTCATGTATGTATGGAACATGCACCAAGCACAGTTGAATTAAAGATGATTCTCTGCTCTCTGAGCAGGCAAGGCACTTGTTTTTCTGTATAAATTAGTTTGGACTGTCTAACCAAACTTTAAAAGAAATTTTAACTATGCCATTTAAAAGAATGACATGATAAATCCTGATGATTTTGTAGCCAAAGATTTATTGGTCATGCATAGCTAAAGTCCTGGCTGGAGACATTTTCATGTCTCAGTCAGTTTTAGGGCTGTTCCCATGTGGAGATATCAGCAAATTATGTTACCTGTCCCGTTTGGTCTTCTTGATTTCTTTCCTTCTGTCTATAGGCAAGATCTTTAGAAGGTCTCCCCCTTGTCAAATCTGATTTCCACCAATTTGGATGGGATACATAGCTTTTTGTTTTCTGTTGAGACAAGAGCATATTCTCCTCCCCAGTGCAATACATTGCCTGTCTTCCATTTTGGAATTAGACCCTTTACAAGTTGACTTAATTCAGCAGTTTTTTCTAAAATCCAGTGTATCTTAGCAGGTGTGCTACTTGTCTCATTTAATAATTTTGAAATCAAATCATTATTTAATTTAATTTGGGGAGATATTATATGTTTTATGACCATCTTTTTAAAATTATTGGTAGATCTTTTTATAATTGTTTGGCCCAAAGGATTATAAGTTATATCTGTAACATATTTCATATCATAATCCCTAATTTGTAAAGGCATTCTCCAAGACAGTCACCATCTCTAACAAATGTATAACCTTAGAACGATGCTCTCCTGAATTTAAGGCAAAATCCCAATTCTGAATATGAACTTAATGGCATGATGCATATACTTCAGTCTCCAAACTCTGCAAAATGGAGCACATAAGATGTTGTATGACTTTGTTTCAAGGCAACACTGAACAGGATCAACATTTCTACTTTAGCATATATACCTTCACCCAGTAATTGAACCTTGACAACATGCACACAATATCCAGTCTGACCATTTTGTCCTATAGCTGAAGCCTATCTATCTAGCATCTCAATGAGCTGCCATTCTGCAATTTTTAAAAAGCCTTTTCAAATGTTTTTAAAATCTGGAACTACCTCTTTTAGTGTCATTTTAAGTTCCAGTTTGGATTTCTCTGAAGGTTTCTATTTTGATTCAAAGATTCCTCCAACCTCTGTTCTATGGCCTTCAATTTAACATCTGATTTCTTAGTCTCTTCTTTCTCCAAGTCTGTCTTATTCTGAACTCTCCCAAAGAGGATATACAAAACTGCAACCATCATTGAAAAAAAAATTATTTATATGCTAAGAGAAACAAATTCAAATGGGATCCAGAAGCACTGTTGTGCCCAATTAGCGAGATCCCCAAAAGACCACCAGGAGTCAAGTCCGTTGCAAGACACACGACAATCTTTATTTATAGCTTAAGCTGGACTCTCACAGACACCAAGGCATTGGTATCCAGCTGAGAGCCCAGAGCTCAGGATTCAGGGTGATTTATAGGTCCCAGTCCCTCCCAGCATGCCCAAAGCAGGGGATTCTAACCTAGGTAGTTTTTATTGGTTAAAATATAAAAAAGGAGGCTATATTTCATAAACTGTTTGCTGTGCCAGGACCATGACCAGTTCCAGTTTTCTTTGTTCTCTTTTGCCAGGGAGTGAGGGGAAATGGTCGGCTTTGGGTTTCAGTCCTGTCCTGGACTGACAGACTACTGCTAGGGAAGAGGGGGCTATTACATCAGTCTATTATCTCCAGGAGCAAGGCCATCCAGGCCCATGTCCTGGCAACAGTGCCTCTAATGAGCATCAAGGTCAGCTCGTCCCTGCAGTTGGCTGGATCTGCCTAGAAGCAGCAAGATCAACTGGACTGATATGTTTTGAACTTTTTAGCTCAATGCCCCAAAAATTTAATTTTTAATTTTTTTGGTCTCTCACTGTGTCATTGTGTCTTCCTCCATTTTCAACATGGAAAATAATCTTCTTTAATCTCAAAACCTCTCTTCAAGGACTTTACTTTCTAAGACCCAGCTTCCCTTCTAGACCTTAGCAGTCCAGATGCTTGAGGCTTTTCAGTCTGTCTTTGGCTCCTACTTCCAGAAAAAGGCTTTTTTTTCTGCTTCTCTCATTGGATCCTGACCCTTCCCCACTCTGGGAAGTTATTGAGTCCCCAAGTGTTTGCTCCTATGGCCTCCAAGAGTCAGACCAGCAAGAGCCCCGTCCTCAAAGGGATTTAGTTTTCCTGCCTTTGCTAGGAAAGTCTGGCTTTGAGAAACTTGCTTGGATTAAAGAGACATTGTTTTTTGTTTTTTCTTGTTTTAGTAAGAGCTTTCTAAAAGAAATGACTCTCTGGGGTCTATTTCAGTTTTTCTTTTTCTGCAGCCTGCTAGAATCCTTGCTGCTCTGTGGCTGGGAGTGGGGTGTCTGTCTAATTAGGAAGCTGTGAGCTTTTGCCTTAGAAACTGCAGTTGCTCTTTTAATGAACAGAACTAAGAAACTGCTCTGGAGTTTTACTTTTTCTGTGTAAGTTTGGGCTCCATGTTGGGTGCCAAAATGTTACAGTTATTTTTATAAAAGTGTTTGTTTCTCAGTTTCTCTCTTAACCTGGCTATCACACAAATAATGTAGACTCTTTTATATTGGTTTAACAATAAGCTTCACAACACAATAATTGAGCAGTTATTTCTCTATCATTAACCCTCCAAGATAATATGGTCTCCTCCCAGCATACATCCCACAGATAATTGCATTTTGTAGCTTCCTGATCCAGCTCCTCTGCTGATGTCACCTGGACCTCTCCTCTGGCTCAATCCCCTTCTTCCTTCTCTAACTCATCCTTCCCTGACTAGCAGAAAGTCCAACCCTATTCTCTCCCCTGCTCAGTTATTGGCTGTACGCTGCTTTCTTGGTATATCAGGGGACAATTGGAGAACAGTGCTTACATAATATCAAGACAGGAGATTCTCAGAACAAGGATTGCAACCAGATATGGGAATTACAGAAATCAGCATTTCAATTACACAATAACTTTATGCCTACAACACTGGGCATATCTTGAGCATAGGAGATGTCAGTGCCTACCCCTACAGTGACACACTTCCTCCAACAAGGCCATACCTTCTAATAGTGCCACTCTCCATGGGTCAAGCATCCAAACACATGAGTCTATGGGGCCATTTCTATTCAAACCACAATGGGACTGCTTGTCTTGTCTTTTTCCCAGACCTCTGTCCCAGAGTATGACTTTCCTAGGGTTTGACAGTACCTTCCAGGAGAAGTCAATGATCTGGGATATAGAATGAATATCTGTGCAGAAATCTCCAACTGGAGGGAAAGCCAAAAAGGACAGCTGGCTCCCAAGGTGCCACATGAGCACATGGTATTTAATACCCCAAACAATGGGGGGTCTATATAATAGGGCTCAACATTCTAGTGGCCTTTATCTATATTTTATCATCAGACTTGGTAGCAATGAGTCATCCTTCTTAACAACAGTAAAACAGAAGAGATTTTTTTTTTCTGACTTGGAAAGAAGGTAATGGTTGAAATAGGTCTCAGTATGTAGCTCTAATCACTGGGAACTCTCTATGTAGATCAGACCAGCCTAGAACTTGCAATGATTCTCCTGCCTCTGCCCTCCAAATGCTGGGATAACAGGCACATGTCATCATTCGAGGCTTGAGACTTCTTAATCAGTTCACTTCTAGAAACACTTCTCAAGATAGGATCTATATCTGAGGACTTTGCTTTTATTATGTTTCTCAATAAGACAAGGCTTAGGAAAGCATTGAAGTATGATCTTTACTTCTCTGCCACACATACTGTCTTCTAAAACTTTGTATTTACACAGTCTCATGATCATCATCTATTTTTTTCCAGAAAGAAAATGAATATATATATATATATATTTTTTTTTTTCTGAGACAGGGTCTCATTAACTCGTAATGGCCTTGGTATTTATATATTGAAGAATGACCTTGCACTTCCGATTCTACTGCCTCCACCTCCAGAGTGCTTAGGATTATAGATGTAGATGAGCTCCACGGCCCCAAGTTTATATGGTGCTGAGGATCAAACCCAGGGCTTTGTGAATGCTAGCTAAGCACTTATCAACAGCTGTCTCTAGTCCTGTACATAATACTCTTTGAGACTTTTTTTTATCATAAAACTAAGCAATGGTATGTAATATATAGTTTTATGTGTGTTGTGCTAAACAAAGGAACATAAAAGTTTATGTACACAAGTTACAAATTGTATAAACTGGTAACATGACAACTCCATGGTATACTAAGTGGAAGGTTTTATTGTAGCTATGAGAGAGAGAATAGCCAGAGGCATCTGGAAGTGTCCAAAGAAGAGAGAGAAAGATGTAGACTAAACATGGCCAGGGCTGTCTGCAAGAGAGGGAACAATAGCAGGGGATAGAGAATAAAGAAAACATATATGAGAAGCAGGAGAAGAGCAGAGAGAGAACATAGTGAGAATAACAGGGTTGTAAGGAGAATGAGTAGCTAGGAGGACGGAAGCCTGTGAGCTTGAGGGAGTTTAGGATAGGGGAGATTGGACTGCCTTTTGGAGTTTGGGGAATTGGAGTTTCCTTTGGACCTAACACAAATGTGTTTCTGGAATGAGTAGTACATTGAGGCACACCCCACACACATACCCATGAGCGATCGTATGCACACACCACCCACCCATAACACTCCTTAATAAGGAGTAATTCTTGCAAAGCTTTTACTGTAGCACTTGCATCTTGACTACAAATATTATTTAAAGGGAAGATAGCTACCAGACATCTACTTATGGTGATGCATGTCTTGTCAAAAAGGTACCCCATCCCTGCTCAAAAATAGGGGCCCACTGATTTGGTCCAAAGTTGAGTCCAGGCCCAGGTCAACCCACACTGTAGGAGGATTTGTGCTGGTTCGATAAAAGCCAGCATTCCTCAGGAACTCATGAAATGAGTTTCCATCTGCCAAATGAGTCGTCTCCCTTTCCTCTGGCAAAAAGGAATATGTGTTCATTCACATATACCTGTGGCTGCATACCAAAGCCCACGCTGGTGGTCAGGATTCCTTAGTCCACAGTCTTTATTATGTTTCAAAGTTTCAAGCCTCCGGCTACCCTCCTCCCAGGGACCCCTTTGTTCTCTTGGTAACAAGTTTTTTCCCCCTGTGGTTGCTTTGTTCACCATTCTCTCTATTCTCCCACCCGACCCCATCCCCTGTCTCCTTCTCTCTACTCTATTCCTGTATTTTTCTCTTGCGATCTCATGTTTTCTGGCTATTCTACAGACAGCCTTGGCTGTGTTCAGTCTGCTTTTTTAAAAATATCTTTGCTGTGGATATTTTCTCTTTTTACGTTCAATAAAAACCTCCCCTTTAACCATATCATCGAACAGCCATTTCCGTTTCCTTAGTTTGCCCGCATATACAATACCCAGAGTCATTCATTGACTTGAAAGTTCATGGTATTGCAACAGGACAAATTGAAGGGAACCATCCCATTCCACAGAAGAGAATCTTACAGGTGTTTTATAGTTAAACTATCATTTCAGTTTTTATCCTAATGATTTTGGTGTTGACTCCAAACCCCTTCCCAGGTGAATTTTGTGAAATTAAAACAAGTATGATCAAAAATTAAGTTCATATTTCACTGTGCTTTCAATTTTCATCTGTGATTTCTATTTTTCTGCTCCTGTTCTGTACTGATACTGTTTTAGAAAAGTTTTAATCCTGTATAACAGGAATTTTAAGCACTTAATCCATAAAAAATTATCTCCTATATTCAAGTTCTTGGGTGTCCTTAGTGTTCTGCTGCTTCAGATTTATGCTGCAAATTTGCTGTGCCTTGTCATGGAGGAGCCCAGGAATCTGTCTAAATGTACCTGAAGTCTTTTACCATGTCCCTGAGATTGTCCTCTATCTTGACCTCAGGGAAGTACTTCTTGTGCATTGCTAGTTGCTGCTACTTGGAATTTTCATTTAATCGCATGTACCCTCTTCTAGAGAACAATAAATCTAATGAATATCAAATGTAAAATAGCTCCTACATGTCCAACACTACATCTGACATCTCACTTGCATGAGCATCCTTGGGTTTTCCTAACAGCTCTGGGATGTGGGCCTGCAGTCTAACCCTGTCACTCAAGAGGAAAACATGGCTTAGAATGATTACACAGTTTGTGGAAGGTGACATGATTTCTAAATATGAAAGTAGAGATTCGTGCCTGGGACTGCTGGGACAGTCCACTTACTTCCTTAAAAACAAAGAGTTGGAGGAGGTTTCCAGACTTGGAAGCAAATCATGACAAAGTTAGTTAACTGTGGAGGATGATATTTTCTTCAAAAAATGTCTTCTAAGCTTGATTATATTTTCAGTTTTAAGAAAAAAGTAGTATCCATCAGGGCTCTCCAGAGTTAAACATGTTATAGAAATGTATATAATAGATATATACACTGGCTTTTGTAATCTTGGAAGCTGAAAACTCCTATGATCCCAGTCTACAAGATGGTGACACAGCAACACCAATGGGGTAGTTCAGTTCCAACCTAAGAATCAAAGAATCTGATGGTAGAAGTCCAGTCTGAGAGTTTGCCAGGAGAGCAAGCATCCCAACTCAAGCAACAGTCAGGAAACCACGGGGCTAAATCCATACCCCTTCCATCTTTTGTCCTCTGTAGACTTTCAAAGTCTATGGTCACAGTCACTCTGTGGGCTGACTCCGCAGATTCTAACACTAATCTCATCCTGCAACACTCCCAACACAATCAGGGGGGAAAAAATGCTTAATCCACTTTCCCCATGCCATCAAACTGAGAAAAAAATGAAACATCCCAGAATGAAACTCTAATCTTTAAAGTCTTATCTATTGAGATGGCTTACCTTGTAAGAGAACCCAAAGTCAAGGCTGATTACCTGAACTCAGTTCCTGAAGCCCACATTGTAAATGGAGAGATCCAACTACAGCAAGTTACCCTTTGACCTCTACATGCATGATAATATGTATCTGCACATACATGCCACCCCCCACCACATACACTGCACACCACACACACCATACACATCACACACACATTTAATGCTGGAGCATGCCAATGATGGAAAGGAGGAAGTTCTTGGATTTCTACCATTTCACTTTATCTGTAGCTACCTCCCATGGTTTGTCTTGCTCTCAACAGAGACCCCACTTAGAATTCCTCATCGAAACTTTGCAGACCACAGTTAAGCTTGCCAAACTACCGGAGTACCCAAACTTTCCCCCTTTGCCCGTACTCATGTCAGGTCTGGTCACCTCATCAGCATGCAGGAGTCCTACTCCAGACCACATCAATGACCTGCAGGCATCTCAGGGGGATGCTGAATGACCCCACAGGTCATATGGCCACCATTTCCCCTGCTATCTCTCTCAGGAAGTAGCTGGGTGAGTAAAGACCTGAAATTTTCAGAGAGAAAGGAATGAGTTTGGCTCCTCACTGACATTTGCTGGAAGAACACTCAGAGTTTGTCAAAGAAAAGGAAATGGAAGTGTGAACTCTGTGTAGAGGGAAGAAAAGGCCAGCAGTAGTTATCCAGGTTTCTAGAGTACTTTACAATTATCTCCATGTTCATCATTTGGGTGACTCTATAGGACTATAGACTCTACAGGACTATATAGCTATAGGACTCAGTTTTGGGTAATCAGAAAGCTAGTGAGTCAGCATCCACTGTCCATGGTTCCTGAATGCCATCCTTTCCTAGAAGGAGTAACATGACAGGCATTTCCCTTTCTCTAAGGACTCTTGCCAGTAACAGGCCATACTGAAAACTGTGTGGTAAAGAGCAGCAGGAAGCACCGTAACCCTAACAAGAATGATTTTAAAAGTGCCATGGGGTCAGTCTGTGTGGTAGTGACTCTCAGTCAAATACTCTTCAATGAACATTGAGAGGCCAGCCAGTCCAGGCTGTCTCCTGGAGGGGAGGATCTATGGGCCACATTGGCTCTGGGGTCTGATGGCAGGAGTCTCAGTGAAAATGAGAGCTGTCGGGAGAGGAAGTCCACAGTGTGTCTCAATCCCCAGAGTGTGTCTGATTCTGAAGCTCTGGGGAAGGCACTGCTGTGAGACACTTTGTGACGAGAAGCTTGGAGCAGGAAACCTCAGCCCCCACAGATGAGGTAAGGGCTGGGTCAAGCTGGGCCTGGATCTGAGCCAGAGTGCTTGTCATCCAGTTTCTTACCAGCTCTCTCTTTATCATGACTGCTTCCTCTACACACACACACACACACACACACACACACACAGCCTTACAAGAAGGCTTTCTGGTTGACCGATCTGCTTAGTCCCTGTATCAGATACCTGCCCCCTCTGCTTCTCCCCTTTGAGGGCTTCCTCATCTTACCCACCAGGGCTGACACAGGGATATTTTTTTTTCCAGTGTTTTCCCCTGGCCAGTTTTAGACTCTGCAATTACGTCTCCTAGGAGATGCTCAGAATTTGGGGGAATTTTGTACTTTCATTTTGTTTCTGAGGGATTTTTTTTTCTTCTTCTTCTTCTCCAGATAAATGTGCTTATTGTGAGTCCCACGTGACTAGGTGATCTGGCCCGCCCCTCAGTGACTCCTTTCTGCCAAGATACCTTGCACAATAGAGGGCTTTTAGTTACAAATCATGTTGAAGATGGTCATTGGCTGGGAAACCAAGATGGTCAGAGGCATCAGCCCCAAATACTGGCAGCTTTGCTACTGGTAGCCATGAAGTCTCAAGAGAGAGAAAGGGCAGTACATCTTAGAAGACAGTATGCCTTTGCTTTCAAGAGTTGGATATTGAGAAGGTGGCTCAGACAGTAACGTGTTTGCCTCACAAGCTTGAGGGTCTGTGTTAGGAGCCCTGATACCTATATAAAAGCCAGGTACAGGGGGCCTGCAAGCCCAGTATGGGAAACACCTTGCCAACCAGCCAGTCTAGCTGAAATGATTGGCTCCTGGTTCAGTGAGAGATGCTGTCTAAAGCTATAAAGTGGACTACTATAAAGGAAGACACCTAACACACTGATCTCTGGACTCCATTGAGTATGCATATGTGAGTGTGCCTACACACACATTTACAACACACACACTCACAATACACACACACACACCTAATTAAAAATAAAGGATCAGAGATGGCCTTATTGTGAAGCCTATTTGAAGTTTGGGAGAGGCTGTTCTCAATACAGTCCTCCTCGCTCTCAGGGTGAGGCACTATGTAGCCAAAGGGAAGGAAGTGGTGCTTTGCCACAGATGATAGAAGCTAGAAACGGGAAACCATACATATCCAGGATTCTCCTGCTGCTCGTACCAGAAGACACACTCTACAGATAATAAGTTATTGGCCATCATGAGCCCAAAGATTGGTAAATATTCTTTCTTTGAAATGCTATGGTGAATAGAGAAAGCACAGATGTAAAGTCAGAAAATCCAGGATCTCTCTCTCTCTCTCTCTCTCTCTCTCTCTCTCTCTGTGTGTGTGTGTGTGTGTGTGTGTGTGTGTGTGTATGAGAGAGAGAGAGAGAGAGAGAGAGAGAGAGAGAGAGAGAGAGAGAGTTTGTGTGGCAACTCTTACATACCTCCATCTGTAAAATAGGGAAATCATACCAGCTCCTTATTGTTTCAAAGAGTTATAAAATAATGTATATGCAACCCCTGGACCTGCAGGGACTTCAATGAGTGGCATTCCTTTCTTTCCACTTTCTGGAGTCTTCAAGAAATAATAAATGCACTCCAGGAAAAGGCAAAACACCCTTTATCTAGAGTCTGGATTCCCCGGGTTGGCCTAGACCCAACTTTATTCCTCCACTAGCTCCATCTGCTGCCAAGGCTGCTGTGAGAATAAAATAGCATAGTGAATGTGTTGGCTCCAGAAAAATGGCATTGTGATACAGGTTTTTCAACTGTGTGTCTTTCCACTTTGGGCTGATCTGTCAACATCTGCTCTCTGCAAATGAAGGGAGCAGCCCTGCACAGAGCTGTATAAATTCTGAAAACTGAATCGACCACATCACCTGTCTTAGTTAGGATCTCTACTGCTATGGGAAGACACCCTGACCATGGCAACTCCCATAAAGGAAAACATGTAGTTGGTGCTGGTCATAGGTTCAGGTTTAGTGCATTATTGTCATGGCTGTAATGATGGTACACAGGCAGAAATGGTGCTAGAGAAGGAGCTGAAAGGTCTACATTCAGACTGGCAGCAGAAAGGGACTGTGAGCCACTGAGCCTGACTTGAGCTTCTGAAACCTCAAAGCCCAAATAATGCCACTCCCTATGAACCTGTAGGGCCTGTTCCATTCAAACCACAACATTCCACTCTCTGGCCTCCATGGGCTTGTAGCTATATCATAATGCAAAATGCACATAGTCCAACTTCAAAAGTCCCCATAGTTTATCACAATCTCAACACCATTTAAAGGTCCATGGTGCAAAGTCAGTGAGACTCATGGGAAATCTTCGAACTATATCCCCTGTAAAATCAAAATGAAAAAGCAGATCTCACTTACAAAATACAGTGGCACAGGATATACATTACCATTCCAAAAGGGAGAAGAGGGAGCATAGTGAGGAAAAACTAGACCGCTGTTCAATTCACCTACATCTAAACCATCTCTGATTTTAATAATTGCCCTGAACAGCCAACCCCTTCAGACTAACACCACAAATTACCTTGGTATCTGTCTGAAGAGAGGATGATGGGGCAAGACTGAAAACCAGCTGGGCAAACTCTCCAAATTCTGCATCTCCATGTCTGATGTCAAAATGCTTTTCAGATCTCCAACTCCTTTCAGCTTTGTTGACTACCGCATCTCTCTCTCTCTCTCTCTCTCACACACACACACACACACACACACACACACACTTTCTCTTAGCAGTCTTTCTAATGGCTCTGGCATCTCCATGGCAATCTAGGCTTCACAGCTTCACACAATGGTTTCTCTAAGCCTCTGTGCAGGGAGACCCTGACATACACCTAGCCTCAACAGCTTTTCTTAGCCACGGAGGGAGATTCCACAACCTCTTTCTTTTATCCTCAACTCTAAACTCAGAACTACATGGCTGAAGCTGCCAAGTCCTGATTCTTGCTCTGAGGCTGGAATATGGCCCTTGCTCAATTTTATCTGCCTCAGCTTTCTGGTTTTGATGTTTTCCTCCAGCCTAAGTTTGGCTATCCTGGAACTCAATCTGTAGAGCAGGCTGGCCTTGAACTCAGATATCTACCTGCCTCTGCCTCTGGAGTGCTGGGATTAAAGGTCTGCACTACCACCAGGCCCTAAGCTTTACTTTAATTTCTTTTCACTTTCTTTTAAATTCCTTTTTACAAGTTGGAAGCATGGCTGTGTGGGGTCTTGTTATGAGGTCATTACTCCCTTTACTCTATTAGCATTAGGCTTTTCCTTAATTTTTTTTATCTCTATGAGCATTGGACTTGAGTCCATTACAATTTCTTTTTTCCTCCAACAATACATTTTTTTTTTATTTTTCCTTCTTCCTTTTCATTATAGATCTGCATAAGTATGGCCACTAGTAACCAAGTGACACAGTAAACACTATCTGAAAATCTCCTTTGCCAAAGCTGTTAATCTATACTTCTTTAATTTAGCCTCAGGCAGATATTTTGGACAAGAGTAATAAACAGTCACATTCTCAGCCAAAATATCTCAAGAAAGGTCTCTAGGTCACATACTTATATTGTTCTCCTCTGAAACATCTTGATCCAGACCTCCACAGTTCAAATCACCTTCAGCACCTATGTCCCTCATGCTTCTAATTGGGCCCATTAAACCCCATTTAGAGCATTCATTTGTTTTCCTAATCCAACCTCCCAAAGTCCACATTCCTCCAAACAAAAGCATAATCAGGCCTATCACAACAATACCGCAGTCCCTGGTGCCTTCTATTTTAGTTAAGGTTCCTATCGTTGTGAAGAGATACCGTGACCACAGCAATTCTTATAAAGAAAAGCATTTAATTGGGGCTGCTTCAGAGGTTTGGTCTCTTATCATATTGGCAGGGAGAAAGCATGGCAACATTCAATCAGACATCATCCTGGGAAAAGAGCCAAGAGTTCTACTTCCAGATGGGTAGGCAGCAGGAAGACAGAGTGAGCCATTGGGCCTGGCTTGAGCTTCTGAAACTTCAAAGCCCACCCCCAGTGACTCACTTTCTGCAACAAGGCCACATGTTCTAATTCTTTCAAATAATGGCACTCACTATGAGCCTATGGGAGCCATTTTCACTCAAATTGCCACATTGCCCAAGACTACATTATCCCTGTGCCTGTTGTAACTTATCACAAGATCACAAGTTGAAACAACAGAAATCCATTCTGTCACAATTCTGGAAGCCAAAAAAAAAAAAAAAGTATGAAACTATAGTATCAAGAAGACCAGGCTCCTCTTAAAGTTCTCCAAGAGACCCTGTCTTGTCTCTTCTAGTTTCCAGTGTTCTCATGTGTTCCTTGGATGTAGTTGCATAAATCCAATTTCTGTTATGTCTTAGTTGGACCTTCCTGGTATATATATTTTTTCTTTCTTCTGAAGATACTCTCATTAAATTTAGGGACCACTTTAACCAAGTTTGTAAGATTTTATATTTCACTCAAAGTCCCTATTGC
Organism: Pachyuromys duprasi; assembly: GCA_028658305.1. Taxonomy (NCBI): domain Eukaryota; kingdom Metazoa; phylum Chordata; class Mammalia; order Rodentia; family Muridae; genus Pachyuromys; species Pachyuromys duprasi. The sequence goes on along the minus strand of CM053759.1, from coordinate 20,113,011 downwards.
AAAGAAGACCACATTCTGATATTCTGAGGAGACAAGAATTTGACTTGGGACACTATTCAATTCACCTACATCTAAACCATCTCTGATTTTAATAATTGCCCTGAACAACCAACCCCTTCAGACTAACACCATAAATTACCTTGGTATCTGTCTGAAGAGACTCCAGACCTTAGTAGTCTCCCAGATTTTAGCACAATTGACTCTATAATGGAAGTACCAGTCAGGCCACAAAATTCAGCCCATAGTAACACCTGCCAAAAATGAAAACAAAAGCCTAATCCATCATAGTCCATAGTTCTGGAAAAGTCTCTTTTTGGCTTATGTAGTTCCACTTCTGGCTGTTTTTGTTAACTGAAGTATATCAACACAGAACTCGGGTTTTGTACTTGAAAGTTCACCCTGAGAAAGGCTCAGTGCTGCACTGGGGATCCCGAATACTCAGCAGAGTCACTGGCCAGCTAATAAAGACTATTGGCTTAAACCCATATCTGAGCAGTCTTCTGTGGTGAATACCTACAACAAGGCATAAAGTAGAAAGGCCACAAGATGAGGCTAGAAATAAAGAAAACATGAATGTAAGTCTCTGAAAGAGAGGGAGGGACCTGACGTCAGTACACTGGATGGAACATGAGTTCAAATGGTGTGTGACTTGAGGACATATATCCTGATTTAATGGCCAGATGTGGTGGTGTACACCTTTAATCTCGGCACACAGAAAGCAGAGCCAGGTGAGTTTGGGACCAAGCTGGTCTACATAGTGAGTTCCAGGCCAGCTAGAACTACATAGTAAGACACTGTCTCAAAAAACAAAAACAAAAAGGAAAAAGAAAAAAGAAAAAAGAGAAAACTCTGATTTATGCCATTTGCCAATTTCTATGATGTTAATTCCATATGTGACATATTTCTAGCTCCTACAGTGATGATGCTGAGTGTGGAACAGGGAACATACCACACCAACTCACCATTATGAAGTTGGATACCAGAAGAAGAAGAAGGGAAAACAGGGAGGACAAAGGACCAGCTCTTTCTACGGTAAGGCTTTTGGGGAGGCTAAGAGTAGAGAGTACCATTGATTGCAACAATAGATTCCAAATGCACTAGCCTGGACACCAGCAAGACAGCTCCATGGTTAGGGTAATTGCTGTACAGGGCCTGGCAACTTGAATTTAATAACTGGATCCCGCGTGATGGAAGGAGAGAACTGTTGATTCCCAAGAGTTGTTCTTTAACCCCCACATGCAGAACTATGGCAAGCACACTGCTTCCTTCACACAGAGAAACCTAACCACACCTTCCAAAGTCTCCTTATGAGCCCTGATCATAGCATTTTCTAGTTTTCTGTTCATATAATATGTTCTTTCTTCCATTCCTTCTCCACCAAAACAAACAAACAAACAAACAAAAACCTTACACACAAGCTCTAAATTGAAGACAGCACAGAACTAGCTTGATTCTGCCAAGCAGTGTCTTTCAGGGAAATGGCTGTTGGTCAGTAGGTCCACTCTTGCCCACCCCATCAGTCTGTGACTAGTTCCAGGTCTTATTTGCAGAGGTGCCCGGTGAGATTATGAAATGAATCAGAAGTAAAATTCCTATCGTCTCACTGAAAGTTAGTTACAAACAGATCTTGAGCTCTGAATTCCCTAATTTGTAGGTGGTCTGTCCAAAGTCCATCTTTCCTCAGGACCCAAGAAGAGTTACCAGGCAGATCTACTCAGAGAACATGTGACGCTCATTTCCTGGAAACCACTTAGAAAAAGGAGCGTGGGGAATCACATTTCTTCCCCAAGCCAGATTTGACTGAAGTGACTACACAGTCCTTTCCCAGCTCCCATGGGTCTAGACACCTGACTTAGGCAGATTCTTAAGAACAAGTGCTGAAGTGATTTAAGTCTGATCAGATATGAGCAATCCTTGAGACTCAAGTAGAGAGAAAAAAAATACATAAAAAACACACCCAGTTGAGACAGGAAGCTGGTTCAGGAACTTAGAAGTTTAGTTGACAGCAAAGGCAGCGCTGTGATCAGAGCTTCAGCCGGGGCATCAGCGAGCAGCTGCTGAGCTCCTTGCGACTAATGGATCCCAACCGGTTCTTTTCATGGAGTGTGCTTCTGTTTCTGTCTCTGGCTTTTGAGTCGAGCTACGGATCAGGTGAGTGTTCATTTGTTTAAGGGTCTGAGTTCTGTGTTTAGAGGAATCAGCGGAGCCTCGGGGGTAGAGAAGAGAAGGGCTGGGTGTGTGGTTGAAATACCTCTTCCTTAAGGACAGTGCCTCTGCGTTTCTCCTGTGTCTTTCAAAGAGGAAGAAACATAGGAGTTCCTTGAGCCTCAGGTTCCAGGGATTAGCCCCACCAACTCAAGTTTCTATGGAAACCACAACCCGAAGGTACCTGCTACATCCATAACCAGCCTCTTGGAATAAAGGACTCAGGCTGAAGTTCTGAGTGGCTGGGTACCCTTCTGGCAAAGATCCAGGCTATGGAACAGGGCCCTGGGAGACTTGTCCTACATCCCTGCTGTGGAAAGTGACTCTCACACAAACACCAGCAGACAAAGAAGAACATGGTCCAGTGAAAAGTGAGGATGGTAGAGCGAAACAGGTAGAAGTGAAAAACCTCAGACCTTTGGCTGACAACAGACAGTGGCTGCAATGTGGTCAAGCTTTCTTCTAAGCGATGATTCCAAACCAGCAAGAGGGGAGAGAGGTTGGGATTTTTGGAGCCCAGGGTTGGTTATAGAATGTGGGAAATGCAAATCAGAAAATCTCAAGGTCAACAAAGTTCCCACAGTGGGCCTGGTTGGTAGCAAAGTGTTGAAGGATCGAGCGGGGACTTCTTTCCTATTCCGTGATTCTTTTCTTTTCCAAGGCAAGCTATTGTTTTCTGCTTATAAGGAAATGTACTGAGAGCAACAGTGCTGAGCCTTGGATCCTGGGATGACCATGTGAGTGGAATGGTCAACTCCATCTTAGGATTTAATTAGACTGTGGGAGACAGCCTAGCAGGGAGATAGCTTTAAGGAGGGGATGGGGAGAAATACTGAGGGCCAGAGCATGTTGATCTTGGGGTTTTCATGACTGAAAAATCCATCATGGACTTTTCTTAAAAAAAAAAAAAAGCCCTGAACTGTGCCAGGGATGAGGAGCCGCTTGTCTAGCCCCACTTTGAGAGCTTTAGATGGCCAAACAGAGCGTCTTCAAAGGTAGAGCTAAGCCCTTCTCATTGTATATTGTTTGAACCCCACCAATTCTGGCTTACTTGGTGACCGTAATAACCATGGGATGAACTGTTGTTCTTCTTGGCTAGCCTTGTCTGGGGCAGCTCAGGTACAGCTAGCAGATGTTCTGTTTAAGGGTGGGAGGACACTGGCTGGTGAGGGACAGCTCAGCCCCAGAGCACACACACGGGCCTCCCCAATTGGTAGCTCTTCTTTCCTTGCATCCCATCTTCTAAAATAGGTTCAATTTTTGTCAGTGTGTCTATTTTTAAATGTGTACTCTTTTGTGAAACCCCAACAAAGCCCAAATAGAACGCCTTGCAAATGAGACTTAGCAATCATCTCATAGCTGCCCAGCAAAGATGCTCTGAAAGTCGGCACCTTCCCATTTCAGCTCAGTTTTCAGTTCCCAGTCAGAAATGTGAAACGCAAAAAGCCCGCATGCTCCTTCCCAAGCAAAACAAATATTCCCAAATAACAGTCAACTTATTTAGTTACATTGACCATCACATATAAGCATATGATGTTCAAGAAGTCATACAACTTCTAGATGGTATCTTGACTTAAATCCAAGAGCCATAGTGAAGAGTTGCTATCTTTAGATAAATAACTGCAAGGTAAACTTTCATGTCTTTTTCTTTTAAGTTTTACTGAGGTCATCTGTAATTTCTTGCCCTTAAAGAAGACACACATGTTGTGCTTATGTCACAATGTTAACATGTATTAGAAAATTATATATATATATACATATATATATATATATATATATATATTTGCAATGAATACAGCCCAGGCTGGTGTTTCTGCAAACCCAGCCTCAGGTTTCTTCAGTTTATTGTGTGTGTTAATTTGCATAACAATATCATTTTTGCTGGTCTCTGGTACTGCTCACCCCCTCATCATTCCTGCCGGAACATTATGGTCTTCACCTACATAGACCATTAACTCCAATTCACAGATATTTTCATAACGTGTGCCTAATGTTTCCATGAATTCTTGAATTAGATATAAAATGCCAAGTTGACTTCTGAAGAATCCACAGGGAAGACCGAATATATTGTCACATATTGTCTAGAAATCAGCTGGTTCAGATCCTTCAATTTATTGAGAATCTTTTAAACTAGACTTTATTTTTAGAGCAATTGTGGGCTCATAGCCATATTGAGTAGAGATTTCTCACATTCCTTTATTCCTGTGTTTGCAAAACCTCATTGACTACTACATGGATATCAGTGTTCTTTCTGACTGATGACTCTCCCAAAAGGAGATGCTTTATTCCTCCATGTAGGTCCTTCACATCTCCTTCATCCATGTTGAGTAAGAGATGAGGGACAAATGCCTGGGCTCTGTTTGGTCCAAAATGGTGCAGCAATTGGCTCATTCTATACTAATATGTTGATCTAGATATTTCTTTTTAAAAAATGAATCCCATGATACAAAACCCTCACCTTTCTCTATCTACAGCATTGGAATCTAGTTCAAAGCATCAGAGACTTGGATATTTATAGACTGACTTTCAAAGATTCCAGTCAGCACTGATCTACTCAGTGTATTTGATATGACCAGGCAAGGTGAAGGGGTAGGGAGCGAAATGAGCAAAATCATAGGCCCTGACAAGCATCTGATGTAATGTCTGGCATGTGAGAGTCCACTTGAAAATTATGGTTACATAAATAATGGTAGGTAATACTATTTGCTTTGTATGAGACATTATGCAAAGTGTTTTATCGTTTAATTTCCACACCAACCCCATGAAATCATTGTCACCATCTCTAGTAGCATTACTGCTTAGTAACTGAGAAAAGATAAGCAGAGTAGATTAACAGTTTCTCTGCACTCACATGCCTGCATTCTAGACATTACAGTGAGTGAAACTGGACAAGCTTCTGTCTGAGCAGTGGGAAGACTGATACTCTGTGTTTCTGGGTCCCATGAGGAAAACTTGAATATAATATGTACAATCGAGGTACATTGTAATGAATTGTAATGAAACTAAGCAAAGTCTAGAATTTTTCAAAAGGTGAGAGACATTGATAAATTAAAGGAGAATCCAGAGGACGCATACGAAGTATTAGATGTGGAATTTGTAAAGTAGAAAGAAACATTTTTTCATTACACAGGTTTTTGTTTAACCTTTTTTTTTATTAGAAAAGAGCTGCATATGTGTTTCTAAAGCACAGAACCAAATAGATTAGAACGAAGACTCGCCTTCTTTCTGTAATCCTTGCTGTAGATAACGCAGCAAGCGTTGTCAGTTTTTTGTGTATCTTTCAAATATGTAGGTTGAATTCTACTCGAGTTGGAAAAGAGATGGAGATACAAATACAGGGCGTAAGTGATATAAAGTGCTCGGGTGGAACGGCAAGGGATCTATGGCAACCAAAAGCTTAGTGTTTGTGGCCGAGGAACGTCTATGTCCTCACCTGGAAAATAAGGAGATACACTGTTACAGAGATAAAATGGAAATCATTTTGATTTTGGAAAAAAGAAGAACTTAGACACATACTGTCATCTGTTCATTCATTCATTGGATCCATTTCGTTTTATTCATTTACTTTGACAACAAGGATTTCCTGGACCGCCGCTGTGTCCCAGGTGCATGTTAGAACAGTTGTTCTCAACCTGTGGGTCACGATCCCTCTGGGCATCATATATCAGATATCTACATTATGACGCAGAACGATAACAACATTATAGTTGTGGAGAAGCAACGAAATAATTTGATGGTTGGGAGGGGGGTTCACCACAACAGGAGGGACTGTATTAAAGGGTCGCGGCATCAGGAAGGCTGAGAACGACTGCATTAGAATATTACAGTAAATAGACATACAACAAGTGCTGAACGAGTTAAGACTGTGATGAGAGGCGTGAAAGAGTGATGCAAAGTACTGTGGAAGCATGCAGCAGGAAACCTAACCTAGTCCTGAACCCAGGGAAATCTTCCCTCACCAAAAGACCTGAAGGGTAGAGAGATTTGGCTAGACAAAAGGGGGAAGGGGAGTGTCCAGGCTTTCAGGCTATGAAATGGTGAGTGTAAATAGTCTGAACAATGAAGATCCAGCATTCTCAGCCCCATGGAATAGGGATCTCAATAGGATATTTAGGTTTAAAAACAAACCTTAGACCAGTTTTTTTTCTTCCCGAGTCTGTGTTCACCACTAGAACTGTGACCAAGAAAGAAAAAAAAAAAAGGAAAGAAAAGAATAAATAATGAAGCAAGATGCTAAAAGCATATGTAAAATATCAGAATGAAGCCAAAAATAATGTTCTGAGGTAGAATCCCACCTTGTGAAAGGGTTAGCTAAATCCTGAAAACTGCAGGCCGCTGTTCACCTGCCTGTGTGAATCACTCCACCATCAAAGTAGAATTACCCGTGAAGGAAAGTGAGTTGGTGTGAAGAGCACAAATGTTTCCTCCCAGTCTCTTCTAGTAAACAGGGCTGACTGAATCACAGGCTGTCTGGAAAACCCTCAACAGGCAGTAGGATGTTTCAGGGACAGAGACTCCACTTGAAAGGTTTTACAGCCTCACTTATGTTTCCGCTTGTGCTTGGGGGGCGATGACCTCAAGCGCCTCTCTGGACTCGGTAGTCATGGGAGCAGTTACATCATCATTCTCCACGTGTGTTTGGGTGTCAGGGTCTCTTCCTGGTGAAGTTTTGATTCCACTCCTTGTGTATGCAAACTATAAAGTCTGTCTTCATCTGCCTAGCTTCTTTTCTTTCACTCTTTCCCCTCTTACCTTCTATCAATTATTTATTTATTTATTTATTTATTTACTTATTTATTTAGCCTATTTCTTACTATAGCCGTACCTAACTTTTCTCTTTCTTCTTCCAAATCTGTACTCTGAAAGTTCAGAAAACACAGCAGGGTCATGTGATAGGAAAGCCTATATGGGAGACATTTGGGAGAGTTAAGAGTTAACAGACCTAAAATAGGTAAATTTCCCCATGCCCCACTTCTTCTCCATGTCAAAATTAGTTTAAAATGTCAGCAGTAGGTTAGCAATTCTGTTTTTAAAATCTTAGATCTCTTTCAGAAATGACATTTTAGAAGTATTCTTCAAAATGTACATACGTTCACAGTTCCATGTATGTCTCTCAGTCTTCCCTGTTTCCTTTACACATGGAAACTTGGGTTCAGGTCCCAAGAGTCAAAATGTATCTTGGGTACATGTTTACAATTAGGGTGTGAAACCATCAGAGGAGGCGTGTCATCTGGAACTGACAGTCATTCCTGAGTGTGGCTGGAAGAAAGCCTGGTGTGCTTCCCAATGTAAAACGTGCTTCGCATGTGAAAAACAGCACCAAACAACTGCAGGGAAATTAAGTCTCCGCCTTACCCGGGAAAGAGGGTGAGCACCCTGTTTTAAGGGGAAATATTAGCAATGCCCCAAAGACCAAGTTCCTTATCACCTACCCCGCTTTCCTGTGACAACCCTGCCTCAACCACACTCCTCCTGACTTTAGCCAATGTAGACTGCATTTTTTTTCTCCAAGTCACTAGTGTTTAATGAATTTGGGCTGGGTCATTTAATAGACAGTGTGGGGATTTCAGGGCACATTTATGTCAAGAATATTTTGCCCATTTTACTTAATTTTTCAGTAGCTTGTCTTTACCACAGTTGAGAAGGGGTCTTCTCTAGGCAGATCTGTTGCAGAGGCAGGTGGTTTTATTTTACTCTTTTGAATCTCTTATCAGTTAGAACAATCTGTGCTCATTTAGTCATGTGCCCCTACCATGAACATTAACTTATGGTTAAATCCAGTTATACACATGTTAGACTAAGGTAAATAAGAGTTTTTGCTAGGGTGATATGGCTTTCAGCACTTCTCAATTGAACAGATAAATACATCAATAAATATGTCAGAGCCTGCCTGTGTGAAACACTGAATCAAGTCATCAGACATAAAGAGTGCCTTGGAGCTCTTTCTCTGGAGAAGGGCTGTATTCAAGTGGGACAGACAGCAATGAAATGAGTAAATATGCACTATAACACCAGGCCATGACAGCAAGGGCAATGGGGAGCAGGGGGAGCTATCGTGGATACTCAATCAGAGGAGGCCTGTCAGAAGAGAGAACTCTCTGAGCAGGCACCTAAAATAAAGGGAGAGACTGAGCCATTCAGGTCCAGAAGGGAAGAGCTCTCCAGAGAGAAACAGCTAATGCAAAGGCCCAGAAATAGGAATGTTCACAATGAGGTTAAGGAGCAGGAAGCTACGAAGATATGTTGCTGTGAAAGCCAGAGAGGGGGTCAGGGCATGGACCTGGAGCAGTGCTATGTTTGTGGTGAACAGACTCAAGGACTGTGAGCTTTGTGAGTGCTAGAAAGCCCTGGAAGATTAAAAGCAAAAACAAATCAGGCCTGGCTTTACAGGGTCACTCTGTCCATGGTACAAATGCTGGGAGATTATTGGAAGACAGTGGTGTCGGCTCATCCGGTGGTGACAGTGGTAAGAAGGAATGGCATGGAAAGTGCTTCTGTGCCAGACCTGCTTAGAAATTAGAGCCAACAGGATTTTCTGTCAAGACTAACTGTGGAGTGTGAGAAAGCGCAGACCCAAGGATCCTGCAATGTTTTTGGCCCGAGAAACTGGATAAATGGTCACATTTGCACAGAGTTCTTTGCTAAAATTGGAGGCCATTTAAACTTCCAAGTGCCCATCTGTGTAGTCAATGGAGTCTACAGTGAAAGGGTTAATATGTAACTGTAAATGCTGCAGAGATACGTCAAATTGTGCAGCCAAATGAGAAACTGGATAGGTATAGACAGCGAAGAGAAGGAAGCCTGTGCCGGGACACAGTCTGATAATTAGAGATCTGAAAGAACAGACATTTCCTCCAAGGAAACTAAGAATGATAAAAGAACAAAATAGTAGCAAGTCAGGAATGTGTAGTATCTTGGGGACTCAATGCAGACAGTGTTTAAAGGATGGGTGATGAACTACATCATGTGTTCCTGAGAAACATGCAAGACAGTGACTTAGCTTTGTGTAACAAACAAGTGTGATCCGATGAGAATTTGGGAAGAAAACTTGTTTGGAGAGGGATAGACAGGGTCAGGAAGACATGCAAGAACCTTCCAAAAAGAAAATGAAAATGGCCAAGTGGCTGAGGATAGAGGTTTTTTTTTTCTTTTAAAGATGAAGACAATTAAATGTTTGTATGTGTGTTTTGGTGAAAGGATTCTAGAAGGCAACTGAGGATGCAGGGCTGGGTTACAGAGGTGAAACCGGAGAACACGTGAGTGTCCCTCAAAGAAGGACACCAGCCTTGGTTGGGAACACAGGCTGTCCTCCAGGTAGAGAGGTTGACTGGGATTTCCATCAATTGAAATCTGCTTTTTGTTTCTTCTATATATTTTTTTTTCAGTGAAACAAAAAGGGAGTTCACCCCTGAGAGAGGGTGTAGAAAGGTAGGCTGTGGGTTTGAGCAAAGTGGAGGTTAAATAGTTAACACTAGAACCTCTTAAAAGTGGTTTGAAAGGTTTTTGGGTTTTCGTGGCTTTTTTTTTTCAGCCTGTTCTTGTGAGTTCAGCATTTTTTTTTGAAAAAGGGGAAACAAAATAATCTGTTATCCTTACTGTTATTAATTATCTCATGGATTTTTTTTTTGAGAAGTAGGATTGTAGTTTGGCCACAAAGTGCACCTCTTCCCTAATCTTCACAGCCTTCAGACCCTTCTCTGCCTCTTATCACCTGACTTGATGCTTCTAGAGCCACGGTCCCCTGGGTGTCTTCTCACTGTTGTCCACTCTTCATCTTGTATATGGCGCGGTAGCAAGAACCTTGGCAGAGAAATTACAAACTGAGATTCTAGTCCTGTGGTTTTAAGGAAGTCATTTACATTAGTTGCTTCTGCCTTCTGTGCCTTCACTGTTAAGTCTGAGTTGAGAGAATCCTGGTGTTAAGTAATTCTAGGATTTCCATGGGAGGGTTTGTAACACTTAAGTTATGATTGGGATTCTTGCGGTACGCCTTGCAGACCATCACCTGGCGATTTGAGATAGTTCAAGGGGAGAGGAGAGTCTCAGCTTGTCATTCTCTGTGCTCACCACAATGTATTTCTCCAGGTCTTCCATCATAAGGAATTCTCTTTCCCTCCTTCCTGCAGGTGGAGGCATGATGGACTGCCCGGTGATTCTCCAGCAGCTGGGAGGTGACACATGGCTGCCCCTCACGAATGAGCATCAGATACATAAGAGCAGTAACAAAAGCATCCGCATCCTGGTCACGATGGCCATGTCCCCCGGAAGCAAAACCAACAAGAAAATACTGTCTGTTGATCTCTCCAAAGGGGGCTCTCCAGATCACCTGGAGAATGGCTACCAGTTTCTTCCGGAAACCCTGAGCCTGGGGATCCTGGGAAACAGGAGGGAGAGTGAAGGATGGTACTTTGTGAACGTGGAGGAGAATGTGTCAGTTCAGCAGTTCTGCATGCAGCTGAAGCTTTATGGTAAAAATGGGAGTTTTTTGCACTTCACACAGGAGGGCCTCGATGGCTCTCAGTCCAAGAGTTCAGGCCCTTCTCATAAGCAGAGCATCCGAAATTGGAAGCAACTTGTTTTTTTCTTCGAAACTGCGCATTGGTGGAGGCAGATTTGATTCCTGTTTTGAAAGGGAGGGACCCCACTGTGTAGGGCCCAAAAGGCTAATTTACACTTCTAATAGGCTTATTTTGCATATCAATTTTAAAAAAACTTTTTTTCCTATCAAGCTCAGCTTTTACAAAGTTTGAATATAACTGAACAAACATGACTTCTCTTACATTGTCGGGGACCCCGGGGGGCAAGTAGTTTTGAACGTGCTTACCCACACTACAGTAGAGCATTTGCCACAGAAGAAGCTCTGGGTAAAGAGAGCTGACATTCCACCCACAGGCAGTTCACCAAGCCCAGAACCATGGGGGAGGCATCCACCTACACTGTGAAAGAAACACCTTTTTTTTCTCTCTCATTTGAACCAGGATCTGACTATGTAGTTATTTCATTGTACTGTGCTGTAGAGCCCACGCCTACCCGAATCCAGCACTTTTCTGAGCCCCTTTAGCCTCTGCTCCTGTCCTTTAGGTACCTAGAATGCTCATCTGCTCTACAAGGCTTCCTGACAGTTGTGTGGGGTTTCCTTGCTCTTCCAAAGGGATCTCTTACAGCACCAGGGATGGGACAGGAAGCTCACAGCCACCAATTCATTGAAACCTTCAGCTATCTAGGAGAGAAACAGAAACATCTTGGCTTTCTCCTGTCCCAGCATTTTCCTCCTACAAACAGAGAATGCCCTCTGCTGAGAGTGTGTGGAGGCCGCATTTAAAAAAAAAATAATGTAAATATCATATAATCTGTCCTTTTGTTCTTATAAATTTACTGATGTCATCACACCTTATATAATCAGTGAGGGGAAAATGACATTTGGCTAGACTTTGTTTTGACAAATAAGTCAGTTAATAGTTCCGGAAGTCTTGTTTCAGTGATGGTTTCCTTGCTCCTCCTCCTGACAGAGCAGGTCTCCACTCCAGAGATTAAAGTGCTAAACAAAACCCAGGAGAAGGAGAATGGGAGCTGCAGCTTGATGTTAGCCTGCACAGTGAAGAAAGGGGATCATGTGGCTTACAGCTGGAGTGATGAGGCAGGCGCCCATCTGCTGAGCCCAGCCAACCGTTCCCACCTCCTGTACATCACTCTTAGCAACCAGCATCGTGACAGCATCTACAACTGCACCGCAAGCAACCCTGTCAGCAGTCGCTCTCAGGCCTTCAACCTGTGGCAGGAATGCAAGCAAGAATCCTCAGGTAAGAATCTTCAGCTGCCAGAGTGGCAGCTAGGGGTACTTCGTCAATGGCAAATCCAATACCAACTAGTTCAATAGCTCTGCTTCGACAGCCTGAGGTACTTTATATTTTCTTTATATTGTCGAAGTCACCAGGCACATTCAACAAAGGGTGCTTTCATGTTGGCCCCAGGTGATATTATATTATATTTGATTTACACCTGAGGATTAAATGGGGGGAGGGGGGAGAAAACAGAATCTGAGCCAGAACTCAGGTCTCCAAGGGCAAGAGCAAGCCTTTCTCTGTGTTTTGTGCCATGAATCCAATGTAGAAGGATATCCGGGAAAGGGAATGCAGAATGCAGATCCTAAGTCCTAAATCCTTGCTCCATTATGGTGAGACAGTTCTGTGCCATGAATAAATACTTCCCTGCTGATGCTCTACACCATCAGTAAGCACTATGCTGCAAGAGAAGGGAGTAGATACATGTGTGATCTCTGCACCTCAGCAGAGCATTGTGAATAGAAGAAATGAGACATATGAGGATGGGGCTGTGTTGTGAATGGATTGTGACTCCAATAGCCAGTTAGGGAGAATGAGGAGATAACGGCCCTCCTTTGTTGGCAAGGCACGTTTAACCGTATCGCCTCTTTGGTTCAAAATAAATTTGCCACACAGGTGTTACTACCAGCTTCATTCTACATGTGAGGAACTTGAAGTTCGTAGAATTTAAGTATCTCTCTCAACTTTCTTCAACTTCAAATAGTGAAATTAATGCCTAGACCTAAGTATTTTGAGTAGGTTTTCTCTTTTCTTAGACAGAAAGTATCATTGTTCTCTTGGAAGAGAATGCTGGTAAAGTAAGCCCATCTAACCACTAAGAAACAGAATAGACAACTGTGCTTTCACGCCAGTCTGTGTGTCTCGGTCACAGGAAGGTTCGGGAGGAGCTCTGAAAGGCATTTCTTACAACAGACATGGTCCTTTCTCAGGAAGGGAGCAAGAGTCATTCCAAGGAGATTCCCACCCACATAGACTTAGTGTCTGTGTGACACACCAGATGGGAGGGCACAGAGGAAAGGGGACCGTAGATACGTTACACCCTCAGCATAGCACTTCCTGTAGCAGAGACCTACCACCCACCCCCCAGAAGATTCTCAGATAGGAAACACCCCTGCTGTACCCCAGCATATTCCTTTGAGTTCTTTCATGCAGCTATTGCAGCCATGTCATGGAAATAGTCGATCATCTCTCTACTTTCTAAATGCGGCCCCCACACCATGTGTAGCTTCTCCTTCTGTCCAAGTTCTCTGCCCGCAGTCTCAGAGCATCCTGGCAAAACCAAGAAAACAGTGTATATCACGGGAAGCTCCCAGAATATGTTTTTTGGGGAGGAGTGGGGGGTGGTGGTGGAGGGAGGCTGTCTCTAATTACAGGAGTAAAGAGCTCAGCTTTCTCTGAAACTTTTATTCTTCACCTATTGCTGACAGCTGACAGGCATTGATTATTCACCATATACCAGCCACATGGCACGTCATTAACCCTCACAGCAATCAAATAATGTACGCGGTATCAGGATCTTCACGCTGTGAATGAAGTGAAGCGAACAAGAAAAACTGAAAGGTTTGAGTAAGATCATACAGAGCCAGTGAGAGAACCAAGATGTCTGGTGTTGAATCCTCATAGGCAGTCATGGAAGAGTGAGCGCATTTAAAATACCTTAGGAAAAAAATAATGGAAAAAAAATAGTTGTTTTCCTTGGAGACAAGGGAGAAATACCCATTGTGCCAGGCCAGCTTTCTTCCATTGTAAAAGCCTGCCTAGGGGCAGGGCAGCAAACTTTTATCCCAGCCTATCTAAACATGGGAAGCAGGGATGGGTACTTCTTTCATCTCTCAAGGTAGTTTGATAAGAATCTAACTGATGCATAGTAAAATCTTGATAAGCCATAAAAGTTACACTAAGGGCATTTGGCTCAGGACATTCTAAATGAGCACGGAAGATGATTTTACTCACTTAAGCCATCCTGAGGGTGAAGTATACATTAGTGTGACTAAGTATGAAGCAGGCTTCTGGAAGGTATGGAGGGCCACGAAACATGGTGCTCTGAGTACAATTCTATAGAGACTTCATCCAGCCAGAAAAGCTACTAGACATGAGGCAGACACTTTCCCCTCTCAAGCCTCTGTTTCATCATCTAGAAGATGAAAACGGTCAATTATTGAGGTTTCTTTCAAAGGTGACGTTTGTGATTCAGTTCATGAATATGTCAACAAGAACTGTTAATAAGGGCTGCTAGGGAGTGTTGGTTTGCTGCGAGGGGGCAGTATTAATGTCATAAACTGGATGCTTTGCACTATAGGAAATTATTGTCTTAATGTTTTAGAGGCTAGAAGTTCAAGATCAAGGTGTGGTCATGTCTGCTTTCTCTTAAGACCTCTCCTTGAGTTGCAGATGGCTTTCCTCCTGTCTTTGTATGCCTGGTGTGCCTCTCCCTTCCCTCTTTTGATACAAACAGCAGTCAAGTTAGATAAGGGCCTCACCAGTGATCTCATTTGAACTTAATTACCTTCATAACAACTTGCTCTCAAATATCACTCTGGCAAGGCGTAGCACTTCAACATATGGGCTCATAGGTGCAGCAGTTGAGACATAGCCCTACACTAACACCCTAGTTTTAATTAGATTATTTTTATAAATCTTCCATCTCTAATTGAAGTCACATTCTAAGGACTTCCAAATATGGATTTTGAGAGAATTCAATTTAACTCGTAGCTCAAGTAAAGGTTCCCCTACCTCCAAAGATGAAGAAAGTCCTTCCCACATCCAAGTCAGACACATAGGCATTTTGCAGTATGACCTTTCCTTTACACAGGGCTATGGAGGAAATTACCTAAATTACTGAAACTCCACTTTTATTAGTCTGTCGCAGTATTTCTGAACCTTCCTGATACTGAGACCCTTTAATATAGTTCCTCATGTATGTGGTGACCCCAAACCATAAAATTATTTTTGTTGATAATCCCTAAGGTAATTTTACTACTGTTATGAATCGTAATGTAAAGATCTGTGTTTTCCAATGGTTTTAGACAACTCCACAGGTTGAGAACTGCCGGTCTATCACTTTGTGTTTGCAAATATAAGTTGCTAATTTTCAAAGCACCGTGTTTACTTTGATAAAACATCTATTGCTGTTCTACCATGTTCCAGCACCATACAAGGTACTGATCACATAAAGATTCAATCTTTGTTCTTAAGAAAATAATTCTGTAAAAAGACAATTATCCTACATGGTCTATACTACACTTACATGGTCTATACTACATAGTCTGAGAGGTTATAAGATCAAAGTATGCGTAAGGTAATAAAGGGAATGAAGAGCCCTGGTTCCCGGGGATTATCATAGATGAAGCTTTGAGGAATGAGTAGATGTTATCCACACTTACTGACAAGGGAGAAGTAGAGAAGGCCAGTGCCACATTCTACATCATCCTTCAGGTGATAGGACCTGGCAGTTTAAGACAGAAAATGAGGTCCTTGCATTTGCATTTCAACAAGAAAATGAAATGGTGTAGAGAATAGACTGGGGTCAGCAAAAGGCAGAAAGAAAAAAAAACTAGTTGTAGTTATAGACAGCAATCCATCAAAATGTGCTGAGGACTAGGTCAAAGAGGGATGGCTAGGAAACAAAGACTTCTTATGTAGTGTGCACCAAGGGAAACCTCAGCCCCTGGATGAAACTGCATGCTAGGCTGAAGGTTGGTAAGACATTGCCTTCACTAAGTCAGAAGAGTTATTTTGAAGACAACTTTTCGCTTTAATTAGCAAAAACCTCAAAGTCATTCCTGGTACTTTGAGACCAAATGTAGCTTGATGTAGGCAAGTTCTTTTGATGTCAGGACTTAGCAAAAGTGAACCGTGCATGGACAAATATGTTCCTTAAAAAGAAATTTTAATGACATTTGTCTAATCTATCAGTCATATAATCATCTGTGCTTCAATTGTGAGTCAGGAATTTCTTATAATTTCAGTGCCTGTCATAATGAAGTCTCTTATGGCAAGGCCTAAACTCTGGGACCTACAACATCCTTTATCTAGGTCATGTGAAGCACGTTAATGTGGTTTGCCAGTGGATCCTGTGTGGGACTTGCTGATGTTCTTAATCAGTATGTTTTGAACATATTATGTCTGTGTGAGAATGATTGATTCAAAATCTTAAAAATTCAGCTAGAAGGGAATGCCCCTGGAAACCCACACTAAAAGGAAGAACTTTTTCAAGAAATTAGCAAAGTGCTGGCTCAGTGGAAGGAAAGGCTGACGTTGAGCTCCACAGTGTTCCCCACCTCAGTCTAGCAGAGCCTCGTCTTCATAGTCAGAGAGATGTTCTATGTCCATGGTCATGCACTCTCCAATGTCATCTCCATCTGGCAAGCCTGACGCCAAGGTGAAAGGAAAGTGGTCAGATACTTCTCATCATCTACAGCCTTATTCTGTGACCATGCATATTACAAGGAAAGCTAGGAAGTACAGTTATCAGTTGGGCAGCTGTTTGTCCAGAGCCGACTTGTACTGCCATGAAAAGATGAAAGAAATGACCTCAGGGACGTGGCTAGTTCCCTTTGCAACACTACCTAGGTGGAACAGGCTGGCGTGAGGGGTGTTTCCAGAAGGTGTGGGTTTCCATAAAATAATTTTCTTAGATGCTCCCAGACTATAACTCCTCTCCCCACCCCCAGTTCTCACTGGAAACTACCACTAAGAAGGCATCGCTTGACTGTCAACTTCTTCAAGGAGCTGTGCTCCAGGCCAGAAACCTTGCTGACAAAACCACATGAAAGACAGGAAAGAGATCCGGTACCCTCAGACCGTTATATGAGCGTCTCAGAGGCTCCTGGGATGAACTACATTTGTTTCTTGGGTTCTGTTTTGTTTTCTTTTTATCTTCCTTAAGTAATATGATTTAAGGACGTAAAGGGAGAGAAGCTTTTGTGTCGCTGTGACAACCAATTTTCAGAGACAAAAAGGGAAAGAAGCTGGCTAGCATTTTTTTCTTGGAGGTGTGGCTCTGCGCAGGTTTTCTGGTTTAACTCACAGATAATAGCAGTAGAAGGACTACAGTGCGGAGACTGAGTCAGCCCACTTACCTACCTCAAGGGCTTTCTGCAGGGTGAAAAGTATCATACCTCTGGCTCAAAAAAAAAAAAAAAGGAAGGAAGGGAAGGAAGAAAGAAAGAGAGAGCAAAAGAAAGGGAAGAAAGAAAGAAAGGAAGAAAGAAAGGAAGAAAACAAAGAAAGGAAGGAAGACAAAGAAAAGAAGAAGGAAGGAAAGATGAAGTAATGTTTCTTTGTGAATGAAGGGCTTGTGGAGTCAAGGACAACTTTTATTTGATCTCTGAGAACCACAGTCCTGAGAGACATCGCTACATGAATGACCAAAAGAGGGAGAGTTGGATCTTCTGATTTGGAATCACAGGCCATGTTGCGAGCGCCTCCGAAGGGCAAACTTTCTGGCTTCTTGTTATTACAAAGCAATGTCAAGTAGGTCATCGGTACTTCTGGGGGCATTCAGAAAGTGACCCAGCATGTCTTCTAAAGCCTTCATATGTTTAACACTTTGATAATTTTTAACAAAAGAATACATTCATATTCAATAATTTAAGTTCATCAAATGTATATGGAGTGCCTTCATGTCCTATATATGATGGAATGAGAGGGTACAAAAAAAAAAAGAATAAGCACAGAGAATACATTTAGAGAGTTTTGATCTAAGTGGGACTTCTATGACAAAGTCTTTTGCACTTTACTGGATGAAAAAGCATTATTTTAAAAGAGACTACTACTAAAATTTCTCTCTGGAGTATCCATAGCATTTAAGACATGCCTTAATGGCTGCTAAAACACCCTCCCCCACGGGATATAGATGTGGTCCAGACGCTCCAAGAAATGAGAAGATACTGCTCATACAGACCAGCGCAGCACAGGGAACAGGCACATGCCACTAATACCCGAAGTGGGGAGGCTGACCCAGGAGGGTCACAGGCTACACAGTACATTCTGGACCAGCCTAGAGGGGGAGGGGTGGTCTGAGCTTATCACGTGACATGTGAAGCTTCCTCCCAGTTCACAGCAGAGTCTGCTCCTCAAATCTTCCATAGAAGACTGAAACACACAGCTTCTCCGTACAGAGTTCTTCTATCTTGTTTCTTTTTTTTTTCCTTTGGAATTGAAATTGATGAAGGGATCAATCCTTGCACAAGAACAGTACACAGCAGTAGGAACAAGGCCTCAGAGGAACACAAGGAAAATATTTCCAGAAACTTCAGAAACTGTGGGCAGCCTGACCCCAACAAGCTACATAAGCAGCATTGTGTCCATATTTGTCTAAATCCTCTGGGTTTCAAGTCCTTGATAGTCAGTTGCTGTATAAATATCGTGATTAGGGATTAGCACCAACTGGATGAACATCGGCACCTTGGGGCCTGCTATCCAGGTGGGAAGACTGAGCTGTAACCAAATGACGGGATGCAATAGCAGCACCTCTAGGTTTCATTGAGGAGAACAGTTTTGCACTTGAGAACAAATTCATCATCTTATTCCAATCAACCATTAAGAATTAACGAAGGATGTATATGCCAAGTACTGAATGGACTGAAAAAGAATCTCTGTTAACAACAGAGATGATCTCTGGCCTCAGTTCATGGGGAACCGAGACTAGTGAAAGTGACATTCATTGATCATGTGATGGATTCTAGACTTTCCTCTGAACATTGTATGTACATTGTTGCTGTGGTTCCTCAGAACAACCCTGTGAACTAAATATTTTTATGCTCGCTTTATTGATGGTGAAATGGGCCTCAGAGGGTATGAGAAACTCTGGGATACACACTTGTTAATTAATACACATGAAGTTGAATCCACCTGTCTGGCTTCTAATTCACTTTATATTGCAAGGATAACGGCGGGAAAACACAGGTTCTAAGCTATATGACAAACGACACGTGATGCTGAAGTCTTGAGGAGAGGGCAGAATGTTCAGGAAGGTGACACTGAGGAAGGAAGAGTAGCCTGAGCAGATGTGGTGGAACAGCTGAATCGTCATCAGGAAGGGGAGTATGGTATGGAAGAAGATGCTGAAGAAACAGGTTGACCACCTAAAGGGCCTTCACTCTCCCAGGCATCAGTGGCTGCTTTCCTAGTGAGACTCCCATCTCCAGGCTCTGTCACACACCTCAAAATCTACAGTTCTCATCTTCCCAGCTGAGCTACTGACATCTTCTACAATGCTGTGCCTACTTGTTTGCTCAACGTGAAATTACTGGGTTGTGTAAACTGAACTCTATATATAGCTCCCTCAAGGTTTTTTTTTTAAGCCAATGGTTCTATAAAAATATTCACCAATATATTCATACATATCTTAAAAGATAAAAGGAAAAATCAGAGTTGATAAAGTATTTTTCAAGATGATGGCCGGATTGTCTTTCCTACCTGGCAGAAGCTGGTCATTTTTGTCCCAGGATACAGGCAGTGATTGATTTCATCCTCCTGAGAATCTGAAAAGACACAGTCCTGGTGTTACCACACTGGGAGCCTCAATCATGTGCCTATAGTTGTTGGCTTGGTGAGTAGGTCAAGGCCTGTGGAGGTGAGAAAGGTGGATTTGGCAGACAAGTCCCCCTGAGAGTCTGTAATCTGTTATTTTCCAGTTTCAGAGTCATCACCTTGGATTTTGGTCTTTTTGTAAATCTCATATGGAATTCAGAACAAATATACTCTTTGGAAAGGATGTAAATGGTTGAGTTGTCTGTTCTTAAATTAGCTTTTGTTATAGACTTTCTCGAAATGCCTATGTTAGAGGAAGAAAAAGGAGCTCACTCAAAATAGTAAGTGCTACTATTATGGTGTGCTGGCCCAATACCAATACATTTGTGAAAGAAGCTCAGACTGTTGCCTCTGCTTCTTACCTTGTACTGGGGAGTTTTCTCTCTGTGTCCCTGGTACTAACAGCAAACAAACAAACAAACAAACAAACAAAAAACATCTGACCCAATCAGACTGCTCGTTCTCAGCCATCATGTACCATTCAGAATGTCATGCAGGTTGAGTAACTCACATGCTTCCTTCCTCACTTCATGCGTTATACAAAGCCAGCTCTCTGTTTATTCATGTTTGTTTGTTCATTCATTTATTCATTTTTAAGGCAGGGGTCTCACTCCATATAACCCTTGAACTTTCAGCCCTCCTATTTCAGCCTTCTGCTTGGTGGGATTAGAGGCATGAGCCACCACACCTAGCTTTTCTCCTTTCCTGATCAAGACTGTTGAGTTTGGTATTTGGCATGGTTAAAACACGGTTTACTTGACGAAAAGAATCTGTTGTTGTAGAGAGATTCCTTATGACTACCCTATTTCGAGAGCCTGGGAAGAAGAGAACTCTTTCAAGTCCAGGAGAGCTGAGTAGCTTTGGGGATGGAGCCCTTTATCTGTTCCATGGAATTTCTGTCTATGTTCTCATCAGTTTTATAAGTGTCCAGATTGTGCCTGCAATTAATCTGCTCCTTTGTAACCCACTTAGTCCTTCCTTTCAACTTCTGATGTATACTTCAAACATTCAACAACCAGGAAATTTATACATATATATATACACTTCTGGGAAGAATGTCTTTAAACCCACTTTTCCTTCACAATCATGTTAATACAGTGTCCCTACACATTAGTGCTAATCCATGGTATTGCCATTTAGTGACATTACTTAGAAACCTAATGCTTCAAGTGGAACCCCACTCCTTGCTGACTCCCAGATAGTCTGTCTTTAGTGTTCAGCCATGTCTCCTCTCTATTGCTAGCTCTAGGCCTTGGTTCTCTTCATGATGTTTCCTTGCTTATAAAAAGGAAATAATAAAAGTACCCACCTCTTAGGATTGTTTGATTAAATACATTATTATACAAAATTTCCTATCAAAAGTACTTAGCAACCGTGTTACTGTGTTAGTGAGCCAAATATCCTGTTGATTGACACAAAGGTCTTACTCATTATTTTTCAAAGTAGTGTTTTTGGTTCAAAAGGATTTAGCACAGTGGCTGAAGAAAGCTACAAAATTTGGCTCTGTGACTTCAAGCCTCAGTTAGATTTGCTAATTTAAAATGTGACAATTGACAGGAAAAACTACTTGCGTTTCTTTTAGTTCAGGTCTGGCGGGTTCAGCATAGTTATTTGCATTGAAAGGCAATAATAGCACTATTGTTTGTATTGTTTGCACTATTTTTAAGAAGAAAAGCAGATTTCTTCCTCCCAGTTGTCTCATGAGAGTAGTTTGGGGGCATGGGGACAAGCACACGAGACCATCACATCTCTTTTACCAAAACTGGACACATAATACTTTAGAAATGTTAAAATGGAGAAGCAGGGCAAGATCTTGGCTGTGAAGAGACCAAGATAAGTTAATTTTAAACAAGTGATGGTTAAAGGGAAAATAAAGCATCTTATTTAGAAACAACTTTATGAAATTAGAAGTGTGAAACCCAGAGACAGTAAGTAAAGTGAGAGTAAGAAGGTAGACATGAAAATCTTGGTGTTCTAAAGCTAAACTCTAAAACCATGCAAACCAACATCTCCCTGGGGAGACAGATACAGAAAAAGAACATGAGGCTCAGTCTTCTCACATCTGGGTGGGGTGGGGTGGGTTTTTTTTGAGGTTTTAAATATATATTTTTAAATAAATTATACTTTATTCACTTTGTATCCCAGCTGTAGCTCCCTTCCTCTCCCCTCCCAATCCCACCCTCCCTCATCTCTTTCCATGCCCCTCTCCCAAGCCAACTGATAGGGGAGGTCCTCTTCCCCTTCCATCTGACCCTAGCCTATCAGGTCTCATCAGGACTGGCTGCATTGTCTTCCTCTGTGGACTGGTAAGGCTGCTCCTCCCTCAGGGGGAGGTGATCAAATAGCCAGCCACTGAGTTCATGTCAGAGACAGTCCCTGTTTCCATTACTAGGGAACCCATTTGGATACTGAGCTGCCATGGGCTATATCTGTGCAGGGGGTCTAGGTTATCTCCATGCATGATCCTTGTTTGGAGTATCAGTCTAAGAAAAGACCCCTGTGCCCAGATTTTTTTGGTCTGTTACTCTCTTTGTGGAGCTCCTGTCCCCTCCATGTCTTTCTATCTCCCCTTTCTTTCATAAGATTCTCTGCACTCTGTCCAAAGTTTGGCTGTGAGTCTCAGCATTTGCTTTGATACCTTGCTGGATAGAGTCTTTCAAAGGCCTTCTGTGGTAGGATCCCATTCTATTCCCTGTTTTCTTCCTCTTCCAATGTCCATCCCGTTTGCCTTTCTGAGTGAAGATTCATCTTACCTAGGGTCCTCCTTCTTGCTTAGCTTCTTTAGGTGTACAGATTTTAGTATGTTTATCCTATATGAGGACATTTGCTCAACCATGTTCGTAGCAGCTTTATTTGTAATAACCAGAATCTGGAAACAACCCAGATGTCCCTCAACTGAAGAATGGATACAGAAATTGTGGTACATTTACACAATGGAATATTACTTAGCAATTAAAAACAAGGAGATCATGAAATTTGCAGGCAAATGGTAGGAACTAAAAAAGATCACTCTGAGTGAGGTATCCCCGAAGCAGGAAGACACACATGGTATATACTCACTCATAAGTGGGCGGGGTGTTTTTAAATCCACAGTGCCTTTGAAATTGTCCTTTTGACTTTTCTTTCAGAATCAAGCTCTCGGATACCATATGTTGCTGTACCGGTAGGGGTCATTATAATCATCGTCCTGGTTTCCACTGCTATAATGCTAAAAAGACAAGGTAGGGCATGTTACAAGAAGGGAATGCCTCCCAGGGATACATGGAATAGATTTTCTACAAGCACAGACTCTTGTATACATACAGATCTTTGATGCTCTCACTGTAAGCATGGACTCAGTCTCATCACCTTCACTTTCTGGCTGGGGGCCCCTGTGAAAAATACTAAATAAATGCAACTTGAGCGCTTGCCCAGTTCAGCTCAGTTCTAGTCTGTTGAGCTTCTATGTTAACGGAATCAGTAGAGGAAGGCCACAAGTGCCTAATATAGAAGACATTGTGCAGATAATTTAAACAGAGCACTGAAGTTTGGCTTGTACAGAGGCTAAAGGAATCAAAACAGGAGGCATACTATACTGATATTTACTAGAGAAGAGAATTCAGAGAACTCTTGGATCCATGAAACATGTCCCAGGGTAAACTAAAAGTAGTAAGGCTGTGATTCTGAGTTTAAATGCTTGGTATTTCTTCGAAACTGTCCTGTGATTCACCATCTCAGGGCAATGTGCTCCCTCAGCCTGACTAGTTACCACTCACCCATCTGGATCAACGCACGGATGTCGTGGCTCGCCTTCCCTTAAGGAGGGCAGCACAACATGGTTCTTGTCAGATCAATGTCATCCACGTACAGTCTTCTTAGAAAAACCTTACCTCAGTATGTTCATGTTGGTTTTGCTTATAAGCTGTCGATCACAGCACACATGCCTGCCTCTTTCTCATTTCCTCCATTAAAGAGCTCACTGAGATGGTGGGGGAGGGGCACGCTATTCAGCTAAAACTTCCAATGAGAACTAAGGGTCTGAGAGTGGATCCACTTAGCTTTCACTGTAGGAAAACAGTGACAGATTCAGGAGCTAAGAAAGCAGATGGAGTTCTTCATCTAGCCGAGCTGGCAAAGGTGTGCTAGCCTTTCACACACATCCCTCATTGCATTCTGCTGAGCACATGGCTGAGCCCTGGGGGAGCAGTACTTCCCTTCCTCCCAAAGCCCACTCCCACCACCCTCAAAACACATACCCAGCTCTTCCAGGCACCATTTATGCCTTGTAATCCAGAGCCATACAAACCCGTGCCCAAATCTACATTTAGTTGCTACCCACTCCCCAAAACACTGCTCAAGAGATTTTGTTGGCAGTGTCTGGCAGTGTCTTTTCCAAAATGCTGCCTGACTCTGAAGAGTTTTAAGTTGGTTCTGGCAAGCTCATCTCAGGAGAATACAGCAGTTAAGAGTGTGGGCATTGGGCAGTGTGCAGTGAGGCCAGCTGTAGTAACTGCTGCTTGCAAGTCTGAGGCAGGAAGATCATCCCAGCCTGTGGATTCTGAAGCAGCCCTGAGCTACATAGTGAGATCCTGTCCCAAAATAAACAAATGAAAACATGGGGGTTTGGCCTTAGACAACACTTGAATGCAGACTTTGCCACCGGGGAGCTGTGTAATCAAGCAAAGTGCTTATTATCTGCAAAGCAAGGATATTATGCCCTTTGTGGTATTGCTGTGGCAATAGACAAACCAATACACAGAAAGCACCACACAGTGGTTTTCCTGGATGATGCAGAAGTATACACGCACATCTATACACAGATATATCTCTTGATGTCAGTAGATAAAGCTTTAAGTCTTAAGGCCAGCAAAGGACTATACTGGAAGGTTTTAGAAATGGTACTTACAGCAGGTGTAAAGTACTTGAAGTTACGGTCACATGAGGAAACTTCTTAGGCCAGGCAGCAGTGGTGCACACCCTTAATCCCAGCACTTCAGAGGCAGAGGCAGGCAGATCTCTGAGGTCAAGGCCAGCTTGATCTACAGAGTCAGTTCTATAACAGCCAGGGCTACACAGAGAAACCCTGTCTCAAAAAACAAAAATAAACAAAGAAGCAAAAAAAGACAACTTCTTCCTTCATGTGAGAGCTCAAGAAAACAACAATGGTTTATGTTCTGTTTTTACAACTACAGTATGTAGAAAGCCCCACTGAGATGTCTTAATCTGTTCAGTTCCACATCACAAATGCTACTGCTAGTTTTAAGGCTATGGTCTAGGGCTTGGATCTTTTCCATTACATCCTAAGATCTGGCTAACTCAGAGTCAAGCTGAGCTGGCTGCTGAAAATCTGTTTTTGTACTGAGAGAGAAGTAAGGGAGTGAGAGAGGAAGGAGAGGAGGGAGAGAGAGATGGAGGGAGGGAGCAGAGAGAAAGAGGTTCTAAATCTTCTGGATCCAGTGGTCCTTTTGATTATCTGGGACTGTCCTACCAATTCTAAATTTCATCCTGATCTGGCCTGTAAATTGAGAGCCCCTAAAGACTTGAGTCCATTCTAAATTTGTGTCCCTGACCACACCTAGGAGAGGGCTGGGCAAGCAGGTATCTCTTTGCAAACTCTAGAGGATTGAAATGAAAGAATATCTCATAGAACTACTTTGCACCCTTCTCCTACCCCCAACCATTTCTGAGAACCTATGAGCCCTACCCTCCAATCCTTTCTCTTCCTCTCTCTCTCTGTCTCTGCTATCTGTGGCTCTCTGTTTCTCTGTGTATCTCTTTCTCTCTCTCTGCCTATCTGTCTGTCTCTGTCTCTTTCTGTATTTGTCTGTGTCTGTGAGTCTGTGTGTCTGTGTGTGTATGTGTCTTTCTTTCTTTCTCTAACACACAAACACACCCCAGTGAGATTAGAACTCTCAAGCATGCTATGCCACAGAGAAAAATCACCCACTGATTTCGTTAGAATTCCTTGAACTTCCCTGTGTCTGCCCATAATTTCCTCTCAAAGAACCACACCCTCAGTAGCATTTCCCATTTATCACATCACAGACTTGGCATTTCTCCTCCAGACTGAAGTGCACCTCTTGGAGCTATTCTCTCAGTGATGTGTTCTCAGCTTCTGAAGAGGATAAATTAATTGACATTAGTAAATTTACCCAAAAGACTATGGCTTCTTCTGGTCTCAGCTTCCGTGCTCGGCCTAGATCTTGCAACAGCCCCCTGTAAGTCCTCTATGGGTCAGGCTCCTGCCTTTCCACATGCTCACTGGTGCATGGTGCATGCAAGGGGAGCGGTTCAGTGTTAGTTAGAAAAAGCACACGTTCGATGAAAAGCCTCTGAACACATTTTAAGTGAAGAGGTCAGTTTATAGCGATATGTGAGGAGAATGGCACCATTTGTGTAAAAAGAGAGACAAACCTATGAACTATATCTAGAACTGCACCATCCAGTATTTAATTGAGCTACTACTAAGTAAGCAGTTCCTCCGTTTTGCCAGTCACACAGTTCAAGTACTCGCTTGCCACTTGTGGCCACTGCTCTATGCAGAAGGAATATTTATGTCTTCACAGAAAGTACGATATTGCCAAAAGATAGACATTCAGAAAACTTTTTAAATTGGTTACTTCTGAGAATGAAATAGGGTTGGTTAATGAGGGAGGGGGAGTTACAGGTTCTAGTCTGGTACATTTCTAGCCAACTTAAGTTTTACGATGAGGAGTTTCTTTATAATTTAAAGAGAAAAACTTAAATGTCAGCTGAAAATTAAAATGCTTTACAACTCGTGAGTTTACGGGGGACCCTAGGCCCTGAGCTAGTTTTCTAGATTGTGAGCAAGAGAGTGACGCTGCTGAATTGTTTTTCAGACACTTCCAAGAGGATCTTCCCACCGATAACACCATCCCACACACGCACGGCAAGCCCTCCAGAAACAGGCCGACGAGAAAGCTGTGAGTGAAGCGAGATGCCGCCAGCTGGAGAATAAAAGACATGCCATAAATAACAAGCTGTGACCTCAGAAAACCTAGAACCCTATTAGCAGAGCAGATCCACACGAAAGTAAAGATGAAAGTAACTGAATGTCACGGCGATGAAAAGGCACCCGTACATAGCCCAGAGTCATGGCTCATGGCGTCTCCTCCAAGCCTGCCACTTGGGAGGCTGAGGCGAGGAGAATTTTGAGTTTGAAGCCTGCTTGGGCTTTAGAGTGAGATCCTGTTTTGCTGCGGGGGGTGTGGTAGGGGCCGGGAAGAAGGGGAGGAGGAGGTGAGAGGAAGGGATATACAGAGGCGTTGAGGGGAAAATGTTTGGCGCATTTTAGACATTTGCTATCTGCTAGTATAACTGGTGTAGATGTTCTGCAAGCATCATCTTATTTAATTTCTACAATAATCCTATGAGACAGGCATTGCAAATCCCATCCGATAGGGAGGGACACAGGCCTAGACAGACCAAGCAGCCGATCCAGTGCTACAAACGAACGAGCAGAGGTTGGGAACTAGTGCCTTGTTCCTGTGGCGGTGCTGGGGAAGGTGACTACAGTGTGGACGGGACTGAGCTGGCGGCTCACACTGAGGGCCAGACGGAGATAACCACTGCGTTTCTCTCTTTCCAGGTAAAACAAAGCCCTGCCAGCCACCAGTGGAAGAAAAGGGCCTTACTATTTATGCCCAAGTGCAGAAATCAGGGGTAAGTTCTATGCTGTCCTTGGGGTGTGTCTGTCATATTTCCACACGATTCCTGACTAGAGGGCCTTGCACACATCCATGGTTATGCAAGGTTCTAGAGTAGATGAAGTTAGGAAAGCAGAAAAGTCAAGAACAGGAGCTCCCCTAAAAGTTGTTAAGCCGGCGTCACCGGATCTCTGTATGGTTTGAAACAGAAGAAAACCCTGGGCGATCTGGTTGCCTGCTTCTCCCTAATAACAAGGTGGAGCTGTACACACAAGACCTTGAGTACTTTGTGGCGTTCTAGGAGTCTACACTGCATGTCCTCTGACTTCCTTCTTGAAGCGTGCAGGTTTGAGGAAAGAGGGAAAGGCGTGGAAAAGCTATTGTGTGGCACACTGGCCTGATCCTAAAAACAACATCTGCAAAGTACTGGCAGTACCAGAAAGGGGGGATCTTGACAATTCTAGTCAGAGGGGGTTCTGACGTGTTGAATGAGGAGGAAGGAAAATAAAACTGAGGTAACATGGCCACTGAACTAAGAAAGGAGTGATGGGAAAACATGAATATGATGGAGTCAGGGTACAGATATGTTAGCGCTAACAGACAGGGAGTCTATAGGATCCTTTTCAGACAGACACTGCGGTTTTCCAGACATTTGTTTTGAGCCAGAATCTGGCCATCTAGGAGGTGGTAGGGGTATATCCTTGAATAAAGGTGATGAAGATAAAGATAATTGGGTAATAACACAATACATCCCTTTCTGAGGACCAGGAGGCAGTCCCGGGCTGCCTGCTGATGGCCTGCTGGGCTTAGTCACCACCCAAAGACCCCTATTGAGAACAAACCTCCATTTAAAACCATGAGGGCCCCAACGGTACCCTCTCACCCAAATGTGTGCCTAGCTGAGGCTGAATGTATCCTTTAGAATCAGCTTCTCACGTATTACAAAAAATTTTTAAAAAAATTAAAAAAACAAGGAGTTCATTAAGCCTACTGACCTACTTGAGAAGACAATACTTCTTTCCGTTTGTGTCCTCCGCCCTAAAACGCCACCCACTCGGCCAGGTCCTCCCGAACACCTCTGCATCACAACTCCGTCTCCTCCCCAGAGAAAATCACCGTCCTGCCTTCTAGAAATATGAATCATATTTTTTTTCTTTTCTTGGCCCTCACAAAAAAGAATCCATCAGTATTTTTTTCCTTGGATCTGGTTATAAATTCATGCACATCTTTGAAATCAGGATGCACACATGCGCATTGGTGTATCAGCTCTCAGTGTGTGGATGTGCTATTTGAGAATATATTTGTTTAGCTGACTATTAATGGGCATCTGCGTTATATCCTGTTTGAAGTCATTATGAAAATTACAGTTATGAGATTCATATGAATATGTCTATATATTTTTGGCAGGCACATACCTAGAAGTAGATTTGCTGAATGATAGAGCATTTGAATTCTCCAGTTGACTGGTTAAGACCAAATTGTTCTTCAAACTGGGTGTCAGTTTACTTCTCCAATAAATGAGTTTTAAAAGTTGTACACACTATCCAGAATTTGTTACTTTTAGCCCTCCAGTTGGGGGTCTTACCATAGCTTTGTTTTCTAAATAAGTAACAACTTTTCATATGTTTGTTACCATATTAAAATCATCTGACTTTCAAATCTCTCCCATTTTCCTTTGAATTTTAGGCCTTTAAAAAAAATTAGTGTAAACCAAAAGACCATTTTAGAAATGAGCCCTTTAGAGGTTAAATCCGTATCTTCTCCGGTAGGTCTTGCTGAGAATTACAAAGGCGAGCCCCACATGATAGGTTTGTTTTTTTTTTTTTCCCAGTTGGTTTCTGGGTCAAATTGGTCTGTCATCCTCCTTCACCCTCAGTGACTTTGTGAGGTTTTGATTATCACGATTACGCTAACCTTAGAAACGGTTGGAGGCTTGTATTCTTTCCCTCAAGCCGCCCAAGCAAATCATTACAAACTCAGTGGTTTAAACAACCAGAATTTAGTTTACATCAGTTCTGGAGAATTACAGATCCAAAATGACACTGATATATGGCAGGACCACCAGCCCTCTGGAATCTGTTGAGAGTATCCTTTGCCTCAGTGTGATCTAATGGTTCCAAATGTTTGGATCCATATTTCCCCCTGTATATATTTGGTAGAACTTATTGGTGAGAGTCTCTGAGATTGTAGTTTCTTTGACGGAGACTTTTTAAAATTATATTTTTATTATTCCACTTTATTCTCTGTCGCATTAGTAATTAAGTATTTTCTCTATTTTTTAGTGATACCCCAGAAAGTATAAAATACATCCCTGACTTCTTAACACACATTTGTTTCTTTTATTTTATTGTACTCCAGTACAATATTTTAACTACACTATAATTTTGCATTTTGATTTATGTTTTATATGTATTTAAATATAATACCTTATCATTGCTTTTTATATTAATATGTACAAACTTACCCACATCCTTACAGTTTTCTTCGTTTTATTTATCATGCTTATATGATTACATCATTATACAAATAATAACAGAAATTTATTCAAAAATTAGCATTTCTTTTATTTTCACCATAATCACTGTACAAAATCTTTATGAAGAACTTAATAACAGCCTGCTGTCATGGTGAATGCCTTTAATTCCATAAGGCTGAGGCCGGCGGATCTCTGAGTTTGAGGCCAGCTTGGTCTACATATCAAGTTCCAGCCCAGCCAAGGCTACACAGTGAAACCCAGTCTCAAAAAAGCAAAACATAATAATATAGAAAACTAATCAACTGTTGGCCCCCTGGTAGGATAAGCACCCCAGAGCCCATCATGGCTCCTGCTTTACAGTTTTCCCAAGGGCTCCCATCCACAAAGAATACGCAGAAATATGTTACACACCTGATGTTGCTCCAGTGTGAGATTCCTGGAGACCCTAACCGAAGACTCAGAAACAAAAATGTGGGGCATTGCTAAAATTGTGTTTGAAGTGACTCCTTATACCTAGATAAAAATCCTAAAGAGAAATTCAACAACATAGTCGCAGTACAGCTCGGGGTGATTTTTAGTACAGTCTTTTTATTGTAAAATTTTCCAAGCGAATACAGAGAGTTTAAGTTATCTAATCCACCCTTTATCCCTACATTTAGGCCGAGTCACACTAAAATTCTCCCAGCCAACGAGAGAAGCGACGAGTCCATCTGTGAATACAAGTTGATTAATGAACTTTCACCTCTCTCACCCATCTCATCCCTAGTCAGAAATTCTCACTAAATTAATTTTTCCCCCAAACTGTGGTATCTAAGAAATGTATGGCAACTTTGACAAACTTTCGTTGTTATTGTTGTTTTGTTTTGAGACAGGGTTTCTCTGTTATAGCCCTGGCTGTCCTGGAATTGCTTTGCAGACCAGGCTGGCCTCCAACTCATAGAGATCCTTCTGCCTCTGCTCCCCAGTGCTGGGATTACAGGCACTAGCCACCACACCGGGCTCACAAACTTTTTTTTAAGCACTAATGAGGGATGAAGTTGCCTTGGGAGATTGTGAGCTCTAAGGTATAACTCAGGGAGTTGCCAGAATGAACTCCAGGAAAGACTGGGAGGGTTCTCGCCAGGGAGGAAGTCAGAGCAATTGGCTAAGGAGCTTTTGAACTTGGACTGCTTTTCTGTGGGGCAAAGCTGGATGTGGCCCAGCTCACATCTGCTCAGCTAATCTGTTTTCTTTGCTTCTCTTGTAGCCTCTAGAGAAGAACCTCGAGGATGCCCTGACAGACTGGGAACCCTGCACCACCATTTATGTGGACGCCACAGAGCCTGCTCCAGAGTCTATTCAGGTGAGGTATCTCTGCCCCTCCTCACTGAATATCTGATAAGAGGCAGAGAAGAGGGGGAGGGAGGGTTTTGCTGCTATTTTTTTTTAATTTTTGAGTAAAGATGAAGTGAAACACATCGGTGAGCTGTAGAGGAGAGAGTGGTCCAGCTGACACAAGAGCAAGGAGCATCTGCAGCTGTGGTTAGTTAAGACTTACACAAAAACCCTTCATTCCAGCTCACAAGCTGCGAGCCACTCTCTACTGGCTATTTTGGCAATTCCTTCTTTTACTGTTTCCTATCTACCACGATGTGAGCTCTCTTGTCTTTTTTTTTTTTTCCTTTGGCTCTCCTCGCCCCATGGGAAGTCTATTAACTATTTTTATCTTACTGTGACCAAAATACCTAAGAGAGCAACTTGAAGGGAGATTTCTGTTGGCTTAGTTTCAGAGGATAGTGTCGTTCAGCACAGAGCATGGCATGGCAGATGCCCTGATTTAAATGAATTTCTTCCAAAGGAGAAGCATGAGTGGAGAAGAGGAAAGAAGAGGGCAGGGAAGGGGAAGGCCAGTCTTTAGATAACAAGGACAAATCTCTCATTTCCCTGATGGCACACTTATGCTTAGAAGAGAGCTGTATGCCTATTTGCAGGTAGGTCCCTGGAGACCTGTCCAGACAGTGACAGATTCTGAGCATGATGCTATGCCACATGAATGCCAAGCCTTTCCTTTCCCCCAGAGAATGCCATTTTGTTCACTGCCTGTGAAACATCTCCCCTCCGTTCCGACACTTATGAACTTCTTTGCCCACAGGAAACAAATCCAACCACAGTCTATGCCAGTGTGACACTACCAGAGAGCTGACCCATAGACCCTGTGAATGGACTTTTTTGAAGAAAAATAGACAAAGCAAAACTTCTGAACTTGGCCCCATGTCCCAAGTTCTCTGGGACAGAAACTGCATGTCTGTACCCTCCTCCATTCAGTTTCCTGGAGATAGATATGCACGGGAGTATCTGCATGGAAGTGAAGCTTCCCACGTGTGTAGCCTGCTCTGCAGGTGATGCCAACACAGCAGAGATCTATTGGTTCAGCGTTCCATGTTTGCTGCAGCAGATAAAATGCATAATGTGAATTCAGACAGCTCAGTCTTTGCTGGTTTGGATAACAGAACCCAAAGACCAAAGAAAGGGCTCTGTTCCTCAGTTTCACTCTCTGGATAAAGAGGGAATGAAGCATAAAGAATGAATTTCTTTGTTGTCTGAGATCATTCTACAAAATAACTAGTATTTTATTTGCAAAACTTAAGCTAGTAAGTCAATAGACTGAAGATGACTTTGAAGTCTCTAAGCTTTCAAAGATAGAATGGAAACCATCCAAAGTTCTTCACTGGACAGTTCTGGCAAGTGGCCTTCTGTTTAAACCCAAGTAGCAAGTGTTTGGTAATGCTGTTACAGAGTAACCTGGGATACTGAGAGGAACTCATTCCAGGGAGGTTTTTCACTTCTTCAAGGGACTTTTGAGTCTAAGTTCTCTATTTACTCCCTTGAGCAAAACCCTGGATTCTCAAGATTCTCCCTTTGTTGGTTCTGAGGCCATTTTATAGCCTAGGCCTCCTGTGGAATTGCAAGTCTACCAGGAACTTCCTGTCATACTGATACCTCTGTGTATTAAATTTAATTCAAGTAGAAAATTAAATTATTTTGATCAAACAGTTTCAAATGATTGGATGTTCAATCACTTAGATAACAGATTGCAGGCAGAAAAATTCTCCATATACAAAGTCATAAAGACTTTATATAAGGTCATATGCAAAGTCTTCATGTTGTCTGCCCTCAGAGAGGCTGTCTTTCAACTTATTGTCATTCTTGCACAACTTTGTCAAATACTTTTGAAAAAAATAACCATTTTGGAGCTGGGGAGAGGTCTCAGTGGATAATAGTACTTGTTTTGCAAACTTGAGGGTCTGAATTCAACCTCCTAGTATCCATGTAGAGAGATGGGCATGGCTGAGTGTGCCTGTAACAGACAGACAGGCCCTGTGACCCTGATGGCTAGTCAGCCCAGCTTGATGGAAATATCTGAAAGTGACAGAGGAAGACACTGACATCCTTCTCTGGTGTCTTTAAGCACACCGACCTACACATTCATGTGCATGCACCACACACACATAAACACACACACACTACATACACCTACATATTCATACAAAAACCCTGTTGTATCATTGCATAACAAAGAACACCATCTACCTAGCTAAAAACTCTGAATTCCCATTGCCCTGTACCTTCCTGTATTTAAACAACTTACAGTGCAAGTCTTGTTTTTCTGTGTATCCTATTTTGTGGTACTAAATTCTGTAAAAAGGGATTCCTAATTATAATCAACAAAGCTAACGTCAGATTTTTTTTATGTAAGATAGAAACCTATTGAAAATATGTCAGTTGGGTCAAATAACTAGTAGGATATTCTGAAAAACTTTCTTTATTAGAGTTCTCTAGAGTAACAAAAGTTATAGAATGAATATGAATATAAACATACATAAATATATACATACCTGGGGATTTATTAAAATAACTTGCAGGCTTCAGTCAAGCTAATCTAACAATGGCTGGCTATGAACAGAAAGTGCAAGAACCCAGTAGTTGCTCAGTCCACGAAGTTGGGTGTTTCAGCTGGTCTTCCATAGATTCTGGAATACTGAAGAAGTATGGGCTAATGCCAGTGAAAGAATGAATGGGCTAGCAAGGTGAGGGCAACCAGGCAAAGAGCAAAAGCTTCCTTCTGCCATATCTTTTTTTTT
>CM053759.1:20063488-20078685 GCA_028658305.1 Pachyuromys duprasi | reverse complement strand
TTTCTCCACAACCTCTCCAGCAGGCATTGTCACTAGAGTTTTTGATCTTAGCTATTCTGGAGGGTGTAAGGTGAAATCTCAGAGTCGTTTTGATTTGCATCTCCCTGATCTGCCATATCTTTATAAAGGTTTCCATCAGAAGCTGTGGACCAGATTAAACTTTTATCTTCCCACTTCAATATCTGGATCAAAGGTGTGCCTACCTCAAAGGTCCGGAATGGAATAGATTCATCCAAGTAAAAATAATTTCTCACTAGTGTGCCCTCCATTTCTGGATTGTAATTCATCCCAGATGAATGCCATCAAGTTGACAATCAAGAATAGCCCTCACACTTTCTTTGAAAGCAAGGAGAATAAAGGAAGAACAGGCTGTAGCTAGGACCATAGCCAAACTTGAAAAGCTGGGTGCCACTATTTTGTGACCATTGTCTTCAACCTCAGCATAGACTCCACCCCACCTGCTGCTTCTTC
The DNA here is from genome assembly GCA_028658305.1 of Pachyuromys duprasi. Taxonomy (NCBI): domain Eukaryota; kingdom Metazoa; phylum Chordata; class Mammalia; order Rodentia; family Muridae; genus Pachyuromys; species Pachyuromys duprasi. The sequence goes on along the minus strand of CM053759.1, from coordinate 20,078,214 downwards.
TGCATATAGTAACATGATAATATCAGTTGTTACTGTTGCATTTTCCATGACCAAAATAACTACACCCTCCTTCATCTTTTCATCTCTAGCATCTAGTGAAACATTTGATGGCCAACCGTAGGTCGTATGTGCCCATCATACACCTCCAAGGGAAGCTACAAATTTGCTATCTGGAAGCTTCTACTTTTGAAGTGGCGGGTGGACTCTACCTGTGATAAATTAGAAAGTTCCCCAAACAGAAGCGAGACTTAAGTACTGGGCAGATCAAAAAATGTTCACTACATCCCCTTGTTTAATCTTAGATCAAAGAATTTTTAAAAATTCTTTGAAAATGTAATGTATGTAACAACATATTTTGATCTTATTCACCCCAACTGCCTTCCTACAATTCCTCGAAGAACCCACCAACCCATTTCCCTTCTGATTCAATGCCCTCTTTACTATTATTATCAGTAGCCCTCTGAGTCCAGTTAGTGCTTACCAGATGAGAATGAATATGGGGGTCATCCAGATGGGCATGGGCAGTCTACTAGTGGCCACATGCTCTAAAGAAAAATAACTTGTCTCCCAGCAGCCATCAAACGTGGACAACTCATCAGCTAAGGATAGGGCTCCTGCTCTCCATGATGGAATTTTGACTGGCTGGATCTTGTGCACATGATATATAGAAAACAACAGCTGCTATGAAGTATGCATCAACCATATCATGTCTGGAAGACTAGCTGTCTATTTTTAAACTATAGAGCTACTTACAAGCATGTGTAGAACCTGGAGTTACAAGCTCTCTCATTTACTGTAATTCAGATGGCTCTAGAAGATCAGCTCCTAACACATGGGTTTTTCCTGTGGCTGAATTTTACTTGATGGTTATGTAGAAACCAAAGAGAATGAGATTCTATCCCCAAACTTTCCTGAATCCCTAGGCTGTACACCTCACTGAGGATGGGGACTATTAGAGACAGTCTTTTCAGCTACCCATCCGACAATGGTTGGCCTTTTAATTTTTTTTTTTCCTTCTGCAATCCCATGCCTGGGAGAGAACCCTTTCCAGTACCACACTTGTGTACTTTAGTCTTCCCCGAATGGCCCCGAGTGAGTCAAGCTCACCTTTCTTTCAGGCTGACAGTATTAAAGAAAAGACGACACTGTCAGAATTCCCCTTGTTGTTCTTCCAATGTTGTTTTCTTTTGACTGAGCATATCTGAATTCTACAGAAGTCAGGAGGAACAGATCCATTCTCGGTTTTAAGAGACTAAAGTTCTGATGCTTGGGTGGAGTCCGCAGCTTCTTTAGGAGTCACACAGCCTGTGTGTGATGGCGACAGTATGCACAGGCTGTCAGAGAAGACACTGGATCCTCATTTCCCTCCTTCTACAATTTATGGTTCTCCTACTTTAAAAACAACAACCACAGAGTCTTTCTATGCAGCCCAGGTCACCTTTGAACTCCTAATCCCCTAATTCAGCCTTCCAGTTGCTAGGATTACGAGTGTGTTTATATTTCTACTTCTGTGAACTTAATAAAACATAGTCAATCCACCAGGAAAGGCTCACTTCAGTCTTGCATTTCTTAGTATAGCGGTGGGGCTAGACATGTCTCACAGCTCACAGCTCCATAGCCTTGTCTGTAAACACCAAGCTCCTTTGGTGGGATGAGCCATTTTTTTTGCTTCCCTAAGAGAGTGGACAAGAGTGAACCCAGGACCTCTCCCTCCACTAAAACCTGGAATCCACCCTCTTTACAGAGGATAGAACTGTGTCTAAAGAGGGTTTGAATTTTGTCACTAGTACAGTAATCCCCTTCTCTGAATTTCCCCCAAATTCCCATCATAGAGGAAATCTGGAGCCAGACTTCTTGACTGACATTTGGCCTGGGCAAATTTCTGTCATGACGTATTTAACAATGTCCTTACTTTCTACCTACTTGCCACCACTAGCACACTCTCTGGCCTCCCTCTCTATGACTGGAGATACTATTCAAACATCAGGCGCTACTTATGGCGTGACACACATGCCTAACTCAAAAATCCAGATTAGAAGTATATTTTCCTACTTCAAATTAAGAAAAAAAAAAAAAAAAAAAACCTTCACAAGTGTTCTTTCCATCTGGGGTTTTAGTTCTAGATGTAGTCAAGTTGTCTAGAAGACAACCAAGAATAGTCATCACAAGTCCACCCTTGTCAACTTGACAAACAATTGTATCTCCTTGTCATGATTAACTTTCAAATGAAGACAATAACCAGGTCATAATAATGCCTAAACATACTATAACTGTCACACATACAATCCCAAACACATTATATATTTAACCAGATCATAGTTATGCCTAACATGATATAACTATGCCTCATACAAACACAAACACATAAATTTAGAATAGATGGCAATTTCCCTTGAGATACAGTCTTTTGGTATCTTAAACTTAAATATGGTAATTGGTGGTAGTGTCTTAATTGATTTAGAGCATGTAATAAAGAAAGTGAGAAAAGAAAACACAAATATCTATACAAACACATTCTTAACAAAATAGAGCAGAAATACCACTATCTATTATGAATCCTTGTTTCTGCAACTGGTCATGTGGCCTTAGCTGGTATTTATAACTATCTTCCTCTACTACCCATTCTGTATTTCCTCCACTCTTGGCAAACATCTCAGCAGGCCTTGGCTCTTTTTCTGGAGAAGTGACCCATACCTTCATTCCTGAAGGATCTGTGCTTCATCAGGCTGCTGAAGTTTCCTAATGACTGTAGTCACAGCATAGAATGGCACCAAGAGATTCCCTAAAGCATCTCCTGCGCTCCAGACGCAACCTTTCTTACCTCCATTGTGGAGATGCAATCCAATTTCCCCATGGTAATCTGGATCAATCACCACTCTTGACACTGTTATTCTGTTCTTAGCCTAATGGTTTAAGTGCATTAGAAACCTAAAGTGGCCAGAGGGAAGTTTGAGCTTCCAGTTCAAGGGAATGTTTCTATGGCTCCTGGCAGGAGCCAGGAACCAAAACTTCTAGGCTAGCAAAACTTAAGATCAAAGTCAGGGGAGGAGAACCTCCCCTATCAGTGGACTAGGGGACAGGCATAGAGGAGGAAGAGGGAGAGAGGGTGGGACCAGAGCAGATGAGGGAGGGGGTTACAGCTGGGATACAAAGTGAATAAATTGTAAATAATAATAATGGGCATTTTCTCAGACAATTTGGAATAGTGCTACCTCAAGATCTAGCTATACCACCCCTAGGCATATATCCAAAATATGCTCAAGTATACAACAAGGACATTTGCTCAGCTATGTTTGTAGCAGCTTTATTTGTAATAGCCAAAATGTGGAAACAGCCCAGATGTCCCTCAGTTGAGGAATGGATAAAAAAATTGTGGTACATTTACACAATGGAATACTACTCAGCAATTAAAAACAAGGAAGTCATGAAACTTGCAGGCAAATGGTGGGAACTAGAAAAGATCATCCTGAGTGAGGTATTCCAGAAGCAGAAAGACACACATAATATGTACTCACTTATAAGTGGATATTAGACATATAATATAGGATAAACATCTGTATACCTAAAGAAGCCAAGCAAGAAGGAAGACCCTGGGTAAGATGTTCAGTCCTCACTCAGAAAGGCTAAAGGGATGGGCTTCAGAAGAGGGAGAAAACAAGGAACAAGACAGGAGCCTACCACAAAGGACCTCTGAAAGACTCTGCCCAGCAGGGTAACAAAGCAGATGCTGAGACTCATAGCCAAACTTTGGGCAGAGTACAGAGAATCTTATGAAAGAAGGGGGAGATAGGAAGACCTGGAGGGGATAGCACCTCCACAAGGAGAGAAACAGAACCAAGAAATCTGAGCCCAGGGGTCTTTTCTGAGACTGATACCCCAGTCAAGAACCATACATGAAGATAACCTAGAACCCCTGCACAGATGTAGCCCATGACAGCTCAGTTTCCAAGTGGGTACCCTAGTAAGGGGAACAGGAACTGTCTCTGACATGAACACAGTGGCTGGCTCTTTGAGCACCTCCCATGGATGGGGGAGGAGCCTTGCCAGGCTACAAAGGAAGACAATGCAACCAGTCCTGATGAGACCTGGTAGGCTAGGGTCAGAGGGAAGGGGAGGAGGACCTCCCCTATCAGTGGACTTGGGGAGGAGCATGGGAAGAGATAAGGGAAGGACGGTGGGATTGGGAGGAGATGAGATAGGGGGCTACAGCTGGGATACAGAGTGAATAAACTGTAATGAACAAAAAAATAAATTTAAAAAATAATAATAATAAAACAGAATAAAAAGACCAAGGTCGCAGGAACAGAAAGCAAAAATTTGGTCACTAGGGGTGATAGTGACTGGAACTATTCCATTTTACACCCATGGATCGTGGCTATGGGAGAAACTCTACCATATATTTGATGTTGATGCAGAGCATATACTGCCTTCTGCAGAACTCCGCCCTAGCTGTTGGTGTTGTAACTATGTCTTCAAAAGGCCTTTGCATCTTTCTACCAAGCCATCTGCTTCAGAATGGTGGGGAACATGGTATGGCCAGTGGATTCTGTGATCATGGGCCCATTGTTGAATTTCTCTGACTGTGAAGTGTTCCTTAGTCAGAAGCAGTGTGGAATACCATGACAGTAGATAAGGCGTTCTGCAAGTCCACAGATGGTGGGTTTTGCAAAAGTATTATGTTAAGGAAAGGCAAACCCATAACCAGAATAAGTATCTACTCCTGTAAGGACAAAGTGTCCTTTCCATGGCAGAAGTAGTCAGATGTAGTCAATCTGCCACCAGGTCGCTGGCTGGTCAGCCCAAGGAATGGTGCCATATCTGGGGCTCAGTGTTGGTCTCTGATGTTGGCATATCTGGCACTCAACAACAGCTGTAACCAGATCAGTCTTGGTGAAAGAAAGTCCCTGGTGTCAGACCCATGCATGACCCCCTCTCTGTAGCCATGGGCCCTTGTTCATGGGTCCTTTGGGCAATGACACGGGAAAGAGGCTGACTGTCCACAGAAAGGGTCATTATACTACTTGATTACTGAACCGACCCTCAGCTGAGGTCATCCTTTGCTCTGCCTTTACATAGGACACAATTATCTTCACATCCTTTGACCATTTGGGGAGATCTATCTGCATACTTCTTTCCTAGATGTTTTTCTCAGCAAATTTCCAATCATGCTCTTTCCAAGTCCCTGACCATCCAGCCAATCCTTTGGCTACAGCCCATGAATAGGTTTACAATTGCACATCTGGCCATTTCTTGTTCCAAACAAAATGTAGTATCATGTGTCCTGCCCAAAGTTCTGCCTACTGTGAAGGTTTCCCTTCACCATTGTCTCTTAGAGTTATCCTAGAAAGGGGATGTAATGCCACAGCTGTCCACTTTTGGGTAGTACTGGCATAACATACAGAACCATTAGTAAGCCAGGCTCTAGCCTTCTCTTCCTTGGTCAACTGATCAAAGGAAAACACTGTTAGGCTATAGGTGCTTGTTTGACAACAAATGACTACCTCTGGAGCCCAATTGCATTTAATTCACCCAAATGAGCAGCAGCATCTTTAACCCTAAGGTCTGGTACCAAAAAAACAAAACAAAACAAAACAAAAAGGGCAGGCGACAACAAAACCCGTCAAGTGTGCTGGTACCCCTCTCACGATTTGGCATCTGACAGGATTAGTGAAGGGCACGTCTTCTGGGCCTTCCCGTTGTGGAATATTAGGTTTTACACAGCATATCCTCTCTAGAATTGAAAAATTCTCTGAGCCTTAAAATCCCTTCATCAGTACTAAGCCAAGGGATGTCAAGCATCTCCAACTCCTTTTCGGTAGGCCTTCTTTTGACAAATGCTTCAGCCAACCATTCAAACCATTTTTTGTTTTAATGTGAGAACTTCCATATTAAACCTAGAATATCTAGTCTGACGGCCCATTTCCATAAACTCAGCCTGATCCAGTTTTATGTTCCTTCCCATCATTATCCCACACCCTTAAAATCCATTCCCACACATTCCCCAAACTTCTGTTTGAATGAATTAGAGAACCCATTAAGCTTTTTAGCAGTGTAGCATACCTCCTCATCAACTATGCTTTCTACCTTCCTTCTAGAAGCCTGCTTTGCCTTGAGTCTGGCTGTATGTCTAAAGACAACTATTGGTGGACCCTGAAGGACATCAGTGTTGCCTTGCCTAGCATTTCCTTCAGAGAAAGTCACTGCTGGTTCAGCAGACTTTGAAGTTTTAATTTTCTCAGGTGAAGGGCAATACTTCAAGGGGTAAGGTTGAGGGAACTACTTCCTCGGGTAAGATGAACCCTGGGCAATCTGAGGATTCAAAGTTCTCACCTTCAATAAGTTCCTCCACACATACCCGTCCAAAGCTATAGGATCCTGTTCTTTATCAATTAGTGCTCTTATTTTAACCACTGACATATTCCCAGGCTGGAACTGGGATTTTCACTTTAATTCAGTCAACCTTAGAGATGGGGCTATGGTTTAATTTTCTGTAACCTGAGCCCTACAACTGCTCAAGCACAATTAGAAACCTTTAGCATCAGTATCTCAACCTATGGATTAGGACTTCAAAAAGACCTTTGGAAAACATGGATATTTATATTACCACTTGTAACAGTAGCAAAATTATAGTGATGAAGTTAGCAACAAAGATAATTTTATGTTTGGGCATCACCAAACCATGAGGAACTGAAAGATCAGGGCTTTAGGAATCATGAGAACTGTTGCTTTAGATGGTTTATACACATCCAGAACCGGTTAATTTTATCATTAAGTTCACTGTTGTCTTTCACGGTTTTCTTAGATGCTAAAAGTTGGTTGATTTTATCACAGAACTCATCTCTATTCTTTGTAAATGTATCCAGAGAAGCTAAGAGCAACCAACCAGCATCATCATTTTCCCCTAAACTGTCAAAAGTTTCATACACAGGGTCAACAAACCCATTGCCAGTCACAACTGGACAATCAGGACAACCAAATGCATTCGTCTCCTTAAGTTTGTGAAATAGTTCTCACCGTGGGCTTTTAGTACTCTCTGACATCCCAGAGAGGGACTGGAGAGGCTTCAGTAGCTGTAGGTGTTGGCAAATTGGAAAGCCTATTCCAGATACTTAAAAGATTTGTCCAGATACCCCCCATGTTCTAGAGCCACTTCTGGTACCAAACTTTGCATTAGTCAGGGTTCTCTAGACTAATAGAACTTACATAATGAAAACATATGTGGGGTTTATTAGAATGACTTACAGGATGTGGTCCAGCTAATCTAACAGTGGCTGGCTCTGAATGTAAAGGCCCAAAATCCAGTAGTTGCTCACTTCACAAAGCTGGATGTCTCAGTTGGTCTTCAGTAGACGCTGGAATCCTGAAGAAGTATGTTCTAATGCCAGTTAAGGCATGGATGTGCTAGCAAGGTGAGGGCAAAACAACCAAAGAGCAGCAGTTTCCTTCTGCCATGCCTTTTATAGGCTTCCAGCAGAAGGTATACCCCAAATTAAAGGTATGTCCTCTGTCCTCAAGGTGTGTGTGTGTGTGTGTCTTCCTAACTCAAAGATCCAGATTAGAAATAGATATTCCTATTTCAAATTAAGCAAAACAATTTTTCACACATGCGCCCTCCATCTGGAGGTTTTTAGTTCCAAATGTGGTCAAGCTGACATCAAGAATAGCCATCACACACACTTGCAGTATTACCAAGGTTCTCAACGTACTAAAAGTACCCAGGTACCTTTCACGAAGGAAAGAAAGAAAACTCAACGCTCAAAACAAGTTCTACACATTGTCCACACGAGGGCAGTGTGACAACACCATCTGAATGACCCCAGTGTCTCCACCATTGCCTCTCCCCGACATCTGCAGGATGTGCGTGGGCCTAGTCATGTACTTGCTGACACTGTAACTAGGCTCGCCTTAGCTCAAGATGCTCACAGGCAAGGGGGAGCTGCCCTGTCTCTTCACAGATGAGAAGGCCCAACATGGGTTGGGGACAGGGTTTAAGCATGCAGTTAACTACAGTAAGCCATCTCACTAAAGAATCCTGGTTGTACTCAACGATGCGCTCTCTTGACATAAAGTTTCTAGGTTCCTACTATACACAGGTTAGAGCTTGTCATGATGGGCTAGTTTGCTCATGTAACAGCATTCTTGTGTTAGTAGCACATCCTCTAGCCCCCCTCTCTATGACTGAAGGAACTGTTCAAAGGTAGGGCACTGCCTGTGGTGTGAGGCCCTGAATTTGAACCTCAGCTACAGAGCTACACTGAACACAGAGAGTAAAACAGGCATGTGTTACCTAACAATCAAGATAATTTCTCAGAAATGTATAATTAGGCAATTTCGCCATTGTTCAACATCTTTAAAAAATGTGCTTTTACAAGCCTAAATAGTATAGTTGACTACATGTCTATGTTATGTGTATATGTATGTATGTGTACAATGTGTGTGTGTTAGCTTACTGTTCCTCGGCCCACACTGAACAATATAATGGGTTACACCTAACACAAGAGAAAAACAATGTACTCAAGAAATTGACCCAAGAGATGAGTGGCTGTTGCTGCACTCTGCATACTGCTTGGCTGTTGCTAGCAGAACTGCTTAACAAGTATAAGGCAAAAATACTAAAACAATGGCCAAAAACTAGAGTGCAGTAAATACATTAGCTAGCATCACACTTATTATCAACTATTGTGTGCTGTATATGCATATGGTCTATAGGATTGACAGTGTGGTAGGTTTGATTGCACCAAGATCACTGCAAATGTGTGAGTAATGCATTGTGCTATTCACAAGGGTGGTAGGAATTTTTCAGTCCTACTGTAATCTTATATATCTGCAGTTGCTTGACCAAAACCTTGCTATGAAACATGTAAGTGGATTATAACAAGGAGGTCATTACATTGTCTACTGGGCCTACTGGAAAATAAAATCACATGTTGATAATGTTCACACAAAGACCACAGCTGCAACATGCTGTCACTTTAATGCTAGAGAAAGTGTGGGGTCCTAGGTAAACAAATAGGAGGTACACCAGCTCAGACCTTAGAAGTCAAGAAGGTAAGATTATTTTATGTGAGAAGTTAGGTCAGACTAGGGATATAAAAATATGGGATTATGTGACTTAGAATAAGAAATAGAACCATTGTATAACATTCTTTTCATTATAAAGATCACTTGAAATCACAGAAAATAGGGAAAATTCTGAAGAGAACAAAACAGTCACCTGGCTACCCCTTTACCAGTTGCAGAAATCAGGAAAGTTGCCTGCACCTTGTCTGGGAAGCACAGTAGAGCTCACCCTAGTAGGGGGTGCATAGGCTAGCTGCCATGAGAGATGGACAGATGCCCTTGATGGCTCTGGCACAGGACAGCTGGCAGGCAGACCAACTTATCCACCCAGGCTCAATCCTGGGCTCTGAGTTGGCCCGCCCTAACATCTACCCCATCCATGAACTGCTGGAGCTCATGATGGGACTGGTCCTGCAGATCCAGGGCTACAGGATCTCCATGACACACAGCAACAACAGGATATCTGAGAGGGGTCCCAGTGAGGATCCAGTGTTGATAGTGTAGCAGAAGGCAGAGGCCTCGAACCAGACCAATGACTCACTGCAATGAACGCTTGGAAGTAACGCTGTTTGGGAAGAAGGGTGTGACACACTGTGACACACTCCAGCTTCCATGGGAAGATTGTTTGTTTGTTTGTTTGTTTTATTTTTATTCTTTGTTTTCTTTTGGGGAGGAGGCTGCAAGGGCAGAGGATGGGTATGAAGAGATGGGGAGCTGAGTGGGATTGGGGTGCAAGACAAGAAATTCACAAAGAATCAATAAAAGGTGAAAAAAAAAGTTACCTATACCAGAAACTGCCAAAGAATTCTGATGTGGTCACAGGTCATAAAGAGACTAGGACTATGTGATTTGATTTAGAAGATGAGAAAATAAACTGGGAAACTCAAAATTCAATAGAAAGTGTTGGGTCAAGTGAATACTGGCACATTTTCAAATTTCTTAACTTCATTTACTGATTTTGCCTCAAAGATCTTCAGGGCTCATAACCCAAGCAGTTTGCTTTACATAGGTGTAGATAGTCAGGATTGGAAGTGATCATAGAGGCAATCAGTGAAGTCTGTGCCCTGGCCAAACTCCTTAATCTTCTCCACAGCATCCCTGAAATCATTGCCTCTAGTAGTGAGGACACATTCACTCTCCAGTAGCCCTGAGTCCATCGCTGAAGTGCTGATGGGCACAGCTGATGGGCACAATTGATGGTGAGGGCAAAGCTACTAAGCACAAGTAGGAGATAACAGTGGAGATAGTGTTGAACCCAGTTCACAAGCCCCCAAAAGACCAACAGGAATTGACTACGTTGCAAAACACACAAGAGTCTTTTATTACAAGCTCAAGCTGGGTGGCCACCCTTTACAAAGACAAAGAGGCAAGTGACACACACACACACACACACACACACACACACCCCTCCAGGAGAACAAGGTTTTTAAAGGGACGAAACACAAGCAGAGATGGCATTACAGGATTGGGTAAAACGGTCTCTAGGAGAATTAACCTTTAAAATGATTGGTCTGTTTCTAGGTACCAAGACCTAGAAATGGTCAGGCCTGGCTACCTGGGGGGCATCCGACCTTTAGTATTGCCCTGCTACATGCAGGTTAAGCGGCGGGGTGGTAGGGGCACATCCTGTGGACTTTCTTAGGGGCTATGTGACTCCAGTCACACCCTGAGGTTTATCTGGGTGGTGGACTGCTGCTGGCCTTCTCCTCTGAGGTTTATCTGGGTGGTGGACTGCTGCTGGCCTTCTCCTCTGAGGTTTATCTGGGTGGTGGTCTGGTGATTTGGCCCCAACTCCAGGAATTAACTCTAAGTTTTTGAACCTCTCAATAGCTTTGCTGAATCACAAATAAATAAATAAGGAGAGCAATGGAGACATTCTCAGATCAATATTCTTCTGGAAAAAGAAAGCAAGGGGAAACTTACATGTGTTCACATAGGAAAGACTCGCTGTCACACGTAGAGGTGTTTGGCCTTCTGAGCATACTCAGTGTGAGGTTAGAGATCAAAGGATTTTGTTTTAAATGGGAGATACAAATGTCTCTGGCCATAGTACTCAGTGTTATATAATAACATGTAAAGTTTATGGGAGTGATTTTGTTATGAGCATGGATAAGTTACTTATTAGTCTACACACTAATAAGTAATAGCCTATGAAGGCAGTCTTGTACTTTGTGGTCAGCTCTGTATCTCTGGATGGTAGTCAGTTGCTTCCTAGTCAGTCTGCCTCAGCTCAGGGAAAACTGCTGTCAGGGCAGAGCATGCAGACTGCTTTCCTCAGAGAAAAGGGAACTGGTGAACGTAGAGCAGAACTTCACAGAGCTAGGCTCGCTTCTGGGGCTACAACACCCCGACAGTATCCTGGTCACTTTGGAAATGCTTAGGAAGCATGGATGGAAAACTGCTTCACATCTCAAAATCCTAATCTGCATCTGCACTGTTCTTCTGTTTAGAGTGGAATAAAATAAAAATCAATCCTTTCATCTCAAAAATTCCGCTTCTCCTTCTCCTCACCCTCATTCTTCTTCTTTTCTTTTTTAGTTTTTTAAGACAGGATTTCTCTCTGCAGCCTTGCTGCTTTATACATCACGCTGGCTTCAAACTCACAGAGATTCACCTGCCTCGCTCGGCCTCAGCCTCTCTGCCTCTGCCTCCCCAAGCTCTGGGACCACAGGTGTGCACCATCAAGCCCCAAGCTTTTTGTTTTGCTTGGCTTTGTTTTGTTTGGGGTGGGGGGCACGGTATTCCCTAAAAGAAACCTAATTAAAGTGCTCTGTGCTGGGGGAGGGGAACCAGCAACTCTTCTGAGATGGGGGTGGGGGGGACTGCATGCTCATGCTGCTCTGGAACAATTCCCAGTAGTCCATCTTTAAATTCCTCGAACATTTAAAAGCACGTTTTCATTATTCCTATTTTCAACATTTCTTTAATCATCATATTTTTGTTTATACCTAACAAGTTCCTCCTCCTAGGATAAGAGGGTGCTGCAACTGCCTCACAGTGAGGTCAGGAGTAGGGAATGTGATTTTTAAATTCTAGTTTTCCTTGGTCTGCTCTCCTATCTCTGCGCAGAAACTTTTGACAACCTGCTTGAGAATTTCACTTACCGTGGCTTCTAAGTGCACTCTGGGTGCACTCGGCTGACTGGTTTAATAGCAGAACAACTCTTTACTGCCAACCTTGGGAAGGGGGAAAAAAGAAAACTTCATGAATAAAGCTGGTCTTGGAAAGAGTTAATTTTAGCCTAGATGAAGTTTACATCAGCTGGGGTGAGGGTATCAAAAAGGTCTTAATAGTTGGGTGTGATGGCACACACCTTCAATCCTAGCACTCTGGATGCAGAGGCAGGCAGGTTTCTGTGAGTCTGAGGCCAGCCTGGTCTAATTAAGGAATTCCAAGACACTCACAGTTAAATAGTGAGACCCTGTCTGAGAAAATAAAAAGAAGAAAGGTATTAACAAAGTATTGAAGTAAGTAGAGACGAATAAACTACAAATGGGGTGGGGTGTTGGAGAGGAGGAGAGAGAGACACACAAGGAGAAAATATTATAATCCACACTAGCCTTAAACTCAGTCTCCCTCCCTCAGGCTCTTGAGTGTGAAAGTATAGGCATGTACCACTATATCTGGCTTGAAAATATCTTAAGAAATACAGGTTCTGGAGAGTTGGCTCCGTGGATAGTTTGCTTGCTACATGAGCATGAGGATCAGAGTTCTGACCCCTAGAGAATTCATGTGGAACAGCTGGGTGGGCTTCCCTGTAATCCAAACGCTGGGGAGAGAGACGGGATCCAGAATCCTCAGGGCAAGCCAAATAGCTATACAAACTGAACTGGTGAATCTTGGGTTTGGGGGTTTGGGGAGAGGCCTGGCCTCAGTTAAAAAAAAAAGTGGTCAGCAATCAAGGAAGACACCAGATGTCAACTTCTGGCCTCCATATGCTTAGAAGGTACGTGCTTTTACACATACATGTACCCACATCATGCAGAAACCCATAAATGCATGCCTGCTTCACACACACAAGGACAGATAGCCTCGGTCACTTCAACAAGCAGTGGAAGCTCAGCATAACCCTGACTTTACACAGGCATCTTTTACAATGCAGTCATGTCGTCTGGAGTGACTTCTCTGGCTTCTCTCCCACTCTACCCCTCACTTACTTCAAGTTAAGGTAAGAACCGCAGAGTACGTTTGGAAAGACCACTGAGCAAGCGCCGCTCAGTCCTTCTGTGCTGTCTATCTTAGAGCCCCCTGTGTAGATTCTTGTCTACTTAGTACTGCTTACAAGGAAAGATTCTACTCATGTTGGAAGTCTTGTGGTTGTGCCCTTATGAACTATTCCTTCCTCCCCTAATTCTCCTTTCCATACTTCATCTTTATTATAATGATAACGATAGTCAATGTTTACCTAGAGCACTGTTCCTCAGCCTTCCAAATGCCGCCACCCTTTAATACAGCTCCTCATGTTGTGGTGACCCTAACCATAAAATTCTTTTGTTGCTACTTCATACCCATAACATTGCTACTGTTATGACTTGTAATGTAAATATCTGATATGCAGGATATCTGATAAGCTAACACCCGGAGTCATTCAACACCTAAAGGTGTTATGACCTACAGGTTGAGAACCACTAATGTCTAAATGTCAGGCATGGTGCTAAGTGCCAACCACATATCCCTTCACCTAAAGTCTCATTTAACAAATGTGTGTTGGGGGTTGGTCTGGTGCTATGAATTCTAATGTTAACTATTTTGCTCCCAGAGGTCTGTTTGCTGTCTTTCACAAGCAGACACTCACATACCCAAAATGGCATTTGTAATTCTTGCCCCTCAAATTATCCCTGATTGGATAATAAAATTGCTAATTCTGGGATACACAGGGAGAAGGAGGCGGAGCCAAGGTGCACAGTTTTGGGTGGGGGTGCAGAGAGAAAAATCACAAGGAGAGAGATGTAGGAGGGAAGGAGAAAGGGCAGATTCCAGAGAAGATAATAACTGCAAGTATTGGGGACTTTGAATGGGTACAGTAGTAGATTAGATTTTACGATCAGCTCTGTAGTTAGCTTTTGAATAAATCATAGTCTTCATGTGTGGCTATTTGGGAAAGTTGCTGATTAAGAAGCAATTAAGCTTTTTTAAATAATATGAATGAATATTAATATTCATCAACATTTATTTTAGTTATTTATCTACTTTACATCCTCATTGCAGCTTCCCCTCCTTCCTTTCCTCCTGGAACCACCCTCTCATCTTACCTCTCCTTCATCCCACCTCCTCTTTTCTCCTCAGGAAAGGGGAGGCCTCCCATGGATGTCAACCAGCCTTGGCATATCAAGTTGCAGTAGGACTAGGCACATCTTCTTCTATTGTGGCTAGACAAGGCTGCCCATTTGGAGGAAAGGGATCCAAAGGCAGGCAATGTAGTCGGAGACAGCCCCTGCTCCTGCTGTAGGAGACCCACTGAAGAGCTACACAACTGTTAGGAATGTGCAGGGGGCCTAGGTCTGTCCCATCATGCCCTCTGGTTGACGGTTCAGACTCTATGAGCCTCTATAGACCTAGGTTGATTGATTCCGTAGGTTTTCTTGTAGTGCTCAAGACCACAGCTCTGGTTCCTTCCAGTTTTTCTTCCCAATGAAAGCACAAGGAGACGGGGGGGGGGGGGGGGG
>CM053759.1:20035329-20062988 GCA_028658305.1 Pachyuromys duprasi | reverse complement strand
CCATGTGTGGATGTGGCCTGGAACCCCCGCACGGATGGGGCCCATGATAGCTCGGTGTAGGACTGAAGACCCTACTCAGGGAAACAGGGACTGTTTTAGTCATGATCTTGATGGCTGACTCTTTGACCCTCCCCCATACAAGCTGGGGAATGACAGACTGGCTAGATCCCAGGGGAGGACATTGCAGCCAACCCTGAGGAGACAGGATGAGCTGGGGTTGGATGGAAGGGAAGGAGGTCCTCCCCTGTTGGTGGACTTGGAGGGGGCGAGGAGGAGGGAGATGAGGAAGGGAGTGGGAGGGTAGGAGGGAATGAGGGAGGGGGCTACGCCTGGGATTCAAAGTACCTAACCTGTGATTGAGATAAAAATAAATAAATTAAAAAAAAAAGAAAAACAGAGCTCCAGCCCAGGTGCAGTGGCACAGGCCTGTAATCCCAGCATTCAGGAAGGCAAAGGCAGGTGGATCTCTGAGTTTGAGGCCAGCCTGGTCTACAAAGTGAGTCCAGGACAGCCAAGGCTGCACAGAGAAATCCTGTCTGGAAACAACACCGTCCCCACCTTAAAAAAAAAAAATCACAGCTACAAATTCATCTCTCTCTCTTTTTTTTTTCATTTGTATGAGGAAAATGAAACACTGACCTCCCATCAAGTGCTGTCATTCCTCTTAGAATCTGAGGCTTAAGCTATTCTGTGTCTTTTGATATCTCTGAGCTATTCTGTGTCTTTTTTGGTATCTGTGAGCTATTCTGTATCTTTTGATATCTGTGAAGAATTTACAAGTCAAAAGCTTATATTCTCTAGCAATTAAATTAATAAAGCTTTCAATTTTGTGGCATTTAAGTTTGCCAAGATTACCTAAAAATGATAATTAAGTACAATTTTTTGATAAATGTTTTATCATGAAAATACCTATATAAGAAATGTATTTTGAGTGGAAGCATTAATGTAGAATCTGAACTTATGGGTCACATGTTTTATACAGATTTGTAGAGTTCAGAAAGTTATGATCTGAATATTTGTGTTTCCTTAAAATTGATATGTTGAACTTCTGACCTCCAAGATGATGGTATTGTGTAAGGCCTTTGGAAGGCAGTTAGGTCTTGAGAGGGAAGGAAATTAACAGTCTTTTGAGGTGGGGAGTTAAAAATAGGGTTTCTCTGTGTAGCCCTAGCTGTCTTGGAATTTCCTCTGTAGGTCAGGCTGGCTTTGAACTCAGAGATCTACCTGCCTCTGCCTCCTAAGTGGTGGGGTTAAAGTTATATGCCATCACTGCCCAGTGCAAATTACCAATCTTAATTGAGACTCACGTATTTGCAGCAGAGTCAATTCCTGGTGGTCTTTGGGGGTCTCACGAACTAG
Source organism: Pachyuromys duprasi (assembly GCA_028658305.1). NCBI lineage: Eukaryota > Metazoa > Chordata > Mammalia > Rodentia > Muridae > Pachyuromys > Pachyuromys duprasi. The sequence goes on along the minus strand of CM053759.1, from coordinate 20,061,629 downwards.
TCATAACCCATGCCCATTGTACATGAACACACCCACACCCATACTTGCATACATTCGAGTCTGTGCCTGCACACACATCGCAAAGACAGAGATATATCCTAGGTTTGGTTTTAAGAGGTCTTAATTCCAGCCCATCCACCATCAGGCCAGTCTGACTATGTGACAGGCTTTAGTCTTAACTTGACCTGACTAGGCCTGTATTTCAGTTTTGGTTTTGGTTTCTAAACACACACACACACACACAGGGAAAGGGCAGCCAATCACCATCAGCCCAATGTCCAGTGGGGTCAGACATAGTTACATCATAGCTACTTGGGATAGTTCCTAAGCTCCTGGCCAATCAGAAGCTCCTGGCCCCATACCCCTTGGCTGGCTGCCCACCAATCAAGGTAAAGATCACCTACTTATCCCTGGAATTCCCCTAACTAACCATCTGCCCCATAATGGCGGAGTTGTGTAGAAAATAAACACTCTCTGCTGTTTGCGTACTACATGAGTCTGGGGCCATAACAGTTTTAGAAATAATTTTTAAAGATTTATTTTATTTGTAATTATGTGCATATGTGCAGTTTGATGTTCGAGTTTGTGCACATAAAGATATTGTCCACAGAGGCCTGAAGATTCAGGGCATCACACTGAATCTGGAGTTACAGTGATTGTGAGCTGTCTGACTTAGCTCTTGCACTGAAATCGAGTCCTCTGCAAGAGCAAACACACTCTTAACTGCTGAGCTGTCTCTCTAGCTCCTAGAGATAATTTTTTAAATATACTTTAATAAAACTATTTTGTCAGTTTGTCATTATATCAAAACTTGGCTTTTTGCCCAATGTGTCATCATTTCTAAACATCAAGTATCTATAAACTTAGTGTCCCTTTTAATTACAATATCTCTTAGTGTTTTATTTCTCTAAATGAAATGTCTTAATCACAGTTCTATTACTGTGAAGAGATACCATGACCAACGCAAGTCTTAGAAAAGGAAGCATTTAATTGGAGTCTTCTTGCTTATAGTTTCAGAGGTTAAGTCCAGAGAACATGGGAAAAACATGCCAGGCATGGTGTTGGAGAACTCTTTGAGAGCTACATCTTGGTAACAGGCAGAGAGAGAAACAGAGGGACTGTCATGGGGTTTTATTAAACCTTAATGCCCATCTCCAACTGACACACTTCCTCCATCAGGGCCACACTTTCTAATCCTTCTAATCCTATTAAAGAGTTCCACTCTCTGTTGATTTAAGCATTCAAATATAGAACCCTTCTTATTCAAGGCACCAAAATGGAGAACTGACCAACAGAGTTCATAACATAGAGGTAAAGACTCTTTGAAGACTCAGGAAAAACAGTGGCAAGAAAAATGTGCACATTCAGTGAGATGCCGTTACCTCTCCTACTCTCCCCACAATTCTTGGTTTCCCCCTCTCCCCGCTGTATCCATTCCCCATAGATGCTCCCCTTTTGTATACTATGTGTTCTGCTGTCCTCACAGCTCTTCCCTGAAAGCTATTCTTTCTCATCTCATGGACACTAGTCTCCTGCCTTCCCTTCACTCTCCCACTTAAATACACAGATCTAACCTTTAGAAGTTAGATTAAGAAAGAGCATGTTATGTTTGTCTTTCTGAGCCTGTTACCTCATATTATATTTTCTAGTTCTGTCCATGTCCTCACATTTTTTTAACTACTGAATAAATTCTACTGTGTGCATACACACCACTTTCATTAGCCATGCATCAGTTGATGGACAGCTAGGCTGACTCCCTTTCCCTGCTATTGTAAACAGAGCATCAGTAAACATGGATGTACAAGTATCTCTACAGTAGAACACTGAATTCTTTGGGTGTGTGTACAAGAGTGGTATGCCAAGTTATTTGCTAGTTCTATGCAGACCTTTGTCTGGTGGTAGTCTGGGACATGGTTGTCAGCTTCCTGACAAAGAACAGAGGAACCTGAAATCAAAGGTTCCATCTCAGGGATGACTAGAGTGCTTTATGAAGAGTCCCATGTGTTAGGCAAGACTCCCAGTCTCACCGTGGGAGGTGGAGATGAGTTTTCCACCAGGTGTTACAGTTAGTTCTTTTAAATGAGATTGCTGGTATCAGACGGCAGTGGATATTCAGGAGTTCCAGAAGCCTGTGATGATACTGAAGAGTTACAGCCCTTTGGCTAAGCCACCCTATTAACAGCAGAGGTGAGGGCAAAAGCCTGTGCCAGGTCAGCTCAAAGTCGACACAGGTCCAGAGGAAGGTAGATCAAGTGAGATGTAGGCCTGGCGGGTGCTTCATCAGCATTCAGCACCAAGCTTTTGGCTTTTGGGCAGGCGCCAGCCAAGCCCTGGAAGTTCAGCGGCAAATTTCCAGGGAGGAGATCTCCCTTTCCCAGAATAAATGATGAATCTCAGGCAGCCATAGTGGAGAAGTGGAGTGAAAAAGATTTACTTCATGGATCAAAGACTTAAAAGCCTTGGGCAGTAGGAGGAGTTCCAAGGTGAATGTATTGATTGGATGGGACTAGAGGTACTAGAGATACTTGATTTACATATAGTGGTACAGTACCTCATTTACATGCAGTAGCAGGGTCCTATCACAAAAAGAACTCAGTACTTAATTATCCCATGGGTGAGGGAGAATCTCCAGGTACAGTCAAAGGCCATTGGTTGAAAACCAAGCTAAGACATGTTATTAGCATAGAGTGGCTATCTGCAGGAATCCTCAGGTGTTTGCTGAGCGGATTTCTTATCAGGAAAGGAGTGGGCCTGTAATCTTCCCTGAAGGCTATGTGATGCTCCTTATAGGATCTGGAGTTCCCCAGATCAGGCTAAGAGAGAACCCCACTGAAAAGGGGGGAGGGGGTCCATCATCATAGACCAAGCTCAGAGGCTCTCTGGCAACACCAGTCTTAGACCTTACCAACAGAGTCCCACAGTCCTATTTATTGATTTTTGAGAAATGCTCACACAAATTTTCTTAAGAGTTGTACTACTTACAGCCCCACCAGCAGTCAATAAGCATTCCTCTTGCCTCACATTCTCAACAGCACTTTTTTTATTAATTACGCTTTGTTAACTTTGTATCCCCCCATAAGCCCCTCCCCCTCCCAATCCCACCTCCCCTCCCCCTTCTCCACGCATGCCCCTCCCCCAGTCCACTGATAGGGGAGGTCTTCTTTTCCTTCCTTCTGACCCTAGTCTATCAGGTCTCATCAGGAGTGGCTGCATTGACTTCCTCTGTGGCCTGGTAAGGCTGCTCCCTCCTCAGGGTGAGGTGATCAAAGAGCAGGCCAATCAGTTCATGTCAGAGGCAGTCCCTGTTCCCATTACTATGGAACCCACTTGGACACTGAATTGCCGTGGGCTACATCTGTGCAGGGGTTCTAGGTTATCTCCATGCATGGTCCTTGGTTGGAGTATCAGTCTCAGGAAAGACCTCTGTGCCCAGATTTTTTGTTTCTGTTGCTCTCCTTGTGGAGCTCCTGTCCTCTCCAGATCTTACTATTTCCCACATCTTTCCTGCACTCTGCCCAAGTGTTGGCCTTAAGTCTCAGCATGTCCTTTGATAGTCTGCAGGGCAGAGCCTTTCAGAGGCCCTCTGTGGCAGGCTCCAGACTTGTTTCCTGTTTTCTCCTTCTTCTGATGTCCATCCTCTGCCTTTCAGGATGGGGATTAAGCATTTTAGCCAGAGTCCTCCCTCTTGATTAGTTTCTTTAAGTGTACAGATTTTAGTAGATTTATCCTATATTATATGTCTATATGAGTGAATATATACTATATGTGTCTTTCTGCTTCTGGGTAGCTCACTCAGGATGATCTTTTCCAGTTCCCACCATTTGCCTGCAAATTTCATGATATCCTTGTTTTTTTTATTACTGAGTAATATTCCATTGTGTAGATGTACCACAATTTCTATATCCATTTTTCATCAACAGCACTTTTTATCATTGATTTTCCAATGATAGCAGATAACAGCCTTCTGACTGGATGCTCAACTGTTGGCGTATTTTTTTAAAGCTACTTTATTGGGTTCTTATATCTACCACCCTTCCAAACCTATTCCACCCTAATTCCTTCCAACCCCACAACACGAGGTAGGAGAGAAACAAGGTTATATGGGAAAGGGGACATAGACTTCTTCCTGCTGATTAGGAGCGTTGAGTTTCTCAGAGCAAGCTCAATCTCTGTAGTCAGGATGTGTTCAACTTCTTCTTGTCTCTTTGCTCAGAACCGCTTGACAAACCTCCACAGGCCCTCTGAGGGCTCTCCCACTTATCCCAGAATTATCCCAAGAGTTCCCAGAATTAAACTATCTGCAGCTGACAAAAATCATGCCAAAGCACAAGACAAACATAGTTACCTGCTGTGGACAATATGAAGCAGCCCCATACCCCACACCTGTGTTTAAAACAAAACCATGTTCAAGTAATATGACTGTGATTTTAAAGAACCGAAATTCTCACTACACTCAAGGTAATTATAATTTGCATTTCTCTAATGGCTAAGGATATTGACACTCCTTGAAACATTTATTGGCCATTTATACTTATTTTGAGAACTGTCTAGTTCATTTGGCCATTTATGAGGAGGCAAGGAATTGGTTTCATTGTTTAATTTTTAAAGTACTTTTATACAGTCTGGATACCCATCCTTTGCATGAAGTGTAGCAAGCAAAGGCCCCCCCCCCCAATCTGTAGGGTACTCACACTGTTGGTATTTCTGTTGCTGTGAAGAAGCCCTTTGATTTGATGCAATCCCATTGTCAATTCTTGGGGCCAACTTCTTGCTTCTGAGGTTCTACTCAGATTTTACCGTATGCCTATATCCCATAGCATTTTCCCTCAGCAGGGAAATTCAGCATTTCTGGATTTAATTTCAGGTCTACAGTCATCAGAAACTGATTTTTGTGTGCAGGATGTGTGCAGTAATTTCCTTTGAATTAAAACATTCCCTCCTTGCGAGGATAAGCGAAGCTCATGAAAAGTCTCAAGGAGTTCTTAACCTTTTATAAAGATCCACAAGACCTTTCCTTGGGCTTACAGAAACCATAAATGTCTGAAGAGGCGGACTCTGACCTGTAGAACTACATACAAATCGTGTAGGGAGCTCCAGAGATGCAGCATTCACGTCATCACATAGGCTAGGATGGAATCCTGTAAGCCAGCTGCGGCTGAGTCAGTTATCCATGCCCCTGTAAGTGACTCCTCACCCACTAAGAGGAGAGAGAGCACAAATCACAAAGAGACCATCCTGGGATCCTTGGAACGTGTGGAAGGAGTCAGACGGTGGAGAGGATAAACCGAGGTAAGTGACAAGAAAAACAGAACTACCTATGGTAGCCGACGTGCATGCTACTCAGCGTAGAACTGTTCACCAGAGCGTTGAGAGGGGTGGTTCCCAGAGCCCATGGGACTAGAGTGGCACCGTACTAGCCTTGATGAGTCCCCGTTTGGAACATGGATTTTATCAGCCAGGAGAGATTTTGCTGGACTAAATGACTTAGACTGTCATATAAGTTAGTGCTAATCAAGAGTGACTATAGAAGAAAAGAAAGAAAGAAAGAAAGAAAGAAAGAAAGAAAGAAAGAAAGAAAGAAAGAAAGAAAGAAAGAAAGAAAGGGGTCTTTCATGTCATCTGAAGACAAATGTGCAAGATTTCTGTTCAACCAGAGTTCCTGCAAGAAAAGAAAATGATGTAAAAAGAAATTGTACCAAGAGAAGGCATAAGAGTTAAAGCAATACAAAGGACTAAACTTGTAAGGGGACAACCGGCCCCCTGAGCACATTAAATTGTGTATGTCTCTGTCCTATAGCAAAAAAAAAAAAAAAAAAGGATGCTGGGGACAGAAATTGTTTGCCTAGCCTAGAACTTTCCCAGAGGCCACATGTGGCTGATAGAAAAAATATGTGTGCCTGCAGCTACAGTTATGGCCAAAAGCCTATCAGACCCACACAGGCACAGCTGTGGCAGGGGAACCCAACTGTTCCCCCTTAGCCCTGACCTAAACTGCTTGAACTGGCCCCACCAAGTCCATACATGTGGGAAAATGCATGGAAACCTACATAGAGACCTCTCCAGGATAAGGAAACCAGACAATTGAGGAAGAGGTAAATCTTCATTCTGTATTGGAGCTTGATAATATTGTACCTTAACTGCTAACTCATGATATCAATTGGTGATTCAGATGAACTGCTGTGGAAAATGTGTTCACCCTTTGTTAAAAGGTATTATTGCATGAGTGTGTTTGTTTTTTAATGCTAACCTCTGAGTGTCTGAAAAATTAGAGAAATCCCTTTTTTAAAAAAAGGTCAGTAAAAGCAATAGTTCTTTTGTTTATTTTAAACGTTTCCTATATTGTTTGGAAAGGTTTTTAAGCGAAAAGCCCATTTTCAATGGTGGGTTACCTCTCCATGAGTTTTTGGCCAGGTAGACCTTAGAGACTTCTAAAGTGATAGATGCTATTGGTACTGTCATAGTTAGGGCTTCTATTGCTGTGTAGAAACACCGTAACTAAAAACAAGTTCGGGAGGAAAGGGTTTGTTTGGCTTAAACTTCCATAGCACTGTTCACCATCAAAGGAACTCAGGACAGAAACTCTATCAGGTTGGAACCTGGAGGAACACGGGGAGGCCGCGGAGGAGCTCTCCTTACTGGCCTGCTCGTCATGGCTTGCTCGGCCTGCTTTCTTTTTTTTTTTAAATTTATTTATTTTTATCTCAATCACAGGTTAGGTACTTTGAATCCCAGGCGAAGCCCCCTCTCCCGTTCCCTCCTACCCTCCCACTCCCTCCCTCATCTCCCTCCTCCCCGCCCCCTCCAAGTCCACCAACAGGGGAGGACCTCCTTCCCTTCCATCCAACCCCACTTATCCTGTCTCCTCAGGGCTGGCTGCAATGTCCTCCCCTGGGATCTAGCCAGTCTGTCACTCCCCGGCTTGTATGGGGGAGGGTCAAAGAGTCAGCCATCAAGATCATGACTGAAACAGTCCCTGTTTCCCTGAGTAGGGTCTTCAGTCCTACACCGAGCTATCATGGGCCCCATCTGTGCGGGGGGTTCCATCGGCCTGCTTTCTTATAGAAACCATGACCACCAGCCCAGGGATGGTACCACCCACCATGGGCTAGACCCTCTCCAATCAATCACTAATTTTTAAAAATGCCTCTCAGCCAGATCTTATGGAGGCATTTTTAAAACTGCACTTCCCTCCTTTTAGATAATTCTAGCTTATATCAAGTTGACATAAAACTAGCCGGTAAGAAAGGCAAATGGGTCAGACATCGGAAGAGGGAGAAAACAGGAAACAGGACAGGAGCCTACCATAGAGGGCCTCTGAAAGACTCTACCCAGCGGGGTATCAAAGCAGATGTTGAGACTCCTAGCCAAACTTCGGACAGAGTGCAGGAAATCTTATGAAAGAAGGGGGCAATAGAAAGACCTGGAGGGGACAGGAGCTCCACAAGGAGAGCAACAGAACCATATTTTCATTACCCATTCATAAGTCAATGGGCATCAAGGTTGATTCCATTTTCTTGTAATTGTGAGTAGAGCAGCAATAAACAAGGACAAGCAAGCATCTCTGGTGAGATACAGAGTCCTTTGGATATATGTCTAAGAGTGGTAAGACTAGATTTCACAGTAGGTGAATCTGTGGCTTTTCGAGGAATCTCCACAATGATCTTCATGGTGGCTGCATCAGTTTACACTCCCACCAACCATGAATAAGGATTCATTTCTCCATTTCCTAGCCAGCATTTGCTCTCATTTGGATTCTTAATAAAAGCCATTCTTACATAATGTCAGTCATTCTAATTTGCATTTCCCTGGTGGCTAAGGATGTTGACCACCTTTTAAAAACATTTATTGGGATGTAAAGTGAATAAATAAAGTAATAAAAAGAGAGGATTTTTCCTTTCCTTTTATTTTATAGGTATGATTGTTTTCCATGTGTGTCTGTGCACCACATTCAGTCTATGCAGTGCCTCGAGACTAAAAGACAGTGTTTGATGCCCCCGAAATAGGAGTTACAGTTGGTTGTAGGCTCTGGGAATCAAAAGCTGGTCCTCTGGAAGAGCAGGCAGGTGCTAACCACTGAGCCATCTCTCCAGCACAAGACAAGCTATTCAATTTTTCCTGTTATTTTTGATCTTGCCCTGGAACTTGCCCATCAGGCGTCAGACTTCATCTGGCTTAGGTCAAGTTTCTTGTTCCAGTGAGTGTTTGCAACACTCCAGGGGGACTAAGCAGTGTTAAAGTCGGGGTAAATATTTCCTGCTGTGCGTAGGGTACTCAGCTCCATCTTTCCAGTTCTACCCTTAGAGTAACAGTCACTCGCAGGAATAGACCCATTTGTTGCTGGATATCATCTGGCATCCCTCATGTTCTTTTCTTGGTTCCTAAAAACCTGTCTTGCTTCTTGGAATTCCTCTGTGGTTGACCGTATCTTCCTGTACTCTCTCAAGGTTAGCACCTTCCTGGGCCAGCTCTGAGCTTGAATCTGGTTAACGCTCTGTCTGGGTCTCCTACTCTGGGTCTTGTCTGGCTCTGACTTCAGATCCAGCTTCAGCTCTAACTTTGGATATAAACCCCACAAAAGGAAGACAGTTGATTACTTTATTGCTGTTGTTATTATTAACACATGTAATATGACCGGCGTATAGTAGGCACTTAATAAATGTTTGTTCTATAATTAATTAATACTCAACAGGCACTGTAGTCATATAATGGAAAACACTAGCAAGTAAGATAAGAAGTAACACTTGGTCCTCAGCTTCCACTTCCTCTCTCAGGCTTCCGGAGGCACCAAAATTGAAACAGTCAGCTAGAACACTTGGCTCTCCCCCCAGGAGACGGATCTGACTTGAGATGGCTCAGCACCGCCTGTGGATCTGGTTCCTTTGCCTGCAAACCTGTGAGTTCAAACCTTGTTAGAATTCAACTCCTCCTTTCCAAAAAAAAAAAAAAATGTTAGGAATTACACTTGGGGAGGCATTGACATGTCCCTTTGATCTATTTTTAGCAAAACCTCCTGGGATTCTGTTTATATCGTTCTCAAAATATTGAACTAGAGAAAAAACTTAAGATCCAAACTATGTACTTTATTTCATTAAACCAATTATCTTTCACTGGAAATTCCAGTTCTTAACTATGCCTTCAATTCTTTTTCCTCTCTCCTTCTCCTCAGGATCTATTTTGTTGGTGAGGCTTTCCACTGAACTATTTGTTTGACTTAAGTCTTTTATTTTCAGCATCATTTCAATTTGTATTTCCATCTGTTTAATTTTCTCAGCTTAACTGGTCTTATGTCCGTAATATGTCTGGGACATAGTAGGCACTAAATAAATGTTTGTTGGATAGTTAATTAACTTATTTATTAATTAATGCTAGTCACTGAAGTCATATAATGGAAAACACTAGCAAGTAGAATAAAAAAACCAATGCTTCTTTTTACTTTCTTTTTTCATTTCATGAAAATAAAAGCTTTTTTCATACCATATGTCCTAATTACAATTTCCTCTCCCTAAGTTCCTCCCATTTCCTCTCTGCCTCCTCTCCCCCACCCCCGGATCTGCTCTCTTTTCTGTCTCTCATTAGAAAGAAACAGGCTTCTAAAGATAAGAAACAAACACGACAGAATAAAACATACGATGAACAAAAAACATCACACTGAGGCTGGAAAACACAATCCAACAGAAGGAAGAGCCCAAGAGAAGACACAAGAATCAGACCCACTCCTTCACACTTAAAAATACTAAGCTGAACTATGAATAATCAAACATGTTTTTGAGATTTTATTTATTTTTATGTATATATCTGTATGCCATATGCATGCAGTGCCTGTGGAGGCCAAAGGAGGGCGTCAGATCACTGTGACTGGAGTTACAAATAGTAGGTACCTAGTTAGTGCTGGGAATTTAACCCAAGTCCTCAGGAAGAGCAGCCAGTGCTCTTAATTCCCTCTAGCCTCCCAAACATACTTAATTAGTATTTCTGGACTTGTATTTTTCACAACTAGAACTTTTGACTGATAAAGACTGTGATAAACACAATGATCATATTTTGTTATACAGTGATGCTTATTATGCTGTCAACTAAGGCAACAGTTTCATTCAGTTTTGAACAGATCTTTATAATCATCTCTTTTCAGTTGGTTTGTAATTTTCATTTTTGGACCTTCTTCATTTTTCTTCACTATCAATTGTTATTTCTTATAAAACAAACAAAAATTTTAAAAACAACCAAAAAAAAATACTAAAGCTGAAAGCTATAATATTTATGCAAAAACCCGGTGCAAACCCATGAAGACCTTGTGCTTGCTGCTTCAGCCTCTGTGAGCTCATAGTTGCCTCAGAGGGCCTGTTCTCCCAGCGTCCTCCGTCACACTGGCTCTTTCTGCCTCCTTATCCATAGGCTTCCCTCTGAGGGGAGGGATTTGATGGAGACATCCCATTTAGTGTGTTTCAAAGACTCTCTCTCCACATAATGTCTATCTGTGGATCTCTGCATCTGTTCCCATCTGCTGCAGGAGGAACCTTCTCTGGTGATGACTGAGAAAGACACTGGTCTCTGAGCATAGCAGAATGTCATTAGGAGTCATTTTATTGATACTTTTTTAGACCAGTATTGTTTGGTTTTACCCCAGGTCTCTGGGCTAACTAGTTTCTGGGTCACCCAAACAGTGTCAGGCCTGAGTCCAAGCAGTCACTGGTTGGGTACCCCCACAAGTCCTGTGTCACTGTTGTCGTAACGTATCTTGCATGTGGGACAGATTGTAGATCAAAGGTTTTGTGGCTGAATTGATGTTAACTTTCTTTTGGTAATATATAGTATAATACATTTCATATTATATGTAGTACTATGTATTTACAGAGTATAATAAGTACTACAGAGTACTCTTCCACACCAGAGACACCAGAACAAAAGGGTAAAGGCTTCATGAAGGCACCAGCTCAACTACTCTATGTTTAATGAGTTGTGTGGGTGTTGTCTTTGGCAATGGGGTCCTACCGACAGTTTGTGGAGAGCAACTCACTATCTTAGCAATAGCCTGGGGCATTTGGGGATTTCCATGAGACTCCCTTGGCCAACAACTCAATTAAGTGCAACACAGTCCCACTATTGGAAGCCTCCTTTGGTGACAAGAGATGGTCAGTTGGGATTCTGTCTCCCCAATTATTAGGAGACCTCATTAAGATTGCCTTCATAAAATTTAGGAAGTTTTCACTGCACTAGGTTTCCATATCATTCCACAAATGTCCCTCAATTCCAGGTGTTTCTCTCTACATTTCCTCGCTCAACCCTATTTCTTCTCCCCTTGTCCACCAATATTCCCCTCCTGTCTCTATCCCAACTTCCCCCAGTCCACCCATAAAATCTATTCTGTATCTCTCTCCCAGGGAGATTCATGTGCCTCCCTGAGTGCTGGGATTACAGGCATGCACCACCACATACAACTAATTGTGTTGGATTTTTAAAGGGGCTTTTATTGACTTTGTAGAATGCTTTTGATAGGATGGTCATTTTTTTTTACTATGTTAATCCTACTAATACATGAGCATGGGAGAGCTTTCCATCTTTTGATATTTTCTTCTATTTCTTTCTTGAAAGATTTAAAGTATTTATTTATATATAGATATAGATTGAACTATCTCTGCATTTCTAGGATGAAGCCTACTTGATCGTGGTAGATGACTTTTTTTGATGTGCTTTTCAATTCAGTTTGCATGGATTTTATTGAGTATTTTTGCATCTATATTCGTAATTTTCTTTCTTTTGGGGGGTCTTTATGTGGTTTGGGTATCAGAGTAACTGTGGCCTCATAGAATAAATTGGTCAGTGTTCTTTCTGTTTCTGTTTTGTAGGATAATTTGAGGAGTATTGACCTTTACTCTTCTTTGAAAGTCTGATAGACTTCTAGCACTGAGCTTTATTATTATTGTTGTTGTTGTTGTTGTTATTTTAGTTGGGAGACTTTTATTGACTGCCCTTAATTCACTGGAGGTCATAGATCAACTTAAATTGCTTATCTGATCTTGATTTAAATTTGGTAATTGATATCTATCAAGAAAAATATCATTTAACTAAGATTTTACAATGTAGTAGAGTATAGGTTTTTTTAAGTACATACTTTTATTTCTCTGGATTTCTTTGGTGTCTGTTGTTATGTCCTCTTCTTCATTTCTAATTTTGTTAATTTGGATATTCTCTCTCTGCCTTTTAGTCCATTTGGATAAATGCTTGTCTATCTTTTTTATTTTCCCAAAGAACCAACTTTTTGTTCCATTGATTCTTTGTATTGTTCTCTTTGTTTCTATGTTATTTACTTCCGCCCTGAGTTTGATCATTTCTTGTCCTCTCCTTTTGTATGTGATTACTTCTTTTTGTTCTAGAGTTTTCAGGTGTGCTGTTAAGTTGCTAAGTATGAGATGGCTACAGTTTTTTTTTTCCGTTTTAAATGTAGGCACTTAATGCTATGAACTTGCCTTTTAGAGCCACTTTTATTGTATCCCATAAGTTTTGGTATATATTCATTTTCATTGAATTCTAGGACGTCTTTAAATTCCTTCTTTATTTCTGTCTTGACATATTTTCCATTCAGTTGAGAGTTCTTCATTTTCTGTGAGTTTATAACTTTTCTGTTGCTTTTGTTGTTGATATCCAGCTTTCATCCATGGTGGTCTGATAGGATGCAGGGAGTTATTTAAATTTTCTTCTATTTATTGGACTTGTTTGTGTCTGATTAATATGGTCAGTTATGGAGAAAGTTCCATGAGATGCAAAGAAGGTATATTCTTTTGCATTTGGGTGAAATGTTATATAATGTCTGTTAGGTCCATTTGGTTTATAATGTCCGTTAAGTCTAGTATGTCTCTGATTGGATGATTAGAGTATACATTTGAAGTCCTCTAGTGTTTGAGGGTCAATATATGATTTTAGCTGCAGTAGTGTTTCTTTTACAAACTTGAGCACCCTTGTATAGGGGGCATATATATTAACAATTGCAATGTCCTCTTGGTGGATTTTTTTTCCTTTGATGAGTTTTATAGTGTATTTCCCTATCTCTTTTGATTAGCTTTGGTTTTTAAAATGGTTACCTCAGCTTGCTTCTTAGGTTCATTTGTTTGACTTTAACACTTTACTCTGAAGTAATGTCTATCTTTGATGCTGATAAACTAGGATCAGAAAGAAGGAGAGGAAGGCCTCCCTATCAGTGGGCTTGGGGAGGGGCATGTGTGGAGAAGGTGGAGGGAAGGTGGGATTGGGAGGGGAGAAGAGAGGGGTTTATGGGAGGATACAAAGTGAATAAAGTGTAATTAATAAAAATTAAAATAAAAAAATCTTCAAAAAAAGGAAAAAAAAGGTTTTGCAGAGACTTCCTAAGGGTACAATATGCTCTAGATTCCCCTGCTACTATTTCTGGTGGAGTGATCTCTTCTACTCAGTGCTAGGCATGGAGATCAACTGCTCTTCTGCCCCTCCCCAGCATTCGGAGCAGTGGAAGAGAGAACTAAGGAGTACTGCATGTAGAAATTTCTATTTTTCCCTGAAATCACTGATACCACAGAAGTTGAATACAGTGAACTCATGACTTCTTTGTCCTGGAAAAGCTGTCTCAAAACCAAAACTTATAGTCTTATGCTCTGAGTTAGCTTTCTCGTGGTTTTGTGAACCCTGTGACTGATTGTCCAGGTGTCCCATAGCTAGCTAGACTCCAGGAACAAAAGACAGACGAATCCACCACCTTGTTTCTTGTTCTTTCTGCAAGTCTTTTTTATGTTCTTTTGATTATTTTCTTTTATATCCTTTGTTTTGCATCTATTTATTCAGCCTTTCCCCTTTGATTTTTTCTCTTTCCTTCCATCAATAATAGCAAAAATTAACCATGCATGAAACAATCGCTATATGTCTGACATAATTCTAAGCCCTCCACTTTGTTCAGTCCCATGATACTTCATAAGATGGATAGTATTAAAACACACATTTTCAGGTGAAAAATGATACTTAAAGAACAACGGCGGAGTTTTGTTTTATTCAAAGTTTAAGTATATCTCATAGAAAAAACACTAGTGAAGCATGTCCTCACCTTTGAGATTTTGTGTTTGACTTGGGTTTTTAAAATATTGCCTCTGAGTAACCTAAGTCTTCGTAAAGATGGCACAAAGTAAAAATATCTGGGGAAAAAATGGTATACTGTTGTAGACAGCTGTAAGTTTCTAAAAACAAAGCAAAATAACCGTGATCCTGGAATATCTATAATTATGGAGAATAACAGGATTTCTGCTACCCAGCCTTTTCCTTCCTCGTTGCTATCAAAATCTCTTGACTTGTTTTGACTAATTATAACTCTTCTTTTAGTATTGGGTATTCAAGCTATCTCTATTCATCTTCCCAGATTTCAAATAATGGAGGGAGCTTCTAGCCACATTCTTAACTCTGAGGAGAAGAAGAACAACAAAACAGTTTAGCCACTGCCTTGCCCCTTCACCACTAACCACAAAAAGAACAAGAACAAGAAATGCTATTTAAAGAGTCTTGAAGAAGCAAATGGAAGCAGCGGGCGTTAAGCAACACTCTGCCTTCCCTAGTTCCTCTCTCGATGTGGTAATCCTCCCACCTCCCACCAACGTTCCAATGCTTCCTTTTTTCCCCCTTCAAATTAGTCTAAGGTATTATTTTTTAAGATGTATGTATGTATGTGTGGATATATGCGTTCTCTGTCTGCATGTACACCTATATGCCAGAAGAGGGCATCAGATCACATTATAGGATGGTTGTTAGCCACCATGTGGTTGTCAGGAATTGAGCTCAGAATCTCTGGAAGAGCAGACAGTGCTCTTAACTGGTGAGCCATCTCTCCAGCAATAAGGTACTATTTTAGTCCCTTCAACAATAGTTGTTTGTTTGGGGATATTTGTGATTGTGTGGTATGTGTGTGTGTGTGTGTGTGTGTTATATGGTCATGTGTGCACCTCTATTAGGAGGTCAGAGGTCAACATACAATGTCTTCCTTGATTGCTTTCCATCTTATTTTTTTTTTAGACAGATTCTCCTGAAGTTTACTGATTCAGCTAACTTGGCTGGCCAATTCAGGGATCTGCCCATCTGTTTCACAACTCATCCCTCCCTTGTTGCTGGAGTTACAGATGTGTGCTAAGGATCTGAATTCAGGTCATCATGCTTACGAAGCAATTACTTTACAGACTGAGTCATCCCTCCAACCTCTTATTTGTTTTCTATTTAAGAAACAGTACAGTGGTCAGGATATGCCACTCCACAGCTATTCAACACTTTTATGAGTCAGTGTTTTTATTAGCGCTATTGTAAAGCTGAGGAGACTGAGGCATGAAGGGGTTGCCAGCTTTTCCTAGGACTGATAGCTAGTATCCCATTAAGCCAGGAGTCACATCCAGGAAGTCATGCTTTTAATCAGCAGGTCGTGGTGACTTACAAAGAGACAAGCCAAGAATGCTCCTCAAGGCAAGATTTTCTGAGGTTTTCTAAATTCATTTCCATTTAGTACATATACTGGAGAGCTCTGTCCCATCATCTAGTCCTCACAGTCCCTCGAAATGACAGGTCTGTTTGTTTAATTTCATATACCAGCTAGGACCATGAGACTTGGCTTGTTCAAGACATTCTTGGATTTTCATTACCTAGTCAGCAATAGAACCTTGCATGAAATGTGTTTCTTTTAAAAATTAATTTGTTTATTCATTTTACATCCCAATCGTAGCTCCCTCCTCTCCTGTGGTACCACCCTCCCTTCCTCCCTCTTCCCCCATCTTCCCTCCTCTGTTCCTCAGAGAAGGGGAGCCCCTTTCTCTTCCTAACCCACCCCAGCTCATCATCAAGTCACATCAGGACTGAATATGTGTCCTCTTCCCCTATGGCCTGGCAAGTCACCCCCAACAGAAGGAAGTGATCAAAAAGCAGACAACAGAGTCCATGTCAGAATCAGCCTCAACTCCTCCTACTAAAGGACTCATATGAAGCTGGAACTGCCCATCAGCTGCATCTGAGTCCAGTCCATGCATAGTCCTTGGTTGGTGCTTCAGTCTCCTCAAGCCCCCTGTAGGCCGTGGTTAGCTAGCTCTGTTGGTCTTCTTGTGGAGCTCCTGTGACCTTCACATCCTTCTATCCTTACCCCTTCTTTTTCACAAGACTCCCTACACTTGGCTCAATGTTTGGCCTCATCATCTGTTTCAATCCGCTGCTGGGTGGATCCTCTCTAGAATATGTTTCTTGATCTGCAGTTTGGGGCACTGTTGCTATATTGTGGGTCCTCATTCTATAGGTCTATATGGATTTCTTTTTTGAACAGAGGAGGAGGAATGAACTTACAATTTGCTGATTGCCCCCTCTTATTAATCATTTTAAACTCTGAGCAAGGCCCAGAGATGAGTGAAGAGTTCTTCCCAGCTCCTTACTCTTGGATTTTCTACTTGTTTGCTTTATTTTATTCTATTGCTCCATAGAGAGTGAGTGTACCCATAGTAAGAAAAGGTATTTGTGTATGTTCTCCCCCCCACACAAGAACACATAGAAACCATCCACTGGTTATAGGAGAAACAGTGACAAAACAAACAGAAACAGAAACAAAGACGCTGCATTAAAGTCGGTTGTGTTCAGGGGAGGAGGGGTGATAATACATTAATTTATTTTAGTAACGGTATCTGGAACAACAACAACAAAAAAAGACACAATGAGTAGGTTGCATCGGGTGTCAGGACATGGTCTGTGAATGAAGCTGTGTGAGGAGAAGTCTTAGTGCTTGTGAGAGAACTCCAAGAAAACAGGACAGGAGTCTTGTGACCTCAGCCCCCCAAAGCACAGGACCATCCTTAGAATGTACATTCATGCCCCTCACAGGTCTAACAACAGGAGGTTTGCTTCAGATGGCCCATTGTGGTCCCTGTTGTTACTCAGCCCTGTTCACCTTGTCTGTGTGGTCATGTACAGTTTGAACTCGTGTGAACTTTGCTTGTATGAGGACCTTTCTTAACCCTCAGAACATAAATTACTGAGGTTCTGAATAAAGTTGGCTATTATAGGAGACTTTAGGTTCTGTTCTCCCAGGTCTCACTGCCTCTAGGGACACTCAGGAAAGCCCTTTCTGATGGGAAGATGTTGGTCACAAGACCTACATAAGGTAAAGGAGTGTGGAGAATCTGGTAATAAAAGAGAAGAGAGCATACAAACGCTTGAAGGTGAAGCACTCCTGACCTATATGGCTACCAGGAGGAGGGACACGACAGGAAGTGAGTGACTGAGGCCTAATCTGGCAGGACCTAAATGATGATGAAGTGTGTGAAAGGAGACTAAGTAGATTCACAAGACCCAAGGAGATGGTATGTGTTCTTCATAGAATCTAAGAAGATCCACAAGAAAATTTTATCTATCCAGTTAAAGACATCTTAGCCCATCAAATTCTCAAATTCAGGAGACTTTCTGACTCTTTTCTGTTTGTTTATTCTTTTCAAATATCTTTTCTCACCATCTCTGTTGTTTGCTTCCAGTAGCATCTTTGGCAGCCACTTATCTGAGGAATGTGAATTTGTAAAGTCTGCTTATATATACGGAATATATTTCCCAGTGAAACACATGTCACCATCTCATACATGGAATGATATGCCGCTCTGGAAGCTTTCCAGGCTAAAGAGAGGAAGCCTGCTTCTTACAGAGAGTCTGCCTACAGTGCTCAGTCCATGCTGGTGTCATCTTGCAATCTCTGTTCTAGATGTCCTCTTTCTCAGAGCTGCTTAAAAGATCACTGCAACCAGACTTTTACCACGTGTTGTAGTCAGAATATGAATTATCTACCCTAGCCTCCAAGTCATATATGGTAAAAGCTTAATTTTAATCTTACGAACTTTGGGAAGTGAACCATTACAAGGGTTCTAACCTCACCAGTGGGTTAATCCTTTGATATATTTAAAGTCTGATGACAGTACTGGGAAGTGATGGAAATTAGGAGATGAGATTTAATTAGGAGACATTGACTACTGAAAGTTATGTCCTAGAAAGGCAGACCCTGTTTCCAGACTCTGGGTACCACGAGGAGAAAAGCTAGCCTCTGTCACACGCTCCTTGCTATTGTATCCCATCTTGCCTCAAGCTCACAGCAGTGGAGCCAAGTGACCGGGAATTAAAAACTACGAACAAAATAAATATGTCCTCCTCTGGCTTCTGACGTGTGAACACACGTCATTCAAATCTGCATCGACGGTAGCCTTTTCCCATCACTGTTTCTCCTTTGTAAGCATGACCTGTCTTTAACTCTTCCCATCTGCAGTCCGCTATATGGAAGTTGGGAAATATGACTGGTCAGCTGATGTTGTAGCTGTGGGACACTTCTTTACTTGGATCCCAAGGTTCTGCAACCATTTGGTCTGCATCATCCATCTCTTGTTGCCTTATAAGACCATGAGCCCCTTTATTCACATCAAAATAATTTAAACTACCATTTATATGTAACCGCCACACATTGTGCTAAGTGCTTTTTTTGTTATACATTATTTGTTATTCACATTTAAAAATGAGGAGTTAAGGATCATTGGACTTCAGTATTCTTTTCAAGGTTATGCTGACAGGCTCAAATACACCTGAATTCAAAATGTGTACCCATCATTGTCATACTTCCTCTGGAGTTTCATCCTGGTCATCTTATTTTCAGAGGCTGCTCTTGTCTTCTGTATGACTGAAGAAGTGAAGGCCATCAGGAATGACTGTCTTCCACCTTACGCTTTTCTACACTAACTGCTCACTTTGTTTTAAGCACCTACTTCACACTGCGATGAGAGTTCCATGAAACAAATGTTTTTGCAGTCCATACTGCAGTCAGCTTAAAGAAAGGGCTCATCAAATGAACACAGACCCACCTGACTCAAACCCATGTCTCTTTCATGGCTCCAAGCAGAATATTCTGGCTTTTTGGTGGATTATCTCATAGGATCTCCAATCTCAAAGATCATCAATACCCCCCAAATATATATTTAAGAGTTGTTTTCAGCCTCCATTCACTTGAACACTCCAAATCATTGTATCCCAGACAATCCCTTCTTGAGACTATAGTAGGTTCTTGTTGATGACGCTTTTGCCGCTTTGGTCTACTTGTTTGCTTTGTATGTTGTTTTGATAATTCTTCTATAACTGTGGACACTGCTCACAGGCTCATCTCTGGACCTAAGCTTTACAGTTGCTGACTTCTATCTTTCTGCATCAACAACCTCAGTACTTGACTTTCTTGTTACGATTCCTAACATTTCTCAGAGGTCCAGCTACCATGGCAAAATAAAATGTAAAGAGAAAGAGATAGAGAAAGCAAATTTTTCTCTTCTAAAAGACATTGGAGGCATATATGGTACCTTTACTTATAATCCTGTCGGCCTGAACTTAGTGGCATGATGACCCCTCACTAGCAGATAATGTAGTCTATTCTGGTGGTCATCTGCCCTTTTAACCATCAATTGTTCTGTCACTATGATGAAGGTGAGAACAAATACTGGAAAATAGCTAGCAGGTTGTTGCCACTCTCTTTCATCTGACAATACTGCTAGACTATGCTTTCTCCTATCATTCTTCTAACACTAACTTTGTCTTTTTCCTTTGACATCTTTCTTGCATATCTATTTTCTACTACTAATTTTCCACTGGTACAAAGCAGAAGCTAAAAACAAATAGCTAAACAAGTGAATTCTATTAGGTTTCTATTTCTTCATTGCCCTTCCTTGCACTATCTCTCAAACTCAGCCTTTCCTTTTCATTCCTATTATAGTCCCCTTGCTTCATACCCTGATGATTACATTAGCCTCTTAAAGTTCTCTCTAGTTTCTTTACGACATATCTGTTTTCTCTACTACCAAAGCTTCTTATTCTTTTTATACATAAATTTTACATTATTTTCATCTTAATCCAAAAGCTTTAGTAGACCCCTCTACCTATAGGATAAACTCAAATTTAAGACTACTCCAAATCCAAACCTAATTTATGTTTTCTCTCTCTCCCTCCCTCCCTCCCATCTTCCCCACTTCCTCCATCATGAAAATCTAGACTCAATTAACATCAAAATTTGTGAACTTCAACTCAAAACCCAAGGACCTGAGATACCTTTCCTTCTCTTACATCTAGAGAATTCTCCTTTCTTCAGTAAGTTTTTTAAACAGGCACAGTTCAAAGTACTCTTTCTCTTCTTTGAGTTTTGCCTGAAATTACAATAGATGAATATCATCCATTTGCCTGAATTTATCATTTCCTACTTCATACTGCAAATGAAAGTTATATACATGTGTCTTATTTTCCCAATTTGATATTACTTCCCCTGAGGCTAAAACTTGGGGTCTCATGCACGACGTGCAAATCTCAGCTCCTTTTCAAGACATTTTTGTGCCACAAGCTCTCTAAGAAATTGGATTTTGCTGAAGTTCCCCCTAGTGATAATATAATATTTGAGTCTCTGCAGCACAGAGGAAAAATAAATAAATATTGGAGTTGACTGACAGAGGGATTCTTTCTTTCAAAACCAATGTGCTTCCAAAAGCAGATTGAGATCCACTAAGCAGGGTACTTAAAAGCTTCCAGCTGAGCTTTATTTGAATTATTCCATAAACTGGCTTTAAGTGGGGTCCAAGGTGACCTCAGCATTACCAATGCATCATAGGGAAGGGCCATACGATCTTTAAAATGTGTGTTCCAATTGGCCATAATCAACATCAGGAATAATCCACGTTAATTTTATGTTGACAGTTAACAAAGCATCCCTGCTCGCGTTCCATTGTTTGCTGCTCACTGAGTAGGTGGAGCCAATGTTGTAACTATTATAGGCTGAGAAAGGTTTTGTAACTTTATTGAGTTTGCCTAGTCCGTAAGTAAATGCCCAGTCTGGAGCCTGTCCCGTGTGTTTTGCAGCCACGTACCATGGTCCCACAGCTATCTTTAGGAGCAGTTGTGTGCCTTTAAAAGCCGCAGAAAATTCAGTTCACACCTATTGAAACTCTGCTTGTTCTCAGCCAGTTCCGGAGTTTTTGCAACGGTATCAGCAGTCACCCACTCATCACCCTGCTAGATTGCTCTTTGATAGTCCAGCATCATTTCCTGAATGACTTTGCCTCAGGGAGCAGCACATAGCTATGATGCTGATAACCCACCAAACAGCTTGTGGTTGCATGACTCTAATACTGAGAAGCCTCAGCCTCAGAGAATGGCCTCCACATTTGAGAAGTTAGTGACAGAATATAGCCAGAGCTAGACGTTACGTGTCTGATTCATCTCATACTAACTTAAATCCAAAGAGTGGAATGACAGTTAAGCCCTAGGGCCTTGAGACATGTAGGAGATCTAAGACAGGCACTGGGTATGAAATTTGAAGGACCCACTGCAAAATGAAAATTTGGAGCTTTCTGTTCAAAATCCATTAAGTATTTGAAAGCACCAGAAAACCAAGTTCAGGATCCTCTGGGCTAAGGTTCTGTGCATGCTATAGCTGAGACATGGGTAGTATATTCCAAGTGCCCTCTATCAGCCCAGTAGGATCAGGTATATGGTGACAGTTAGGGGTTTCGATAAAGTGTGGCTGCCAGAGGCAACAGTAGTTTCTCTGTGTGTTTTCTTCCTGTTGTCCTTTCTATTTGACGCTCATTATGTTAGCTTTTGTACTTCACGGGCTCCTCAGGGTTTGAGTGGTATCCTATTATCACTGTGTTGCTAACATAGAATCTGACATGCACTTAGCACCTAATAAATGATAACTGTAGGTAGGTAAGTGTCCCTACTATCCCCATCCCACCTTTCCTTGCTGTGGTGTCCTGGAACATGTTGACTTGGCTTGCCCACTCAACTAAATCACCAGTATATTCCTCCTGAGGGCAAGCCTTCTGCTGACCTGAGAGAAAAGAGGTTCATCTTAGCAGTCCTGGGATCCTGCTACTGAGCTGAAGGGCAAAGTGAGAACACCGCTGGGTTAATAAGTCCCTTTCAATGTAGGGACTTGCATTCTCAAAAGACCCTCTGGATTAACTTTAGAGTTAACCTGAACCCATTTATGTTGAAAACATAGCTTGGCCTTTGGGGATTACATATAGCTAGTTCACATCTAAACAGCTCAACTAGTTGTTTGTGGTTAATACCCTTTCTGACTGGTCAGGTCCCATGTTATATTCATTATTGAATACTTCGTGAATCATCCATTCCAATCACAAACACTATTAATCATTAAAGAATCTCAGTGATGGGGGAGGGGCTACAGTGGAGATACAAAGTGAATAAATTGTAATGATTAATTAATTAATTACAAAAGAATCTCATTGAGAGATATGCTGTATCAAAACGTTAGTCTAGATGCATAAATCCGGAAGTCCAGAAGACATACAAGGAATAGACAGATGATAAACCTTCACTAGGTCCAAGATATTAAGTGTGTCCCTTTTCTTATCCTTCTGCCCAGTAGTGGAAGAGGTTGGGATACCTTTCTGGAGTATGTGGGCTGACAAACTGTTGGGTCACTACTTTTTTGGATTTGCTTTGGTTTTACTTTGATTTTGTGGTCTACAAAAAGACATGTTACATTTTTTTTTTCTTTTATCCTCAGAAGATAAAGTCAAAGAGTTCTTCCAAGCTCTGGTGAAATTATCACCCAAATTGATGGGTGATAATGTTCACCTCTATCTTCCCAGCCTGCATAGTGTATTTGACACACAATGGGTTTTAACCATATATTTAGTGAGTTAAGTATTGAAATTCACTCTGACTTGTATAGACTCTCTTGAAGCAACTTGCAAAATAGGCTAAGTGCATGTCTTCATTCACTCATTTATGAATGAATACATGTATGTATTCAAGGACAGTTTTGTTTCAGACCACATGGCAGGAATTCAACCAAATTTTGGTTGTCATAGCACATTAAACATACCTAGAGTAAGCCAGGTGGTGGTGACTCATGTTAGGATTGTGTAGAGAAGTTACACGGTGGGTTCACAAATCACGCCATGTGACTGGTTCCATGTGGGAAGTTTATTAAGGGAAGAGGGAGGGGGTCACAGAGACCGTCTCTGGGTAGAGTAGGAGAGAGAGAAAAGGGAGGTTGTGTGAGTTTTCTTATATGGTGACCAAGAGCGTGCACGTGTGGTTTCAGGTGGTCCACAGGTGGTCCATAGCAGGCTTCACAGATGTCTGCTATCTGGATTGTCAGGCCCCTTGGGGCTGGCCATACAGATCCCAACACTCCTCCCTTTTTGGTTTATTAAAAAGTGAGGAGCCAGGAAGGGGGTGATGGTAGGGAGGACATAGGGGGAACCTTTGCTCTTCAAGCTACTTCCTGCTGATTAGGGGTGTTATTATACTTGGGGTATAGCTGGTCCCCACCATCAGGGTTGATTGGAAGGTCATTGTCATTTGGTTCTGTGAGCAGAGGTTGGTAATCCTGTAAGAGTAACTGACTAATGGTTTAGAGACTTTTTGCATTTGTTGTTGGAAGAATGTAGAAAAGAAGTTAATAAAACAAGGTGTAAAATCAAAAGCAGAAAAGGTGTGAGGAAGGGCAGAATCCATTTCTGTATGGGATTCTGGAAGGCCCAAGAATTAGAGGCCTCGAGCTGTTCCCTTCACTTTTATAGATTTGAATTATATAGTCTGGAGTTGTTGATTTTGTCTTTTACTGTACCTGACTGGTTGACATAAAAACAGCATTCCTCCTGGAGGAAGATGCAAAGGCCACCTTCTTTAGCTGTGAGGAGATCCAATCCACATTGGTTTTAAAGTACTATTGCTGCCAGTGAGTTGATCTGTCCTTGGATAGTTAGTATTGTCTGAGCCACTTGCTGGAGGTCCTGGATGAACTGAGAAGAAAGGTGTTGATACAAAGTTAGTGACGTGGCTGGTCCTGCTGTCCCAGTCCTCACAGCTGCTGTGATTCCTACAACAGCCAAGAGGGGCAAGATTTGAATTGCCCTCCTATCCTTCTGGGCAGCTATTGAGTCCACGACTAGGATTGGTAGGTGCTCCTTTTCATTTATCACCCCCAGCTCGGGGAAGAGGAGCACCAGTGTGCAAACTCCTGAGCAACCAGCAGGCAGACGATGGTAGACCTGAGTACCACAAAGAATCGAGGTATTATTAGCAGTAGGGCATTGGGGTTGAGATGAGGTATCAAGGATTATAGTTTTACTACAGTCTAAGGAACTTAGCATTCCTACAGAGTATGTCCCAGATGCCTTGAAACAGCTTGCCACACCAAAGAGGGTGATATGAGAAAGGTAGGGTTTGTGGCAACAGTTCCTTTAAAGTTTAAATGCAAGAATGAGATGGGGAGTAGTCAGAGTTAGGTCAATGAAGAGGGTATGAAATATTAAGAGGTGGGAAAGTAAGAGCAGGGTCTTCTATTAGTGCCACCTGGAGGGAAAGAATTCTGGAGGGAGTAAGCCTTAAAACGTGAGACAGATTGTGAGAAGGGAAGACAGTAATTGGTGATCCACAAGTTAGTTTTTTGGACTCGTGAATAAGGAGCTCTGCAGCCACTAAGGCACGAATGTAGGGTACCCATCCTTGGACTATCAAGTCTAAGTTCTTTCACAGGTGTGCTACAGGTGCAAAGGAGGGTCCCAGTTGGTGATCCAGGGCTGCTCCAAGGGCATATTCCTCTATTTCTGTCACATAGAGGGGGAAGTGATGGCTTAAGTCTGGGAGGTGTAGGGCTGGGGCCTCAAGAAGAGCCTGTTGGAGCCTCTGAAAGGGCTTAGGAATGGGCTTAGAAGGGATTCATGCAAGGGGCCAAAGGCTGCCTCATATGAGGGGCAGGCAAGAAGGAAAAAAGAAGGGACCCAGGACCATAAGAAACCAGCCATTCCTAGAAACGATAGGATTTTTTCTTTAGTAGAGGGAACTGCCAGAGACTGTATTAGGTCTTTTCTATCTAGGGTGATGCCCTTGTGGATTGGGGTTATTGTTAGTCCCAGGTAGTGACGCCAGAGGTGGACAATTGGACCTTGGAGGGTAAGACCCGATAGCCCCTGCTGGATAGAAAATTTAGGAGAGCAGAGGCTAACTCCTGGCTAGGGATGGACTGCAGAGGAGAAGGTCATCTACATATTGTATAAATTTAGATTTAGGGATCGATAAGGAAAGTAGATCAGAGGCAAGGGCTTGGCCAAACAGGTGTGGGCTCTCCCGGAATCCCTGGGGTAGTACAGTCCAGGTAAGCTGAGTAGAAACAAGGGTGTCAGGGTAGTTCAGGTGAAGGCAAAGATATCTTGTAACTGGGCATCCAGAGGAATAGAGAAAAATGCATCCTAGGGAACCAAAATGGAGAAATGGGAGGTACCTGAGGGATAGTGGAGAGGAGACTATAGGGATTAGCTGCAACAGGGTGGAGGGGGCAACTATAGAACTGTGAATCTGGAGGTCTTGAACCAGGCAATAGGTTCCATTGGGCTTTGTAACTGTAAGTATAGGGGGGTTAAATGGAGAGGAAGTAGGGTGAAGGAGTTTTTTCATAGACAGTCAGTAATAATAGGGTTAAGTCCCCTGAGACTCTTGAGAGGAAGTGGGTATTGAGCCTGGTGATATACCAGGTAGGATCCTATAGCTGAATGACCACAGCGGAATGGTGCCTAGCGACAGAGGGGTTTTAGACATCCTATACTTGGGTGTCTACTTGAGGGGGTGGTAAGGGAAGTGACGGGTCACAACTGGAAGGTAGAGTAGCTAAGAGAAGGAAGAGGGAGGACACTGGTGAGCTTGGGGTCAGGCGAATGGGTGGAGTAAAGGAGATAGAGGCTCCCACTTTGGCAAAGAAGTCCCTTCCCAATAAGGAAACTGGACAGGTTGGCATCACTAAAAAGAATGAGTCAAGGGAACGCCCCTGAAAATACAATTGAGTGGTAGAGTCTGGCAAGGCTGCCCCCCTACCCTGACAATAGGGGAACTAGAAGGAGAGGTTGGTCCCCAATACTCTGTCAGGACTGGATAAGTGGCTTCGGTGTCCACAAGGAAGGAGATGGGCCACCCCGATACCATGATGATTACCCATGGCTCCCTGCTAGTGATGGCAGTGGTCAGGTCAAGGGAACCAAAGCACCTTCAGCAGTTGATAGCCAGGCCTAAGATATCAGCTAGAGAGCGATCTGGGAGTGATGCCCCCATATCATGGGAGAAACAGTGGCAGTCAGCACCCCAATGTCCATCTTTTTTTTAATTTATTTAATTAATTTATTTTTATATCAATCACAGGTTAGGTACTTTGCATCCCAGGCATAGCCCCCTCCCTCATTCCCTCCTACCCTCCCACTCCCTCCCTCATCTCCCTCCTCCCCGCCCCCTCCAAGTCCACC
>CM053759.1:19998318-20034829 GCA_028658305.1 Pachyuromys duprasi | reverse complement strand
TTTCCTCTCTGTTTATCTTTGATTGTTCCTGTATGTGGGCAGTTAATTTCTTCTCCATTTCTTTGAGGGCCTTGTTCATTTCCTCTTTTTGTCTCTCCTCTTGTTCCTCCAATATCTGCATAATCAAAGCTTTAATATAATTTTCCTGTGTCTCCGCTGAATTAAAAACTCCACTGCTTTTGGGTGTTTCTGGTGGGGCCATGGTTTCCTGATTTTTGTTGGGTGAGTTCTTTTGCTGATTTCTGGGCATTTGTTTATATATAATCAGGGAGCTGTTTGTGCTTTAAGGCTGTACTTCAGTCTGAATCTGTCAATCTCTTGTGTCAGGAGTATTCTTCAAGAAGATCAGGGATTTCCGGTGGTTTGTTGGTGTGTGTTGTGTCTCAGTTGAACTCTGCTGTGGGCTCTGTGTACCCAGCTTCATGCTCTGTGCTAGAAGCTGTGAGCACTGCAGGCTGGTCACCCCTCTGGTCTGGAGTCTTTACTCCTCACTCTGTGCTAGAGTCTGAGTGTCCAGGTTTGAGATGTCAGCTGGGGACTGTGCACTCCGCCCTGGGCTTGCTGCTAAGGGCTCTCCCCTGGAATGGAGATTTGGTGCCTCTTTCTGGGCCAGGGGCTGTGCACCACGGTCTGAGATGATATTTGGGGCACACACAGTGGGTTTCGGTTGGTGTGCATCCGCTGTATGCAGGCCTGTCTGAAATGGTGCCCGAGGCCTTCTCTATCTGGCCTGTGGACAGACACTCGAACTGAGGTTTTTGCTGGCGGATGCGTGCAGCTTTCGCCCTCAGTGTGTAGTCTGGTCAAGGCAGTCCCGGGATCCTCTCAGTCTGTGGTGGTTCCGGCGATCCGTGCACGCCTGCCGCACACCCGTGGGTTGAGGCAGAACTCGGGTTCCTCCCAGACCCGCCAGCAGACTCACACACTGACTGAGTTTTGCTGGCGGAAGCGTGAGGTGCGCGCTTGCAGTGTGCAGACTGGTCAAAATGGTCCCCCAACCCACTCAGTCTGGGGTGGTTCCGGTGATCGGTGTGAGCCTGCAGCACACCCGCAGGTTGAAGCAGAACCCGGGTGCAGTGTGAGCTTGCAGGGTGCAGGTCAGTGAAAATGGCTCCCGGTTCCTCCTGAGACTGCCCGCGAGACTGTGTGATCCAGTCTATAATGGCGGGTGCGGGCGCCCAGCGCGGCTGCTTGTTCAGATCAGAGCTGTGCGCCGCTGGTCGCCCAGAGATTTTTCCAGGTAATAACTGGGTGTCCCTAGGGTTTTCCCACTTGATTTTCTCACTGTAGGAGTTCCGCTCACCTGGCAATCACAAATGCTGGCGTTTTAGGTCCCAGAGTTCAGTCTCCTGGTTGCTGCGTTGTTTCTGCTGTCCTACTCCTCAGACACAGTGTCCTCTCGTGGCAGCCGTCTTGGATTCCTATCCCCAGTGTCCATCTTGATGGCATTTTGGACATGACCCCAGTAGCTTACAGGGCTTAGGACAAAACTGGGCCCAGTAACCTTCTTGACCACATTTGAAACATGACCCCAGTAGCTTACAGGGCTTAGGACAAAACTGGGCCCAGTAACCTTCTTGACCACATTTGAAACAGGGACCCCGTGGTCCTCATGCCTTAGGAGGCAAGGGAGCCTGGGCAGTTGCTGAGGTTGGTCAGATGGCCTTGACCAGCATTTGGTATTTTTGCTTGTGAGCTTTCTCATCTCTCCCATGTTACACCTTAAAGGTCAGCACTAAGACTTTTGCCTGTGGAGTCAGAGGTCCTCTCTCCAAGCATTTAAGCTTAGCCTTGATGTCGGGGGGTAACTCTGGGAGAAAAAATATGTCATCAGGAGTTGCCTACACTCTGTACTTTCAGGGGCTAGATTAGTATGTTGTACGGCGCTCTAGGAACTGAGATGGGTTCTCCTTCTTGTCCTGAATGACCTCCTGGAGCTTCTCATAATTAACTGGTTTGAGGGCAGCCTTGTGGAGACCAACCAGGAGGCAGTTCGTGAACTAATCTCTAGCTAAAATGCCTTCCAGGGTCCCATTGTGGATCCTGGTGGGGCACCACCTCAGCCCCAATCAGGTGTATTGTGTTTGTTTGGTGAACCTCACATGCATGCATTCTAGCCTGTTCCCAAACTCACCTGTACTCCTCAGGTAATATGTTGTTGGTAAGAATCATGTACATATCAAGGAAGGTAAGACTGTAAAATTGAGTGAGATATTGAAATTCTTTAATGAAAGTAAAAGGATTAGAGGTATAGGATCCTAGTCTCTTTTCTACTTGAGAAATTTCAGTTAATGAGAAGGGAACATGCACCGTAACTAAGCCATCCATGCTGGCCACCTCCCGCAAGGGAAGAAATGAGGTTGGTTTATGCTGAGTAGAAAAAGGGAGCTTCGATACAGAGCGAGAGCAGGCAGCAAGGGGGGCTAATAGCTGTTGGTGGGTGAAAGTGGGTGCCAAAGTAGGATGACTAGCATGGCCTGTTGCTGGGGAGGTGAGTGAGGATTCTGGAGAAGCCAAAGAGGAAGAGGAGGAAGCAGAGGGGAAAGGAGAATCTACAGGTTTAGAAGAAGCCAGAGGTTGAGAATGACGAGGCAGAGGTTCATCCATGGGGTCAAAGGCAGAGAACTCTTGAGGTTGAGACTTTATAGCTAGAAGAAGTAACTATAAAGTAGGAGAGGACACGAAGGACAGGAAGGAGAACAGGAAGAACAGAGAGAAGGTTTAGAGCAGAGGAGAGAGAAAGCTTGAACATAAGATGCCTCCTTCCATTACCAAATTGCTGACAGTAATTAAAAAGATCCCATAAAATACTGGGATTTAATGTGCCATTAATCAGCCAATTTGAACCATTATCTAAGGAATATGTAGGCCAAGTTTTATAAAAGAGGTGTATGAGCTTAGAGGCCTTTAACTCAGGCTCCATGAGTAGGGTTTTAAATTTTTCCAGAAGACATCCCAGTGGGGATGCTGGAGGAACAGATGAATGGGCAGTTTCCATTGGGAGGGTAGGAGTCAGTTACCTGCCAGAGGTGTCACAAAGGCAAGGTTTGGCTCAGTAGAGTAGTGTGGCACTACCTGATCCAACAGCTCATCAGTTTTAGCCAGAGACCAAGGGCACAGCTGCCCATAGGAGACATAGTTCACCTAGCACTAGGATTTTTGTAGACAGGAAGGGGGCAGAGCAAACCGTGCCAGTAGAAGGAAAGTAATCTCACCCAAGGGAAAAAGGAAGCCCCAAATGGAGGTCAGCAAAAAGGGTCAACCATGGCCAGTGAAGGCCGTGGTTGGGGGTTCCTCTGTCTCAAAAAGTTCAGGAAGTTGCTCAATGATCAGTCTTCCCGTACCAAGAGAGACGTTTATGTTGGCCAATGAGGGGAACTCACCAATCCAGCCAGTGTTGCCTATAAGAGGTAGCACTCTGGTTGCCTGAGAGTGGGTCACAGGTGGATTTGAAATGAAATAGGTTTCAAACAACACAAGGCGTGGCATCTGAAAGCGCCTATTCAGCCAGTGCGCCAATGTTAGGATTGTGCATTAAAGTTACACGGTGGGTTCGCAAATTACGCCACATGACTGGTTCCACATGGGAGGTTTTATTAAGGGAAGGAGGAGGAAATCACAGAGACCATCTCTGGGCAGGACAGGAGAGAGAGAGAAAAGGGAGGTGGTGCAAGTTCTCTTATAAGATGACCCAGAACATGCACAGGTGGTTTCAGGTGGTCTGCGGTTGGTCCATAGGTGGCCTCACAGATGCCTGATATCCAGTTTGTCAGGTTCCTTGGGGCTGATCATAGAGATGCCTGCTTACGGATTCCAACAGTGCACACCTTTAATCCTATCACTTAGGAGGCAAAGGCAGAGGATCTCTGTAAGTTCGAGGCCAGCCTGCCCTACAGAATGAGTTTCAGGACAGTCAGGCCTACACAAAGAAACCCAGTCTTGAACACTCCCTACCCCCGAAAAAAAAAATATCTAGAATGAAAGAAAGATATCCCCCAAGACACGGGATTAGCAGTGTCTGAGGAAGTTCCTCAGTGATACTCAAGAAAGAGAAGGACCACAAAGCAGTTCAGCTGTCTGATGGTTACTGTTTTCTATTTATATCTTCAGGGTCTGAAGCAGCAGGAACAGATCCGATGCTGGTGAATGGTGTTCTTGGGGAGTCAGTTACTCTCCCCATAATTATTCAAGAACCTCAGAAAGTTGTGAGCATTGCCTGGACTGGTGAATCATCTGTTGCTTTTGTAAAACCAGGAGTCCAAGGAACACCGCCTGAGGTTACCGTGACCCATCTCAATTATGAAGGAAGAATAAAAGTCATAGATCAGAACTATAGTCTGATCATTGGGGACCTGAGAATTAAAGATGGAGGAATTTACAAAGCAGACATAAATGAAAAGAACTCTAACCGCACCATCACCAAGCGCTACCACCTTCATATCTACCGTAAGTTACTGGTGGTCAGAGGGCATGGATTTTACTTTGCTTTGAAGATTTGTGATCTAAAGCACACTCATATTCCTGAAAACAGAGATTCCTAACTCTCTTCATACTTATAATTATGTAAGGATCTCAGTACTTTAAAAGGTCTAACTTCAGTTCTGGCCTTGACAGGCTTTAGTTGTATTCTGTTTTGCAGCAGAAATTGTCCTTTGATCCTTGTTTTCCTTTCTTATAAAATGTCAACAATCATACTAATCAATTTGCAAGCATTAGTATGGCAATGTAGTAAGATACTATATGCAACGTGGTCCTTAAAAGCTTCTCCTTTCAAAATAATTGCAGACTTCATAGGAAAGTGCAAAGAACCATGAAAGGCAGTGTGTGCCCCTCACTTCCCCTCTCCTTCTGTTACTTTAGATCCAAGGCCCAAGTCTTATCCCTAGTGGTATGCAGACCCTGGGATGACCTTTCTTCCTTGCCTCTCCTGATTGCAGGGAGACAAAATAAGAACATCCTGGTTGAACAGGCTCCTCCTGTTCCTATAAGTGTTAATACTTACAGAAATGCAGCTCAGTGTTCAAGTTCAGAAAGAGAAAGTTAATGTTGGTGCCGTTTATAGTTTATAGAATGTTCAAGCTGTGTCTGCACTTATTTGTGAATGGAATCACTGGTAGCCCTTAGAATTTACCCACAGATGTAGCGCTGGATACCACAATCAAGGTAGTTAGGTTTAGCATTCCAAAGTCTTCTTGTCTCAGTTCAGGAGGGTGGAGAACTGTCAGCCCTGACTCTGGGTTTCTCTACCCAACAGCTTTGTGCAGATAAGATCTCTCTTCCTACTGAGCAATGAAATGAGGGTGCAGTTTTTACCTCTGTGGCTGCACCAACACCCACCCCCAATACCACACACACAAAGTTTCTCTGAAAATAGGTAAATATGCATAGTTTTTTTTTTTTACCACAATGGCCGCACCAGTATCCACCCCTAATACACACACAAAAACTCACCCAAGGAAAAAAATCCACCAAGAGGACATTGGAATTGTTAACATCTATGTCACAAACAAATGGTACCCAGATTTGTAAAAGAAACACTACTGCAGCTAAAATCGCATATTGACTCTCAAACACAGGCGACTTCAAATGCACACTGTTACTCAATCAGAGAAATACTAGACCTAACATACATTCTAAACCAAATGGACCTAACAGACATTTATAGAACATTTTCCCCAAACACAAAAGAATACACCTTCTTCTCTGCAGCTCATAGAACTTTCTCCAAAACTGACCACATACTCAGACACGAAGCAAGTTTCAATAGATACAAGAAAATTGACATAATGTCCTTCTTCTATCAAACCACCATGGATTAAATTAAGCTGGATATCAACAACAACAGTAAGCTTATAAACTCATGAAAACTGAAGAACTCTCAATTGAATGAAAAATGTCAAGACAGAAAAAAAAGAAATTGAAGACTTTTTAGTATTCATTGTGTCCCAAACTTATGGGACACAATGAAAGTGGCTCTCAGAGGCAAGTTGATAGCACTAAGTGCCTATTTGAAAAAAAAATTAAAAATAGAAAATAAATGGGGAGATATCATACTAGCAATTTAACAGCATATCTGAAAGAACTAGCACAGAAAGAAAATCATACCCAAGAGAAGAAGATAGCAAGAAATGATCAAACTCAGGGCAGAATTCAATAAAATGGAAACACAAAGAACAATATAAAAAATGAAACAAAGAGTTGGTTCTTTGAGAAAATCAATAAGATAGACAAGCTGTGGGCTGTCTCATGCAAGAGGTATTGGCCAGCTTAAAGCATCCGTGGGTGGACTCTGAGGGGAGGAGATTTATATAGAAGCCCATGTACAGTGAGAGAACACTTTCTGGATCGACATCGCTTCGCTGATCTTCATTCTTCAACACTTCATTTTGCAGAGAGAAACATTCCAGAGAACTTCTCAGGGCAATCCAATTGAGTCTTGTGATTTTTCTCTGATTCAGTGGAGTCTTGCTGTTTCTGCTGAATTGTGTTGCTATTTGGTGTTGGCGTTTGGACTGGATTGCTGGCATCCAGACAGCGAAGGGTAGACCCACCCCAAGGAACTATGTCTAAAAAGGTCTACAACACTCTTTTCCTAATAACCTTCTTTCTCCCCTCTCTCTGGTCAGTGGGTTGGAAGGGAGGTCAAAGCGTTTTAGAACCCTAAATAAAGTTGGTTGTTGAAAAATCTAAGCCTACATCCTTTTGTATTTTTTTGGCCTTCGGGCTGAATCCCTATTCATGCCCCTTGCACAAGACTGCTCACAGCAGAACATCATGCACCCTCTCACAAAACAACTTGTAACAAAACATCACATGACACAACTGAGTCTTCAAAAAAACTATAAACTTCCACTTCAGACACCTTTCATATAGCCTCAAATAATATGAAATCTTTGGGGGTAACTCTCACCAAGCAAGTGAAAGACTTGTATGACAATAACTTCAAGCCTTTGAAGAAATAAATAGAAGAAGATATCAGAAGATAAAAAGATCCCCTATGCTCATAGACCTATAGGCTAAACATAGTAAAAAATGATCATCTTACTAAAAGCATTCAAAATCAATACAATCCCCATAAACACCAAACACAATTCTCCACCAATCTTGAAAGGATAATTCTCAACTTCATGTGGAAAATCAAAAACCCAGAACAGCTGAAACAATCCTGAACAATAAAAGAACTTCTGGAGGTCTCACCATTTCTGATATCAACTTGTACTACAAAGCAATAGTAATAAAATCAGCCTGATATTGGCATAAAAAGCAAACACTGATTGGTGGAATCAAAGTGAAGACCTAGACATAAATCCACAAACCTATGGATGCCTGATTTTTTATAAAGAAGCCAGAAATACATACTGGAAAAAAAAACCCACCATCATCAACAAATGTGCTGATCAAAGTCATGTCTGCATGTAGAAGAACACAGCTAGATCCATAATTATCACCCCGCATAAAATTTAAGTTCAAGTGGATCAAACGCCTTAAAATCAGAGGCACATAACTGATAGAATAGAAAACGGGGAATAGCTTTGTACTCATTGGCACAAGGAGAAGAGTTCTTGAACAGAATACCAACAACACAGGCTCTGAGATCAACAAATAAATGAGACTAAACAATGGCTGGCTGTAAAAGGAAAGTCCAAGAATCCAAAAGTTTCTCAGTCCATAAGGCTAGATGTCTCAGCTGGTCTTCAGAAGACACTGGATCCCAAAGAAATATGCTCTAAAGCCAGTGAAGGAATGGACTTGTTACAAGGTGAGAGAAAGCAGGCAAAGAGCAAAAGCTTCCTTCTTCGGGTCATTATAGAGGCCTCCTGCAGAAGCTGCAGCCCAGATTAAAGGCATGTCTTTTCTCCTCAAGATGAGGAGTAGAAGTGGATCTTCCTACTTCAAATTAAGCAAAAATCCCCCACTTGTGTGCCCTCTATTTTTGGATTTTAGCTAATTCCTTATGTAGTCAAGTTGACAACCAAGCATAGCCATCACAGAGTGGAATTCTCCTTCTGTCTTAGCAGTGTTCTATGGCTGTCAAGAGACACCATGACCAAGCCAACTCTTACAAAAGAAAGCATTTAATCTATAATTTGCTTACAGTTTCAGAAGTCTAGTTCATGTAATCATGGCAGAAAACATGGCGTCATGCATCAGGCTGGATCAATAGCTGAGATCTACATCCTGAACCTCAAGCCAAGAGGCAGAGAAATTCTGGGCCTAGCTTGGGCTTTTTGAAACCTCAAAGCACACTCCAAGTGACACAATTCCTGCAATAAGGCCACACCTCCTAATTCTTCTAATTGTTTCAAACAGTGCCACTTCCTGGTGACTAAACATTCAAACATATGAGCCTGTGGGAGCCATTCATATTCAGACCACCATGCCTTTGATGCTCATGATTTATGGATTAAGTCTTCATTGGTCTTTGAATGGTGTTAGCAGGTATCCCAGGCTGGCCTCAAATTCATAATCTTTCTGCATCACACTCCCAAATGCGAGGATTATCGACATTCATTTCCATGCCTAAATGTAAACAACCTCTTTACTGAGGCAATTTTTTTTCTACAGATACTGGATCAGTATAAGGTTCTGTTTTATATTCACAATGAATGCCTACAACCATGATACACTTTTCAGTGTCATCTGTTTTTGGTAACCTTTCCTCCATTGCTTTCTCAAATGTAGAGCATCAATGACCAAAAGAAAAAACCGAGCCCAAAGTTACAACATTTCCAAATTTGTTGGGTTTAACAACTTCTGGTTAGTTTCCCCTCCCTCTACTCTTCTCAGTTCCTCCTCACCTCACTTCCAGATACACTCCCTTTCTGTCTCAGGATATACTGTATGAGAAGACAATCTATTTTCATTAAAAGGGAAAAAATAGATATGTGTATATATGTGTACATATATACCTGTAACAATAATTTATAAAAAAAAATAGGCCACGAATTTGAAAAAGGAGGCATATTTGGAGGAAGGAAAGGAAGGGGATAAATGATGTAATTACAGTATATTATAGTTAATGTATTATGATATAGTCTAATATAATATGTCATAATATAATCTCAACAAAATAAGCTTTTGTTAGCATCACCTTTCTAAAAGAAATACAGTAAATATTGCTATTGAGTACTCTTAATCCCTCAATTCTTCTCTAAAAAAATAAATCAGCAACTGAATTTCAAATTATGTACAAATTATGTTTATATGTTATTTATTATAAACAAAGGTGTTTATAATAAAGAAAAACTGGTAAGACCATAAAGATTGGTTAAAAACATAAAACGGGGGGGGGTCTCAAAAGAAAAAAAAAGCTTTGTTAAATACTTAGTGTTAGTGACAGAAAAATAAATAAACATAGGAAAACCATTTTAAAAAACCCACAACCTTCTGCTATGGCTAATTTTAAGATCTATAGGGTTGAAAGGATATGTTACTCATATGTCGTTACAAAGCATGGGTGCAATATGTGAAACTCACCACCAGCACATAATCTATAATAAAATATCTAAAATAATTTTAGTACAATTTATTTGTTTTCATAAATTATTTTTAACTTTGTGTTTAACATCTAGCATACAAATTTCTGAAATGTTAACAATTGATTCTCACAAGTTTATATATTGCTAGTTTCAGCTCACTATTGGTTCATGTTTTCCCCTCATAGGTCGGCTTGAAAAACCAACAATTACACTGAGTTCAATAACATCTATAAATAATACTTGTAATGTCACCCTGACATGCTCTGTGGGAAAAGAAGAGAAGAACGTGACATACAGTTGGAGTCCCTCTGGAGAGAAAAGCAATGTCCTTCAAATCTTCCAGTCCCCCGAGGACCAAAAACTAATTTATACGTGCATGGCCACAAACCCGGTCAGCAACAATTCTGACTCCATCACTGCCCAGAAATTCTGTGCAGGTAACCAGCTCCTCCTCCCTCTCTGGGAAGTCTTAGAAGTCACTCTGAAGAGCTCCAAGTCTTAACCTTTGACTGCTCTTCACATGAGTGTCCTCCTTTATGCCAAGACATACCCAGGCAGCCTACTAGGGGAAAGCCTTCTTCTACTAAGTGCTAAGCATTCCCGGGTATTTTGAGAAGCCCCTGTTTGACTCTGATTCAGTCTGTAAACTGAAGAACTTTGGCACTCTCTGAAGGCCATCCCATTTAGACAGTAGCCCTAAATGTGGGCAAACCTGCACAGAATCTTGGGCCTGTCTCCTGATAGCCAAGGCTCACAACAATTTCTATTTACAGACGCTCCAAGCTTCCAATCTCACCATGCTGCGTTCTCAAGTGGACTGGCTGCACTCTCTTTGCTTATTCTCATTCTGATTCTGGTGCTTCTGGTCTATTTGTACAAGAGAACGCAAGGTAGGATTGTCCTGGAAGGTAAAATGTGAGAATATGGGGTTTTTTTCTGCCGAAGAGTAAAGTCATTTATTTACCCAGGATGGAGTGGAGAGTGTCACACTGGGAACCATAGTGCTAAGCCAAAGGATCAGGGGTAAAAGTATTTACCAGTCTAAAACCAATACAAATATATATATTTAATAACCCAGCATGGTGGCACATGCCTGTAATCACAACACTCAGGTAGGCAAAGGCAAGTGGATCTCTGTGAGTTCGAGGCCAGTCTGGTCTACAAAGTGAGTCCAGGACAGCCAAAGCTACACAAAGAAACCCTGTCTTGAAAAACATAGAAAGAGAGGAGAGAGAGAGAGATTTAATAAAGAAAATATGCCACAAGAGAGAGATGCCCTAGGCAGTCTCAGAAAAAAGGAAAAAAAAAAACTCCCATAAAAGAATGGAGGTCTTTTCTAACAGTTAAGGGAAATTATTTGGTCTTATCTTCCATGACATTTGTATGTGGTTCATACCTGGGAATTTCACTATCTTGCTAAATAGTAAATTTAACAGTGTAAGCTATCTTCCTTGATACTAAACATTTGAGCTAATAATAAGCTGTCACAAGCCACTGGGGTCAGGCTCCAAGTGCTCATGGTCTCACTGTTAAAGGGTAAGAATTTCTGTATTTGAAGAAGAAAACTTTTGTCTCTACATTTTTATTTTAAAGTATTTAATTTATTTTTATAGTGTGTGTGTGTGTGTGCACGTGTGCATTCGTGTATGTACTCTCAAGTGTGTGTGTGTGCACATATACACACCTACATGCCTGAAATGACCAAAAAGAAGGCATCAGATCCTCTGGAGCTGGAGTTTCAGGCAGTTGTGAGCCACCCAATGTGGGTACTGAGGCCCAAGCTCAAGTCCTCTGAGAGATCAGAAAGGTCTTGAACAGCTGAGCCATCTGTCTAGATCTGTCTCTACCCCTCACCCTGTAAATCAACAAGCTCAAATCATTGACAGGAAAAGGAAGTCTTTTTTTTTTTTCCTATCTCTCCTAAAGCTGCTTCAGAGCTGGTGGAATGATAAGGGGCACTTACTGGCTGAAAGGTCCTCATGGTGGAGAGAGGCACCAACAGTGATGATAAGGGTTGCTGCTACTCCTGAGATAATACCTTGTAGAGTTTAATGGTGTCTAATCTGAAGGATATCAATTATCCCAGCCAAACAGAATGGGCGTTATGCTGGTGAACTGTCCCTGGAGTTGTAATAACTGGGAAATTCAGCCCCATGTGCCCTTACAAAGGAATCATCCCTCAGAGGCTGGCTTGATCCATGTATCTATGTATATATGTATTTATGTATGTATGTATGATGTATATATTGTGCATATATCTATCTATGTATGTATCTGTCTATCTACCTATCATCTATCTATCCTACTGGTTATTAAAGACCTGGAGGACTGTGTCTCATAAAGTGAGGAAAGGAGTGTGGGATCTATGTCTAGTTTTCAAAGGTTTTGTCTAATAACAAAAGAGGCTTGATGTACATATGTATCCAAATGTTGCAAAAGACCCCATTAGCCACTTTGTGAAGGGGAAGGATGTTCTCTGAAGAGGAGAGGATGGCTTTTCACTGTTCCATTGGAGTTTCCTATACGAAGTTCTTAAGTCTGTGTGAGTGAGAAAGCAGACCTGGGTAAGGAAAGTTGGTGGTTGGAGAGCTCTGCATGTAGAGGAGAAGATGTGAGACGATTGAAACTTAAAGTGGAGGAAGAAGCAGAGTTGTTAGATGGGCTGGCTGGTGAGCAGGGGCTTGAGTGCAACAAAATAAGGATGATGGAAGCTGTCGTCTGTGGTTGAGCATTGGAACATGTCCAAGAATGAAGCAGTATAAGGAGTATTCTCAGTGCCTGTGAGAAAATTTCAAGAAAACAAGATAAGAGCCTTGTGACCTCCGTTTCTTCAAAAATATGGAATTGTTCTTACAATTGTGTTTTTGTACTCCTCTCAAGCACGTCAAATAGGACTGAGTTCACTTCAGGTTATTCATTACAACTGGATATTGTTTGTTTATATGTCTCTGAAAAAAATCATGTTTTGCCACATGCAGCTTGCCTTTGTGACTGTACCCTTCTTAGCTCTCAGAGTATAAATTGTCTGACGCTCTGTGTAAAGTTGGCTATTGCATGAGACTTTAGTCCGCCTTATCTTTAGCCTCCGTTCTCCCAGGTCCCACACCACCTCTAGAGCAGTAAGCAGTTCAGTTTAGGGAAGATGGACTAATGTAAGATAATCTAGTAAGACACATACATACCTCTTGTACCTTGAGGCACTGTGATGAGGCCATAAAGGCTTAAATATAAGAGACTACCTAAATTACATAATGTAAGATGTTCTTGCCTAAATTATGACAAAAGAGATCTAATTGTGAGATGCAGTTTTATAGCTCTGTGTGCCATGAGGTGATTAATGCTCTTGATCTGGGAGTAAATATGAGTCAAGTTTTATTGCCAAGTAAAACCAAGGGTTGTTTTTCTTTTGATAATCTAGGATTCATATTTGTACCACTCTTCAGAATGTATTCCAGGGCTAAGTCAGGGGACTAAAGGGCCTGAGGCCCATTATGTAGGTCCTACCAGAGGTGAAGTTTTTACCCAGAATGCACCACTTGGAGGGTGCGATAGAACTTCTGCATCAGAACAAGACCTGGTCACACTGCACTGGCCCAGTGGAGATGTGCTTGCAAGTTAAGGTGTCACTTGAGAAGAGAGACTCACAGGCTGGAAAGATGGCGGCTCAGCTGTTAAAGGCTGGGCCTACAGCCAAAAATATAAGAGACTAGAGGCTCTCCTGATGCATGGAGGTTAAATCCAATTTCACTCAAGAGTCAAATGTGTGTAGCTGGTGAAGCCGAACCAACACTGAAAGTAAACTCTTACAGTCTCAAACCTGCTGAGGATTGGTCATAAGGGAAAGGCTCACCATCCAGGACAAAACTAGGTAACCGATGGATCTCTTAGATCAAAAGTCGTGCCAGGAGCCAGAAATTATAGGCAAAAACAACACTGACCACTCACTCTGCTCCCACCTGCTCTGGAGGGCAGCAGCAATTCTTGGATGGGGAAGAGGAGAGGAAAGAGGGTGCCCTCACAATATTTGTGGATTTGCCTCGGGCAAGCTGCTGCTACCATCTACCTACACTTTGTGAAGCAGCCTTCCCTTCTCACAAATTATAAGGGGGTCTGCTCTCTTTCTACTTTCCAGGTCCTACCAAAGTATACCCTTGATGAATTAGTTACTTTTCTCACTACTGTGACAAAGTACATGTATAGATGATGCTCCGTCTTGACTATTATTTGACCAGCTATTTCAGCACTGTAAGATTCCATTTTCTCAGCTATGAAATATCCATAATAATAGGGCTTACTGCATATAGTTATTAAGTAGATCACACACATGCAATAGCCAGCCTGGTACACAGTACCAGGTAAATGTTGGCTCCGGTGTGTATAATTGGCAGCCCTGAGTATGGTACTGAGGTGGCACTCTAGGGGAAAGGGTTTGTGACATGCATCATAATTCCAAATGGGCTCACAAAAGGGAAATGTTGTGGTCTCTCAGGCATGACCCCCAAGTTTACTCAAGGAAACATCTGTCTTCCTCTCACAAGCAAACGATTCAGAAGGGGAAACAGAGACAGAATGATAGAGACAAAGACTGAGAGATGGAGACAGACTCTTCTTTGTACCCACAAATAAGATTGAGAGAGATTTGTCTGGCTCTCCCACCAAATCCGGGCAGAGACTTAGACAAGTGATAATCTTGGAAACACTCCATTATTTGTAGATATTTTGGTGTCCTATAATAAGAAGGCACTAAATTCTGGCTATCTCTTTTCAACTCAACCCTAAAACATTGTGTTGTGAAAAAGAATGTGTTAAGATTAATGCCTCATCTAGCTGAGACATTTTTAAAAGTAAATATCTATGTATTCTTCCTTTGTTTTGCTGGGGCCTCCTATGTAGCCTGGCAGGAGCTTAATAAGTACTTAACTATTTCATGAATGTTTGTAGTTCTAATCAGATATGCACCAGGATAATAAAGCACTGACTATAGTTAGAATCAATCAGGTTAAACAACTGACACCCCGACATGGGAAGTCTACTAGCCATTCAAGAACATCAGTGCCAGAGCTGTCTTTGAATTCCATACAGGGTCTGGGATAATTCTCTTTAGGCTATGCTGGACTTCAGAAATAAAAAAGTGACTACTGGGCTTTAGGTGAGATTTGAACAAGATGTGTCATATCACACATATAATCTTTGGGATAGAAAGACCATCTGAGGATTCAAGCATCCATCTTTGTAGGCTGGGGACCATTCAACCTCTGTGTTTAATTTCTTTATCACAGAAAGATAAAATAAGACTAGGCAATCTCTAAAAACCCACATATCTTTCACAGACTATGGTTCTATGTTTATTTGTGGCAGGTGCTTTCAGAAAGGAAACAATATACTCCCCAGCTTCAAGAAATGCTTCTCGCACAGAGTCCAGAATCTATGATGAAATCCCTGAGTCCAAGGTGAGATGATCATGAATACACCCTACTGCTGCCACCGCCAGAATGGGAGTCTTGAGCAACAATGCCCTCTGTTTGCCATTGCATAGAAAGAAGCTACAGCCAAGAATCTGGAGGGACCAACCAAGAAACACCATGCTAAGGAAATGATGCCATGGATCTCCCCATGAAAGCAAAGCATAGTCCATTGTCTCCTCATGACAGCCTCTATGGTATTAGGCCCTGAGCTTCACATGAGGGCCTAGCTGTGGGTTAGATGTGATTCATGTCTATGGAGCCCTCCCTAGAGAAACCAAGCAATGACAGCATCCTTTTTGTGAGATGAGGAGTGCTAAGGGATCACCAACAGGGCTAAGTTTGTTCCAAGGACACAGAAGGAAAGAGAGACAACCTTGAACTACACTAGCTAGCCCAGCAGCAGCTTGTTTTTCCCAAACTCTTAATCTCTCTGTCCCACACCTTCCTCCTTTGCCTGCCTTCTCATGGCTCACCTCCACTGACGATCACCTTCTGCGCCCACACAAGCCTGCTTCCTTGGAATCTGCAAGGACTGCAGGGAAATACTCAGGTTTCTACAGTTACTCTGACACGGTACTTGGACTGATTAAGATGCTATTAGAGATTCACATAACTCACAGAAAATTAA
Organism: Pachyuromys duprasi; assembly: GCA_028658305.1. NCBI lineage: Eukaryota > Metazoa > Chordata > Mammalia > Rodentia > Muridae > Pachyuromys > Pachyuromys duprasi. The sequence continues at coordinate 20,019,257 of CM053759.1, read as the reverse complement.
ACTCATGACTAAGCAAGACTCAACCTAAACAACACATAACCCTCCTCCAGTTCCTGGAGGTCATTTGCTACAGGGCTACGCCCAGCTGTCACCCATTCGCCCCTATTGCTACCTTAACCTGATCCTGAGTTGCAAGGAACAAGAGCTGATGCCAGAAAAGGATCCCACAGTACAGTGGGGGTCAGGAATGGGTGGTGGAGAGACTGGAATTAGGAAGAGAGGCTCTTAAGGTGTGTCTTCTGCATTCTCCCTGAGGAGAAAGTATCTCTCTTCCAGGTGCTGTCCCGTAAGGAAGAGCAAATAAACACCATTTATTCCTCAGTGCAGTGTTCTGAGAAGGTAGGTCCGATGTAACTTCTTTTTTTAAAAAATGTAATTTATTTATTTTTATATCAATCACAGGTTAGGTACTTTGCATCCCAGGTGTAGCCCCCTCCCGATTCCCTCCCACTCTCCCCATCCCTCCCTCATCTCCTCCCCGCCCCCTCCAAGTCAACCGAAGTGGGAGGACCTCCTCCCCTTCCATCCGACCCCAGATCATCTTGTCTCCTCAGGGCTGGCTGCAATGTCCTCCCCTGGGATCTAGCTAGGCTGTTACTCCCTGGCCTATGTGGGGGAGGGTCAAAGAGCCAGCCATCGAGTTCATGACTGAAACAGTCCCTGTTCCCCTTACTAGGGTCTTCAGTTGGACACCGAGCTACCATGGGCCACATCTGGGCGGGGGTTCTAGGCCATATCCATACATGGTCCTTGGTTGGAGAACCTGTCTCGTATAAGACCCCTGTGCCCTGCTCAGTTTGGTCTTTGTGGAGCTCTTGTTCTCCCCAAGTCTTACTAACTTCCCCTATTTTTATTATTATTTCCCGCCCTCTGCCGAAGGCTTGGTTGTGAGTCTTAATACCGATGTAACTTCTTAATCTTTCTTTTTCCATATGTTCTACCCACCTGCTGTATCCCATCCATCAGTATTTACATGAAAGCCCAAGTCTCCTTGAGCCAATGGGAAAGTTTTTCACAGCATCCTAGTGACTAGACCCCAGCAGTTACTTATCCATGTTAAGGTGAAAATGGAATTGCTGGGGAAGGGAAAGAACTAAGGCTGAACTAGGAACAAATAATGCATCCTGGATGCTGCTTGAAGCCTAACAATCAAAACCAACTTCAAACACCCCTATTCCTTTCTGTGTATTTCTTCTGTGTATTTCCTGGGGCTCCCAAAGGGAGCAGAGATAAAGGACTCACCAAAACAAATACCCACAGGTCCCCAAGCACAAAGGAAATCTAAGACATCACCCTGTGCCATTTTCTTAACTCTCCTGGTACCTCAGGGGACTGGAGTTTCCCAGAAACACCTTTCAGCTAACATGTTTCCATATTTCCTTCTCCTACACAGATGGGGAAATGCAACATGGAGGATGACAGACCTCTCAAGACTTGGGATAATGAAATTGTCTAGTTAAGCAGGCAATATTATCCCTGTGGAAACTAAGTTACAACCAGTGTGAGGGCAGGTGTCCTAGATACCCAGACCTTCCCTGACTGCCCCCTTACCTGGACAATGGAAAACACACTTTAACATACAAGCAGAGTGAGAAACTGTTCCACTAGTTTTTAAACTCTATTTTATTTGGGATATTTAAGCCTCTACCTCCCTTCCATCAACCCTTTAACCCTAGGTAAGAGGGAGAAGGTTAGTGGGGAGAGGGGGCAGAGACCTCTTTAATCCCCCCCCCCACCTGCTGCTATTTAAGGTCAATGGGCTCTTTTAGGGCTTTGCCAATCTCCGTCAACAGCAAATGCAGCAAGCAGTCTCCTCCAAGCCGCTTCACTGAAACATCTCTCTCCATCTGTCTCCTCCAAGCCACCACACCGTCCATCTCTGGTCTCCCCAAATTGCCACACCTTCTGTTTTTGGGCTCTCATATTTATAAGCCTCAGCATCTTAGACCACGCCCTTCTCCATGCTGCACTAGGCAGACAGTTACCAGATGGCAAAGACCACACCCCGCAGGAGGCAGTTATCAGTTGTGGACAAGCTAAAGCCCAAACTAAAATCCCACACTTGGAATTAAAACTAAAACATATTTATACAACATAACTGAGTTTTTAAAGAATCCAAAACTTCCATTACAAAGTGTAGGCTACATGGCAACCCTCACTCTTTCCTCAGCTCAGGAAGCATCATGCAAGATGCAACTGCCACTATTAGCCCAAATATACATGGCCATGCTATTTGGAAAGCTGTGGGTTGTAGCCCTTAGGCCAGGCAGATACATCCTCTTAGTGGAGAATTAGAATATGTTCTTTCTGTAGAGACTAGAGCGCTGGAGATCTTCAGAAGCCTCACGGGATTTCCTTTCTGGTCAAGGTTTCCTTCCCCATGTATTACTTCAGTCAGCCTCAGAGGAAAGACACCTTGCCCAAGAGCTTCATTCTCCAAAAAGAACTGGCTGGCTACATTTCTGACACTTTGAGGGAAGTGGGTGTAAGCAGGCCATCATAACAGGAGATCTTGAAGAGTGCAAAGTCATTTACACTCCTAAGAGGAAACTTGAAAGAAAACAGTGCAGATGTTGAAACTGGGTTCATTCCAGTTCCTGTGTTCAGCTCAAATAAGAATAGAGTTCAAACTAAGGTTGAGTTCCTTCACTCCAGCAGCTCCTCAAACTCAAAAACCAGCTGGCTAGCCATGAGGAAAAATCCTCTAGCTGGCAAGGACAGCATGTGATCATTCAAGGACATGTTTGTCTTTTGTGTTTACAGTCCTTACCAGCTAAATCCTAAATGTGCATGGACAATCCCAAGCTGTACAGCAGTAATAAGCTATATTTAGGTATAATGGAATTGCATTTGAAGGCATTTGAAGATGTGAGAGATATTGCTAAATTGTCCTCTGAAAAGATTGAACTGACTTTTATTTTCATCCATATATCCTTGCTCTATCTGACAGGTAAAATTTTTGTTAATTATTTGTAAGCAAAATGCAGCTCATGCTTAAACATTATTGTGACTGCATTCATTCCATTTTGAAAATCTGTTGATACCCGTTAGGTCCCAAAGAAACCCTGGACAAATGACTAGCTGGAGTGCCTATTACTATATCAAGGAACATTCTGACCAGGCTCACTCAGACCTGTGGCTCCACTATGCTCTCTGCTCAGCCCCACCCCCTCTCCAGACAAGAATTTCCCATCCCTTTTCCCAGCTTCTGATTCCTGTATAACCCAGCCATCTCAGCCACGCTCTCTCTCTCTCTCTCAGTTCTTCCCTCTCTCTTGGTCTTCTTAGCCCTCTCTCCTCTCCCTAGTTCTCTCTCTCTCTCTCTCTCTCTCTCTCTCTCTCTCTCTCTCTCTCTCTCTCTCTCTCTCTCTCTCTCTCTCTCTCTCTCTCTCTCTCTCTCTCTCTGTGTGTGTGTGTGTCTTTCTCTTTTTTCGTGCTCTCTTCTCTCTTTTTCTATCTGTCCTCTTTTCCTTCCCCTCCTTCTCTCTGTGAGCACTTTTCTCTCTCCTTCCCTCCACATAGTGGCTGCTCCAATAAACCTGCATTAATATATTATCACTTCATTTTTTGAAATTTCTGCCGTTTCAATCGTCTGGTGCCTGTGACTCGGAGAAAGTTGAGCCCTACCTAATCTGGATGCACAGGGCTTCACCTCATCTCTTTCTGCCTGATTTGCCTGAAAACCTGGGAGGAGTTGAGTCCCAGCCCGGTAGCCGAGGTCTTCCCTGGCCATATGGGGACCACGCCTCTCCTCTTATTTCCCTCTCCACTTGATGCAAGTTTGGACTTAGTGAGCGCCCCTTCACCCAGCTACTTCCAGGAGCTACCAGGTGCCGCTTCTGGGATCCAGGACCCCTTGGGCTTGCTTTGCCAAGATGTGGTCATGCCAGGACTAGTTTGTCCGGAACCAGGCCTTTGTTCTGGGGTAACCTTACGTTATGGAGATGTCCGATTGTAGGTTAACCCCCACCAAACTGCCAACCGCAGAGGATTGAATTGAGATGCTACTTCCATACTATTGGGATTCAGGCAAACGCTGTGAAGATAGGTGCCCCTGCATGTCTTCCAAACTACATCTGTCCAGGTTTGGGGGAACTGTTCTCTTGTCCCTCCCCTTCTTCCACCTCTTGTGGCTGCTTTCTACACACAAGGCTCCTACCCCCTCCCGCTCTACCGCCACTACCCTCCCACCCATTCACGGTCTCTGCGGGTGGCAGTGGCAGCAGCGGGCAGGCACTGGTGGTGGCTTTAAATCACCCATGGCTAGCCACGAACAACGTTGACTTTGAAATGAAGAGGACGGAGCCACGGCCTCACCGCCACCTTGACTGAGGGCTGGCAACATGACTGGCAGCCATCTTGGTTGTGGGAGAGTTGTTGCTTCACCGCCATCTTTATTGAGGGCTGCCAGGTGCTTTCAGTACCATTGCAGACAGCCAAATGTAACTTCTGTGTTTTAAGCTGTGGCTGCTTGGTCTGTAATGATGCAATATGATAGGATCATCAAGTTGCCAGTCTCTCTATGAACTGTACCTATGATTGAAAGTTTTGCTCTAATACTAGTTTAGAAATAATTTGAAGTCATTTGAAGAACTGATGCAGTTAATTACAAGATTAAGCTTTACTTAGTCTCTTGTTTTACATCTTCAAGGTTATACCTAGGAAGGGTAATTAAAAGCAAGCAGTTTGCTTAGCTCAGCTGCACTTAATAGATTATGGTCCTCAAACCTGTCAGAGAACTTGCAGAATATGGCATAAAAATGTTGAATTAAAAAAAAATTACTATGACAGAGACCCCAGCTTCTAGCAGTGACCCGAATGCCTCTGAGATGAACTGGAAACGGTTACAGAGGCTTCCACCTGGATTGTACTGGGCAAGACTGCCCCAATGCCTCACCCTCTGCTAAGGCCCTGCACAAACTTCCAAAGAGTTGACTGCTTAGACAAAATAATGTCAGTCATTCTCCCAAGTTCCTCCTCCACAGTATGGTCTCTCAGATTTGCCAGGCCTGGCAGCCAAAGACTGATGCTGCCCCAGGACCTGTGCCCACAACGAAGTCATCAACATCACAGGGAAGGTCGTCTGGATAACGGTTAAGCCTCTGTCATATTAATCAATACATAGGCCACTTGGATTTGCTTCCTGCAGTGATTTATCTTTCTCAGCTCTCTGATGTATTTGAAGATCAGTTTAACAGCAGAAACCAAGGTTTCAGCTGCCTTCTCAGAAAAGTATAAAGTTTATGTAAGGTCTGAGGCTCTAAAGAAGTGTTTGAGGATCTGAGGTGTTTTAAGGCTGGGAAATGCAAGTTCTGAAGGTTGGAGGCGATGCTAATATATTTAAATTTTGTCTCTTTTTGTAAACTTACAAAGATATTTGTAAGCTTCAGGACAAATGGACTCCAGAGAAGTATTGTCAGTCAATAGCCTGTTTGGCTGAGGGTAGGATTATTTTCCTTTCCCTGGTGCTGGAACCCACCCCACTCCAACTAACAAAACCGTGGGCCTAAGAGTCTCAAATGTATATTCTGCCCCTAATATGCATATATGTTCCAGCATCCTGCCAGGTTCAGGTGTTGCCTCCAGGACACAGGTGCTAAACCTAATCCTAAACCTGAACCTCACAGATTGCATCACCTAGGCCTGCAGTTTCCTAGATGCAGATGGTTTCACAAATCCTGGACAGCAAATAGAATAGCCTGCTCTTCCTGAACTTGGCCAACATTCCAGCCTTTTGCCCCCATCTCAATATCTACAACCTCAGTGTCAGCAGGAAGCAGCCAAAGAGGATTACTTCACCCCTTACCCCTTTATTATCAACATAAGGCTGGAATATTTGGTTTCAGGCATCACTAGATCCCTATCTGCTCATAGAACATTCTAGCACCAATTATGTTACTAAGCTGCAAGGCCTCAAAATATAAGATAAACATTATCTCTTGTCCATGTCTAACTGAAGAGACAATTCCAGCACTGAAACTAACTACATCTAAATCCTAAACTGTAGTACATAATCTGTGATTAATGTAAAAAAAATAAATTACTTTAAAAAAATAGGGAACAGAGCTAAACAGAATTCTTGATAGAGGAATATCAAATGGCAGAGAAACACTTAAAAGCTCAACATCCTTACTCATCAGGGAAATGCAAATCAAAATGACCCTGAGATTTCACCTTCCATCCATCAGAATAGCTAAGATCAAACTCAAGTGACAACACATGCTGGAGAGGTTGTGGAGAAAGGGGAACCCTCGTCCAGTGCTGGTGGGAATGTAAACTTGTACAACCACTCTGGAAATCAATCTGGCACCTTCTCAGACAACTAGGAATAACACTTCCTCAAGATCCAACTATACCACTCCTAGGCATATATCCAAAAGAGCCTCAAGTACACAATAAGGACATTTGCTCAACCATGTTTGTAGCAGCTTTATTTGTAATAGCCAGAAGCAGGAAACAACCCAGATGCCCCTCAACTGAAGAATGGATACAGAAATTGTGGTACATTACACAATGGAATATTACTCAGCAATAAAAAAAACAAACAAACAAAAAAAAAAAACAAGGAAATCATGAAATTTGCAGGTAAATGGTGGGAACTGGAAAAGATCATCCTGAGTGAGGTATCCCAGAAGCAGAAAGACACATATGGTATATACTCACTCATACAGACATATAATATAGGATAAAGCTACTAAAATCTGTACACCTAAAGAAACTAATCAAGCGGGAGGACTCTGGCTAAAGTGCTCAGTCTCCATCCAGAAAGGCAAAGAGGATGGACATCAGAAGAAGAAGAAAACAGGGAACAAGTCTGGAGCCTGCCACAGAGGGCCTCTGAAAGGCTCTGCCCTGCAGACTATCAAAGCAGATGCTGAGACTTATGGCCAAACTTTGGGCAGAGTGCAGGGAATCTTATGAAAAAGTGGAGAATAGTAAGATCTGGAGAGACAGTAGCTCCACAAGGAGAGTAACAGAACCAAAAAACCTGAGCATAGGGGTCTTCCCTGAGACTGATACTCCAACCAAGTAGCATGCATGGAGATAACCTAGAACCCCTGCACAGTAGCCCATGGCAGTTCAGTATCCAAGTGGGTTCCACAGTAATGGGAACAGGGACAGTCTCTGACATGAACTGATTGGCCTGCTCTTTGATCACCTCCCCCTGAGGGGAGAGTAGCCTTACCAGGCCACAGAGGAAGACAATGCAACCACTCCTGATGAGACCTAATAGACTAGGATCAGAAGGAAGGAAAAGAAGACCTTCCCTATCAGTAGACTTGGGGAGGGGCATGCGTGGAGAAGGGAGAGGAAGAGAGGGGTTGGGAGGGGAGGAGGGAGGGAGCTACAGGGGGGATACAAAGTGAATAAAGTGCAATTAATAAAAAAATAAATAAAAATAAATCCTAAACTGTAACATGAGCTAGAACAGAAAAGACCTAGTCGGTGGGACAGGAGATGGGTGTTACATTAGGCCAAGGCAGGACCGCAAAGCACAGAAAGGAATCTGATAGAAAAGGCAAGAGACAGAGGGCCACCAAGTGAGAGAAGCAGAAAAACTAATCAGAGGAACCTCCCCCACCCCATACTCCACACTGTTAGTGCCTTGCCCATTCCCAACACAGCACCTCAGCTAGAATGTATACCCCACCCCTGTTCATTTACATATGCTCTAATTTCCTCAAATGGCACCTCCTCTAAGAAGCTTTTCCTGGCATAAACAGCATTTTGCACTTTTTCTCTCCTTGTTGGTCCTTTCTTCACTTTCACTCATTTCATTTTGACTTACAAAAGAAGCAATTCTTTGTTTTCCTTTGTGTGACAGGCACAATTAAAAAAATTGTTACTTTTATTTATCAGTTTCCATTTGCATTTGCCATCACCGAACATAACACATGTGAGAACCTTTGTTTAATAAATGCTGTTGAATAGAATTCAAAGTGACCTGTCAACTCAGAAAAGGGCACACATTGAAACTAAAGATGGATAGAAGCCAATAGACATAGGGAAACAAAATTACACTAAACATTAATCATAAAGATGCAAACGTCAGATATAGCCTTAGTGTAAGAGCATTTGGAAGGAAAAGACTTTCCAACAAACTAGCTAAGAGGAAAGCCAGGTGTAATGATCAGTTACCTATAATCGCAGCACTGAAGAGGCAAAGGCAAGAGGATTCAAGGCCAGCTGCAGCTACACAGCCAATTCAAAGCCAGCCTCGGCTACATGAGACTCCCATCTTTAAAACAAACAAACAAACAAACAGAAAGACATTTTTCTTCTCCTTGGAACAGGGCCTGCACATGAGGTCAGCTGAAGGGATGAAGAGGCAGTGCCCTGGAGAGGTACCTGTAGAAAGGAATAAGAGACTTGGTCATAGAGGATAGAGCAAAATCAAAGCGACCCTGGACAGCTTCTCAGAATCACTCCTCTTTCGGAAGTTGAGTTGAAGAATTCCTCCTGGACAGACCGCATTCTCCAACTTGCCATTCCTTCTCCCTGATGAGCTCGATGAAATTTCCGGCATCTTAAAGCTTTGGTGTAAGAAGTGATGGAAGAGAGGAAACAGGATGGAAACCTGCTATAGAGGGCCCTCTGAGAGGATTCACTCAACAGGGCATCGAAGCAGATGCTGAGACTCAGGGTCAAACTTTGGGCAGAGCACAGGGAGTCTTATGGAGGAAGAGAGGGGTGGGAATAGAGCGACATGGAGGGGACAGGAGCCTCACAAGGAGACCAAACAAACTAAAATATCTGAGCCCAGGAGGTCCTGCAGTCACTGATGCACCAACGGAGGACAATGCATGGAGAGAACCTAAACCCCCTGCTCAGATGTGGCTGATTGGCAACTCAGTCTCCATGTGGATCTCTGAGTGAGGGGAACAGGGGGCTGCCTCTATCATGAGCTCAGTTGACCGCTCTCTGATCACTTACCCCTGATGATGTGACCTTGCCAGGCCATGGAGAAAGAGGATCCAGACGGTCCTGATGAGATTTAACAAGCTATGGGCAGATGGCAATAATGGAGAATTCCCCCTTTCAGTGGACTAGGGAAAAAGGATAGGGGGAAGAGGTAGGGAGGGTGGAACTAGGGGGAGTTGAGGGAGGGGGCTTTAATCGGGCTGTGTAATGAATAAATTGTGAAGGAAAACATTAAAATTTAAAATTAAAAAAAAAAAAGCTCTGGCAAATAATGCCAAGTGTAAAGGAGCAGAGGCTGTTTAGACATTCTTCAAGACCAGTTTTCTTTGAAGCATGGGAATTCTTAAGGAAGCATTTAGGCTCAGGACCAGCCCGCATTCTTTTCTAGGAATCCTGTGATTTATGAAGATAGAAGCTATTTACTCCCTTCTTAGGACTCAGTTCTCAGATTCTTCTGGGAAAAGTTAGAGTTTTATTACTTTTCCCATTTAAATCTGTTAAATGAACTAGATTATGACCAATAGGTCCATAAAAATCAAAGGAAACTTTCATCTAGAACAGGAGCCCTGTTCTACAATGTTCCTTCCCCAGCAAAATTGAGATGGTCAACATAGTGTCCTCCAGTGGAAGATGCTGGTGATACAAGACGATCCCTCTTTATAAACACAAAGCTTCATCAGGGACTCAACTAAGTAAATGAAAAGTTGCAACTCATTCTCCCCCCAAAAATGGGGGGGGGTATTGAGCTTATTTAATTAGTTTTTAATCTAAATTTTTTCCCCATAAACTAGACAGCCCACAAAAGAAGAGCTTGGCTGGGCCTCCTTGGAAAATGGCTCCACACATAAAGAAGCCCGTGTGGTCTGGGCTATGTCAAAAGAAAGTAAGAGACCAAAGAATTAAAAATTAGGTTTTTTTTTTTTTTTTTGAGGTAGTGGTTTAAAGTTTAAAGCACAAGCCTGAACAAAGGCAAAACACGTGGAGACATGTCCAGCCACCTTTCGGGGAAAAACCAACCTTACTGCATTCTTTTCCTGCCCACTAGAGATACAGTTGTTAGGAAACCGACCCAGATCATCCCTCTCCCCTGGGACAGCCAAACAGGGGAAGCCAGACCATTAATGGTTTGGGGGTCTTCCTATAGCCAATCAATTCAAAATACAACATCCCCTTCTGGGTTTCAACCAATAGACACTTGCCAGGCAGGAGTTCCCCTGCTTTGGGTGCGCTGGGAGGGACTGGGACCTTTAAATCACCCGCCTACCCTGAGCTCAAGGCCGCTCTCCCAACCTGCTGTTTCAGGAGGGAAACAACCCAAGTATGCTTGTAATAAAAAAAAAAAAAAAAGATCCTCATGTATTTTGCTTCGGGCTAGACTTCCGGTGGTCTCTTGCGGGGGCAGGAGTCACAATCTAGGCATAAAGGTTGGAGGCCCCAGTGAGATACGGAGATTTCCCAGACCTCCAAGACCTCAGTCCTGAGGGTCTTGTGCCGGCTGGTAAGTGTCTCTGTGTAGTGTCTGCGTCTTGTGTCTACTGCTGTCGTGTCAGTTCTGCTGAAAAGCCTCGAGGTGTTGGTTTAAGCTGCAAGACGTGGCTAGTGCAAATGCGCTGTAGAGCCAAGCTGCAGGAATCCCACCCGTCAGTTTCGGTGGACGTGGAATCCCACCTTTGGTTACTCTCCTCTCCGGGTTGCTTTCAGATTCAGTGGCAGGAATCTGAGCGTCCTAGCTTTTAGATCTATTTCTGTTTACAGTCACGGAGCGGCTATTTTGTTGGTGTTTGTCTTTCTGTTTGGAAGCTTGTGTTTATGTGTCTTTGTATTGGGCTGTGACGGACGCTATGGGACAGACTTCCTCTAACCCCTCCGCATTTCTCCTAACCCCTCCACCCAAGTGTCATACCCCCATCCCATGTAGTCCCACCGCTGTCACCTGCTGCCATCCCCTTCCCCTCTGGAGATTGGAGGGAGCTCCAGCGCATGAGATGGGTGGGGATGCGAGGGTGGGGCCGGGGATGAAATTGTCAGGGGAACCGCTCCCAGCCAGCTAGCAGCCGCCACTGAGCACACATTCATCACGGTGGTGGATCCTGCTCCCGAGTTACAGCCTGGCCCCAGCGGCAGCGCCTGCCAGGTCCCTTGCCGAGGGAGCCGGAATGAGAATTGGGTTCAATAGGTAGCAAGATGTTCCTCCCTGGGATGGCTACAGTATGCAGAGCTCCTCCGCCATTTCTCTCTGGTCTCTGGTCTGGCAGAATGACAGGCCGCTGTTTCAAGCTGTACTTGGGTGGAACCTGATTTCAGGGCAGGCCACCCCTAACGGAACGGGACAGACGGCCCATTGAGAGACAGGCCACTGTTCCTTTGGCTTTTCCTTCTTCTTCCTTTCTTTTTGGGCGTTGTACCGGTATATTGTTTTCTTGTGTTGTTCTTTTATGGGTTTATTTGTTTGTTTATGATGGTCTCAGTAGGGAGGTGACCAAACAGCTGTGCACAGTGGTGACTTTGCCTGCCCCATGCTCCCAACGCTACAAGCTGGGGCACCGCTGGTCGCTGGTGGGAGCATGACTCAGGGCGGGACAGGTAGAGAACGGCCAAGGGCAGGGCACGCTACACGATCTTGCCCAGGCTGATGGAACGAAGTACTTTAAATTACAGCTGGATGGAGTAAGAACAGTCTTTTCTGTCTGCTTAAATGTATATATGGCCATTACATGTTTAATTCTGACTGATCTTAAATGGTTAATATGCTCTCTATGTCTTGGTTATAGATTAACAATTATTTGATATGTTTAAAGGTTGAATTCAAACTCTTTTTTAGATCATATATATGTGTACATAAGTGTTTGTAAGATCTATAGAAGCACAGATGTTTTTAAATAGCAACCATGTGGCCTGACATGTGATGTGACTCCGCCATCTTGAAATTGCCACACAGTATGGGTCAGGGCAAAGAAAAATTTACAGAACCTCTTAGTCGTAATGAATTTTGTTTATCATCCCATTTCCTTTTAGACTAAGAAGACAAGTCTCATTTTAAATTGGTATTGATTTTAGAGATTGAATTGTTTGCACTGGCAAAATCTGGTTTTGACTTTTAAAATTATGGTTATGGTTTGTGATTTAACTCCCAAAAAAGGGTACTTTATTTTGATATTGCAAAAAAACAGATTTCTTCTAAAAATGTGCTTAAGGCTATGAAACATTTAAAATTTATCAGGTATTTTATAATAATTTCTTTATGGAATATATATATATATACATACACACACATACACACACACACACATATATATATAATTTAGAGTTGTGTTTTTGCAGCATGCTGTGTGATTCAGCCCTGGTTTGTAAAGATCTATTGAAGAGTTTAGGTTAGCTTGGTTGACTCCATTTTGAAATGAGAAGCCATCTTGACCAGGGGCTGAACTCAGGTACCAGGAAATATCATAGGATGTGCACTTGGCAGAAAACAAAGTTAACTCTCCTAGCAACAACTTCCAGGAAATATCACAGAATAAATACTTGGTAGAAAACAGAGACAACCTCCCTGGCAACAATCAATGAGAATCGGTTGGGGAAAAATTCTCCCCAATGTTACAGATGTAGTTTAGAAGAATGACAATTGTGATTATGTGCCTCAAATACAGGGTCACCTTGCCCTTATGACTTTTACCCAAACCTGTAATGCCAAGGCGTGAACTCCCCCCCCCCCCGCTTGTTGTCATGGAAACCCCCTGCTTTCGGTTATAAAAATCCTGTTCGCCCAGGGCTCAGGGTCCCACTTCTCTACTGCTGTGTCAGTGAGACTTGGGTCCCGAGTTCGATTCTCTCATAATAAAGCTCTCTTGCTTTTGCATCAAGTCATTTCCTGGTGGTCTCCGAGGGTCTTGTGATCCTGGCATAACACTATTCAAATTAACAGGCTGACTTTAAGTATGTGCCTGTCTAACCAGTTCCTGAATGAACAAATTAATGCTGTTTCTTTCTGGCTGATAGATTTGGTGTGGCCAGAATAGTTCAAGTACAGTTTAAAATTGTTCTATACTGTTCTATTATGCAGTTGGTTCTAAAACTTATTTGATTATAATGTTAAGACTTGGTTATGGGAAACTAAGTGCTCCACAGTCTATACAATGGGAAGTGGCGACACCTAGTGGCTATGTTTTAAATTGCCAGCCACAGCCTGTAACAGCACATGGTTAGCAGCCATTCTGGTTCAGGGTTAAAGAGAGTGGATTTGTGATTTTGCTGCCATCTTTGTTGAGGGCTGCCAGCTGTGTTCAGTTCCCTGTTTAGTGTTAAGTGCACGTCTGTTCTTAAAGTTTTTTGCTGTTCAGTCTTAATGCAATGTGGTAAGATCAGCAAGATTTGCTATGAACTACATCTGAAAGTTCTGCTTTAATTTTAGTTTAGAAGTACATTTAAAGTTATGCTAATGACTATAGCTGGTTACAAGATTGAGCTTTACCTAGTCTCTTGTTTATGTTTTCAAGGTTAAGCCTAGGATGGGTAACTACAAAGTTCACCTATGTAGAGCTACTTGAAATAGATATGGTCTTAAAACACTTATCCAAGGAATATGCCAGAATTAGAAATTATGGCATTCTATTTTACAGGATGTAATTTAGAGACATAACTAAAGATAGACAAAAAGTAACTCATATGCTGACCTTCAAGCTTGTCAGAGATCTGTGGACTATGGCATTTTAACATGTGTAAGCTTATTATGACAGAGAGTCCCAAAATCCTGGCAGTAGCTCCCCAAGGTCTCCAAGAAGATTTGGGCACAATAATAGATGACTTTGACTCTGGATGGTGGTATTCTAACCACTGGGTGAGGCTGCTTCAACTGATCTACTGCTAGGGCGCAGCCTAAACTGCAGACAAAGCTGTGGACAGCTGGAGAGTCATTGTTTCATGATGCTGAAGATGAAGTGATGTCAGTCTCTCCTGTTTTGTTTTGGTTTGGTTTTTTTCCACAGAAACAGTCTCTCATCTTCTGTGCCTCATGGCCAGACTGCCTCTGCTCATGATGCCATGAGACCACAGGAGCCAAAGACAACTACCTAGGTGGTGGATTGACTAGTCATCTCTGTCATTTTGATTGGTACACAGATTTGTGCATTTATTTTGCTTTTAATGTATCCTTCTCAGGTCTCTGATCACATTGATGGCTAAGCTAAGCTAATGGTAGCTTTTCAGCAAAAGAGCAGACAGTTAGATCCACTGTTAGTTAATTGGTCAGTTCGTTAGCTAGTTAGAACTACTAGGTACTACATCTTTTATTTAGAAAGGCAAAGAGTTTTGCCTTACCCACAGGCTTCATGTTAATTGCCTATGTCTTATAGTGAATAACTGGATAGAAAGATGTAAAGTTTATATAAGGTCAGAGGATATGAAAGTTTAAGTTATGAGGATATAAAAAATGTTTAAGGGTCTAGGAAAATGTTTCAAAGTTGGTAAATGCAAGGAAGTTTAAAGGGTCTAACTAGGTGTTTTAAGGTATGTGAATATAAGTTGTAATGATATAAGAAAGTAATTTAAGGCATACTGAAAATGGGAGATATTTTAGATTTCTTCCCTCTCTCTGCTATTGTCGTACTTATGTTGTTATAAGATTTCAGAAGTTCAGAGTTATGGCATTGATCAATAGAGTTGGGATAAGCTGATAGAGCACTGACTGCTTAATATCCAACCACAAGCTTGAGATTTTAATTTCCTTTTAGTTGTCTTCTGGAGATAGATTTAAAGGTGCTTCTCATCATGCTAAAAGCATCTGTCTAATGTGTATATCTGACCCAAATGCCATAGCTTTTACTAGGTCTTAATGGCATGAGTCTACGCCTGCTGTCTTGTAGACACCTGTCAACTGCTTTTCTCAAGTATGGATCTCAATATGATGGTGATACTAATATACTTCCTTTTATAAACTAAACTTCATATGAGTTTCAAGAAGTCAAAAAGTCATAAGACCTGGATCTGGCATAGCTCAAACAGACCCCTAATGAGTTTTTCCCTTGGTCTTGGGATTCCTCACTTTCCCCACTTACTAGACAAAATTTTAACTTCTGTCTCTAGTTGAATTTGTCTCAGCAGTTACACCCAGCTGACAGACTCTATTCAGGGATCAGCCATGGACTGCAAGCTGAAATCTGGACTTGCTGAAAGCTGAAGTAAATCAGTCCAGTTGATGTGATGGCTCCATGTCTCTTCAGATGGATTGTTAGATAGTGCTCCAGTGCCTAGTTTTTAACTAGCTTTCTAGCCTTTCTGGGTCCCCAATATAAGTATCTCTGCCCCAAAGTCAGCCTGAAGAAATTATAAAGGAGAGAAATTCATTGTCCTTTATCCTACCTAACAGGCTGAAATGCTAAGTCAAATGGGGCTCCCTGACATTAGCTATCTTAGGGACCTGCTCAGCTGGAGTAGGAACTGGTATTGCAGCACTGGATTACAAAGCCAGAATTATAACAGCTTAAAGGCAGGTATTGATAAAGATATTCAATGCCTTGAGAACTCAATCACCTATTTAAAAAAGAATGTTGATTCTCTGGTAGAAGTAGTGTTGCAAAACAGACAGGGCTTGGATCTGTTGTTTTTACAGCAGGGCTGGCTGTGTGCAGCCCTTAGAGAGAAAAGCTGTTTTTATGTAAACCAGTCTGGAATGATTAGGAAATCCTTAGCAAAAATAACAAAGAGCCTGGAGAGATGCTGGAAAGAGAGAAAAGATTCCACAGGATGGTCTAAATCCTGGTATAATAGTTCTCCTTGCTCACTACCCCATATCCACCCTGATGGGACCCCTACTCATTTTGATTTTTATCTTTGGGCCTTGTATTTTAAATCTCTTGATGGCTTTCATGAAGAAATGCTTGGGAGAGATGCAGCTAATGGTACTCAGATCCCACTATAGAAAGGTAAATCTGGAGGACTCCAGGGGTCATATCTGGAAGACCCAAGATTGGGTCTGGAAATGATCATGGGAAGGGAGGAATGAGAGACCAAAGAATTAAAAATTAGTTTTTTTGAGGTAGTGGTTTAAAGTTTAAAGCATAAGCCTGAACAGGTGGAGACTTGTCCAGCCACATGCAGGAAGGAAGCAGCCTTACTGCATTCTTTTCATGCCCACTAGAGATATAATTGCTAGGAAACCAGCCCAGATTTCCTCTCTCCCCTAGGACAGCCAAACAAGGGAAGCCAGACCATTAATGGTTTGGAGACCTTCCTATAGCCAATCAGTTCAAAATGCAACATCCCCTGTTGGGTTTCAACCAATAGACACTTGCCAGGCAGGAATTCCCCTCTTTGGGCACACTGGAAGGGACTGGGACCTTTAAATCACCCACCTACCCTGAGCACAAGGCCGCTCTCCCAACCTGCTGTGTCAGGAGGGATTGCGACCAACACTACAGTTTGTAATAAAAAGGTCCGCATGTGTTTTGTAATGGACTTGACTCCTTGTGGTCTTTTGGAGGGATCTCATGATCTAGGCATAACAAAAGCAATCTTAGCTAAAACTTGGTGAGGAGAAATGATTGCACTAGAGTTTCCTCAAAAATTTTATACCCATTCTTCTGGTGGAATTCTTTTTCCTGAATTTCCCTTTATTTGTATAATTTTCTCAAGAATGGCAATTGTCTCTACTGGGTATAAATGAAGCTTGAAAAAACAAAACAAACAGAAGAAAATGTGAGTGGTCAAGAAGTGTAGGCTCTGACACTGGAGTACCTAAATCTAACACCTGGTTTTCTAGTGACCTGGGAGCAAGTAACCTGAAGCTCTAGTGCCTTGAGTAGCCCATCTGTGAAATGGAAATAGTTAATAGTACCTACCTTATAACAGGCTGGTTGTGAGCATTCAATGAGGTCTTACTATAAGAACGTGGCAGAAAACAGTAAAATCCCGGCTCCTTTTAACCAAGGCTATTTTGTTACAGGCACCATATATTCTTTTTGCCATCTGTACACACCAGTCTCCTTAACTTCTACTATACCTAACTCCTCAAAGAGACAAAAAGGGAAGGGTATAAACCTAAATAATAATTGAAATGAAATGGAGAACTTTTGCAAGGCAAGGATATTGTAACAGTTCTCCTTGGGCTGATTTTTCACATCAATCACTGCTGCGTCGTATATTGTTGTCAAAACAACAGCCTTGTATAAGTAGAAATTAATTCTCCTACTTTGCATTAAGACTAGGATGATAAATATGTTGGTAAAATCAGGAAGCTGGGAAGACAGGAGTCGAATACGAGGTTCGTGCTTTAGCACCCTGACACAGGGCCTCCATTTCCCTGCTGCGGATCCCCAACACCTGACACTTGGGCCTCAGACATAGCACACGCCTGACATCTCAGCATAATAGATGGATCACCAAACATCTTCAGAATGAATAGGTGCATAGACTGTTACTTTAAAGCTACTAGAGATCGATGTAAATATATTGACATGTTCATTTCATTGTATGAGGTTAACCACGCAACTTTCCTGTTAGCGATGCCCACCAAACTAAAGAAGCTTGTATAGAACTTTCTGGTTGCATCTGGGCAAAGCTGCTTTCATAGCAAACAAGGGATCATTGTTATGTATGTTCATGCTGCATTTTCACAAAATGAGGGGAACAGTGTGTATTTCTACCATTAACATCATAAGAATAACAGGAATAGAAAAATTTGGAGAATTGCACAGCTTGCTAGTATGAGAAGCCTTTGCGACTTTTCAAAATATATTGAAATGTTCAGATGTTTTGACAAATAACAATTAGCACAAGTTTTGACCTCTAACCCAGTGAAGCAAAATAAAGAGCAGAGTATTATCCAGACGCATTCAGAGCTTGGCAGGTTTACTTTAAGAAATTCATGATGGAGTGAACTTCCTCTGCTAATGGCCCCATTCATTCTGACCATCCCTATACAAGTCTCTGGGTGTAGGTGGGTCAACTCTCTGGCCTAAACATGGCTATGTCTTTGAAAATGAGAAACTGAGACTTTTTTTTTCTTATAAGTCATCTGTCAAGACTATTTCTTAAACATGCACTAGTCTCAACCCTTCCACTTTTATTTATCTCCAACTGTGATCTTGCTGTAGATGTCAAACGCCATCTCTAACATACTGTGCCCCAAATTGAACTGAGTCTTTCATTAGCCCCCCACCTTGCTCTCCTGCTTCTCCTGTGCTAGGTAAGCATAAAAACTATCATCGATTCAGTACACGCCACATGCCACTCTCTGTGTTCTTCTGCACAGAACCAACTTAAAGCTCTTGAGAAACACCAAAACCCATCTTCTTTCTGAAGGACGGACATCATTCTGTGTCGTGGATTAAGAAGCCGAGAGTCACAGAAAGCTCAGTCACCCACTTAACTGAGTAGGTAAAATCTCCACCCTTTCCTTCTTCCTGCCGTCACAGTTCCCCTTCATATCAAACCAGTTATTGGATTTTGTCAATCCCACCTCCTCCATGGGGCTCCCCTCAAGCACACCCCCCTCAATCTGCCTCATTCTCAAGTGAACGTCCTCTGCATGGCTGCTGGCCTTGTCATGGGATACCTGAACTGTCACATGTAAAAAGCTATTGGTTAATTTCCTCTTTCTTTACTGGAATCTTCTCCCCCAAAAGATTAGTGTCCCACTGCAGCCTGGTTCCAGTCACAAAGAATTATCATGGATCCATGAACTGCCAAATCATTTTCATCCCCAACACACACACACACACACACACACACACACACACACACACACACACGCAGACTTTTGCCCATACCATGTCTGTCTTCACAGTCAAATTGAGTCTGTTCTCTTGTTGTCCCTCCCAAATTTCCCAACCAAAGCTAATTATGTATCACACTGTTTTTGCTTCCACAGCATTGCTTACCTCAGAGCATAGTGACAACACTCACCACATCCTGTCGCAATTATATAACTGTTATATTTTCTTAACTGCCTAACTCTCACTAGTCAGTAAGTAGATTTTGATCAGGAACCTACTTTACCCCATTTTTTAGTTTTCCAAGATCAAATATTAAATCATGGCAATAATTTTTGTTAGATTAGTTTATTGTGAACAAAAAGATTATGCCTGATGATAATAAACCATGTCTCAGAAGTTAGTAACACATGTCTTCTCCCTGTCACCTTTTAGTTGACACATTTGTAAATTTCCTTATCTATAAATTTTACTCTGTGAGTGTTTAAGACATTGGGATTCATGTCATCAAATAAACAAAATAAATACTGTTTTATAATGCATCTTTTCATTTGTCTGTCTTTTTTTTTCCCAAGGAAAGGAGAAATGAACTAGCGGAAACAACAAAAGACAGTCAACATAGTACAAGCCCTGTGCCATCTGAAACCCCCAAACACTTAAAATCTGAGACTAGGGTACAGGACAGTTGTCACCTATAGTACCAGTTGGAAGAAAGGAACTAAGGCACTGGGATTTTAGACAAAGACAAGAGGCTGTGATTCTCACAAAAACTTCAGGACCTGCAGGTGTATTGTGAAACACTAAGCAAGAACCAGCTTTGTCCCTTGTCTCTCTTTTTATGTTTTTATTATTACATTTATTAATTGTATAAGGGAAGGCCCACAAATGCTGCAGTTCATTTAGAAATCACAGGGGACAGTTCTCTTCTTCCACCATGTAGGCCCTCAGGGATCAAACTCAAGTCATCAGGCTTGACAGCAAATGCCCTTCCCTGATGAGCCAGCTTGTCAGCACATAGCTTGTGTATTCATTTCCCTTGTCTGATTTTGCTTTGCATACTGTAGTGACAATTCTGCAATTTTGGCTTCTTTAAAAACACAGAAATATTATTACGAGCATGTTTTCATTTTAACCCCAGGTGTGGGGATATGGGGGTACTTTGCAGCAGCTGACTATGATTTGCCTTGTGCTCTAGCCAAGGCATGGTTTTGCCAGCTGCACAATTTTTCAGAGGGTACATAAATGCTAGGGCCCCAAGAGGTGAGTTTGGTGGTTGGTGGTCATTCAGGGGGCTTGGTTGTGTTAGTAGTCATGCTCAATGATTACTCCCAGGCCAATAATTGTTCAAAGAGGGAATCCACTCCTGGCACTCATATTTTTTTAAGCAAACAACTTCCTAGAAGTTGTTCCTAGAAGCACTTTTTCCCACCCACACAGACTGCACTACTTCAAGCTTTTCTATTTTTACCATTCTTCCATTTGTTTTTCCAAATCTGTAACACACACAGTGTGGAGATCCAAGATGGTGTTGACCACCGCACACCTTATTCAGAGGAGCTGAAACCCTGAATTGGTGAGTGGAGGGGCTGTGGAAGCCAAAACAAGCTGGGGTAGTGATCCTAGTATCTAATAAAATAGACTTTCAACCAAAATTAATCAAGAAAGATGAGGAGGGCTACTTCTTTCTCATCAAAGGAAAATTCCAACAGGAGGACATCACAATTTTGACCATCTATGCCCCAAATACAAGGCCACCTACATTTGTAAATAAAACATTATTAAAGCTGAAATCACACATTGATCCCAACACCCTAATAGTGGAAGACTTCAACACTCTACTCTCACCAAGGGACAGATCATCCGGTCAGAAGCAAAACAGGGAAACAAGGGCACTAACAGACATCCTAAATCAAATGGACCTAATAGATGTCTACAGAACTTTTCACCCAAGATCAAAAGAGTATACCTTCTTTTCAGCACCTCATGGAACCTTCTCCAAAACAGACTATATAGTTGGTCACAAAGCAAGCCTCAGCAGATACAAGAAGATTGAAATAGTCCCTTGTATCCTATCTGACCATCATGGTCTAAAGCTGGACCTCAACAACAATAGAAACAGCAAAAAGCCTGCACATACATGGAAACTGAACAATCTGTTACTCAACGACAGCTTGGTGAGGGAAGAAATAAAGAAAGAAATTAAAGACTTCCTAGAATTCAATGAAAATGAAAGCACAACATACCCAAACTTATGGGACACAATGAAGGCAGTGCTAAGAGGAAAGTTCATAGCACTAAGTGCCTTCAAGAAGA
>CM053759.1:19971691-19997114 GCA_028658305.1 Pachyuromys duprasi | reverse complement strand
TATACAAATAATTCTTAATGAGGTTATGAATCTACATAACTAAATCATCAATAGGAAGGAAAAAGAGCCAATTACTCAACAAATACATGGCTTCTTTGGTACTTTCCTAACAATTATATTGTGAAATATTTAAGTGCTATAAACCAAATATTGGTGTGAGATAAAGAAGCCATATTTAATAAAGAAAGGATAATAAAAAAAACCAAGAGGAAATTATGAAAATATTTTACTTTGGTAAAAAATCGTACTAGTTTAATATAGGATTTATTAATGGTAGTTATTCTGGATGTCGTAGAGAGGTTTTGCTTTGGAGTGTGTCAGTTATTCACAATAAGCACATGTTATTTTTTTGAGGGAAATAAAATATACTAAAAGACATATTAAAATCCCTTCTCCCTCCAAAAATGCTTCTCAAGGACAGAGCAGCATTGTTTTTCACATGGGATAATATGATAGAATTTGAAACTCGAGCAGAGGCAAGAAATGACATAACTATGGTCAAGTAGTATGCTTTCTCTCTTCTCATTTATTTCATTTTACTTTTACTGACGGAGTCTTGCTGTGTAGCTTAGACTGTCACGGAACTTCCTATGGAGCCCAGGCTGGCCTTGAACTTAGGACTTTTCTACCTTAGATGCTAAAGGCATTCAAGCAGTTTCTGTGACTTCAGGAGAATAACATTTAATGACAATAATAACAGTGATAAGATTTTTTTTTTTGAGACAAGGTTTCATGTAGCCCAGACTGGCCATGGACTTTCTGTATAATTGAGGATAGTGTAGATTACTCCAGTTCCCAGGCAAAACTAGCAGTTAGAGCTGATGATTCTTGAGCTTTTTAATGTATTAGGAACTATGCTAAGGGCTTCAGGTTTACAGTTATCTCTTGGTGTTCCTGGGAGGTATCTAGGCTATCCCTAGATGCCAATTCCTCAAATAAAGTAAGGGATAGTATAGAACCTATATCTACCTTAAGAAAATAATAAGAACATATATATATATATATATATATATATATATATATATATAAATAGTATAGATACAATTCTTTCTCAGACATTTCAGTTTGCAGTTGATAGGATACATAGAAGTAGACCCACAGTTGCAGAGCCAACTGTATTGTCTTATTTAATTCCCACACAAACTCTTTACATATGCATTTATTTATTAAAGGTATTGCCTGAACACTTACAATGTTCCAGGTGTTAATGGTTACAGTAATAAAATAATTATTGTTGCTGTTCCCACAAACTTAGGCTCTAATGAGGGAAACAGTATTAAAAATAAAAATAAATATTCGATGACATGTTGTAAACAACACGGAAGGCTTAACAGACTGATTAGGAGACCCAGTTTAGGCAGAGTGCTCTGGGAAACCAGGCTTCTTCTCTGTTCTCTTCCAAGCGATGAGCAGAGGTGTTCTTCTTGAATTGCTTTCAAGTCTTCTACCAACTTACACGATGTCCTTAACGGTATTCAGCCTGGGAAAAATGGGCTTATTTAATGAGGAGAGAAAAGAAGTAGGTTAATGGAGGTCAGAGCCATAGCCTACCCCCCATGGCTGCAAGGGGGACGTGAGAGCCCTGATGGTTAGAGAGTAGGGCTGTTATGGCACGAGGCAGGACTACATCAAAAACCAAACGGGTTAACTATAATAGGTGATCCTAATACGAGATAACTTAAAGTTTCAGCATTCTATCTATCTATTTGTCTGTATGTCTATCTACCTACCTATTTAGTGTGTATGTGTTTGTGCATATGCATGTATGTACATGTGTGCTTCTGCCACAGAGAATGACTTGTGACTTGTGGGTACTGGTTCTCTCTTTCACTGCAGGTTCTGGGGATTGAACTCAGGTCATCTGGCTTTTACCCACTGAGTTACCTCCCTAGCCCCGAGATAAACTTCTTTTGTATTTTGGTAATGCTCAAGACTTTCTTTTTTTGCAGTAGTATTTGGATATCTGTAAATGGACCTTTTATTCTGTTTGCAAAATCATAGATGTGGGAGAAGAGTAAAAATGCAAGAACATATGGGCTGGCAAGTTAGTTCAGTGGATAAAAGTGCCCGCTGAGCAAGCATGAGGATCTGAGTTCAAACCTCCAGTCCCCATGTAACAAGCTTGCATATACTTGTAATGCCAGCACTTTAGGGGCCAGAAGCAGGAGGACTATTTGGGATTTCTAGCCACACGGTTAGCTTCAGGTTCAGTGAGGGACACTGTTGTGTAAGAGAATGATAGAACAGGGGGCAGGATGGGCTTGCCATCCATACACACATAAGCACAATCCACACACATACGTTACACACATACATACAAAATAAAACAACATAAAGCAAATCATGTATTTACCTCCCTGGAGTGATTAACTATGGAGTAAATAGTTATGGAATCATTTTTTATGGGTTTTGGGATTTCCATTTCCTGTAAACAACAACAAAAAAAGAGTTATACACATTTGATTCACACAGAGACAAAGAGGACCATACATGCACACATCTATTTTGGGGAAAGGCAGTATGACAGTTGTGGTATGCCAAGAGGAGCAGGGGACCAAGCTCCACCAGTTCAGACCTGTGAAGGGTTAGCGACATTTCATGACAAACAGGAAACCAATAGAAGAGCACCATCCTGGCAATGTAAAGGCCCCAACTAGAGAGCAACAGAAAGGTGGCATCCTGTGAAGGACAAAAACATTCTTGTCTTGCATCTGATTCTATGCTCACTCCTCCCACTTTAAGAACTTAGATGACAGACAGTTATTGCATCTTATCTTTTGTCTTAGTCTTTACTAGCTGTAACTGGAGCCATCCATGTTGCCTGCCCCTGTTATTCTAAATGGCCTAGTCACCATGTCATAATGGGGACCCAGAAGTGTAAGAATTTCCAGTTTTAAGAACGGTTCTCTCAAGCTGGGAATGGTGGCACACATCTTTAACCCTAGCACTCAGGTAGGCAGAGGCAGGAGCATCGTTGTGAGTTCGAGGTCAGGCTGGTCCACAAAGTGAGTCCAGGACAACCAAGGCTACACAAAGAAACCCTGTCTCAAAAATAATCAAAAAAAGAAAGTAAGAAAAAAAAATGGCTCTCTTGATACAGTAGTAGTAACAACAAAAATCAAAAATCCCCAGGCCCTAGGTGAATTTGTTCATACATTTTGATACTTTAAATTAATGAAGGACTATTTGGAGACTAATTTAGACCCCAGAAAATCTCCAAGGGTAATGACCCCCCTTCCTTTTTTAAAAAAGCTGACAAATGGGCTAGCGATTCCTGTTTTGGGTGTTTTGGAGTGCTTGCTCCCAGCATGAGCTGGGAATAGTAAATGAGTAAGTGGTGTGAATGCTCTTTATTGTCCTCTCTTTTAGGAGTTTACTTCACAAAGCTTATGAAGGGCTGGGCCAGAGGTGTTTGCTTGGGCAGTTGCTTCCATTATTTAGAGAATAGGTAGTGGAGAGGATTTCCTGGTCCCTGGCTGAGGCCATCCTATTATGTGGGAGTTCTCTTGCTTTAGTGTTGGTATAATGTTCAATTTACCCTTATTTATTCAAATGCTGATTTCTCTACCCCACTATCTGGCATTGCATTGTGATGTTTATTCTAAGCATCACCTGTCTCATGTTTGTGTAAACATGCCACCATTTGTTCTCTGTAATTTCAATAAAACAACCAACCAATGCTGAGCAAATAGGCCAATGCTGAGAGAATAGGGTGGGCCATCCTGGTCCAGAGGGGAGGAGAAAGAAGCGAGTGGGGGAGTCAGAGAGCAGAGATAAGGCAGGAGAGGATTTGGAACCATGAGGAGAGACGAACCAGACCTAAAGATATGACTAAAAGCAAGTAAAATGTGGGAAATCTGAATGGGAGGAAACTGCGGGCTTGGAGGTTTAGAATGGAGTAACTATTGCCCAGCATTGTGCTCTAGGTTAACTAAGTAAATCCTCGTCTCTGTGTGGTGATTTGGGTATACAGCTGGTTTAGGAATAACCACTGTTTAACAAAAAGATAAATCAATATTAAATGTTAACCTTCAACAACACTTTAGTTTCCTTTATTGTGGAGTTGTGGTATGTGTCCACTTCCTCTCTTGAGACACTGCTCTAAGCACTCCTAGCAACCCTCTACAGCTCCTTCTAGAAGATAATCTCCTCTGATCTAGTCAAGTGTAGCAAGGAAAGAGAGAAGATCTAATCTGTCCTTTCCAGCAGGTTGTAGTTGTCCTGAAGGGAAGAGACCTAGTGGTGCATTAAGCAATTAGAGAACGCTGGGAAGCAAGTGAGAGTAAATATTCCTTTAGGGGTGATCACGGCAGACATTGGGATGGTTAGCCCCATGGTTGCCTTCTCCAGTGATAATGCTGACGATTAGGATGACAAGTTTGTGAGTCATCACAGTAATAACAATGATGGAGAACAGAGCTGAAGGGTCTTACCTGCATTGGACGAACGACTTGTGCATACACAGTGTTCCCTGGAGAGTGAGGCGTATTTGTGTCCTGGGAGGAGCCTGTGGTTAACACAAAAAAGTGGAGCTGTCAGTGGCAGGACTCTGGGGCTGCTCCTCACAGGATCTTGGCTCTTGATAGTCTCCAGAGCACTTTTTCTTTGATCCCCAAAGCAGTTGTTCCAACCTTGCCCTTCCTTGAAGACTCTCTCCCTACCTCTCAATCTTTGGAGTTCTAGGCGAAACAAGAACTTAGTCTATTTTTAACCTCATTTCTAGGGTGGAGGTGGGGGTGTTGTTGGTGTGACTCAGAGTCTCAGCGACTCCCTCATGTGAACACTTGAAGGACTAAATCCCACAGTTCATGGGCTGTCTTGAGACACTGCTTTCACAGCCCCATGTGACAGATTTGACTATTTTAGAGACTTTTTTTTTTTTTTTTTAGGAATTGCAGGCTCAGGAGAGCTTAGTAGAAGTGTACAGTCACTGAGGAAGCAGTGACATAGAAGCTGGACGGCGACTCTTCCGACCCCAGACCTTGTGCCATCTCCTCAACAATGGTATCTTGAAACTGTCACCCATTGGATGAGGCTCAGGAAACCAGCTTGAATTCACATCTATTTATCACACTTTCTTTTTGTGCAGTGTCTACCCACAGTTGAAACCTTGGTTGAATATCAATGGTACAAAGCCTGGTTTTGAATGTTTAGCGCTCAACTCTTAGTTTTGCCCAAAGCACGCTGGGTGGCAGTGGATGAGCCGTCCATGGATCCTTTCACTGGGACTTATTTTCTGCATCAGAAAGGAAGTAAACTGTCGAAAACTGTGATGTTTTTCACATGCCTGAGAGGAACTCTACAGCTCTCATGGCCACAAGCCAGCCTCTCTTCTCTTTCATATATCTCTTCTTGTCTGCCTTAAGTTTTGTAGTTGAGAGCCCAAATGCTCACCTTGACGTTGGCTAGCCAAAGGAAAAGAACCTGAAAAACGAAAGGAAGAAGCTGAAATGCATGACTCCCTCCCACCTTTCCCAACTGGTGTCTTTCCAGAGGTCAAAGGCAACAGGTCCCAAGAGAAGGGCAGGTGAGCAAGTGGATCCTGAGCCTGGGCTTTGCTTTTCTCAGTAGGACACCTCCCTTGAAATATTAGCAGATGCCTGGCCACACCCCAGGAGTCATCCTAATGGACTAACTTAGCCAGGAGTTGTGACTACCCTCCCTCGAGAATTTGAGGCTACAGACTAAACAGCTGCAGATTTAGAGGAGACAGAAGAAGGTAGAAGGAAAACTTACCTCTTTTTTTCTTCCAAGCATATTTTATGACCACAATTATGACCACAATTACGACCACAGGAATACTTATAATCCATTTTTTTTTCCAGGATAGATCAGTTGGAATACCTGAAAAGAAAAAGAAGAACAGGAGGAGGAGGAACTTCTTAGGACACGTAAAATGAAGGCTCCTTTGGCTTTACTTCAGACCATCGCTTGAGTCTCTTTTGGGATGCCTCCAGAGGCAGGGTGTGCTCATTAATATTTCCAGTCTGGGGCTCTGTCATGCTTCCTAAGGGACCTGTGGAAGCAGGACAGGTAGGACTTGGCTGGGGGAGGGAGAAAGCCATCCTGACTCCTCAGGCCTTGCTCTTTCGATAGGACTTGGGGAGGGAAAGAGGAAGGAGACTCACAGAGGCAGAGAGTTTCAGAGCCTGCCCGTCCCTCTCCACAGCAGTTTGGCTGCTCCTACCACCACTGTCCAGGCAGTCAAATAGGCTGTGAATCCATAACACTGAACACACAGCTCCCCAAAGCTTCCAGAAAGACCCAAGGCAGGTGGTACCTTTGCAAAGACTCTGGGCGGAGACAGACACTGACAAATTGCTGACAACGTTCTCAGCAATGCAGGTGTAGTTCTGGTCACTGGAATTCTTCGGGTCCCAAGAGATAGTGATATTTGGTTCCCCTAAAGAGATGTTTCCTGAGGCCTGCCACCTGACTGACACAGTATAATTTGGGTTCTTCACAATACAGGCCAGTTGCACCTGGCAGGTCCCATTCTCAAACCGGAGAGAGTAGTTGGTGACTTCTAAGTTACTCAGTCGTTCTGTATAAAGAGAAAGGACCTTAGTTAAGGATACGTGGCTTTGCTCATCAACCTGTGAAGAACGTCCCTCACCTTCCGGTCTTTTCTTTTGCTGTAAGTGTGTGTAGATGGTAGTATGTGTGCATGTGAGTATGGGTACATGCTCACAAGCATGTGGAGGCCAGAGGTTGGTGCTGGGGGTCTTTCTCTATTCCTCTATCTTATTTTGAGAGACAGGGCCTCTCACCGAACCTGAAGCACCAGGGGTTTTCCTGTCTCTTCTAGCCTAGTGCTAGGCGTGTCCTCTAAAATGATTCCTTGGGTCTGGTGTATACTCAGTGATAGAGCACTTGCCTAACTTGCTCAGGGACCTAGTCTGTAGCCCTGCCCTGTTCCCTGATACCCTGATCCTCCATGCCTTTTATCCTTAGCACTGATTGCATACTGTAAGTTTATTTATTTGTTTTTTTGAGACAGGGTCTTTATACAAAGTCCTGACTGTGCTGGAACTCAGTGTAGATCAGGCTGGCCTTGAACTTACAGAGATCCATCTGCATCTGCCTCTAGAGTGCTGGAATTAAAGGTGTGCACCAGCATCATTTGTGTTTCTCTCTTTCTCTGTGGTGTGTGCGTGCGTGCGTATTTGAGACAGTCTGGCCTTAAACTCCTGATCTTCCTGCCTTAACTTCCCACATGCTGGGTTCACAGATGTGCATTATTGCTCCAGTTAGTAAGGCAGTTTTTTTGATTAATGATCAATATAAGACATCTGGAGAACAATCACTGTTAGACATGAAATGTCCTTGGTAGAAAAGCTTCTCTATCACTTTTCTTATTAGTTTTTCTGTTAACTGGCCCACCTGTGCAGAGTGCTTTCTAAGGAGACGACTCTGCTGGGTCCGCTTGTCCTTTGGGTCAAGTGAGATGGGTCAGTCACGTGGGAAGTACTACCACTTACCATCCCTGAGACTGTGACCGAGGCTGCAGAGCCTTTGTAAGGAGCGTGTGATAGATACCCACTGTGCATGGAAGAGTATCCTTAAGTGTTTTGCTTCCATTAACTGTACATTTCTGGTGCAACAGGCAAGTGAGGTAATTGGTGTAGACAGCCACAAGACATGGTTTTTAGCTCAGCTCTGCTGCTCTTTGGCTGTGCAGTGTTCTCAAACGGCTTTACTCCTGGGCCGCATTGTGATGCCAAATGCCATCCCCTTTCTCACTAGGCTGCAGTGCACTCTGGTAGGCACAGGACTGAAATATGTGATTTGGATTTCTTTTTGCTTGTTTTTTTTTTTTTTTTTTTTTTAGTTTATACATGATCAAATGCCATATTTGGACTCACCGAAGACTCTCAGAGTATAAGTGGAGACGACTGGTTCAGGGTCCTGTGTGGTTATCTGTGCGCTGTACCATCCTGTGTCTGCCATTGTGAGGTTGCTGAGTTGCAAGGAGTAGCACTCTGTGGCGTTCAGTCGCTCTTTCCTCTGTGGATCAGCTGGTATGATCTCTGGTCTCTCAGACTCACTTAGGCGGATGATGAGGAGGACTGTAGTGACCTGTGAGTCCTCTCTCCTATAGTTCCAGATGATTAGACTGGCCATCTTCCCCACAGGAAGCGTCAGAGGAAGAGTGGCAGACTCTCCTAGAACGCCATTCACTGGCAGCGGGGCTGGGCTGTTTTGTGAAACTTCATTCCCTGTAAACGCAGAAGGAGAGGGCTAGATCTTTCTCACGCAACCGCCTTCCATTCCTGGATCCTTTCTCTTAATTCTGACAGTCTGTTTAAACTCTTTAGAGAAGGCCAGGGGTGTGATGGACAGGGTGGTGGTGGGGTGAGACGTGTTGCGGTAGACAGTTACGCTCCCCAGTGTTATCACCTCCAGCAAAACATCTGGCAGTTTTGGCTAATGGGCAATTGACCTAGTTAGGTGATTCTGACTCATAGTCTCCTTCTCCCCTGGCTGGTCATACTTTTGTGACGTCAGCCTTTGAAATCTTTTGGCACCAATCTGTGAGGGATGAGGAGCTAGCTCTATTAACCCCTTGGCACAAATGCCAACAATTGCAGGGGTTTGCTGATGGCAGTACGGTCACAGCCGGTCATTTACAATTCACTTAATGTCTGTCTATGTACCATGCTTGTGCAGTCCAGAGAGCCAAAACCAGTGATCTGGTTATCTGCATATACAGTTCCTTGCATGCATTATTCCATTCGATGTTGATAACAGTTTTTGAGGAAGGTAAACAAAAAGTCTGTTTATGGGTAGAGACTGAGGGACAGAGAGGTTAACTGCCTTTCCTTGGTGTGCATCTAAAACCCAGCAGAGCCAGGATTCAAACTCAGGCCTTAAAAAATGTGTATAGGTGTTTTGCTTGCATGTATGCCTGGTGCCTATGTAGGCCAGAAAAGGGAGATGGGTCCCCTGGAAATGGAGTTACAGATAGTTGTAGGTTTCCAAGTTGGTGCTAGAATCAAACCTGGGTCTTCGGAGAGAGCAGCCTGTGCTCTTAGCTGCTGAGCCATCTCTCCAGCTCTCAATGCTGATGCTCCTTTAGGGTCAGTGCTAAATTCTTAGCACGCGTTACCTTGTTTTCTAGGGGTCTGCTTACTTGTCTGATTGGCATGCTGTGATTATTCTCGTGTGCCAGACTTACTGCTTAACACTCTGTACCGTGTCCGACACAGGGTATGATCTGTGGAAATGTTTGGCTATCAGTCAGACAGCAACCGTGACGGTGACTTCAATTTTCTTAGGGTCTCTTATTTTCCAAGGGAGAGTTGCATTATGTGTGTGCATTTATGCGGTGTCCATGAGGGGATGCTTCAGGACTCCTGACATTTACTCAGCCCCTACATGAGTTTGCGCTTCTGCTTTCTTTCTGGTTGCCAGGCACATCAGCATTGCCATCACACACGCCCTTCAGTGCTACATGTGTGTCATCAGCCTTTTGACACACAGCTGTTTGTCATCTTCACATCTCTTTCCTCTCAGAGTCACATGAGTAAAATATAACAAGCAAAATCTTGAGTTCCAAAGGCTCCCCCAAGTTGTAGTCCAGGTATTTAAAATGAACACCAACCAAGACAAGTCTGTACAGTCAGAAATCAGGAGAATGGCTACCTTTGGGAAGGAAGGAGACCCCATAAGAGGGGAATTTAGGGTGTAGATAACAGTGTTCTATGTCTTTATTTGTGTGTGTATTCAGGTATTCAGTTCATGACAATTCATTGAGCTAATAACTCAGAATTTGTACAGTTCCTTTTTACATTTAGTAAAGACAGCCATAGCAATAACAGCAAAATCAAACCTAAAAAAAAAATCAATATAATGGCATATAAAGGACTAAGGCGATTTGGCCAGTTTCCTCTTCTGGTACAATTCCCATGGCTGCCTCCCTGTTCAGTTTGCCCCATCTTGGGGATTCCTTTGGCTAGCTCTGCCTGGAATGTACCTCTTCCAGGTATACCTGTGGTCACTCCTTTACCTGCATAATGCCTTCAGTGCAAAGGTTTCTTTCAGAGACGTCTTCTGTGACCAGTCTTTCCTTGCTACCAACCTCTACCCACTCCTATAACTCATTCTCCACTGGATTTATTTTTCTTCATGGCAATCACCATCTACATTATACAAATACTTTATACATTCGTGGGGTTTTGTGGTTGTTTTGCTTTGTTTTGTCCTCTCTACTAGAAGTGTAAGCACTGCACAGGAAAGGCTTTTTGTCTGTTTATCACTACCGTGAACATTCTTGAGCGGTGCCTGGGCCACACTAAGCTTCACGTATGCATGCTGAATGAATGCATGCTGAAGTGGACATCTCTCATCCTCCCCTTGGAAGGTTTCTATCCAGGACGTTAAAGTTCATTTTCTCTGAATAAGGAGCCTGGGCTTATTTTCTCAGTGGCTACAGGACTCACCAGGAACTCTTCTTCCTGCTGCCTAGCACATTCCTTTCAGTTCTCTTGATTTTATAGATAAAAATTATTAGGGTTTTTTTTTTGTGGTTATGGTTTGGAGACAAGGTCTTCTATATAGCCCAGGCCAGTCTCAAACTGGCAATCTTCTGCCTTAGAGGCTTAGAATTACAGGCATAAGTCACTATGCCTGGAAGTAGCTTATTAAGAAAGTTTACTATTTACTTAGCTTTGTGATAACTTAATAGGTAAAAATTTAGAAATCATGGCATCTAGACCATATTTTTGGTTCCCCTCCATATGCCTGCTTCTGGTGTGGATCTGGAGAATACATATGTTGTATGTATGAATGAACAAGATCATCCTGATTCACTGGCATGCTATCTAATAGAGAACTCTGACAGGTGAATGAATAGCTACGGTGTTGTGGATAGGGTACTGGCTCAGGAATAGGTTTGTCTTTGCATTGTCCAAGCGCCATTACTATACCATTTACTTTGAATACTATATTTCTTTATTATAATTATGATATTGTTTCCTCCTTTTTTTCAACTAAATGAGAGCAGGCCTTATGCTTGTTTCCTATGTATTCTTATTGCTTAGCACAGTTTCAAGTCAATAAATAATGATGGAGGTATATATGTGCTCTACGGAAGCACAAATAGAGAATGATGGATCAAGGACAGTTACCAAGGATCAAGTCACAAGATATGATGTTATAGGAATATGTTGAATAACAACAGGGACTTTTCCAGTGTTCAGTGATGTGTGAATTTCCTTTCTTTACACTGCTGTCACCTCTGGCTGAAATGATCCCCCTCCTCGTTTTTACATCGTAAGCTGTTATGCCTCTTTGAAGGATTGCTGAAATACCTGCTTGCCTCTGCTTATATATGTGGAAGTTTTCATTGGTACAGGGGAAGGAGAAAGGAGCCTGTGTTGAGGGCAGAGAGGTGCATGGGTGTAGTTCCCTGTGGGTCTAACATGAAATAATGACAAAACAAGAGTTGAAGCAACCTGTCTATGGTGCATGAAGATCAGAAGTTACTGAGCATGTTCAAAAGACCACCAGGTGACATGATTTTACCCAGAGGAAACACAGATTTTTAATTTTCCTGGACTGCGCATTGATGCTTTTAATTACTCTGGGCCAGCCCCTTCAGCATGGACACTGACAGTCTAGGGCAGCCATTTGCACTGCTGGCAGGCAGTATGTGTGAAGAGTAGAGCCAGAATAAAGAGGAGGAGTTGGAAAGATGCTTTGTGGTGGCTCTGGCTGTGGCAGGTTACTTGGCCTGGGGGCAGATATGTAGAAAGCATCCCTTTGGGCTCTGTAAACCACTGGAGAATCACATGGATGATGGAGAAGATGCCGATATTCTTTGGTGATATCAGCCCGGGGAACATTGTACTCATACTTTTCACGTTCCATCCAATGGATGACATGTTTCTGGGAGCATGAACGTCTGGCTTAGGTTTTTATTTCGAAGAAGTTGCTTCAGAGTACTCAGTGAGAGCTCTGCAGGCTGAGATTAGAATGTAGAGTCTGAACTGGTTCCCTGAGCTGCAGGAATCTACTTTGTGAGGTGTTAGTAAATATAGAATACTTCGGAAAAGTAGAAAAGTATACAGAAAATAGTGTTTTAGGAAGGATAAGGCACAGGTAGCATAAGATGGCTCTGAAAAAGAATGAAAAGTCACAAGAAAGCATGGTGTTTCTAAGTTAGAGGGCTGGCTTAGGTATGTTCAAAACCAAAGAAGATAAGTGGGCTGTTTTACTTCTCAGGCAATTAGTTCATAATGAAAGAAGGTGGGGACTGATTTATCAAGTGATTTGACAGAGAAAGAAAGAGAAACATAGGGCAGACCTTTTAGTTGGAGGTGGGATGAAGGAAACATGGTCATTAGAATGATAAGAGCCCTTGGTAAATTTAAAGAAAGAGGGAACTTTAAATTTACATGGAGAAGGACTATAAAGATGTGGTAGAAAAAGAATGTTTAAAACACAGAGCTGTTTCTGAGGAGAAAGCCAAAATGGCCTCAGGAGAATGAGTGAGGCATCAGTTTTGAATGGAGGTGGATCTGTTTTGCCCTCAAGGTAAGCAAGAATGAGTCTAAAACCTTAAGAGATTTATAGGTGAAGGGAGAGATTTAAACACGTCATATGGCTTGATCTTAAAGTTATAAGACAACTGATCTGATAGATCCTAAAGGAAGATATTCTTGGATGATTCTCCAAGACAGACCATATGTAAAAGCACAAACTTCTACAAATCTTAAATGATAGAAAAACTCTTCTTTGGCTATAGTGGAATAAAACCAGAAATCAAGAACAGAAAGAAGGGGTTGGGGATTTAGCTCAGTGGTAGAGCAAGGCCCTGGGTTCGGTCGTCAGCTATGGAAAAAAAAAAGAACAGAAAGAAAAAATTTTTTAAATGCAGAAATAATGTGAAAATTAGACTTCATTGTCTAAAACCCAGCATGATAAAACATAAGGGATACAACCAGTTCTACTTGGTGTTGTTCTAGAAGTTACAGTTAGAGAAAATAGGTACGAAAAAGAAACAAAAAGCGTATCCGTTGTAAAAAAAAACAAAACAAAACAGTTTCTCCTCAGAGATACTATGGTTATACAAACAGAAATTCCTAAAGAATCTACCAGAGCACCCTCTGTAAATTCTGCAAAGTTGCAGGTCACAAGATCACACACACAAAACTAGCTCAGTGGGTGTGGTAGCTCACGCTGTTAGTACTAGCGCTTGAGAGGCAAAAGCAAATGAAGCTCCGTGAGTTCAAGGAGCTCCGTGAGTTCAAGGCTATCCTGATCTACATAGTTCAGGTCATCCAAGGCTAGGCAGAGAGAACCTGTATCAACAAACAAACAAACACTTTACAAAAACGAAGAACAATCTAGAAAAAGAAGTGACACAAACAAATTCCACTTACAATAGTGCCCAAAAGAATAACATAGCTATGGGTACACAGATTAGTCAATCTTGCTCAGAGAAGCCATCTGTTGTGGGCAGCAGTTACACAATGACTCATAGTCAAATGGTGAGAATAAGTGACTCTTGAGTGCTCATCCCTGAATAAGACATCAGTTTCAAACCCACAAGGCTTGGGAAGCATCAGGGAAGATGACGTGCAAAGAATAGAAGAGACAGAGAATGGGGAGAGGGTGCTATGAAATACCGTTTTCTAGACATGGCATTACAGTTTCACACATGAACTCACTGAAGCCATGGTTGCTTGCAGAAGCTCAAGCCAATAAAATCAGTCAACATTGCAGCAGACAGCACTAATTGGGTTCAGTGGGTTACAGAAACAACAACACCCACAAAACAGCTCAGGGCCGGGCACGGATGCCCCATAGGAGTTATTGCTCAGGGAAGCCCTAGAGGAGTCTCAAACACACAGACTATTGCAATTGCTCTTGGTTGCTCATCATAACAACATGGTAAGAACCTGTTGCTGAAGGTACTACTCATTCTGGATACAGGATATAGAGAAATCAACCTCTGACTTACCAGGGCACTCTTTTCCTGCTGGATAACTTCCATAGTTCCCGAAGGTACTGTGCAAGCTGCTATGGGAGAAAAGTTATCGGTGGTTCCTCCCAGTGCTGGTCTCTGTATGCTACAACAATGACATGAAGGCAAGATATGCCTCCTGGGTCAATAGTGATATGAAAGGTTAAGGGACGGAGGGTAACCAGCTACTTTCTGATCAGATACAAGGCCTGCATCACAGGATTTTGTACCTGGTACTGTAAGCTTTGTAAAAAGCCTTTGATGGGGGGGAATCAGAGGGTCTGGGCAAGGAAGAAGGAACCTACTACTGATGTTTTGCTGATTGCTCACACAAGTCAAACTGTTTTCTGAACATTGGCGTTTATACTCACAGATTTGTGCTGCTTTCAGCTTTGGTCTCTCTGCAGCAGAAAGTTAATGCAGGGATTCCTAACAGGTCAAAGTACCGGGTATAAATAACTTTGCAGGCTCAGTTGTGAGTGAGTTACTTATATCAGTGTCTCACCATCCAACGTCCAGGGAAATTCAGAGAAGGGGGAGAGAAAAGAATGCTCGAGCTGGCAGGTGAGGAGAGCTGTGAGATACTGACTTCTAGACATGAACGAGGTGCTGTATACCTCAACTCATAGCAACCATGGTTACCTGCATAAGAGAAGCCAGTCTAAATTTCACACATATCAGAGGGGCTAGTGGCAGCTGATGGCTGCTGAGGGAGAGAGACTCACTCACTGACATGCATATGAGCAGCGCTAATTGGACGCAGAGGGTCATCATTGGCAGCCTAAATCCAAGAAGAGAAAAAAGGATGACATGGAGCTGAGAGGGAAGTGCTAAGGAAGGATTGGAGAGAGGAAGTGTGAATGGATGTGATTAACATTCACTGTATAGACACATGAAACTTTAAAAGAAAATAAAAGTTTCTTTGTAACAAATGAGTCTATTAATTAAATGTCAAGACAGCTTTCATAAGAGAAGAAACTCTTTACCAGCTATATATCCTACTAGAGGACTAATATCTAGAATATGCAAAGAACTAAAAAAACAAAACAAAACAACCTTAAACATCAAAAACAAACAACCTACTAAAAATGGGCTGCGGAAGAGAAAAAAAATTTTCAAAAGAAGAAATAGAGAATATTAATCAGTATTTTAAAAAAGTGTTCAATATCCTCCCCCCATGAGAGCAATGAAAATCAAAGCTATTTTGAGATTTCATCTCAGGCCAATCAGAATGGCCAGCATGAAGAATACAAATGACTGCAAGTGCTAGTAAAGATGCAGAGAAAGAGGTTTCTCAAAACACTAAAACCAGAAGTGTCATAAGATCCAGCAATGCCATCCCTGGGCACATACCCAAAGGATTCTACAACCTACCACAGGGAACCTTCACAGCTATGCTCACTGATGCTCTGTTCACAACAGCTATGAAATGGATTCACCCAACGTGACCATTCATGGATGAATGAATAACACAAATGTCATACATATACACAATGGAATTTTTATTCAGCTGAAAAGAAAAAAAAAGTACAAAAAATGTAAGGAAAATGTGTGGAACTAAAATTTTCTGAGTGAAATAACCAAGACCTAGGAAGACAAATGCCACATGTTCTCTCTCATATGCAAGATCCTAGCTTCAAACTTTGTTTATTTATTTATTTTTCTGTTTAAGATGAAAAAAGTTGATGTTAAGTACTTGTTCAAGTCCATTTACTAAACCAAAAATTCCAGTTATAAAACAATAAACTCCAGGCAGCTCAATATTTCCAATTGTGAAAAATTAAAGAATTAGTTGCCATCCTTATGCTAAAAATTAAAAAAAAAACAAGGGAAAAAAAGATGCTGGGACAGATGGGTATCCAGATACAAAGCAATGACGTTAAGTTCCCACCTCTCACACCAGCTTAAGCTATAGTTGGGTGTGGTGGGACCTGCCTCTGATCCCAGCATCAGGGATGGGCAGGGGCAGGAAGACCTCTGGTCTACATAGGGAGTCCAGGCCAGCCAAGACTACAAGTGAGTTTCTGTCTCAACAGAACAGAGCAGAACAGTACAGAACAGAAGAACCCTTCGTCTATGTCAAGCATATGTGAGAGTTAAATCTATAAAACCTTAGGCCTGGGCTGGGGATAGAGCTCAGTGACAGTCTCCTTGCTTACCATGCATAGAGCTCCGGATTTGAACTGCAAACAAGCAACCACAGAGGTCAATGTTAATGATCTTGAACTTGGCAATGAATTCTTAGATGTGATACTAAAGCAAAAGCAATGAAAGAAAAAAATAGGTAAATTCTATCACATCAAAAATCTTAAAAAATGTTGTATATTGAAGGATGTTAGGGCATAGTATCTTAACAGCAGAGCCTTCATATTCTGTTAGATGAGACACAGGTCAGCCATTGTGCACTTTTCATTTAGTTGCTCTATGGACACAGAAAGCAGACTGGGGTTGGCTAGGAAATGGGAATAGGAAGAAATGGAAAACAGGAGGTGAATGACAGCTTGACAGCTTCTTTCTCTCTGTTGGGTTTGATCCCAAAGACCTGAAGCATGAACTCTACCACTGAGCTATACCCCCAGTCTAGGATTTTCTTTTTGAGTGATGGATATTTTAGAACAATTGAAGTGATGGTTGCAGAATATACACAATGTGAATTTCATCTTAAAAATAAAAAGAAAGAAAGAATGGTCTTAGTGTGAGTAAAGGAAACAAGCTGAGCTAGATCGGGAACGAGGAACCCAAACCTGAGAGGTATATGAGACATGGAAGGCTAGAGATCAGAGAGTCTGAGTGGTGGAAAGTCATGTGTCTTGAGCATAATAACGAGATGTAAAGCAGCGTTTTGTCTTTGATGAGGTAAAATAACGGTCGAAATATGCAGATGGTTGTTATAAAGAAGATAATGGTACTTGGGGAGGGGAACTATTAGCCCACAATCTGTTAGCTGTAGAACTGCTCATACTTTTGAATCATTAAAATTTCAAGATCAGGGCTGCAGAAGTAGGTCAGTGGCATGCTTGAGGCTCTAGTTTGGATCCTTAGCTGCAAAATAAATGAAAGAAGGGAAGAGAGAAGGAAGAGAGAGAGAGCATGCAGAAAGGAGAAATTTTTCAGAGTCGGCCCACATGTTTTTCCTTTACCTGTATATCTATCCCCTGGGCCTCAGAGCACCTGTATCTGTTTCCTTCAAACTCACCCAAAGAACTAGTATTTCTCTGGCACCAATTTCAGTGTGCCTACGTTTCAGAACCTTGCTACTCAAGTTGTGGTCCACGGACAGGCAACAATGATTTCACCTGGGAGTTTGTTAGAGATACAGAGTTATAGCTTCCTCTTAGAGAGTCATCATTCTAATAAAATCCTCAAGCTACATATACATTAAAGTTTGACAAATTCCTGTGTAGAAAGAAGAAATAGAGAGAGAGCGGAGATTCACCAAGGTGCTTGATTACATTTATAACCATTGTTTTGCTATGTTAGGCTTTTTGGATGTTGGTTTGCTGTGTAGCCTAGTTTGCCTCAGCATCCTAAGCTGGGGTTAAAAACATGTGCCATCACACCTGGATGTCAGGCTAGCTTTAAAAAATGTTTCTTGTTAGGATCTACTAATTATTTGTACTAAGAGGTTTCATTATATTTTCACACATCTATATATTTTGGTCATAATTACCCACTCTCTCAACTCCTGTTGATCTCCAGATTTAATCCATTTTTTTCCTTTCTTTCTTTTTTTCCCAGGATAGGGTTTCTCTGTGTAGCCTTGGCTGTCCTGGACTTTGTAGACCAGGCTGACCTTAAACTCACAGAGATACACCGGCCTCTGCCTTCCCAAGTACTGGGGTTACAGGCTTGCTCCACTGTACCTAGCAAATTAATCCATTTTATTTTCTCTCTCTCTCTTTCCTTCCTTCCTTTTTTCTTTCTTTCTTTCTTTCTTTCTTTCTTTCTTTCTTTCTTTCTTTCTTTCTTTCTTTCTTTCTTCTTTCTTTTCTCTCTCTCTCTCTCTCTTTCTCTCTTTTTCTCTGAGGGGCCAGTAAATTTCTTACAGTTGCTTACTTACACGTCCCGAGAAAGGGGTGGGCCTGTTTGGTTTCTGCATGGCAGGATGTTGTTGGCTTTAACCTTGTGCACGTCTTGTGGAGGCAATCACAGCTGCCATGCATTGAAGAGTACATCTGACATGTCACATGGTAGGTCAGTTTTGCCCCTCACAGAAATGAGTTAAAGGGAATAGCAGGGGCCTAGGGTGATGTATAAACTGGAAAAGTGCTTGCCATGCAAGCAGGGACATCTGTGTTCAGGTCTTGAGCACCCAAGTCTAAAGCCAAGTAACTGACCCAGTGCTATAACCTCAGCCCTGGGGAGACAGGAGGGTCCCTGGGGCTTACCCACCAGGCCTCTCAGCAAATGAACAAGATTCAGGTTCATCAAGAGCCCTGGCCCCGTCTCAAAAAATAAAGGTAGAAAGGTAGTCTTGGAAGATACTCAGTGGTGTCTACCTTTCGCCCCCACACGTTTGTAAGCACGCAGAAACACATAAACACCCAGGCATACACTCAAAAAGGAAATAAGATTAGTTTCTCAACATGGTTCATCTTTGAGCTAAGTTTCTTAAATGCAATCAGGATGTGCCACACCAATCTGAAAGCCTGTAGTGAACGGGTCATTTTTGCTGTC
Source organism: Pachyuromys duprasi (assembly GCA_028658305.1). Lineage (NCBI taxonomy): Eukaryota > Metazoa > Chordata > Mammalia > Rodentia > Muridae > Pachyuromys > Pachyuromys duprasi. Next base: position 19,978,468 of record CM053759.1, on the reverse strand, counting down.
TCTTCAGAGAGTATCTCTTTGTCCTACATACTTGCCCTGGTGGTCTTGTCTTTCTTCAACCACCCTAAACCCTTCCCTGCTAGGTTTCCTTCTCCCTCCCATGCTTCTTCATCTGGTCCCTTCCCTTCTCACACCATTTTCACCTAGTCCAGAAATCTAGTCTTCTCCATCACCCCGTTCAGAGCAGTTCCCCTATTTTTGGTACCCTGCTTAGTGTTACCCTGGAACCAGACTCTTCACTTTCCACCCTGGTGACCATGGTTCCGCTCCACTGAGGGGCTTCTGGCCACCTGCACCTATCTCCTGTAGACACAGTGAACTGTGTTCCTTCCTTTACGGCCCCTCCCCCACAGCTGTGTGGCAGTAAACTGTCACTTAAGCTCTGTTGCCTTATTTCTGCATCCGCAGATGGGGGGGGGGGAGGAGAGGGCTGAGCCCTGATATTTCACAGGCTTGTTGCAAGAAGAATCCTCAGAGATATTGTAGAAGGGATGTTCATATGAAGACACTCAAAAATTATTCAGTTTTGTAGCGGTAAAAGTGAGGTTAAAAACTCAAGTTCCTGGTAGATCCCAGGCCAGGAAGTGCAGCTCGTATAGATGCAAGTAAAACAATTCTTGTCTTTCTCTGCATCTTATATGTATTTCCCAAGGTTCTGTCCTCATTCCTCTTTTCTGCTTAGTTTGACTTAGGAGACTATTCTCAGTCTGAGCCCTGTGCCAGTTTCCAGATGCTTTCGTGAAATCTCCTCTTGGCTCCTACACTGATAATCATAAAATAGAGAGATCCAAAAGGAACTCACAAGAAGGAGGAGCCTTCTTGTGGCTCCTCCTCCATCCCAACTCTGTCCCTATCTTTGAATGCCCTGTCTGCAATGTGACATTATATTTCTTGCACACATGCTTTTTTATTTCTTATGTCTTCAAAATTATTTGTCATTATCTGTGCACGTTTTACTTGTTTGTAGTTTGTCTGCCAAGACATTAATTCTGCAAGAATAGAAATTTTGCTGACTTAGGTCCTGAAGCTACTGCAGTGCCAGGCATTCAGTAGTCATTGTCATTTGATGAATACTTATCAAATGACTTAATGAATCTTCCTTTCCTCTTATTTCTGTTGTCAATTAATCTAGTTAGTTCTATATCTGCAATGTCTTGTTATATATATATATATATATGTATATATATATATTTTGGTATTGTGTGTTATTGACAGGTTTAGTCAACTGGTTTCTTTTCTTTTGTTTGTTTGTTTTATTTTGTTTTCAGCCTTTTGATGGCTAATAAAACTTTGGCAAGTTATTTAAATTGTCTTAGTCCCAGTTCCTTGTGTCAACATACAACTATTAACAATAAATTCACATACATGCTATGAGACTTCTAAACATAATGCATGCTTAATATTTAGTCCATTTTCTGGAATAAAATAAATGCTTGCTATTTTTCTTTTCAATGAACTCCCTTGGGCCTACGTCTGAGTTAGTAGCCTTTGTCCTGTCCTAGAACACTACACTTCAGCCCTGAAGGACACCCTGTGACTTCTCAAACATGAAGTGAGCCTTCCCGCTCTCTTTGTAACAGATGGCAGAAGCAGAAGCAGGCTCAGCCAATCCCTTCCTAACTGCAGTGTAAAGCGTTGCTGGGTTTTCAGTATTTGTATGTACAGTGAAGCTCAGAAAGGATAATGAATTTCCCTGAAGTTACACAGATTCACAGTAGTAGTTAAGTTGTAAACGACTTTTTTTCTTCTTCTTGTAAAACTTATTTTTAAACCACAACATGCTGGTCACAAACAGTCCTGACTTACAAAGACTCATTTTCTGTGCCCCGGAAAACGCTTCCCTTCTAGGAAGCCCCAGCTGAAATGTTTGCCCTAAATCCATCCCCGCAGTCTGAAGGAAGCAGTTTGTTAGTGAACTTCCTCAGTCTCTGAGCAGAGAACCAGGCGGTCAGCCCGACCTAAATAGCTTAGATCGAGCAAGCCTTCCCAAAGAAGAAACTTGCTCAGCAACAAGTTTCCACAGACGTTTACCTGAGCCAAGGCAGAAGACAAGCGGGAACAGCCAGACCACCGTCTGAGAGGCCGAGTCAGGTGCTGGAGCCCTTGAGACAGCCATTCTTTCATGTGTTTGTCGCTGAGACTTCCCTTTCTTCTAGTGATGAGAGCGCTTCCTCTAGCAAACCTTTGGTTGTCTATCTTCAGCTTCACACTTTGTGTAAGTTAAGACTGTGAGCAACGGGGGATACAGACCCTGCACCCGCCATCCCCTGTTCCAGGGGAGGGATTGGGACATCAACCCAGCCACAAAACCGTCTACCTACGATTTGTCCTGCCTGCATGATGTCCTGGGGTAAAGGCGGTGCAGAAACTGTGGGAGTGGCCAATGACTGGTCCACCGTGAGACTCATGGCACGAGGGGCAGCCCACTCCTGACACTGCCTGGAGAGTCGGGAGCCAGAGGTTGGACAGTCCAGAGACACACCCGTAAGAAACAAAACAAAACGAAAAAGTCAATGAAATGATCTCCAATGATGTAGACAGGAGCCTAGTCTAATCGTCATCAGAGAGGCTTCACCCAGCAACTGCTGGAAACAGGTGCGGAAAACCACAGCTAAACTTTAGGTGGAGCTCGGGGCACCCTGTGAAAGAGGGGGAGGAAGAACTGTAGGAGTCAGAGGGGTCAAGGACACCTCAAAAACATACAAACAAAACCCCACGAAAGAACAACAACCTCCCCCCACAGAATCAACCAATCTAGGCTCATAGCTCAGAGACTGAAGCCACAATGAGGGGGCCTGCGTGGGTCAGACCTAGGCCCTGTGCGTGTTGTGTAGCTTGGTCTTCCCTGTGGGACTCCTAACAGTGGGAGCGGGAGCCGTCTCTGACTCTTTTGCCTGCTTTTGGGATCCTTTTTCTCCTACTGGGTCGCCTAGTTCAGCCCTCATATGAGTGGAGGTGTCTAGCTTTATTGCAACTTGGTATGTCATGTTTGGTTGATGGCTCAGAGAGACCTGCCCTTTTCTGAAGGGAATGGAAAAGGATTGGAGGTTTGTGTGTGTTGGGGGAGGTTGGGGAGGGGCTGGAGGGGAGGAAGGAGGGAAACTGCGGTCAGGATGTTTTTTGTTGGTTGGTTGGTTTTTAAAGACAATACCTTGTATAATTTTATTTTTACCTTGTATAATTTTTAACTTAATTTTTTAGGGAGACTTTTTTGTTCTTAATAAAACTTTTTTAAAAGAAGCAGCTAGGAGCTGGAATTGGCTTGCAGACTAGGGTTTGCTGTCTAGTTTTTTTCTTTTAATTTTTATTTTTTATATTAATTACAGTTTATTCACTTTGTATCCCAGCTGTAGCCCCCTCTCTCCTCCCTTCCCAATCTCACCCTCCCTCCCTCATCTCCTTCTATGCCCCTCTCCAAGTTCACTGATAGGGGAGGTCCTCCTCCCCTTCCCTCTGACCCTAGCTTATCAGGTCTCATCAGGACTGGCTGCATTGTCCTCCTCTGTGGCCTGGCAAGGCTCCTCCCCCATCCAGGGGAGGCGGTCAAAGAGCCAGCCACTGAGTTCATGTCTGAGACAGTTCCTTGTTCCCCTTGGATACTGAGCCGCCATGGGGCTACATCTGAGCAGGGGTTCTAAGTTATATCCATGGATGTTCCTTGGTTGGAGTATCTGTCTCAGAAAAGACTCAGGGAGACTTTTATCATGACCTATTTTTATATTTGAAAAAAAAATGTTCACCTTGTCCATGGCATCTTTGTAATGTCTGTCAGATCTTATTGATTTGTAGTTTTGCTCAGGTTCTTCTCCTTCTCTTTCTTCTTTTCTGACCACAGGAGTGTGGTTCTAACTTCAGAATATTTGTATGTTGGAGGCTTGGTCTCCAGTGTGGTGATCCAAAGGGGTGGTGGGATTTTTGAGAGTCCAGTTCTAGTGGGAGACTATCAGGTCATTGATGGTCTCTGGTATGGTGGGCTTCAGGTATGCAAATGCCTTTAAACCACTGATCTAGACAGCCTCTCACCCGTGTACCTGTAAGTAACCCTAGTGAACTAATCTAGACTTGTGAGGGCTGTTTCTTTGTATTATTGTCAGTGTCCTATTGGGGTGATTAGAGACACTTGTTCAAATCTCCCCTGAAAAAGTCACACTTGGTGCCTGAGGTGGGAGAAACAAGATAGAGATGAGTATGAGAGAAGGGCTTGCACAACCCTCAGCTGTGGGTGAGACACGTGCACTGATCCAACCAAGGGTGGAGCATCCTAAGGCGATCACTCTTCCCCAGTGGTGTGGGATTGCGTGCCTCCTTGCTGTAGTGTGTCGTGAATAAGGCAAGCAACTGAAGCTGAACATCTTGAGGGGAAACCCAGGGTGGCTGTCCTCCTCTAGGTGCTATGGTTGGCATGCCCCTTTTATGAATGTGGTCTGTCTCTCAAGGACAGGAACGCCCTCAAGGTGGCTGATGGACTACAGAATCTATTGTAGTTCCTGAAAGCGGCGCATATGGCGTGTGATTATAATAAGCAGGTCATGGAAAGAGTCCCTTTGTCTCTGCTGGATGCCATAAGAGATGTATCCGAGGCTAAGATTTCTGCCCAGAAGGCATTGCCAGCGGGAGGGAGGAATTACAAAAGAAGAGACACACAGATGCTGTCCTCCATTTTACCTTCTGATTTGGCAGGAAAACGAGGAAAAAGGAGGATGGCTCTTTATTTTTCTTTCCCTCAGTTAGTAAAAGAGAGTTCATTAGTCCTGTGCTAGAGAGCCCTTCCTGGAACCCCCAAATATTGACCCATATGAAGAATCAGATAGTGAGGAGTGAAGAGATGAGGTGGAAACGATAAAAGAAATCCCTCAGGCTAGAGCACTTGTTAGTTTAGATATGCTAGTATTGGGAAAAGTGGGAGAAGGGACTGCTTAATCGGACTGTTGGGGGCCTGAGGGGGGAACAGCCCAGAAAGAAATTAGATTCGGGATCTCTCTTTTTTCCCGTCAATACTTCTTTCTCTCCTATATAGTGTTAGGGGGTAAAACTGAGGGGTGGGTGGGAGGGAATAGAGGGTGGGAAAAAGAAGAACCCACAAAGTAACAAAGACATGTAGAGATTGTTCAGGATGGAGTTCTTTTTGAAGTCAGGGATGAGAGGAAGACAATGCAATGAGTCCTGATGAAACCTGATAGGCTGGGGTCAAATAGAAGGGGAGGAGGACTTCCCCTATCAGTGGACTAGGAATGGGGTATGGGGGGGGAGAGTAAGGGAGGGTGGGATTGGGAGGAGACGAGGGGGTCACAGTCGAGATACAAATCAAATAAATTGTAATAAATGTTAATAATAATAATAAAAGAAGACAAAAAGAGAAGTCAGAGATGATTGATGAAGATGGTCTGGAAGCAATCTGAATCCTGTCGGATCCAGGGAGCTGGCTCAAGAGTGGGTGTGATGTATGACAATATTGTCTTCCTTTCCCTTGCCCCTGGGCAGAGCATTGCAAGCCAGCTCCATGGAGCTGATCAAGGTAGGGGAGATGTGTAGTTGCCCAGGATGAGGATATTGAATGATACATGGATTATAATGATTATGGGTTATAAAGATCTAAAAAGGTGGTTCCCCCATCCATGTATCTAAGTTGCATTTTGAAAAAAACAGTTGACACAGTAATCAAATGTTTTTTATGTTGTATCAATACCTTTAAAAATATCCCTGCTGGGCATGATGGAGCACTCTTTTAATCACAGCATTCAGGGAGGCAGAGGCAGGCAGAACTCTGTGAGTTTAAGGTCAGACTAATCTACAGAGTGAGTTCCAGGACCGCTAGGGCTACACAGAGAAATCTTGTCTCAAAAAACCCATATATATATATATATTGAGTGCAATTAGCATTTGTTTAAAAGAGGCAACAGGTCCTGCCCACCCTCTGTAAAGGGTTTCCTTATAAAATGCTAAACTTTGTGTGTCTTTTTTTTCGTATTTCATTGATTTTTTAAATTTATTTTTTATTTTATATTAATCACAGGTTATGCACTTTGTATCCCAGCGGTAGCCCCCTCTCGCATTCTCTCCCTATCCCTTCCATCCCTCCCTCATCTCCTCCCTGCCCCTTTCCAAGTCCACTGATAGGGATGGATCTCCTCCCCTTCCATCTAACCCTAGCTTATCAGGTCTCTTCAGGGCTGGATGCAATGTACTCTTCTGTGGCCTAGCTAGGCTGCTCCTCCCTTGGAGGGGGGTGTCGAAGAGCCAGCCATTGAGTTCATGTCAGAAATAGTCCCTGTTCCCCTTACTAGGGTACCCACTTGGATACTGAGCTACCATTTGCTACATCCGAGCAGGGGTTTTAGGTTATATACATACATGGTCCTTGGTTGGAGAAACAGTCTCATAAAAGACCCCTGTGCCCTGATCTATTTGGTCCTTGTGGAGCTCCTGTCCTCTCCAGGTCATACTAACTCCACCTTCTTTCATATGATTTTCTGCCTTCTGCCAAAGGCTTGGTTATGTTTCTTAATATCTGCTTTGATACACTGCTAGGTAGAGTCTTTCAGAGGCCCTCTGTGGTAGGCTCTTGTCCTGCTACTTGTTTTCTCCTACATCCAATGTCCATCCCCTTTGTCTTTCTAAGTGAGGATTAATCCTCTTACCCCCAGGTCCTCTTTCTTGTTTATCTTCTTTAGATGTATAGATTTCAGTATGTTTATCCTATCTTATAGGTCTATATAAGTGAGTATACACCATGTGTGTCTTTCTGCTTTTGGGATACCTCACTCATGATGATCGTTT
>CM053759.1:19914430-19965769 GCA_028658305.1 Pachyuromys duprasi | reverse complement strand
TGTGGGCGCTCTCCCCCTGCCTTCCCCCCCCCTCCTTCCCCCCCCTCCCCGCTTCCCTCCTTCCAACTCTCCTCTCCTCTTCATGATTTTTTTTCCTCTCCTTTCTTACTTTTCTTGAGTGTTGTTTTCGTGGATTTAAGAGCACTTAGATGAGAGATGCTATCTCAAAGTCAGGAAGTAAAGCTTTTTTGTTTGTTTTGTTTTAAGACAAGTTCTCTCTATAAGCCCTGGCTATCCAAGAACTACATCTGTCTACCAGGCTGGCCTTGAACTCAGAGATCCACCTGCTTCGACCTCCCAAGTGCTGAGATTAAAGGTATATACCACCATATCTAGCAGGAAGTAAAGCTTTGAACACATGATTTTTAAGCTTCTAACTGAACTTCACGTTAGTTTACTGGATGCATAAGGAATAAAGGGTTTTTTCCAAGGAGAAAAAGCAGAGGCCTTTCGAAGGGGGAACAACAAGGGGAGGGAGCAACCAGCTCAGCGACTAAGAGCACTGGCTGCGCTTCCACAGGACTCAGGTCCAATTCCCAAGACTCATATGTTGGCCTACAAGTACCTCTAATTCCTGTTCTAGAGGAGCCAATGCCCTCTTCTGACTCCCAAGGGCACCAGGCATACACATGGTACATAGACATACATTTAGGCAAAACGCTTAAACATGTAGAATAAAATAAACAAATCTGAAAGAAAGATGAGAGAGAGAGGAAGGAAGGAAGGAAGGAAGGAAGGAAGGAAGGAAGGAAGGAAGGAAGGAAGGAAGGAAGGAAGAAGGAAAGAAAAAAGAACAACCATAGAGACAGAACTTCTTAGCCTCGTTTCTCCTTGTCTGAGCGGCATCAGTATGGCTGCCTCTAACAGTGATAGTTAGCCTTTGTGTGGCTACTTTTTTCTAAAGTGTTGAAGTAATCAGCAGGAGGACAGACTTAGTTGTGGGATAGCTCTAAGAAAAAATGCTGGCCTTCCCGCTGACCAGCCTTGAGTAAGGCACGTGGCCTATCCCAGCAATCTTCATCAGCACTGCACTACTGTTAGGACCCTTAGTGGCTACTGCCATCCTAATTGACCCATGATTGTGTTGTACCAACTGCATATATTATTAACTCTGAGTAAGTTAAGTATTATATATAAATGATCTATCACAGAGACAACTGTAGATACTCGATAAATGTTAGTTCTTCTAATATTTTTTTCCTACCCACCCACTCACAACTCATCACCAATGCAGTTTTTTTGGGAAACAGATTTATTTTTTAACAAAAAGTATTATTCTAATGTTCCACAGCTTACAAAAAGGAAAACTTAGACACAGAGGTGAATAGGCTGAAAACACAATACTGAGTCAGAGACTCCAGTATAGGACTGTTTATACCAATTCAGATAATGAACCAAAGATTCCAGGTCCAGGACTCCATAGGAATCAGTTCCTGGTTATGAAAGCTAGTCAGCAGGGAAGGAGCTTCCAACTCAGTTTTGTTTGATTTCTCCATGTCCTATAACCAAGTGTGTTGTATCTTAGCAACAGATAAGCAAAAGATCTTAGCAACACGACCATCGAGTCTTCATTGGGGACTACGCTACCAATGGTATTTCTGGGGGTAGTGAGAAATTGAGCCTAGTAATAGGAAGCAATAGTGAAATGTCCTTGAAAGGGTATCTTGGTCCTCCCCTGCAGCCAACACAGCATACACGCAGACACACAGACCACACACACACACACACACACACACACACGCATGCACGCACAGACACCAGGGCTGCTGGGCAGCTATTAGGAGATAAACACTTCTGCTCTGTCTAAATTTCCCCAACAAGAAGTTCCACCTTGTCTCAGGACCACAGTGATGGAACCAACTACGCTCTGGTACTGGGGCCTCTAAAATCATGACCTGAAACAAAGAAAAACCTTTCCCCTGAACTATTTGTCACAATTATGAAAAAGTGAGTAATATAGCGTTGGTTTTTTTTTTCCAATATCCACTTTTTTGTCCTTGTTACACAGTTTCCACTCTAACCCCTATGGTATTCCAATGTCTTCTTCCAGGGCAAGGTTCATGGTCAGTCCATCTCTAAATTCCTTCTTCTCATTAATTACTTTAGCTTACAAAACATTAATAACTCACTTTTGTTTGCCTTCCTAACTAGCTTAAACTAGGCATTCTGTCTTAAACCTCGTATCTCCTAATGTTTTTTAATTCTTTTACTCTTCTTTGTCTTCAGTTTTCTATTTCTTCCTAAGATCAAAACCAGATTTCTCCCTTTTCTTACGCAGAAAAAAATCCAACCACTTCCATTTTTTATTTCAGGGGTAGAGAGATGACTCGGAAGTTAAGAACACTGGTGGCTCTTCCGGAGACCCTGAGCTTGATTCCCAGCACCCACATGGCAGCACACAACTGTGTAAATCCAGTTCCAGGGGGCCCTCTTCTGGCCTCCACGGGCAGTACACACATGTGGTGCACAGACGTACATGCAGGCAAGAAACACCCACGCACAAAATAAACGTTAGAAAGTAAATTCTCTTCCTAATAATGTGGTTCCTGAAATCTTTGTCTTCATTTTTCATCATGAGTGTTTTGCTGGGATATTTCTTTTAAAGACAGTTCAGCACAAGAAAAATGTCTTAGGTGTGGTGGTTCACATCTATAATCATAGCACTTGTGCGATAGAAACAGCGCGTTTAGGGATTCAAGATCTGTGCGTGTAGCCTCTTCAGAGGGCGCACAGCAAATAAGGGGACAGTCTGGCCTCTTGAGCTCCTTTTTAAAAGAAGGGCGAGACGGAGCAGTGGTGACTCACACCTATAATCCCAGTACTCAAGAGGCAGAGGCAGGGGGCTCTCTGAGTCCAAGGCCAGCCTGGTCTACACAGCAAGTTCGAGGCCAGCCAGGGCTACACTTAGAAACCCTGTCTCAAAAAAGAAGGAGGAGAGGGAAAGCTATAATATAACTCAGTGAAAGAGGGCTTACTCAGCGTAATTTTGGTTCAGTTATGAACACTTTAGATAGGGAGGTGGGGGGATTGAGACATTTGTTGTTACTTCAAGAAATAATTTAAACCAGGGGGCCTTCCCCTAATAAATTCCTGAATAATTGATCAGGTAAATTGTCTTCATCTGTAGACTTACATAGAAGAGCTAATCTGGCCTCTTTCATAAGCTTAAAGAAACCAAGTGGATTTCCTAACTTAAGAAAGAAGTTGGTAGTGATATAAAAATTGGGATTCTAAAGTTTTGTGGAGATTCTTAGGTTTCCCTGAAACAAATCAAGAACAAAAACAAACAAACAAACAAACTTTATGGCTTGACTATTGCAAAATATAGGTTATTTTAGGCTTAAAATTCATCTCAAAAGGGACCCTCTCCTGGACCTGTCCTGGAGGGGGTAGAAATAATAGAATCATTACTATGAAGATAGAATTGAGAAATAGTGGTATCATCAAGGTTTAAACAGAGATAGGAGTGGAGAAATGAGGGAGAATATCAGGTGCAGAGGAGAGTTAACCAAAACTACAGATGTAGGAAGAAGTCATGTTGCAATGTGCTACTTTATACATTGTTGTGGTAAATAAAAGTGTTGGTCTAAAAAATGTTTATTATCAGCCCTAAGATTATCATGGGGTATTATTTAACCCACTATCACAAATATAAGATACAAATATAAGTCTCCTGTTAGAGTTATAATTGCCTTATTTACTACTTACACTGTCTCAATATCCTTATCATCCATCTCCTAGCCCCCATCCAATGCCATCCACCTAATCCTCCTCACTTAGACTACCTTTCATCCATACTCCCATGGTACTTGTTTATATTCCTTATCTGGGCCTTTTCACACCATTAATGGAGTCCTTTCCTCGGCCCACGTGGTGTTTTCTCCAGGCTAACCCATCCTGGTGTCCTCCTCCTTCCTCTCTTCCCCTCCATGATTTCTCTGGGGATTCTCCAAAGTCTAGGAACCCTAGCCACGCCTACCTCATTCAGCACTGCCCGGGTATAGGCAGTTTAATTAGCCAATCAAGTATAATGACTTAGGCAGTGATTAGCAACAGACCAACCTCAACAATACGTTAATTTTAAAACAAAGTGTTAAAAAAAAAAAAAAGACTGAGTAGAAATGGCTTGCTTGGTAAATAATGCCAATCCCAACAACCACGGGTTATTAAACTAAAATCTTAATGCCGGGTGTAGGACACCTCTGTAAGAGTTGCATTCCAGGAAGACTCTAGAGGCCTGCCAAACTGTCCAGGTTACGGCCGTTGATCTTGGCTGCCCACCGGAACTACATGGTAAGATCCTCTTGCTGAATCAAAATGACCCTGAAATTTCACCTTACACCTGTCAGAATGGCTAAGATAAAAAAACTCAAGTGACAACACATGCTGGAGAGGTTGTGGAGACAGGGGAACCCTCCTCCATTGCTGGTGGGAATCCAAACTTGTACAACCACTCTGGAAATCAATTTGGCGCTTTCTTAGACAATCAGGAATAGTGATTCCTCAAGATCCAGCTATGCCATTCCTAGGCATATATCCAAAAGATGCTCAAGTACACAACGCGGACATTTGTTCAACCATGTTTGTAGCAGCTTTATTCGTAATACCCAGAACCTGGAAACAACCCAGATGTCCCTCAGTTGAGGAATGGATATAGAAATTGTGGCACTTTTACACAATGGAATACTACTCAGCAATTAAAAACAAGGAAATCATGAAATTTGCAGGCAAATGGTGGGACCTAGAAACAATCATCCTGAGTGAGGTATCCCAAAAGCAGAAAGAAACACATGGTATATACTCACTTATGTAGACCTATAAGATAGGATAAACATACTGAAATCTATGCACCTAAAGAAGATAAACAAGAAAGAGGACCCTGGGTAAGATGATCAATCCTCACTTAGAAAGACAAAGGGAATGGACATTAGATGTAGGAGAAAACAAGTAACAAGACAGGAACCTACCACAGAGGGCCTCTGAAAGACTCTACCTAGCAGTGTATCAAAGCAGATATTAAGAAACATAACCAAACCTTCACCAGAGTGCAGGGAATCATATGAAAGAAGGGGGAGTTAGTAAGACCTGGAGAGGATAGGAGCTCCACAAGGACCAAATAGATCAGGGCACAGGGGTCTTTTATGAGACTGTTTCTCCAACCAAGGACCATGTATGGATATAACCTAGAACCCCTGCTTGGATATAGCCCATGGTAGCTCAGTATCCAAGTGGGTACCCTAGTAAGGGGAACAAGGACAATTTCTGACATGAACTCAATGGCTGGCTCTTCGACCCTCCCCCTGACCCCCCAAGGGAGGAGGAGGCTTGCTAGGCCACAGAAGAGGACATTGCAGCCAGTCCTGAAGAGACCTGATAAGCTAGGGACAGATGGAAGGGGAGGAGGTCCTCCCCTATCAGTGAACTTGGAAAGGGGCAGGGAGGAGATGAGGGAGGGATGGGGAGAGTGGGAGGGAATGAGGGAGGGGGCTACAGCTGGGATACAAAGTACATAACCTATGATTAATTAAAAAAAAAAGATCCTCTTGCTGAAGACCCCATGTAGTTTAGGTACAGAATACAGAAATCATGCTGGAACTAAGCAGGAAGCTGTCTCTCTGCTGGCTAACCTGAGTAGTACAAAAAGTTGCTAGGAAGGTTGTTGAGAAAGAAAAGCTATTAATAGTCTTCCTTAGCTTTGGACTTTGCAAGCTATAATACCAACTTTCCAGGTAAGACATGCTCATCGACACAATAATGGAGCAACTGTTATGGGTTTCATCGACTGATTTTGGGTTAGGTCTGAGGCCCATTCCGTAGAAGGGAGTTCTTTCCCAATACTGTAATTCTGGCCAAAGGCCCATGACTAGGAAGGTCATAGACACTAGGAGTAAAACTAATGTATTTGTTTTGCCTAATGAACATGTTGTTGCCTCTGTGGCCACCATAGGCAGCTTGCAAGATGGCGGCCTCCATCTTCACCAGTATTGTGAGAGCCGCTTCAGGAATATTCTGTCCTCCGAATGTTTTGGCATCTTCAAACTTTTGGAACTGTACCAAGAATACCTGTTTTAAGTGGTACTGTGTGCCACTCATTTTAGACATATTCAGTCATCAGTTGTTTCCTCTGCCCCTAGACTTGTCACATCTGCCAGACACTTGGCATGTGGGTTTACTGCAGCAGTCCTTAACCACATTGGTTCCCAATGTCCTGAAACCACCCGTCGGAACTCTAACATACTACAGTGCACGGAAAGGCAAAAGAAAGATGGTAAAAGCTGCTGTGCATCAGTTCCTTTGACTTCGTTCTGGCCTTTGGCTAAGGAGAAAGGCTGGCTGTAAGAAAAAAAAAATATGGAAAAACTCAACTGCCAGAAAGAAGCGCTAAAGAGAATTTGTGTTTTGCAACAAGACCCAGAGTAAACTCCTAGATAAAACGATGTCTTTCAGAAAGAGGCGCAGCTGGTACGCCGGCGATCCGTACCAGATGTACCCTGATTGAACAAACCTGCGAGTACAGTTCAGAGCTTTCATAAGTCCCCAGGTACGGAATGTGGATCACTGTGTAAAAGTGAGTATGTGTTAAACTGTAAACTGTACCAACTGATAGGCAAGCACAGAATACCACCATTGTGCTTTAAAACTCAATGCACTAAACAATGAGTTGGTCATGGAACTAAAAGTTAAATTTTTGGTGCATTATTTAAAAAAAAAATGGTAACAGTTTTCCTCATTCCCATTAGTTTCAAGGAATCCCAAGTGAGGAAAAATATGAAAAGACACTTAAAACAATAGGCCTTTTTGTGGGATTGAGATTGTATCCTGGGCCTTGCCCATGCTAAACAGGCATCCTATAAGTCTCTTCCCAATATGACGGCATGATGTATTTCAAGAGTAAGTACCTTGAAAGGCAGGAACCACTTCAGAGTTTGATCTCCTACCTGAAACTCCCCCACCCCAGCTTTGGGAAGGGCAGATTGGGCGGAGCAGGAGACGGTGGGACTTCCTGCCCTAGCTCTACCATGTGTGTGAGACTCTATACCCATCACTGTCTTCAAGCTTGGCTTTTGCTTATGTAAAGTTTATGCTCCCTCAGACTGACTTCGGCTTGAACCTTTGAGATTCTCTTTACCATTACAACCATCAACTCTTTGTCATCTCTTCTCTCTTAATTGACAAGGAATTTGAAGTGGGCCAGCTTACCTTTTCATCATAATCCATGCCACCGTGCAGTGGAGAGCTTGCCTGTTCTTAGGTCAAGATCCCACCCAGGCTCTCTTAGTTGTATCAGCCAGTTTGTGTGAATTAAAAAAGTAGTTGTGAGCTATTTTGCTTAGAGGTGATGCAGGGTAGCAGTGCACTTTCATCCTGTTTCCTGGGTTCTTCATGTCCATGACTGTCATCATTCATTTTCTTGTAACAAGGTGCTTTTCATAAAAGTAAATCATCTTTCCAAAAACCAAAACAAAACAAAAAAAAAATGTTGTTGAAATACCTCCTAAATATGTTTATATCCCTGGACTAGTGCAGTCCTCGGCCTTCATAAGAAGCTTCTCTCTGCAATGGAAAGCAGTTAATGCAGAAACTAATGGCTGATCAAAGTACTATGGGAGAGTGACTGTTGAATGCTCAGTCTTAAGTGGAACAACTACATCACTCCCTCCAAGCGTCTAGGAATGCTGTAGAAGAGGGAGCCCAAGGTTGTGAAACAGTCTCTTCTGTGCAGGCGTAGCTGTGTATTCACAACAGTTGTAGTTGTTCGCAAAGGGCCCAACCAAGACTGAGCCATAAACATGCATCCATTGTTGGGAGAGGGGCTCACAGTATCCCAACCCCACCCAGAGGAGCTAACGGCAATCTAGGGCTACTGAGGGAGAAGAAAGTATTGCCGTCAGTGAGGAAGCAACAGACCAACTACCCATATTCCAATGGGTAGCTTCACACCCGTGACCCTTTGAGTAGCCCTGGTTAAATCCAATGAGTCACAAAATACACAAAACAAAACAAAAGGACGTGGGAAGAACCAGTAAGGTGGCTCAGCAGCTAAATATGCTCACTGCAAAGCCTGCTGACCTGGGTTTGGTCCCAGGACACCCACAGGCCAGAAGAATTAACTCCTGAAAATTGCTGTCTGACCTCTACATGCACAGTTGCTACACATACCTCTCCCAACATACATGCAAAATTAAGTAATTCATTAGTTAATGAAAAAAAAAAGCAAAACAAAAAGACATGAAAGTGAGATGCGGACTTGACAAAAGTGGGGAAATGGTGAGAAAGCAAGATAAGAGAGAGGGACGAGATGAGTGTGACCAGAATGTGTGTACGAGTGAAATTGTCAGAGAATAAATTAATTTTAAAAGGTAATTAATTAAAAGGACCTCGGCTCTTTAGTCCCTCATCCTTAAAATGCCAAAAAAGTTAGATCACCGCTCTTCAAACACCAATCTGGAAACCCTTCTTCTGACTATAAATAAAAACTAAAATAATGACAATAGTGAGTAGGTTAATTCAGGTCCTCCAGGAAGCAGGTGACAAAGATGTGTTGAGAAGATGCCTGTGAAAGAAAAAGTACAAAAGCTGGAGAAAGCAGGTAGCCAGTGGTGTAGCTCTGACCCCTGGAAGAAGGAGAGCAAAGGATTAGATTAGCTGGGCCCTCACACTGCTGTGCCAGCCAGGCCACTGGGGAGGCGTCCAGCCAAAGTCACCCATCAAAGGAGTCTGCATCTTGCAAGCAAAGGCCTGCATTAATATTCATACCACAGTCCATCACCAGCTAGGAAAGCCCATTAAAAATGCAAACACAATGGTGAATTCAGAGAACAGCTGCTAAGTCATCCATCACTTAGACTTTCTCAAAACAAAGGGTTTGAGTAGTGTTCTTTCTGGCTGCCTCAATAAAAAAAACTTTTAAAAGCAGAAGTCACTTTTGTGTGTGTGTGTGTATTCTATATCGCTCTTCATTGTGATTATGTGGAAACAAACTAAGCTGTACTGGAAAATACAGTATCTGAAATAAGATTCACTAGCGAGGGTTAACTGGTGCAGAAAATGAACAGTAAACTTGGTGGCATTCAATACAGACCATCTAAATTATGAATAAAGAAAAAAACTATTAATAAAGTGAGGCATTGTTAAGCAATATGCTATAAATGGAATCAGAGAGAGGCACAAAAAAAAAGAATTTGAAGTATTAATAGCTTAAAATATTCCAAGTTTGAGAAAGCTCCAAACACAAAGATCTAAGGCGCTCAGTGAACCTCAGACAAGAGAAACATAATGTAAACTTCGCCAAGTAATAAGACCATGTTGAAAAGGAATGCCTCTAAGGGGCTTGTTGCAAAATTCTAGTAAAGCACAATGGTGATCCAGCAAACAAACAGCATCTTTGGTATTGAAAAAACAATAAAACTGAAAACCCTAAATCTAAAATTCTTTTCAAAGAAAACATGTCATGAAAACAGGTAAAACTCTGGCATAGAAATCAAAAGAATTCATGGCTACAATTCATGACATACATTATATAAAATGTTAAAAGAAGTTCTTTGTTTGTTTGCTTTGTTTTATGAGACAGGGTTTTTCTATGTAGCCTTGGCTATCCTGGACTCACTTTGTAGACCAGGCTGGCCTCAAAGTCTCAGAGATCCTCCTGCCTCTGCCTCCTGAGTGCTGGGATTAAAGGCATGTACCACCATGCCCCAAGTTAAAGGAAGTTTTTAAGGCCAAAAGTAAAGAATTCTGGATATCAGTACAGATATATACAGAAGAATTAGTCTAATCTCACCCAGCACAACTCAAAAACATACAAATCTCAATATGGTAAACAATTTCCTCGTAAATTTATTGTACATACAACACTCAAAATTATTAAGAGGAGTGCAAAAAGTTCAAATCCAAAATTTGATATTGTCACAATATCTGACATTCAATAAAGAATTATCAAATGTGTAGGGCTGGAGAGGTGGCTTCGTAATTAGGAGCACATACTGCTCTCCCAGAGGAGTCTAGTTCTTTTCCCAGCACCCACATTAGGCAGCTCAGAACTGCCTGTAACTCCAGCCCCAGAAGCTCTACTACCCTCCTCTGGATGCCATGGACACTTACCTGCAGCACTCACAAAGGAATATACCCTCGCCTCACCCTCTCCACCACAGCACACACATCTACGTATAATTAAAAATGAAATAAATCCCTTTTTAAAAAATTTCTTAAAGCCAGTGCTATAAAGAAAAATGTTTAGTGACTAGAGGGGAAAAAAAGCATAGGAAGTACAGAGGAAGGGAAACAAGAGGTACAGCTGACTTCTCAGTGGAAACTGGTCAAACTAGGAGCCTGGGGAGCAATCAGCAACAACTCTCAATCTAGAAGTCTAGACTCTGAAGATAACTTTCAGAAACAACTTTTTCATACACACCAAACCAAAAAGAACTCATCATTAGCATATCAACACTACCAGGAATGTTATAAGAAACACTTCAGAAAGAATGAAAATGATAACAGGTGCTTTAATCAGGAGGAGGCCCAAACACCTCTCAGCCTTCTCCTTACCTTCTCCCAAAGTGCCCCAGGTAGGGACTCTTGGGATCCTTAAGGGATCTTCAGAACCATGTCCATGGTTCTATGTCCCCCACAGGCTCATGTATTTGAACACTTAGTGGCCAGTCGGTGGTGCTGTTTGGGGAGCTTTAGGAGATGCAGCCTTGTTGGAGGAAGTGTGTCACTGGAGATGGACCTTGAGAATTTGAAGACAAGTTGACGCCTCTGTTTCGTGTTTCAGGTTGTAAGCACTCAGCTTCCTGCTGCAGCTACCATGCCTACCATCCGTGATGAATTCCTATGTCTCTGGAGCCACAAGCAGAAAAGACTTTCTGGAAGTTGCATCTGGTCATAGCTTTTTATCACATAAATAGAAAAGTAGCTAGGAGGATAACAAGTTACGGTTTTATCATGCAAATATTAACAATAATTTAGTAAGGCGATAATACAAAACTATCTTTTCTAGTACATGTTGTATGGAGCAAGTATTGTTAAATATCATTAATTCAGGGATATGGTGAGGGAAACAGAAGCAGGAAGAATGTTTGCTAGAACTCAGTCAGAGAAAAAAGATGATAATGAAAATCTCAGCATAATGAAGTTGACACCTTGGGAAAGGGTGCTAGGGTATTCCCCTCATAGGCAGTTATGTAAATTTGGGGCTCACTCTTTTCTTCTGAATCTCAGTTTCTTTATATGTATAGCTGGGATTATGGCTGACTCTGAGAGCCTATAATTCTATGAACCTGATGAAGTTAGACAATGTAGTCCTCTAACCATTCTATGCCCTTCTCAGTTTGACAAGGTGACAGCAGAAAAAAATCCCCACACTCTCAAAATAGCCATTACTTGTGTAATTCAATCATTAATTCATACCTTGCATTTGAAAATCTTTTCAAGGCCAAGCATAGTGGTGCATGCCTTTAAAATCCCAGCACTTGGGAGGCAGAGATAAAGAGGATCACTGTGAGTTTTAGGCTAGCTTGTTCTACATAGAAATTTCTGGGACAGCCAGGTCTACGCAGAGAGACCCTGTCTCAGAAGAAGGAAAAGGAGAAGAAGAGAAAGAAAAAAGAAAGGAAGGAAGGAAAAGAGAGAGAGTAGAGACATACAGACAGAGAGAGTAGGAGAGCTGGAGTGATGGTTTAGAGGTTAAGAACACTAGCTGTTCTTCCAAAGGTCATGAGTTTAATTCCCAGCAACCACATGGTGGCTCATATCCATCTGAGTTCGGGTGCACAGGCATACATGCAGGCAGAATGCTGTATAAATAATAAATAAATCTTAGAAGAAGAAAGAAGAGGAAGAAAGAAAGAAAATCTCTTCAAGAGATGTGAAGCCACAGAAGCCTTGATTGAGTGTGTAAAGAGCAGATGAAGTTCTGAGTGAATGTGTATTGTCAAGGACCCAGGGCCTCAGACTCTCTAGGATGGTAAAGCCTTACCCCAACTGTGAGTCTCAGAGATATGGCAGAACCTTCCTCTGGTCCAAGTGTGAATATTGACATTGGCTTAAGTGCAAATGTTGACAGTATGTGCAAGTATGAGTATTTACAAATGATTGACCAGTGTGTGCAAAAAGGAGCAACTTTCAGGTTCCTCATGCTGGATGTTTATAGCCTGAAACTGCTGCCTACAGAAACCTCCTCCCCAAACATACTAAAATCTGTACACCTAAAGAAGCTAAGCAAGAAGGAGAACCCTGGGTAAGATGATCAATCCTCACTCAGAAAGGCAAATGGGATGAACAGAAAACAGGGAACAGGACAGGAGCCTACCACAGAGGGCTTCTGAAAAACTCTACAAAATAGTGTATCAAAGCAGATGCTGAGCCTCATAGCCAAACTTTGGGCAGAGTGCAGGGAATTTTATGAAAGAAGGGGGAGATAGAAAGACCTGGAGGGGATAGGACCTCCACAAGGAGAGAAACAGAACCAAGAAATCTGAGCCCAGGGATCTTTCCTGAGACTGATACTCCAACCAAGGACCATACATGAAAATAACCTAGAACCCCTGCACAGATGTAGCCCATGGCAGCTCAGTGTCCAAGTGGGTTCCCTAGTAAGGGAAACAGGGACTGTCTCTGACATGAACTCAGTGGCTGCCTCTTTGATCACCTCCCCCTGATGGGGGAACAACCTTGTCAGGCCACAGAGGAAGACAACAGCCAATTCTGATGAGACCTGATAAGCTAGGGTCAGATGGAAGAGGAGGAGGACCTCCCCTAACAGTGGACTTGGAGGGGGGCATGCAAGGAGATGAGGGAGGGAAAGTGGGATTGGTAGGGAAAGAGGGAGGGAGCTATAGCTGGGATACAACGTGAATAAACTGTAATTAATACAAACATTTTTTAAAAAAAGAAACCTCCTCCCCAGAATAACTCCTCTCTTTGTGCTGAAACCAATTACAGATTGATGGGTGGGGTTGGTACCACTCCATCAGTGTGTACATGTCCCACCTGACCCCAGCTTTTCTGTATGTGTGTCTGTCCTTTATTCATTCCCTCAGCACACCCGGTCAGGGATCCAAGCCACACATAACAGAGCAGACAGAAAAATGGCTCAATATATAAAGACACTTGTCATGCAAGCCAGACAACCTGAGTTTGATGCCTAGAACACATAGTGGAAAAGAAAACCAGCTCTACAAATATGTGTTCCAACCTCCACACATGCATGTACATAGCACACATGTGTGTTCTCTCTCTCTCTCTCTCTCTCTCTCACACACACACACACACACACACACACATACACACAAACAAAAGGATGATAAATAAAAGAAAAAGAGCATGTTTTCAAAATGTACGTATAATACATTGTCCTAGAACACATGATACTATAGTTTAGAGGGTTGATTAGGGATGAAAAAAGGGGTTAACTAAAAATTGGTGACCCTGAGAGCTTTTTTTAAAGGACAGGCTCACACTCACTGAATAACCTGAGCTAACCTCAAACTTGCTCTCCTCCTGCCTTCATCTCCCGAGGGCTGGGATTCCACGTGTGTAACATCATGCCAGGCCCACATGCGATCTTTTTAGTGTGGTGCAGTTGTTCTGTAGTATCTTGATTGTAAGAGTAGCTTTATGACTGTATTTTTGTGTGTGTGAAAACCCGTAAAAATACAAACTGGATTTTAAGGTGTTGCGATTTAAAACTAACAGTATTTTTAAACAAGTAGAGCCGCAGTGTCCGTGGTGATTCATAGCTACCTCTTTTAATTTGCATCCTTTTAATACAGCCTAGATAACTTTCCAGGTAAATCCCCAGAAGTTTAACTTCTGCTTTAAATAGTTAGCCTCTTAAGAGAATCTCAGTTACTTTAAACACAAAAATGTATACTGTAAAATAAACACATTATTTTTAAAAATATGATAGATATGTTTTTAAGAAGATAAATCTTCTTTAAAAGAAGATGGCTCAGCATTTCTTAGCACTGGTTGCTTTTCCAGAAGACCCACATGACAGCTCACAATCATCTGTAAATCCAGTTGCAGGGGATTCAATGCCTTCTTCTGTTCTCTGCAGGCACCATGCACACACGAAGTGCATGGGCATAAATGCAGGCAAACATTTGTGCACAGAAAAAAAAATAAATGCCTTTAAAAGTTACTATTTAAAACACCTATTGAGTTATAATTTACATACCATGTAATTCACTATACAGAGTTGGATGATTCTTAGAAAAGCTAGAGTTGTATTATCATCATCTCAATTTCATTTTTGATCACTTCATCAACCCTCATGCCTCTTTTCAGTTTAACAGATTTTCAACAGAAGGAAAAGACAAGCAAGCAACTGTAATAGTAACTTTTTTCATCTGATGTAATTGTTGTCTCAGAGGCTTACTGCCTCCGTCTGCTAACCTAGTCCTGGTCAATTATAGCCTCCATACAATCTAACCTAGGCCCAGAACATTTTCAACCTCTGAGACTTACTGCTGAATAGGCTCATTCTTTCTAGCTCTTTCTGAACTCTGGCTGACTGGTTCAACTCAGTTGTTCTGGCTCAAATGCCTCTTGTAGCTGACTGATTCAAACTGGCTTCTCTCTGACTGAATTGTACTGCTTGGCCTCAAACTAACTTTGCCAATATGTTCTAAACTGCTGGCTTCTTCTCAATCTCTGGCTTGTTCTGTCTTCAAGCTTGTTCTGTCTCTGCAATCTCTCTCTGTAGAACGGTCCCAGTAAAATTGCCTCCTCCCTTTCTCTCTCTGTACTGCTTCCTACATCCTCTTTTTCCTGTGCCTTCTGTAGAGAGTTGAGCACAGACTCATTCTGTCAAATTCCTATTCATTACTTTGTCTGCCTCTCAACTAGACACCACTTTTAAACATTGTTGCCTCTTCTACAAATTAACTTTAACTTCATAGTTTTAGATTAAAGATGTGTGCTAAGGGTGTGTCTGTATTCCATCCAGAGTTGCCATGTTAGTGGATTTAAATCCTCTAGAGTTAACCCCATGGCAAGCTTGCTATCATTAAACATCCCAATTCCAGGCCCAAAAGATCCCAGATAACCAGACTCATCCATGCTTCTGCACCATATCCGATGAGTTGTTACCAAACTTAGCTAGACAACACTCGGTGATAAGTGAGTGACTATCTTATTTAACAACTCATTTCATAATTGTCCAGGTCTATACAGCACACAACTAATTACTCTTTGCCTTAAAACACTGAAGCTTTCATGGACTCTCCATACGCCCAAACTTCAAAAAGTCCCAACTCCAGAATTCTTAAGATTTTCATAAAACTAAAAAGTAGCTCTGTTCGTGGGGAGCAGAGAGATGCAGGTGACAATTTCTAGGATTGAAGAGTACATCAGCAAGCAAGGAAAGCAGAAAGCTGAAGCAAGTAGAAGAAAGCTGTAAGCCTTAAAGTAGCAGAGGGGCCAAGGGATGGAGTATTGCCTTCAAGACAGGGGGGCTGGAGCACAGCCAGGAACACGTTGGATAGGAAACAAAAGACAACAGAATAATAACTTAGATGGCATTGATGGAAATGTCCAAGAGACTGCTTAGAGCCACTTGAGGCAGAACTTTTTGTGCCAGCTGAGTCAAGATAACCTGTCAGTGAATCAAACCAAAGCTACTGTTGTGTAATTAAAAAGGAATATAAAACTAGGATTGCTTACGTAATCCCATCTGATGAATGCCACACTTTCTACTAAGTACCTAATAACTTGCATGGCTGGTTCTTGTGTGCTGCCTTAGACGTGTGAAAGGACTAGGGCAAGTTCGTTAATTCTGTAAGCCACCAAAGGCTTCAAGGAGAGCAGATACGCTGGGTGTCAGGAAACTGGCATCCGGAAACAAAATTGCTAAGTCTGGAATCATAGTTTTGTGACAAGTTATCCCACAGGGTCTGTCATCATTCGTTTATGTATCACTTATTTTATTCATTTAGGCAAGGCCTTAGTTCCATGTTCCAGGCTAGTCCTAAATTCCTAGGAACACACAATCTTCTTGCCTTAACCTTTTATTTAGCTACTGACCCAAGTCTGAAGCTCTTAACAATGTTTTAACAAAGGGCTGTTTTCATCTTGGCAGTTCTGTAGCCAGCTATGAGACCCATCCACGCTGCGAGTAAGAGACAAGGACAGCAGCAATGGCTACATATCACATTTGTACAGCCTCATCAGGTTTGAAAGTCTTTTCACACACTTCTCATTTGACCCTTACAATTTATGTATTGAAAAAAGAAAAAGAAACCAGGAACTGGTTCATCTTTCCCATGTTTCCAAGCTGAAGATCGACCTGAGGGAGGGAAGGGTTTATTTGACCTACAGGTTACATCAAGGGAAAACAAGGCAGAAACTCAAGGCAACAGCTGATGTAGAGGTCATGGAGGAACGCGGCTTACTGACTTGCTATCCGTGGCTTGCTTGGCTTGCTTTTTTTTCAAGATCTTATTTATTATTTATACAGTGGTCTTGTAGAAGGCACCAGATCTCACTATAGATAGTTGTGAGCCACATGTGGTTGTCTGGGAATTGAACTCAGGACCTCTAAGAAGAGCAGCCAGTGCTCTTAACCTCTGAGCCATCTCTCCAGCCCTGCTCAGCGGGCTTTTTAATACAACTCAAGACCGCCTGCCTAGGGATAGCACTACCTATAGTCAGCAGGGTCCTCCCACATCAATCATTAACCAATAAAATTCTCCACAAGCCAATCTGATGGAGGCGATTCCTCAGCTGAGGGTCCCCCTTCGCAGGGGACTCTAGATTGTGTCAGGTTGACAAAAAATAAAATAAAAAAATGACCAGGTCACCATGCTTTATTTTACAAACACAAAAGCTCGTGTTTGAAGGAAACAAGGTTCTCGCTTGTACTCCAGTGTTTCGTTGGCCATACTAGGCTATCTCTAGGGAAGTTAACATCCAACCATGAGCTGCTTGAGGCTGACATCATGTTACGTGGTATAGCATGACCAGAATAGGTACCAAATGAGTGTCTATAAAAATTTCTTCTATTTTTTAAATACTTTTTATTGGGGGGGAGGGCATAGAGGTGATGACTATTATACCCAGGGCCCCACTCTGCTCGGCCAGGACTCTACCACTGAGCTATTCCAGCACACAACTTTTCCATTTACATACCTATTACCTCATTTGCACTTCCCAACAGGCGTGTATAATAAACAAAATTGTTATTTTGCTGCCCTTATTTGCATGTGAAAGAAACACGTTTGCAGAGGTCCTTGTCTTGGCCTGGGGCTTCAAAGTGAGTCCTGAAGACCTCAAAGACCTCCATCTTTGCTTCTCAACTCTCTATTAACCCTAAGTAGGCGGCTCCTTTTCCTGTTTCTCGTTAGGTGCATCTGTACAATTCTCTCCAAAGCAGAAAGAAATCAAATGGCTACTTAAGCAACTCAGTCTGAACAGGTGCTACAAGAGAATCTAGAGGATTATAGGGAAAGAAACCAAAGGATGCTTAGATTCCTGTATCCACACAGAAAGACAGGAACACAGTCCTGTTGTAATTGAAGTCAGAGAGAGACACTGGAGTTCGTGTGGTTCAACACTTAACAAAACTAGGTCACACACACAAAAAAACTGTAAAAAAAAAAAAAAAAAAAAAAAAAAGTCCTGGCTTTTTATGCCCCTGTGACCAGTACTCAGCATCTCCAGGCACTCGTTGGTTTCCTGTCACACTTCCCTACCAGGCTTCTTCAATTATCCCTTCTGTTCCTTAAAATATCACAAAGCAGGTGACTCTCATTTGCTTGACTTGGTGTCAGGTTGGCAAACACTATGAAAGGGAACTTTCAAGTCCTCGTGATTTGCCTCCAGGGAGTTAAGAAGCATCAGTATTGACTGTGTTGAAGTGTCTTCACTACGCCAAAAAAACATGAGGTGACCACACGAAGACACTAAATGGGGAAGAAGAAAGAACAGGCACACCGAGTTAACAATCCCATTACTCTCGCTTTTGCACAGGGAACACTGATGATTCAGGCTAGAAAAATCAACAGGAAACTGATAAATAGCAGCGGTGGCAGTGGAGAGGAGGTGACAGTGTATATTTTATTTTGTTTAATATATTACATGAAAAGGATCAGGCCTCCCTCTATACTACCTGTCACCATACATAACACTGAATTCCAGGAATGCTGACAAAACAATGATCTGAAAAAGACACTGTATCATCTTAAAAGAACCATAGAGGTGTCTTCACGACGTTAGTCTAAGAAGAAATCTCTTTGGAAGATATTTTAAGAAGAAAAACTAACCACTCATTCATTAAATTTTTCAAAATCTGCTCACCTAACAAACATAAAGAAAGAGAAATGCCAAGCTACAAACTGAGAGGCAATGTTGACAACATAATTTACTGACAAAGGACCAACATCCAGAAACATACAATTAACTGAGAAAGAGAGAATAAAATAAAAGCAAGTACATGAACAGGCAAAGAGGAAGTCCAGCTAATCAACCAAGATATGAAAAATACCCAACTTCTTTAACAATGTAGAAATACAAATCAAAACTACTGAAATACCATCACACACCCCAAATAACAAAACTACTGGAGTCAGTAAAGATAATATCAGATATAAGAGAGAACATGAGGTCCCGGTATTCCTGCACCGAGGTGGAGTGAGGGGACAAGAGAACCCCCAAAAGTTCATGAGCTTGCAAGCCTGGCTTACACAGCAGCAAGCATCAAAGAGATCCTGTCCCAGACAAGGGGGATGGAGGACACTGGTATCCAAGCTTGTCCTTTGTTCTCCACATAATTGTGGTATGTGCGTCATTTCTTTTAGCCACCTGAAAGGTGAGCACAGTAGCACAGGCCTATAAAATGGGGAGCTCACAGCCAGTTTTGGATATGTATTAAAATCCTGTTAAAAGGGGGATGGTAGGGGAAGAAGAGAAGGAGGACAAATATGGAAGGGGGTAAAATAAGAGGATGGGAGGGAGGGGTGAGAGGGAAGAAAAGAAAAAAAGAGAAGGAAAAAGAAGAGAAGCGAAGAAAGAAAAGAGAGACAGAGAGAAAGGAAAGATGTCACTTTCAAATCAGCCAATGCAACCTCATGGGTTCACAGATAAAGGCAAGACATGGTCAGACAAGACCTCCAGAGCACCAGGAGCCGCAGCGAGGAGTGAGCAAGGTCCCTTTCCTGACATCTGCGGGAATTTCTGCCTCACCAGGGCTAGCAAATAAATGGCTTCATTGTCCTACTCTGGAAACAACTAAAAAACAAAACAAAACACACAAAAAAAAACTTCAATGTTTTTTCAGACTATTTCTATAACACATAGGAAGTAGGAAGTACCTGCTAACAGGATGGACTGTAACAGCAGTCCCCACCCAACCCCTAAACTACTGCACCCCACTACATTAGCAAGAAGCATGGAAGGCTGGAAGTTCATCTATATCCAGAACAATAAGAAAACTTACAATCCCTATTCTCAACAAGCTTAATCTTAAAACAAAAGAAACAAAATATGAAGTATATTTGAAAACGTCACATTAAACCCACTACTTAGCTAAAAAAAAAAAAAAAAAAAAAAAAAGGAAAGGGCTGTTGCTGGGTGTGGTGGTTCATGCCTTTAATTCTAGGACTGGGGAAGGCAGAACCAGATAGATCTCTGAGTTTCAGACCAGCCAGTATTTTAAACAACAATACCAACAATAATAATAACAATCCCTAAGGCCTGTGGGTCATGACCCACTTTGAGGATGAACACCCTTTTACAGAGGTCACCTGAGACCATCTATATATCAGATATTTACATTATAAATCATAAGAGCAGAAAATTTACAGTTATGAAGTAGTAACAAAAATAGTGTTCTGGTTGGAGGTCACAACCTGAGGACCTGTATTAAAGGATCACAGCACTGGAGAGATTGAGAACCACTTAGCACCTAAGCTATGGTGCTGCAGACATCTAAGCTTTATTTCTGAGTCACCATTTTGTTGGGTTAGCCCTTTATTGATATGAGAATTACCCCTGGACTCTTCCACTGTAACTTATGACCAAATATGATTGTTCTCTCTTGAAACTCAAAATTAATAAACTCAGAACAAAATAAAAGTAAATACTAAAGGCCAGGAATGGGAGTGCAGGCCTTTAATCTCAGCACTGTCCAGGCAGAGGCGGGCAGATCTCTGTGAGTTCGAAGCCAACTTGGTCTACAGAGCGAATACCAGGACAGTCAAGAGTTACACGGTGAGATCTTGGTTTAAAGAAAGAAAAAAAAAAAAGAATAAGTACACAAATAAATACCAAGGATGAGCACGTATATTTCTCTATTCTCACTTAATTTCTATTTTCATTTATGCAGAGGATCTTCCTTCAAGCCCTTTGTAGAAACACGTGTGATTTTGTATATAGTGGCTTGACTTACCATGAATGATTAATGCTTTAAGTGGTAATTCAGGTAAACTCTAGAAAGTGTGATCCGGCCAGAAGAACCTCTTGGGAGTTTATCTACGGTCGACTGACGGTTATGACCCAGCCACAGACTCGGCCTCAGTACCGGTACAGGAAGCACTTTTTCGAGACAGGGTCTCACGTCAACCCTCCACCTCTTGAGTGGCAGGTTACAAGCGTGTGCCGCCCACACTGGTTTGTACCGTACTGGGGATCAAGCCCAGAGTCTGGGTGTACTGGCAGCGTTTGTGTGTCCAATTTGACCTAAGCTAGAGTCATCAGAGAGGAAAGAGCCTCAGAAGAGGATCTCCATGAGATCCAGCTGTGAGGCACTCTGTCAGGTAGTGATCGGTGCGGGAGGACCCAGCCCATAGTGGGCGGTGCCATCCCTTGGACTGGTGGTCCTGGGTTCTGTAAGAAAGCAGGCTGAGCAAGCCAGTAAGCATCACCCCCCTCCCCAAGGCCTCTGTATCAGCTCCTGCCTACAGATTCCTGCCCTTCTTGAGTTCCAGTTCTGAGCTCCTTTGGTGAACAGCAATAAGGAAGTGTAAGCTGAGTAAACCCTTTACTTGCTTTTCGGTCATGGTGTTTCTTCGAAGCAGTAGAAACCCTGACTGAGACACTAGGCAAGCACATATTTCTTTACCTCTTAAGTCCTAGAGTCGTTCGTGGATAGAGATAGTGAAGATAAATTTGAGAGCCATCACCCCATTAGTCAGCTGAGAGGATCTAACTGATGAACTTGGGAGTAACAAGTTGTCAGCGATGGGAAACCTGGAAAGCGTTAATGAACGCTTGCTTGGTCCACCTCAGGGATCCCAGGGATGTCTGCACTATTATTTTGGGCTAATAATTACCCTGCAGTGGATGAGGGGCACAGTGGTAGTTGAGGTTTTAAGTCATAATTATTAAATAAAACACCAACCTGCCCAGCCCTCCTGTCTGTGAGACTTTGCTCCTCCAACAATGGGGCTTATGAATCCTTACGTGACAAAACTTACTGAGGTTCCCAGGAAAAAAAAAAAAAAAAAAGCAAAAAACTTGCCCCTTGCTGCAAAAACAAAATTTTTCCTGAAGGAAGTCTTGGCCCTGTACAGAATGGAAGCCTTTTGTATCTCTTCACTAGAAGTTAGCTTCAAACTCCAGACTCCTGCATTCCCGTTGAAAAAGAAACATTAATTTTATAAGTGAGCAAAAGGGCTGCAACCTGATGGTGAAAGGAAAGGTCACAAGCATCTCTCCCTAGTGTCTCTCTCCTTCTACCAGGGTATCATCACAGGACCGTGATTACACCATCACTGGTCTTAATAACATCCCAGTCTTAGTGCTAACTCCAAGAAATCTCTGAGCAACATTGTAAGGTCCAGTGAATTCAACAATGACCTCTTAGCAATTCTTGAACAGGTTCAAGAAAAGAAAGGATAAAGTCTCTTTGACCAAAGGGGGTGAGGTTTTTTGTTTGTTGCTTTGTTTTTTTAAACCTCCCCTCTCTCTTTCTCTGTGTGTGTGTGTGTTCTTTCTGTCTCTCTCTCTTTCTCTGTGTCTCTCTCTGTGTGTACCTATGCGTGCATGTGGTCAGAGGACAATTTCAGGCATCTGTCTTCACCTCCCACCTTTCTTTATCTTGGTTAAGGCAGAGTCTCTTCCTGTTTGGTTGGGGTGTGTGTGTGTGTGCGTGTGTGTGTGTGTGTGTGTGTGTGTGTGTGTAAGAGGGGTTGTTTTGGTTTTTTGAGACAAGGTTTCCGTGTGTAGCCCTGGCTCTCCTGGAGCTCTCTATGTAGACCAGGCAGTTCTCAAATTTACAAAGATCACCAGCCTCTGCCTCCCAAGTGCTGGGACTGAAGGCGCATGCCACCACTGCCCAGCCGCAGGTCTCTTCTTTTTTCCCATGATGTGTATACAAACAGGCTAGCTGGTCCTTGAGCTCTTGGGTAGTCTCCCTGGATCTTTCTGTACTTTCACTGTATACCTATTGCAATGGCTCTAAGTATCAGAGTGTGTCAAAGCATCTTATCTGGAGTTCTCCAAACATAGTAGAAGCCCTTAATACCCTTTGTATTATTGGTAGTGTTGACAGGAAGATAATTCATCTAGCACTCAAGCTGCTGCTTTAACTTCTTGGCATTTTTTTAAAGATTTATTTTTAACTTTTTGGAAGTGTGTGTACATACGTGTGTGTGTGTGTGTGTGTGTGTGTGTAGCCAGAGGAAGATGTCAGATTCCCCTGCATTGGAGTGACAGCGGTTGTGAGCCGCCACATGCAGAATCTCAAAACCTCACTCGGGTCCTCCGTGGGAGCAGGGGATTTTATTAATAATGTATCAGTGTCATGGCTCTTGTGTGAGTCATTATACCAAGAGGTCCATGGCTCTCGCATTAACTCTGCTTGTAAGACCATCTCAGAGTATATTATTGGAAAGTCTCACAGAAACCACAATTTGATACATACATGCAATCATATAACATGAGCAACAAAGAATTTTACAAAGATATTTATCACAGGAATGAAACTTACTTCTAACATTTTGTTGTTGTTGTTGTTGTTGTTGTTGAGACAGGGTCTCACTATGTAGACCAGGCTGCCCTGGAAGACATTATACCGTGATCTTCCTGCCTCTCAGGAGCCGAGATTGCAGGAGTGCACCACCACACTCCACAAACAATTCTGATCTCTTGACATCAAGTAGTCTGTCTTTCTTTCTTTCTTTTTCGTTCTTTTTTCAATAGGATAGTGCTGAGTAATGAATGTGCAAAGGACACCTACAATAAGTTGAAAGCAAGGAATTCCCAAGGGGAAGCTTCTTCTGGGCTTGGGTTTGAGTTTGGGTTTGGTTTTCAAGACGGGATTTCACTGTGTGGCCTGGGCTGTCCTGGAACTCACTCTGTAGATGAAGCTGGCCTTGAACTCACAGAGATCTGCCTGCCTCTGCCTCCTGAGTGCTGGGGTTAAAGGTGTGCACAGCCACCGCCCAGCTTAAGTATTATTTCTTATAAAGGCATATTTGGACACCTTAAACTTCATGTGTATATAAGCTTTCTTGTAGGGCCTTCCTGCTTCTGGGAGCTTACAACGACTTCCTGGCACTGTAGACTGAATTATGTTCTTAGAATTCAGATGCTAAAGTCTTACCTAATCCCATGTTCTCTGAAGAGAAATTAGGGTAAAATGAGGGTATGAGAGGGGAGCCTTACTATGGTATTACTGACTTGGTTAGAAATCAGAAACCTCGTATCTCTTTCCCTCTCCACCTGCAATGTGATGCCGCAATAAGACAGAAGCTGCTCTAACCCAAGAGTCTTCCCCAGACCCCAGCCATGTAAATCATGAGCTCCCAGAGCACTAAAAAATGAAGTTCTGTTAAGTCGTCCAATCTATGGGACATTGTCATGGCAGCTCAGGCTACTAAGACACCAGACCCTCAAGATGCACACTCTCAGCCTGACAGAGGTACCACATGCCTTTAATCCCAGAGGCATAGGTGAATTGATCTCTGACTTCAAGACCAGCCTGCTCTACAGAGTGAGTTCCAGGACAGCCCAGACTACACAGAGGAACCCAGGGCCTATGCCAGACCTGCTGGATCAGAATCTGCATTTCTAGAAGGTGCTTGAGTGATCTGCACATTTATCATAGGCACCATGACAGTTTGAGAACCTCTGTTTTCAAGTTTCAGGATAGAATTTTAAAAATCACCGGAACATTTACAATCCAAGAAAGAAAGATCTCCGGTGTCCAGTTATTTAATATGCTCCAAACCAAGAGGCACTAGATCTCACAGCAGCTATATCTGCTTTCTTTCCAGCTCAACCCCATCTTTGGCGGGGAAGGGACTGTGTTAGGAGACAAGTGCAGAGATGGACGATAACAGCTCATCTAGACTGTAAAAACTTCCACTCTATTTCACCCTAAAATTACGTTAGGGTATCAGTGGGAGCGAACATTAACAGACACTTGTAAGGAACAAATCCCACCTTTCTCCTGGCACAGTGATGCTCATGCAAGTTTTTGGCATCTGTGGTAGATCATGAAGCCCCTCCCTTTCCTCTTCAGATTTTTTTGGGGGGGTCACATTTCCTTTTTTGTTTTGTTTTGTTTTGGGTTTTGTTTTATTTTTTTTTCCCGACAGGGTTTCTCTGTGTAACAGCCCTGGCTGACCTGGAGCTCTCTCTGTACATCAGGCCAGCCCAGAACTCAGAGATATTCTTGACTCTGGCTTCCAAGGGGTGGGAATTAAAGGTGTGCACCACCACCAACTAGCTACATTTCCACTTTTTTAACCAAAAGCTTTAGTACTACTCTGGCGTATTTATTGTTCAATCTATGTCTAAAACTACATATGGTTGTACTTGGTGTTTGGATTAGGGTTTTGTTTGGTTTTTTGTTTGTTTGTTTTACATATATACACTTTATTTTTCTAAGCATTGCAGTTTCCTAAGAAAATTGAGTCTAATACATGGAGATTTTCCTTCCCCATCCTCCACCCCCTCACATACACAGACTCCCCCATTACCAGCACTTTGGATGGAGTGGGACATTGGTCACAACTGGTGACAATGAAATTATCGAAATCCATAATTGACATTAAGGTTCAGTCTTGGTAAGGTACGTTGTGGATGTGAACAGATTATGATAATATCCACCACTATAGTAACATACAGGTTTTCACTGCCCTAGAAGACTTCTCCAGTTTAAAGCACATATTTGCCCTGGTTAAGCAGCAACTGGCAAAGGCTAGTTGTGTCCAAAAAGCAAGAATGAATAAGACACAACCATATGCAAACTTTTTTCCAACCACAGATTCTCTTACAGAATATCAGAGGACTAACAACCTTTTGAGTAATGGCTTGAAAAAGAGTTCACACATTCATACATTGCTTGCTTCAGCCTGTCCCTTGCCTATCCCACGGACCTCCTCTAGGGGAGAGTATAATGTATTTCCTTAGGTGTCAATAGTAGGAAACGAGATAACAATAATAGTATTTCCTACTTGTGCTAGCAAAAGTCCTGGGAGCTCCTAGGGAGGGGGGGTAATGTTTTATATACCTTTGCATCCCAATATCTAATATAAAGAAGTGTCTTCCTGAAACTTGCTGAGATAAGAGGAACCAGTGCCTTTCCCAGGTTCCATAAATCATCTGAGCCAGTACCTTTTCCCACCATCCCATTTAGGCATTTGATATTCTGAGCTCCTACATTATCATACCACTTCAGGCCTTTGTACTGTGTGTCCTCAAGTGTGTGTGTGTGTGTGTGTGTGTGTGTGTGTGTGTCTTCCTCCCTCCTTCTGAGCACTTTACAGTGCACTAATGCGGCAATGGTTTTCCAAATGCTGACTTTCCCCCACCTAACTTTGCAAGCAACTGGAAGAACCTTCCTATCTCTTGTAGAGATTAATAAATAAAATCAGGAGCTATTTTAAGAGACTAGCTTTCAGTTCTGTAGATTGAACTGTGCCTCTCCCCAAAAAATAATAACAAATCACTAAAAACTGAGTGTGACATTGAGTCACTTCACCAAGAGCTATAGCCTTTTTTTTTTTCAGCTACATTGCAAAGCCAAATGTATCTGAGCAATCATTTCTGAGCAAGAATGTCAAGAAGTGTTGAGCATGACCTTGACAATCCACTAACCAGAGTCCCTACCTTCTTCAGTAATGGGTGAAGTGTTTCCAAACTGTACCTTCTTGGCTTAAGGTTACAAATACCTTTTTTGTTGTTGTTACATGACAAATGACTGAGATCATGAATTTCACTTTTAACAAACCCACTAAAGAAACTAAGGTC
This sequence comes from Pachyuromys duprasi, assembly GCA_028658305.1. Lineage (NCBI taxonomy): Eukaryota > Metazoa > Chordata > Mammalia > Rodentia > Muridae > Pachyuromys > Pachyuromys duprasi. Next base: position 19,939,573 of record CM053759.1, on the reverse strand, counting down.
AAACATTGAGGTCTGGCCTTAAGTTGGTTAGTTCCTAGACCAGCTTTTTTGTTTGTTTAGTTTTGGTTATTTTCAAGACAAGATTTGTGTGTAGCCCTGGCCGTCCTGGAGCTTACACTATAGACCAGGCTGGCCTCAAACTCAGAGATTCACCTCCCTCCGAATCTTCCTCCAGAGTGCTAGGATTAAAGGTGTGCACTGCCATAGCCAGGCTGGCCCAGCTTTTAAGGGAAGAGGTCCAAGTATTGCGCCCACCTCGCCAGCAAGGAAGACACCACACCAGGATTCTTCTGGAGCACGCTTTATTGGGAATACATCATGCTATTCAGCTGCTTAGCTAGCAGTAAAAGGCGGAAGACCCTGAGCTACAGACTGACGCTGCTTAAATAGGACTTAAGACGGCGTGTACTTCCATGATTGGTCCGTATCTCAAATCCTCATTAGCATAGCCCCTGGCGGGCTATGCACATGCGCACACGAGTTGTTTACCACTGCCATGTCCACGAAGAACGCAGAAACCAGCGCCATCTTGTAATGGCGAATGCTGGCTCCTGACATCCAAGATGTTAAATAGTCTGCTCAAATGTCCACAAAGGTCAGTTCAGCGAGAGCAGCATCAAGGCCAATAACTTTACCAACCAAAGTAAAGTACTTTTAGTACCAGGCTGGAAACATCAAGATACTGAACAAAAAGTTAGTGTGGTGAGAAGCATTTACTCTATATTTTAATGATTTCAAAGGTTTGAAGTAGAAATTCAGTCCTAGTAAGTCAAACTTTGACTGTGAGGCGAACTGAAAACAACAAATGGAAGTATTCTTCCACAAGCCTAACTACAAAGAGGGCAGGGGGGGTGTCCCCAGAGAAGTAATTTTTTTAATACAGAAGTCCTGTTGATTCCCTTTTTAAAAATTTTTTATTAATTACACTTTATTCACTTTGTATCTCCCCTGTAGCTCCCTCCTCCCTCCCTTCCCAATCCCTCCTTTCTTCCCCCCTCTCCACGCATGCCCCTCCCCAAGTCCACTGATAGGGGAGGTCTTCCTTTCCTTCCTTCTGATCCTAGTCTATCCAGCTCTCATCAGGAGTGGCTGCATTGTCTTCCTCTGTGGCCTGGTAAGGCTGCTCCCCCATCAGGGGGAGGTGATCAAAGAGCAGGCCAATCAGTTCATGTCAGAGGCAGTCCCTGTTCCCATTACTTATTCCCATTACTGTGGAACCCACTTGGATACTGAACTGCCATGGGCTACATCTGTGCAGGGGTTCTAGTTTATCTCCATGCATGCTACTTGGTTAGAGTATCAGTCTCAGGAAAGACCCCTGTGTTCAGATTTTTTGGTTTTGTTGCTCTCCTTGTGGAGCTCCTGTCCTCTCCAGATCTTACTATTTCCCACATCTTTCATAAGATTCCCTGCACTCTGCCCAAAGGTTGGCCATAAGTCTCAGCATCTGCTTTGATAGTCTGCAGGGCAGAGCCTTTCAGAGGCCCTCTGTGGCAGGCTCCTGACTTGTTCCGTTTTCTCCTTCTTCTGATGTCCATCCTCTTTGTCTTTCTGGCTGGGGATTGAGCATTTTAGCCAGAGTCCTCCACTCTTGATTAGTTTCTTTAGGTGTACAAGAGAAGTATTTTTATGTCCACATAAGAAAAAAGCCTTAAAGGAGAAGCAAGGAGCTGTGGTAGAGTGCTTGCCTAACATCCATAAAAGCCCTGAGTTTAATCCCCAGCACTGACTAGACTGAACCCGGTTGTGCAGGCCTATAAATGCAGCACTTGGAGGTTGAAGGTCATCCCCAGGACAGCCTGAGACACGTGAGACCCTATCTCAAAAAAAAAAAAAAAAAAGATAAGGGTTCTATGTGTCCTTATTGGGGAGAGAGAGAAAGGAAAACTCTGAATTACATATCAGATATATGAACAAATTGTGGTCAAGTTATGTTGATCGCATCCTCTGCCTGAAAGGTTTTCAGTTTCATGAGGTCCCATTTATTAACTGTTGATCTTAGTGCCTGAACCGTTGGTGTTCTGTTCAGAAAGTTGTCTACTGTGCCAATGAGCTCAAGGCTATTTCCTACTTTCTCTTCTATCAGGTTCAGTGTATCTGGTTTTATGTTGAGGCCTTTGCTCCTCTTGGACTTGAGTTTTGCATAGGGTGATAAATATGGATGTATTTGCATTCTTCTACATACAATCAGACCAGCACCATTTGTTGAAGGTGCTTTCTTTTTTCCATTGTGTATTTCTGGCTTCTTTGTTTAAAAAAAAAAACAAAAAACAAAAAAAAAACAGGTGTCCATAAGTGTGTAGATTTATATATGGGTCTTTAATTTGATTTTATTGATCAATGTGTCTGTTTTTTAGCCATCAGGAAGATGCAAATCAAAACTACTTTGAGATTTTATCTTACATGCATCAGAATGGCTAAGATCAGTAGCACACGTGAAAGCCCATGCTGGCAAGGATGTGGAGACAGAAGAACACTCCTGTTTGCTGGTGGGAGTGCAAACCTGTACAGCCACTGTGGAAATCAATCAATATGGCAGTTCCTCAGAAAATGGACTCGATCTACCTCAGGACCCTGCTGTACCTCTCCTGGATATATACCCAAAAGACACTCCCCTACCACAAGGACACCTGCTGCACTATGTTCATGATGGCTTTTATTCATAAGAGCCGGAAACTGGAAACAACCTAGATGTCCCTCAGACAAAGAATGGATAAAAGAAAAATGTACATTTACACAATGGAGTACTACTCAGTTGTTTAAAAAAAAAAAATCACATCATTAAGTTTGCAGGCAAATGAATTGAACTAGAAAAAAAAAAAATCATCCTGAGTGCTCACAGACTGAAGTAGCAATAACAGAGCCTGCATGAGTCTGTGCTAGGTCCTCTACATATATGCTACAGTTGTGAAACTTGGTGCTTTTGTGGGACTCCTCTAACAGTGCAAGTGAGGTGTCTCTGGCTCTTTCGCCTGCTCTTGGAACCCATTTTCTCTACCGGGTTACCTCATCCAGCCTTGATATGAGGGTTTGTGCCTAGTTTTATTGCATCTTGTTACTGTGCTCAGTTAATATCCCTGGAGGGCCTGCTCTTTTCTGAAGAGAAACAGAGAAGCAGTGGAACTGTAAGAGAAGGGAGGTTGGGAGGGAGGACTGGGAAGAATGGGGGAGGGGAGGCTGAGGTCAGGATGTATTGTATGAGAGAAAAATAAATAAAAAGAAAAAGGGTGTTTATACATACAGATTATATAGATACACATCCATACATATACATTATATATATATATATACACACACACACACACACACACACACACACACACATAAACACACACAGAGGTCAGAAGAGGGCACCAGATCGCCTGCATCTGGAGTTACAGGTGTTTATGAGTCACGGCCTATGTAGGTGCTGGGAACTGAATTGGGGACCTCAGTAACAGCAACAAGCCCTCTTAACACTGAGCCAGCTCACCAGCCCCAGATTCCCATCTTTTAAAAATAAATGTAAAACCAGAGGTAAAGTTTGGGGATTTTTATAAATAAAACGTGAGGGGCTATTGTGTCAGCATCTCTGGTTTGGTTGGCCCACTCCCTACACTTGGTGACCATGCCCAAAGACTTACTAGGAAAAACACAGGCTGAAAGTAACCCCTGGGTCCTCATCCTGACGACCGCCCCTGGGCAGACCGCAGCTCCCTCACCTCAGAATCAGGGCCAACAGAAGTTTCTTCTTTTCTCTCATTCTCCACTCTGCCTGGAGCCATGGCATGACAAGGCTCACACTGCCCCCTACTGCCCACACACATATTCTCTCTTCCTTGACCACATTTAGCTCCCACTTTGAAAAGAGAAAAGCAACAGAATACCCCCACAAAAGTCAAATGTCTTTATTTTATATAAAAAAAACTTTTGTACAGTTTTAGTTCCTATGTTTAAGAAAAAAATCCCTATGCCATAATGTTTAATCCACTGCAAACTGTAAAAACAAGCTTTTTATATATTAAAAAAAATTTACATTTTACAATTTTCTACATGCATGCACAAGGTCTCAGCTCTGAAAGAAAAAAAAAAAACAAAGCCCAAAAAGATAAAAAGATTAAAAAAATAATAATAAAAAGAATGAAAGAAGAAAATGAAAGGGGGAAGAAAAAGGAATTAAAAAAAAAATTCTAGATCCAACAATGGAAAATTCTACATTTACAATCTCACTTGGAAGAGATTCAAGAAGCCCCTTCCTTTTGCACACAGAAGAACAAATTACAACAATCACACATCAGAACGGAACCCATCAGTAGATGCTGCCCCAGGGGGAGAACAGAGGACAGAAAAGAGACCAACAGACACCAGGAAGGGAGGAGGCAGAGCTAGGCCCAACCAACAGGGAAAACACCAACCCTGGGAAACAGGCATTTGGAGTGAGGATCTCTGGAGAATCCCACCTCGATGCCTTTATTAAAGCAGGGTTTACAGTGGGAATGCTGTGGCTGGCTGGGAGCAAAAGCACAGGGGCAGAGATGGAAGGAAGCGGGAAGAGGTGAGAGACTAGAGGGACATAAATAAAAACACAAATTTAGGAGAACGCTGAAAGGGACCAATGGGGAGCGTGAGAGTGGCGAGGTAGGTGAAGGACTGAGGCACGGTGTCCTGCTGTGGCGGGAACAGAGCTAAGTGCCCCGAGGTCATGACAAGTTGTGCAGTGGGGACGAGCTGGGATGCCACCCGGCCAGAGCAGCCCAGAGAGGCATCCCCTACGTTGAGAGCGTTGGGCTGGGGAGCCACATTCCCACCGTGGAAGAATGAGAAACCGAGTGAGTGGTGGGACAGAATTGGTTGGGGGAAACCTCTCAGAGGGGCTGAGTCAGCTGCCCAACCCTTAGCAGTTCACAGCGTGAAGACAACTTCCCATTCTGGAGAAGCAAAAGACACACACACACACACACACACTCTCACACACACACACTCTCACACACACAGAGCCATACACTTGACAATTCATCCTGACACTTTAAAAAATAATAACAACCCAAAGCAGACGAAGATACCACAGTTCTGACACGAAGGACCAAAATGCTACCATTCTTAGTCACAGCCCTTAGTGCTTAGACAAGAGAGTCAGGGAAACTCTTTTTGTTTTAGGAAAAAAAGGAATGGAAGTATCACAGTGATTAAAAAACATGGCAGGTTCTTAAAATAAACACTCCCATGCCCCTAACCATGGGCATCAACTAAGACCCCAAATATTTTCCTTCTGCCCACCCCCACCCACTGCTAAAACCAACACCACAACCCATTCTTGCCCACAAAGGCAACAAACCCCAATCACCATCCAGGCCCTGCTTTCCAGGACAGTGAGGTATTTATGTGACCCAAAAGGTTCTCCTCTGAAACCTGATTTAATTTGATTTGATTTTAAGAAAAGATACCGTCCCATGACCCAAGGGCATCTTTGACCCAGGCACCTCTACCACAGCCCTAAGCTAACCCTGTGAGGCCCTGCATAAGTCAATGCCAAAGACATTCCTATGGATACAAAGCAAGCACTATCGGACCAGCTCCTTAGCAAGTGGTGGGTAGGCTCCCATTTTGGATCCCACAGCCTCAGTGAGATCAATGGGCACCTCGTCTCACTGTGTGCTTTTAGCACAGCCAAGTACCAGCAAAATTTCCAGGGGAGTGAATTCAGGGCCTGTGCAGGGGTTTTGGGAGTTGTTCAGAGAAGTGGTCCAGGGGCATGGCTCCACCCCAGCCATCAGAACCATCCCCACATGGATCCCGGAAGGATTCGTGGCTATTTCCAATTTCTACTCCTTGCAGTAAAGGTGTCTGATTGGAAAGCTCAAATCTGCTCTGAAAATATCCAGTAGGGGGTTAAGTGAATCCTGCTCAAAATGAGCTTTCAATGACTGAGACTAAGATTTGGTTGCAAACTGCTATGTTAGTTAAAATGGGGGTGAGGAGCTAACACCCTCAAAAGGCAGTAATCCTGGTCCCTCACCCTGGTGAGGTGGGGAGAGAAGAGGACAGGACCCTGGAAGGCCATGGAAAAGAGACCCCTGAGGCACAGAACTGGACTTAAGGCAGGGGATGAGAAGGAGCTGCTGCCCCCTCCCCTCAGAGACGAGGCCACAGGAGCTGGAAGTCAGCAGGACTGGGGTAGCAGAAAAGAAAACTGTCTTAGACTACAGGCTTGGTCAGGGTCTGCACACCAGGGTCCTTATAGAAGTCTACATGCATCCTTCACAGGTAAAGGCGGAAAGGAACGGCTCAGAGGGACAGGGGTCCGTGACAAGGGTCTCTCCAACCTCAGGTCTATCCTGCCCTTCCTCTCAGGAGTTATCCAAGAAAGACACATTGGACCTCCCCGGCATCCCTGGTAAAGCGATCAGAGAGGTTCCACTTCCTTTTACCTATGATCACGTAACCATACAAGTCAGAAACAGCAGCGAAGACTCCTGAGTAGAAGATGGCACTCCCCCTTGGTGTGTGTGTGGGTGTGTGGGTGTGTGTGGACCAGGAAGCACAGCTGGAGCAGTGGGAAGCAAGTAACAGTGCAGGAAGAATCCTAACCTCGGGACTGTCACAGCTGTATCCTTGCCGAGGGAGTCAGGGCTATGGGTGGCAACAGGGCATAGGGTTAGCTGCTGTCCAGCAGGAATTTGGCACCATGGTTCTCTGGGGTCAGAGCTATGCCCCCCCAAAGAAACTCTATCAGGGGCTACTAGAGAGCACAGCTCTAAGAACTCAGGCTTGTGAGTAGGTGCTCAGGAGGCAAGGGTTCAATCAGGAAGGCCCTAAGCCCTTTCAGAAGGGACTTCCATCCAGGGGACATTTGGGGGAAGAACAGGGTACGAGGCACTGTTTCCTGCAGGGCCTGGAGTGGTACAAAATTGAGGGGCAGGGCAGTTCCCAGGTATTGTTAAAGCAAGGTGGTCTCTCCAGATTTATAGGGGGAAAACAGAGGAAGAGGGGTGGAGACTTGGGACAGGATAAGTTAATTCAAGTAAAAACAAAAACAAAAAAAAAAAAACCAAAAAAAAACGAAATAAAGCAAAACAAAAGCAAGAGGAAGAGGAAGTAGGATGGCAGAAATGTGACAGGGCTCAAGAAGCCAGCCATTCCCACTCTGCAGAAACCCCCACGTTCCCCCCAGCCCCTGCTGTTGCAAAGTCACACAGAGGTCTCCGACTGCAGCCGCATGACGAACTTATGTGACTTGGGATCCACAAATTCCTCAGAGAGTTTGAAGAATGGCACCTTCTTGGTGCTCACCACCAGGCTGAAGTCCTGACGTTTCAAGAGGAAAACGATGCCATCCTTAAGCCCATTGGTCACTGGCTCCTCGCTCACCAATGTCCACTGTTTGGCCAGCCAACGTTCCTTGTGATACTGGATGGTGGGTCCAGCTGCCAAATATCGCTCCAGGAAGGCCTGAGGAGGGGAGAAAACACTGTCTAGGCATCTCTGCCACCCACCTGCCCTTCATCCCCTGGAACACAGCTTTCAAAGATAGCCAGGATATTTCTGAGCTTATGCTAGAATGAACTAGTATCTTCAAATGCAAGAGCAGAGAGAAGCCTAATGGACAGATGGGGATGATGACACCCATAAACATGATATAGCTCCAGTCAGGACTGGAATTCACCCCTATCCTTCACTGTGTTCCTTGCTTCAGGCTGTGCCCAGGGCAACTCAAACCTCATTCTTCCTTCCTTCTTCCTTCCTTCCATACAGCTGATATGATTAGAGCCATGTAGGTGTGTACTAGGAAAGAAGTGAGCCAAGGAAAGATTCATGTGAAACAGTGTGTGTTTGTGTATGTATGTGTGTGTGTATAAGTGTGTATATGCGTGAATGTGTGTGCACATGTTTTGCTGGTAACTGAAATTAAGAACTCAGGCCTGATCTAGCTCTGAGCTACTTTCCCAGACCCAAAGTAGAACCTGTTTATTACACACTCACCAAAGGCTTCAAGACAGCCATTCTAAGAAGCTGGCAGCTGGGCTGAGGTAAGCATGGGCAAAAGCTTACCTTGGGGATGAAGGGGCCAGGAAGGTAAAGAGGAGATTTGGAATGTAGGAATTCTAGAGCCTTGTAAAGATGGGGAAACAGGCCTCTGAATTCCCCACAGTTCAGAGGCCTATCCTTGCCTCCCCCACTCCACACTGACAAGATAGATGGGGAAGAGACAAGAAAAGAGACTAGAAAGAAGAGATGAAGAGGCAAGGGGAGGGAAGAGTGGGGTGAGAACAAGGGAAGATGGTCATGAACAAAAGGGACTAGGAGCCGGACAGAGAGCAAGGTGTAGAAGCAGCAGGCCTACCTTGGGCGTCATGTCGTGGGTGATGCAGAACTCCAGGTGCTGCAGGATGCTCTCCATTGTATGGTAAGGCTGCTGCTTGGTGGTCCGGAGGTACTTCTGCATGGCACGGGCCATGGACGCAAAGATGGCTTGGGCTGCTTCCCGGGGGTCCATCACTTCCCGGGGGTTCTTCTGCTCCTCTTCCTGTAGCCGCTTGATGTGAGTGAAGGCCTCCTCCACAGCCACCACGAGCCTAGGGGACAGGCAGCATCTGGACCAGATGCCCACTGCTCATCCTACCCTCTACGTCTCGGCCCTGACTGCCGAAGCCAGAGCGAGCTCAGGCCTCTGTGCTCTCCCTAAAGAAACAGAAGCCCGTGTGGAGTCAAGTGCCTGGGGATCAGGAGACAGGAGGTACTTTCCTCACAGGCAACATTAAATAGTTATACTCAGTAGAATCAGATTAGGGACTTAAAGTGAATGTGCTAATTTCAAATGCAGAAAGACAACCTAGGAACTAAGGTACAGAAAAGGCCTAGACCCTAGGAAAAGACCTCCACTACACAAAAAAATTCACAGGTATGACCAAAGGGGAATGACTCATTACTATTATTATTATATTATTATTAATTATTATTATAATTATTAACGCCTTCTGTGGGGGTCAGAGGAGTCCCTTCTCTCTTTCCCACATACAGATTCTGGGGACTGAACTCATGTCATGAGGCTTGGCAGGGCTCCTGGCCCTAGAAATGGCATTTCTAGTTAGCCACAATAGCACAGCTAATACCTGATTAGGGTGGGAGCAGATGCACAGCATTTTGAGCCCAGCCTGACTTACAGAGTATGTCCAGACAGGGCTACAGAGTAAAATCCAACCTCAAAAAAAAAAAAAAATCCAAGTATAATGGCCTGTATTTTTAATCCTAGCACTAGAGAGGCAGACACAGGCATATCCCTGGGACCTGGTGACCAGCCAGTTTAGTCTAACCTAATTGGTGAGCTCCAGGGCAATGAAGACCATCTCAAAAAACAAAGGGGACGACACCTGAGGAGCAATAGCTGAGGTTGTCCTCTGTCCTCCGCATGCACGCACGCACACACGCTCTCTCTCTCTCTAATTATCCTGTCGGACCTGAAAACCGGTCTTCTCTCAGAAAGAGCTGGCTCCTGTTAGAAAAAGCCAACTACCACGCTGAAAACTGTGGGGTAACATGACACGAAAATGATACCATCAAAAGCCAGGGAGCCTGGAGGAGAAGCCCAGGCTCACATGAGAGAGCTGCACAGATTTTAGCCTTCAAGGTCCAAGCAGACGGTCCATGAAGCCTGAACCTGCTCCACGGAACACAGCAACAACAAACGTGTTGCTTTACAGCTGCCGGGTCTGTGGAAAATCAGTCATGGAAGCACTAGGAGATGAATATACAATCCCGGGTCTGTGGAAATCAGTCGCGGAAGCACTAGGAGATGAATATACAATCCCTACCTCATCGCTGTTCTCTTTCCAGCAGGTACAGGGGCCTCCTGGGCTTCCGAGCCCCGGCTCATCCCACACACACCATTCTCCCGGTTTCCCCGGAGGTATCCACTCCGCCCCGAACTCGCACAGCCAGTACCCACCTGGCCCTGCGCTTGCGCACTCTGCGCTCATGCTCCGCTTCCTCGTAATAGTATTCATTGTGGCTGTTGTCCCGCCTCCGTGCCGCTGCCGCAATCACAGCCCTTGACTGGCCAGTGGAGTTATTGGTGCTGTTTTCTGCACAGGACCGGGACAGAGTAGATGGTCAGGAAAAAAAAAAAAAGTATAGCCTCTGAGCTCTGTTGGAACTCGGGGAACCTGGATGTGTCCCCACCACCCAGCAATGCCTCCCAGTCCCAGCCCTCCTGGCCACCTCTGGGAGAAACTGCAGGAAAGCAACCAGAAAGGCATCGGAAAGGCGGGAGTCCTGCATATATGCCTCCTGGTGCGGAGGTTTTGGAGCACAGGGCTGAAGGTGGAGACCCCGGCCTTGAGCAGACACAGGAGCTAAACCGAGGGGGTACACCAGAGTGTAGAAAGGATCAGCCACTAAAACCAGCTACCTGAAGTCAAGGGAAATGACAGAACAGAGGGGGCTGGGACACAGGCCAGAGAAAGGAAAAGGCAAGGGATGTAGCTTGGAGTCCTGCTTAGGAAGAGGCCGGGAGGGAGGAGCAGGGCCGCTCACCCTCTCCGAGAGAATACACCTTGAAGCCAGACACTTTCTTGGCCAGGACGGACTTGGGCAGGTTGAGGAGGGCGGGGTTGTAGACAGGGAAGTCATGGTAATACTTCTCGAGGATCCATACTGCCACTCGCTGGATGCTGTTGGGGGAGACGGCAGGAGGGGGAGGGAGAAGGGACAGACAAGGGGCACAGGGGAAGGGACACATCAGGGCAGGTCGGCAGGGCTGGAGAGGACATATGACAGGGGCAAGCTGCTTCCAGGAGGCCTGGCTCAAGCCTGAGGTCTATACTTACCAGGGCCCTAACCTTTCCCAAGGCTGGATCTGCTAGTCATTTCCTATCACGCTGAAGCCAGGATTAAATGCGCCCTAGGCAAAGGTCTCCTCATCCCCACGCTCCCAAGGTTTCTGATAGGACCTGGGAGGAGCCACTAATGCTCTGCACAACCTGGAGGAAGGAGGGAGCCAGCTTGCCCACAGGGCTGGCGGGAGCTGACTTCCTATCTCTCCGACTGGCAGTCCATCCTCTGGCCAGCTCATCTTAAGTAACATTTACTGACTACTCCCAGAGAAAGCGTGCCTCCAAGAAAAGGCTAGAAGCCCTCTGTTCATTCCCCATAACTCTCTCCTCTTTGGTCCATCCTCCTGTCAGATGCCTGGTTTTGAATTGTTTAATTGCTCCCAGTTCGCAACTCCCACCGCCATCTTGCCCACAAGACGCCTACATCCACGACCTTGCAGCGAGGCTGAAAATATCACTGAACTCTTACGGTGTGCAAACTCCCTTCCCCCAGCCCCACTAGCTCATCACTTATTATACCTACCATCACACCCTTCCCTTCCCCTCCCCCCACCCCAACCCTATCAGGTCTCATCTTTGTCCTCCACAGGTCCAGCTTCCGAAGGCGCACCCACACCTGAGATGGCCGACATTGTAGAAGCGGCTGGCCCCATCTGTGGACCGCACGACCTTGAGCGTGAACTGGGGCTGGAGCTGGCGCAGCTCCAGCAGGACGACGGCCAGGTAGTGCACGAAGAGCAGGGCGTCCACTAGAGAGACGGCAAACTGGACCACGCCCTGGTAGCTGCGCTCCCGGGCATCCAAGATGCGCACACCGTAGAAGAGCCAGTAGGAGATGACCAGCAGGAACACGAGCACCATGAGCAGGGCACGTAACACGAAGACACGGGGCAAGGAGGCCTTGGGCCGGCGGAAGAACAGAGCCCAGCTGCCCAGCAGCAGGATGAGCAGCTTGAAGGCCACGGAGATGAAGAGGCCCTCGCAGGCTGTCCCGCACGGCTCCAGCTCCTCCCGCCACAGCAGTGGGGGCAGCAGCAGGAAGGCCAGCGGGGTGAGGAAAGAGAGCAGGGCCAGAGTGGCCCCCGCTGCCACGCCCAGGTGCCTCGAACAATCCAGGGGGACACTGTCCTCCATGTCCTTGGCGATGCGTGTGAGGTCATCGTGGGAGATGCTGTGCTCAGACGTGCCTGTGACCACGGTGGTTGTCTCTCCCCAGTTGTCATCCTGCGCTCAGGAAACGGATGAAGAGGAAAGGGTGAGCAGAGGAGACAGAGGAGGGGCACATGGGAAAGGAGACAGGAGAGGGAGGGGAGAAACCAACAAATAAGCAGTCATCAGAGAAGTCACCGAGCTTCGCCGGGTGCCCGTCTTATCTCTGCAGAAATTGCAATCTAAAACCCAAGTCCCTGGGGAGCTGCACAGAGATCAGGGAGGAAAACGCTGCCACGTGCAGCCATGACATGACCCTCGAAAAACAGAGCACAGGACAATTGCCAAGGGAGTCGCTCGGGCAGTGGCCATGACCCAGGGGCAGGCTTGCCAGGCACGAAACAGGAGGCTTCCAGAGAGTGACAGGACCTGAGCCGACCCCCAGCAGCTGGTGACATGCAAAAGCTCATCTGAATTAGTGGTTCCCAACCCCAGCTGCACACATTAGAATCACCTTAGGGAGCTTGGAAAACATACCAATTATGCAAAGTGAGATCTGCTTGTCAACCTTTTAAAAAAAAAAAAAAAGCTCCCAAGATGATTATAATGTTCAGCCAAGACTGGGAACTCTGGCCTAAATGGTCTCTATGGTCCGCTAGTCAGAATGCGCCCCTGTGGGCCAGCAGTGTGGAAACCACCTGGGAGCGTGTGAGAAATGCAGAACCACAAGGCCCACACCCCACATCTACCAAGCCACAATCTGCATTTATTCAAAATGCCCACAAACTGTTCCATCGTTATCATTCTAGAAGGGCTCTCCTAAGTTTCTTCCAGCCTTTTGCAGAAGTCCGTGATCTCAGCAGAGGCCAAAGAGAGATTCATGAACCAAGGCACCCTGAAGAATGAGAGAGCTGGCAAGCGCAGGGGCGGAGAGCAGAGTGGCTAGGAAGGGGAAGTCAAAGCCACCGGGGCAATCCATGTGGCAATGCCAGCCTAAGAAACAGACATTGCAGTCAAGCGAGGTAATATGTGACCGTAATCCCAGCACACAGGAGGCTGAAGCAGGTGGATCACTGGGGCAGTGTTTGGTGCCCGTAATCCTAGCACTTGGGAGGTGGAGGAACAAAGATCAGAGGTTCAAAGCCATCCTCAGTTACTTCAAGGCTACCCTAAGCTACATGAAACCTTGCCTTTAAAAAGGAAAAAAAAAAAAATCATCTATCTTCCAACCATGAGGAGCTACTAGAGTGTTCTCATTTGAGGAGAACAGAGGACAGGAAGACCAGCGAATCATCTAAATAAGATATGGGAAGCAGGGTACAGACTCAGGGTCACCATGAGTCTCCCTAAAGCTACTTCTGCTGGGTTGCCATCTGAATGACATGGGATCTGCGGAGGCAGCATGGGCAGGCTAGGCTCTGCCGCTGCCATGCAGAGTGAGGTCTGCTCAAAGCTGTTTCTCTGCAGTGGGCCAAACACCATCCCACAGAGAAGTCCCAACACCCCCGGGCCTTTCAGTACCCACAATCCACTTCCAGCGTGGACGTACAGAGTCCCACCCTAAAGACCCAGGGAAAGCAAGCTACATGATGAGCAATGCAGTGCAGTGGAGGAGGCGGCCTACAAGAGCCGGTGGCTAGAGAGCAGAGGACTCTCCTCTCCCAAGGATGGGAAAAGAATCCTGATCTGAATGTAGAAAGCTGATGAGCTGGCCGCTGTCAGCTGTGGGGCTGAAGCCATGCCCTCACCCAATGACTCCAGATACACTGCCCACCCTCTCAAAATCAAGGCCTAGGGAACCCCACCAAACAGCAGATGAGCTAATCATATCTCAAGGTCACTTCAAAAATCCACGAGGCCCGGTATCACGGAAAGGAAAGCGTTCCCAATGTCAGACAGACACACACACACAAGAAACAAGAAGCTAAGAGTCTCCATTGCCTAAGTCACTCCCAAGAAAAAGAACGGGAATAATAAGACGAGCAATCTCAGCGTCACTGCAAATTCCGTCCCTCCTAAATTTCAGTGTTCTGCCTGCTGTCCTCTCTCCTCAGCGAGTGCAATGGACCAGAGGTTAGGACAGAAACAACTGTTGACTGTCCTGAAGAAATCTTTTCCACGGTTACCTCATTAACTGCGCAGCCTCACTTCTCTTGGACTTGAGCTCCATCAACTCTTCCCAGACCCCTTTTCCCTAGGACCTACATGATGCTGTTCCAGAAGCTAACAGCAGAGGGCGTAGTACATCTGAAACTTGAGGGAACCTGTGGGCTACCCACCACCCACCACCGCTGCTGCCCTTTTTACCCCAGCCTACACCAGCCTGACTGGCTGACAGGAGCTTTGGAGTAACAGGGCCATTTCTCCTTACTCCGCTAAACTACCTCTGCCTCTTGAGATCAGGTAGAAACTAGCACCTCCAAAAGGGTTTTCATTGAACTTCCCTGAATTCCACTGCAACAAGGCCCCACCTTGAAACACTAAACAAAAAAGAAGGCACCGTAGGGCACATCTGGAATCCCTTCATTTGGGACTCAGGGAAAGGAGAATTCTGTTTTCGGGTTTTTTGTTTTGTTTTCTTTCTAAACCAGTCTAGGGGGAAAGGCATAGTGGCCCACGCTTTTGAATCCAGAGCTCGGGAGGCAGGGGCTGGCAGATCTCTGTGAGTTTGATACTAATAGAAGCTACACTGTGAAACAAACAAGCAACACACCAAACAACAACAAAAACTGAGACCAGTCTGGGCTACATCCTGTCTTGAAATCCTGTCTTGAGATCCTGTCTTGAAAGACAAACAAAAAGATACCCTTCTGGATCTTGGGGATCTGTCCTAGGAGACCAGGTACCTATCTGCCCTTCCCCTGCCTCATGGAGACTCACGCCGGCCCCAAGACATCAGAAAATGTCTGATTTAAACCACTTCATCCCCGATGCTCACCCGCTCATCCCCCCTGGTGGACTCATTGTCCAACAGGGGTTCTCCTGGTGCCTGGATCGTCACGGATTTATCTCCTCGGCTCCCATCACGGCTCTTAGAGCGGTGTCGGTCCCGGCGGTCCCTGCAGCAGGAAACCAGAGACAGGGACAAAACGGTCAAGAGGGGGATCAAGGCCCCTTCAGCAGGCCCCAACCACCCCCACCTCAGCACACACCACCTCCCCACCAGCCCGATCTCGCTCCGCCACTCGAGCTGTACCCACCTGTGCTTTCGGGAGCTGCGGGAGTGACCCGACTTATAGGAATAACCCGAGTACTGGGACTCGGTGTCCATGGCGTCTGAACGCCGTGCCTTGTAGCGCTCCAGGGCCGCGGGCTGGGGCCTCTTGGGGGGCCCCACAGCCACCTCCTTCAGCACAGGCTTCTTCAGGCCAAGAGGCACCTTTAGGAAGTCAACCGTCGCCCTGAGGGACTCTATTTTGCTGGACGAGTGGGCTTATCTCAGAGAAATTCAAGCGACAGCTCCCTGGGAAGATAAAGCAGTTGCTTAGGGGGTAGCTCAGGATCCCTGTAGGTCAGGACACACGGGAACAACTATCCCCAAATGCCACCGGAAGCTCAGGTAAGCCGAGCCACTCCCTGAGAATACCTCATTCCCAGTTCCTGTTCTGCCCATCGGGCTCAGCTCCTCCTGCTCTGCCAGCCAGGAAGACCCTCCACCCAGTGTGCCCAGTATTTGGGGCTGGGAAAGATGCTGGCATGGGCTCCAAGCAAGAAGGATATAATAACCCAACTTGAGAGCCCCAATGGGAAGAATTGAGGCGCTACTCTCCTATTCTCCATCAGGAAGGCGAGACTTGGAGACACATGCATGTACATACAAGCTAGGCTTTCTAGCATAATCTCTCTCTCTCTCTCTCTCTCTCTCTCTCTCTCTCTCTCTCTCTCTCTCTCTCTCTCTCTCTCTCTCATTGATGAATGGATGGAGGTGAAGACTGACAGCTTGGTGGAGTAAGAAACAAATAGAAGCATCTTCCTAAAACCCCAGGATAAGCAAGACGAAAGAACATCTCTACTTAGGGCTGACCGGCAGCCTCCTCCGTCTACACTGCACATCTAACTCTGTAGAAGAGGATGGTATCTCCTCCTGGATTTTCCAAGTGCCACCCATCATCCTTCAGAGGCCAGCCCCAACGCTCACAGAAGCTCCAGCGACTCTAGCAACCAGGCTCATCTTCTCCACTGATGCCGGCAACAATGACTTAAGTCATTAAGTCATCGTCATGCCCTTGAGCACCTCCTGCCTTCACTCCCTGATCAAGCAAACCTAACTCACCCACTTCGCTCCACACGCGTCGCTATTCTCTCGATACTGAGGTATAACGACTCTGAGTTTATGGTCTGGGGGAGGATGTACACTAAACCGCTACACCTATAAATACAAGCAGCCATGTCTGTATGGGGGAAGAAAGAGAACGAGAGGTTACACGACCACAGACAAATGTATCAAGGACCGAACCTAAGCGCTCTAACACTGAGCTTCCCGAACCCCACGGAGATACTTTAAACTGAGTGTCTAGACGCCTTGGACATGCCCAAGAAAGGAAGAAAAAGCCCGAGGAAGGGAAGAAATGACACCACACCGTCGAAGGCCAAGTCAAGAAGTGACTCCATGCATTTAGGGAAACAACAAAGCTGAGGACGGACAAGAGAGGGCGGCCGAAGCGGTGGGAGCCAAGCGAAGAGTTCTGCTTTTATTTGCAGGTCAGCAAGAAGCCCCTTTAGCTGTAGAATTGAGTTGGAAAAAAAAGAAAAAGCAGAAATGGAGAGATCAGTAAGAAGGTCCCATAGCAGGAAGACTTGGCCACTAGAACCCAGGAAGAGGTAAGAAGTGGACTAGTCACAGAAAACTAGACCTGATGAAGGGCTGACCTGGGGGGAGAGGGGTAAGGAACATCAAAAACACCCCATCAAGCACTCAAAAATAAGTAAAACGTATCAAAATAAAAATACCTATCTTGAGCTAGGCGTGGTGGCACAGGCCTGTAGTCCCAGCAGAGGCAGGTGGATCTCTGTGAGTTCGAGGCGATCCTGGTCTACAAATCGAGTCCAGGACAGCCAAAGCTACACAGGGAAACCCTGTCTTGGGGAAAACAAAAACAAAACTAGCTTGAGCAAGGGAGAAGATGCTGAGCCTCTGGTAAGGCAGAGCATTAAAAGAAGCGAGTTTGGGAGGATGATTCTATTTGTTTCTTATTCCACCAAGCTATCAGTCTCCACCTCCATCCATTCATCAATGAGAGAGAGAGAGAGAGAGAGAGAGAGAGAGAGATTATGCTAGAAAGCATGTGTGAGGAAGAGCAAGCTTGTGGGAGAGGGCTGTGACTACTGTTCCTTACTCACAGAGCTCATGGCTGTGAGGAATGGGCAGCTAGGCATCCAAGGAGCTGCAGTCTGAGCTGGAGGTATGGATACCATGCAGAGACGCTGCACTGAGCTCAGGAGAATGGATGCAAGAACTCCAAACTGCACATGTTGCGGGGTGTGGGGCGAGCAGGCAAAGAGACTGAGGAGAGACCAGGGGCCAGCAGAGTGTACAGTCAAGACAAGCGGGTTTGTGGGGAGGAATAAATACAGCCAGGCCCAACACTGCTGAGTTCATCATGTTAAGCGCGGAAACAGACCTGCTTTGTGAAGTTACCTTTTCTCCAACTACCTTAAACCGCCAACAGTTGGAGAATGAGCAGAATGAGTGATACATATTTGTATCCATCTCCCCTCCTGTGGACACAGGGAAAGTAACTGATACCCACCTAGTAAATGAATACGCCTGTCTGACTCTCAGGGAAACTGCCACTGAGGGGAGATAAGAATCAATGTGAAATCTATTCATTTCTCCTCCTAACACAGCCACATGGAGGCAATCCATGAGCCAGTGATTTCAATACTTCCACCCACCCACCCATCAAAGCAACAACATGTGACAGAGACATACTTTGGGGACAGATATAGTTCAACTCAAACCTGAACCTCGCTAAAGCAGGGCCACAAACAGGGATCATCCCATGTTCACCCCTCTATCTGCAAATTACACATTTGGCTCCTCAACCCTTCCCCTGGGAACCCACTCTACTGGTTTACTCCTCCGTACAGGGTTCAGACGCTGCAGCTGCAATACTTTTGATGTGGTTCCCACCTATTCTTTCTAGTTCTCCTCTTAAAAACTGAACTGGGCCAGGAGGCTCTGAGACCAGTGGATTACAGAGGGCGCGATGAAGTAGAATGGTAAAGAAGTGCTGTGGATTAGATCCAGACACTAGAGCCCTCTCCTTCCTCATCCTCATCCCAAATGCCTGCACAGAGCCAACAGCAAAAAGAAACTGGGATTTACACAAAGATCTGGGTTTAAAACCTGGCCCTCCCATCGCCGAGCTGTGTGTGCCGATGGGCAAGTTACTGACCCTGCTGTGCCTGGTGGGCCTTTTGGTAAAACAAGAGGTGAGGACACCTCCTTCGTGGGGTAGCTGCAAGGAACACAGGGATGAAAGAAGTGCTTTCATAGACTGCATAGCTTCTAATAGTTAAGCAATTAATAAGCTCTCAAACTCCAGGCCCCAACCACTTCCTCTGAAACTAGGGAAGGCGGTGTTATAAATAAATTGAGGGACTAAATAAAGAACTCGACAGTGCGGCACCCCACCCAGACCCACTACTTCAAACACACCCAGAGGTGAGGTGAAGCTACTGTTTCCCCTGCAGATAAATCTCAAGCCAGACAGGGTGGCGGTCATCTCTCAACTCTTTGTTCCCAGCTACTTAGGCTGGAGGGCTCCACCTTCCTCCCCAGCAAAAGAATGACCCCACAACCCTGGCATACAGAGGGGGGTCCAAATTGCAGCAAAATATGTTCCATCCTCGCCCACCACAAAGGGGCCACAAAGGACCACAACTTCTGAAGCCTTTGCCTTCTGTCCCCTCTGGGTACCCAAGGGAGCTAATCCCGGCGATGGGAAGGGATGAAAGGTAGGCAGAGATGGGCAGAAGTTCCCCTTACTTAATCAGTCTCAAGGATCAGATTTGGAGGGTCTCCCGGGTGGGCATCGTTCCCAGGAAACGAGGTGGGGGAAGGGAATCACTGGATGAGATCAACAAGTAGAAATGTCAGAGCAATGAGGAGACAGGAGGAGAAGTCTGGGCTTGGCACAGGGCAGAGAGCTGCACCCAGCTAAGGGGCTGAGGCTGTAGAAAGCAAATACGCTCCACTGTTTCTCAACTCACCCCCACTCCTCAAGACACAAACACAGGCACTGAGTCCCCTGCTCAAACCAGCCATGGATTATCTGGGGTTAAAAGGAGGCCAAAGAGGAGAGAGGGAGAGCAGAGAGCGCCCCGGCACAGAAAGGAGACCCTTCTCCCCTCCAAAGGCCTTTCAGAAACAAAATTAATGGAATGTGTCTCAGTATCATCCCAAGGGAATTGGGAGGAGGGCTGAAGGGAATGTGGGGGCTTTTGTCCCGGCTGCCCAGCTTCTCCCACATTGATCGCCATAGCAACCAAAGCCCCCTGTTGCCTAGGTGATGGCAGCCAGGTCCTGGAACCCATACCCAGCATCCAAAGCGAGAAAGGTTATAGAGGTGGGGGAATGGGATAGAGGGGGAGAGAATGGGGTTTCTCCTCTGGCAGCCCCAGCTTTTGTCTAAGCATGGGATCTGGTTTCTTCAGGAAACAATTGGAGGCCTCTAGAAAATAT
The DNA here is from genome assembly GCA_028658305.1 of Pachyuromys duprasi. Taxonomy (NCBI): domain Eukaryota; kingdom Metazoa; phylum Chordata; class Mammalia; order Rodentia; family Muridae; genus Pachyuromys; species Pachyuromys duprasi. Next base: position 19,919,929 of record CM053759.1, on the reverse strand, counting down.
AAACTGAAAACCTGGCAAGAGGCAGAGAGAGCAAGGCCCTGGGGTATATGGTATGTGGGTAGTAGGGGTGCTGGGTAAATTTGGACTAGGACCAACTGACCCTTCCCCATTCACCACTCATAGGAGCAGCTGAGTTGACAGTCAAGTGTTTGTATGTATGTGTGTGCTTGCACACACACACACACATACCCCACAGGTGCTGAGGACAACAACCAGGCATAGGAACCTGTGGTCACCATCTTCTTTTGCCACTGCTCTAGCCCTACAGTGCCGTTCAAGTCTTCTGACCTGGGATAGGGCCATGAGGCAGAACACAACGAGGATGTGTCTGGGAAGAAGCAAAAGCCAGGGTAACTCGGCCAGAGGAGAAAGGAGGAAAGGGATGGATCATAAGTGCACACCTCAGAAGGGGCTAACTCTTGTTCATCGCTACCGACATGACAGGGCTGCAAGCAGCAGGGCTGTGGAGCAGAGGCACCTGGGTTTCATGTGAGAAAAGACTTTGGCCAGAAAAAGATGAAGGTAGGAAAGTGGACAAGAAGCTAAAAGTTCTGTTTTGATCAGGGTCTGTCTCTGGTGGGCCTTATTTCCTCTTCTCAGGGACCCGGAAGGGCATTCCTGCCTGGGCACAGTTATTCCTTTGGAGCCCCTCCACCTGTGGACCCCTGCCTGTTACAACCCTCTGATTCCTCCACAGAACCAGGATCTCACCGCATCTGGCCTGCCCCCACTTCTGCACTAAAACCCGCGGTTAGCTAAGTTGCACTCCCAAGCGCAGAGAGCCTACTTTGAAGGGGGCAGGAGGCACTTAACTATCTGCCCAGGAGCAGAGCACCTAGTCATATGGCTGATCAGCAAGAAGTAGAGCAAAGGTGCAAAGGGTTAGCATTTGGCCTACACCACTGTTCCCTGAGTTTCAAAAAATGAGTCCAACCAGGTGGCCCTGTCAGGCAATAATGGAAATTCAAGTCTTTTGATTTGAGTGAAAATACACACACCTAACTTAGATCTCTAAAGAAAGTGGTAGAGATCTCTGATTCTGCCCTTCTCTCTCCCTAGATGGGAGACAGTGGACTGACCCACCCAACTCTACAGACAATAAAGTAAGGCCCAGAGAAGGGAAGCTAATGGCTGGCCAGTGGTCACTACTTCCATGACAGCCCATTCTGGCCTCTTACTGCTTGGAAAACTTTGCTAGCACTTGGGTCTGAGGGGATCTCCTGAAGGCAAGCAGATGCTTCCACAACCATCCCTCTGGCTCTGGTTCTTCCAACAACTCTACAAGAAGCTAAGGACAGAGGAGGACTTGCTGACTCCTGCCCTGATCCTTCCCCCATAAGTGACAGGCAGGCCTAAGCCCAATACCAAATAATCCAACTCCAAAAAGGGCAGTCTCTGAACTCAACCATCCCTCAAAAGACCTCTAACACTCCTTCATTCAATCCCATCCAGCCTTGGACATGGTCAAGCCACCCATCCCAAGAGGCTCATGCTAGACCCTTTCTATCACAGAAAGAACCAAGGTACAGAATGGGCAAGGACCACGACCACCCTAGCCTATAAAAGGGTTCCCAGACTCACTCTTATACCCTCAGAAAAGACCCAGGGACTCTAGTAAGACCCAAGAGGCCAAAGAAGGAAGGCAGTTGGACCTCAGGGAGCCCAGTGGGAAGGCTGCAAGACCAGGTGCCCAGGAGCTGGCACCAGGTGCCCCACCCCCATACTGCTAACCAAGCACTCTCCTAGGAGGGCCAGACATGAGCTCACCATCCTCACAGCCCCAGGGTGGGAGCAGGATCCTTCTCCTAGCAGGGGAAGGGAGGAGCAACAGGAGAAGAGCCCACAAATGGGCTCCTCCCAGGGTACCTGATACTCACTAGAAAGGAGCTAGAAAGCAGAGCCACACCCCTTTCCACCTTCAGTGAATCTCCCTCAGTGTAAAGCGGGGAGCGAGGCGGGTACCCTCCAAATCCAGACACCAAAAGACTGACACACATACACGTGCCTGTACATTCTAGTTCCCCTTCTGAAACCTGGAATGGTTCCTGCCTGCCCCACCCAGCTCCACCCACCCTGGCTAGGCAGGTTCTGTAGAGACCTGTTCCGCTCTCTTTCTGGCACCCCCACCCCCAATCCGGCTCTCGAAGTCCCTGCCCCCAATCCAGCACCCACACGCATGCTCACACACAAACACATGCACACAACCCATAGCATCCCAACCGCTAGTTTCCCCTAGACCCATCCCTGGTCGGTCTTGGGCAGGATGAATATTCCCTTTGGCATCTTTCCCAGGCGGAGGCTATAGGGAGAGGAGAGAGGACACAGAGCTTGTGTAGAGGCAACCAGGACTGAAATGCCAGGACGCTCCATTTCATTTTCACCACCCACTGGGCTTTGGGCTGCTGCCTCCCAGGCTGTGGCACAAGAGGCCCCTCCCCACATGCCAGGTGAGGTGTGGAAGCCTAAGAGGAAAATGGGGGGGGGGGGAACAACAGAAAGTAAGCTGTGCTGAGCCACAGGCTCCCTTCCTGCACACACTCAAACAAAATGCCTCCCTGTCCTGCTATCCTAAGTAAGCCTCAACTGTCCCTGACCCCAAGAGACCTCAAAGCCTGCTCACCCAGACCCTGCCTCGAGGTAAGGAAGAGTTATTTAGGAAGCGGAAGTCAGCCACCCTCAGGCTGGCACTGTGGACCAGGAGAGCTGAGATGTGTGGAAGGAGTGTGGGGGAAGAGAGACATATGGGACACTGTGGGTGAAGGCCGGATTGTACGGGGAAGCAGCAGAGTGAGCCTCAAGGTGTGAGACGCGGTGTGTGTGGGGAGGGGGGAGGGCAGGGGCAGGCCTGGGTTTCTTCATAAAACCTCCTCCACCTACCTCAGCCCAGGGCCACTCACATGGAGGAACACTGAGAAGGCCAAAGGCCCAGAGTCCCAACCAGCCTCCTCCCTCCTGACAACACCCGCCTCCCTCTCCCTCACCCGAGCCTCTCACTCCCCCATCCTTATATCTGCCACTTCCATTCCTGGGGTAAAGCAGGTGACAAAGTACGCATTTCTGTTCACACGTGGCTGGTTTTCTGAGTTACCACATCACACCCCAGGCTCAGCACCTCTTTCTATCTGACCTCCTCCCTTCCCCTAAAAAGCCAGAGCCCCCATTCACAAATCCTCTCTTGCCTTCCATCCAGGCTAGGGAAGCCAGGCACTGGCGAGAGCAGAGCTTGAAGAACTACAATTAGGACTTCGGGGAAAATCCCACGACAGTGATGGCCAGGTCCTTCTCCACACAAGACTCCACACAGAAAGGAAGAGCTGCAGCTCCAACAGGGACCCTGCTGTGGCCTAGACAATGAGGTGCTCCTCCTTGGGAAAAACTGGGCTCCTTCATAAGACCCCATCTGGTTCTCACCCGTAGAAGTAGCCGTCTCTACTCATCAGGAGAATATGGACTCGGGTTAGCTTTCTAAGGGGGGAAGAGGAGTTAGTGGCATTCAAGATTAAAGCCAAGAATGTGCAATCATGGAGAATTGGAGTGACAGCCGGGAAAGATGAAGAGAGTGCTTTGGGAAAAGGAAAACTGAAGAGCAAAGAAATCACAGAGACCAAAACAGCCTTTAGGAGCTACACCATCTTTGAAGCCTTTCTTGCCTTCTCTGAGTTTATTTTCCTGTCTGTAAAATGGGGACAATAGTTTTCTGTATCATACTGAACCCAACAAATAACAGAAGCTGTAACATACAAGATGGTTAACAAGGCAGGGTGGGAAGGCCACATGCCTTTGTGACCCCAGCACTTGAGAGTCAGAGGTAGACAGATCTCTGCGAGGTTGAGACCAATCTGGTATACAAAGCAAGTTCTTGGCCAGTCAGAGACACACAATGAGACCCTGCCTCAAAAAAAAAAAAAAAAAAAAGTGGGTAGGTAGATGGATAGATAAATAGATACATACATACATACATAGACACATAGATACATGGATGGATGGATACATACATATGTACATGGATGGATGGATAGATACATACATACATGGATGGATGGATACATAAACAGAAGGACAGATTTAAAACTGATGCTCAGTAAATGATGGTTTCCCAGCTCTTTTAGGTACTGCAAGTCAGTCCTTCCACTTTTTTTCCTAGAGCCTCACTATAAAAAGTAGATTCCATTCAGAATAAGGAGGAATCATCTTTGGCTGCAGAGGTGGCTCATCCCCAACATGATTATGGACCAGGGATTAACCCCACACTGATACATTTTTTCAGGAGCTCTTAGGTCCCCCATCTCCTCTCATCTCCTCCCTCTTCCTCGGTGAGGTCAGGCCTAGGATGCAATGGCTTCCCACTCTTTTCCAGGCTCTTATCCTAGCTATTCACTGATGGACAGGGGAAGGAGGCCTCCTTCCAATCCTCCTGCCCCACCCCAGCCCCCAGACACTGCCCACTCTCCTCTCCCAGGGCCCCACCCTGATGACCAGGATAGCCCTAGTTCTGCTGATTCCAAGCTCGATTTTTCCCAAACCCATTCCCAGCTGTCTTGTCTGTAATTACCAACCTTGCCAGGGGCATAAGACTGGCACCGCAACAGCTCATTTCCAATGGGCCCCACCATAGAAGCCTCTGCCTTCCACTCTGTACCAAGTGGGGGGTGGGGGGATGCAAAGATTCTGCATGGCACACTGCAGTTCTATCCAGATCGCAGCAGAGAAGCTGACAAAGGGCTGTCGAAGGACAAACAGGAGAGGGAGGCCATCTGCACCTCTGCCATGAACATCACATGGAGCAGAGGATTACCCACCTGTAGAGAGTGAGAGGTCTCAGGTCAACTCAGAGGGAGAGGAAGCTGATTGGAGGCAGAGCAGGAAGATGAATCACACAGAGATGAGAGTACACACACAGCACACAGGTGGGAGCTTCCAAGAGGAGGAAAGGGAAGGTTTAAAAATAAATGAATAAATAAATAAAGACCGACAGTAGTATCCCAGCCTCTCCTCTTCCTGATGCCTCCACCTCCACCAACAAACACCACAGCACAGGAAAGGAAAGGGATCATTACTTTTGTTTTATAGCTAGGGAAACTGAGGCCAAATCTCCGCTTCATACTCCAGGATCCCAGCAGCAGCAAACATCCCACACTTCTCCTTGCTCATGCTCAGCCTCAACCAACAAGCCCCTCAGTTCTCTCCCTGGCTTCCTATCCTCTAAAAATTGGTTCAGAAAGGCCAGGTGTGATGGAGCAGGACTTTAGTCCCTGCTCTCAGGAGCCAAAGCGACAGTCAGATCTCTAGTTCCAGGCCAACCTAGTCTATATAGCGAGTTCCAGGCCAGCCAAAGATAAGAAGCAAACCTCGTCCCAAAATAAATAAACAAATGAATGGCTTCAGCTAAGGAACACACGTGTAGTAGAGTATTACTAAGCCATAGAAAGGGGTGATGAATGATTCTTGCAAACAATCTGAGAGTACGCCAGACATAAAATGATGACGTTTAGAGGAAAG
>CM053759.1:19793671-19913930 GCA_028658305.1 Pachyuromys duprasi | reverse complement strand
TACCACCCATTCTGCTCTTATAAACCCACCTTCTCCAATACCTACCCACCACTTTCCCATAAGCCCCTCTCTCAGCACATACACACACAGACACACACCCCTTCCCTTGAGTATACACACAAATACATACCCAAACACACAGCAGATGTGTGTGTTTGGCTGGCTGGTCAGCTCTCTCTCTCTCTCACACACACACACACACACACACACACTGCTGTCCAGAACCATCTCTCAGGGATCCTCTCTACAACCTGAACATATTGCTGCCCCTTCCCTCCCCACACTCCAAAGGTGTGTATGTATCCCTACATACCTTCAGCCTCCAATACCTCCAGCCTCCGATCCTTCCACGGCCTCTCCCACCACCTCCAACACACGCTCCCCAATCCCCAGCTTCAATGGGTTCCCTTGGGATCGTTCAGGCGGCGGGCCCGGGCCCCCTGGCCCAGGAAAGTCCCCGGCTCTTAAGGCCTGGGCTCCGCCCCTTCCCCATGCGCCCCTTCCCCTCCCCAAAGTTGGGGGCACTCTGCTGTGCAGTGGAGAGCAGACCGGAAGGGGGTTGCCTGAAGCCCCCCTTCCCCCAGAAGCCACCCCGCTTTCTCCACGGCCGGACGCTCCCTGGTCCTTTGCATGATTTCTTTTCTTTGCTTTCTTTCTTTCCTTTTTTTTTTTTTTTTTTTTTTTGCAAACTTTGCCCGCGCCCCCGCGGCCCGCCACTCACCCGCCGCTGCGAACAGCCGGGTGGACTAGGCGCACGCCCCGCTCAGCTCCGCGCCTTTGTATCCGCAGCGCACCGGGTCGTTCCGAACTCCGCGCTCCAGGACCGGCAGCGCGGGCGATGGGGTTCGGCGAGGGGGGACTCCTGAGGGCGCTCACCCCGGCTCCGTCCCAGACCTCTCGCCTCTTTCCCCCTCGAGGCCCCGGGGGCAGGGGGCCAGGGGGGGGGCGACTGCAGGGCGCTCTCAGGCTCCCATGGCGGGACCCAGGACCAAGCGATCGGGGATCAGGAATCAGATCGCGAGCCGGCGGCGGAGGGGGAGGGGACAGAAGGGGAGGGGACCGGAGGGAGGCAGGGGGCGGGGAGCGAGCTCCCAGGTGCCGCCTCCCGGCTGTTCCCGCAGCCGCCGCCCCTCCCGCTGCTGCGTCCATTGTCTGCGGCCCGGCTCTTCCCCCAGCCCTGCGCCTGGCCATGCCCTGCGCCCTCGGGATCCTGGGAACCCGCACCCGGCTTGCGGACCTGGCCAGGAAGGTGTGCTTGATGCTGCCTCGGATCTTTGCTTTGGTCCAGCCCTCTGGACCCTCTTGGAGCTGTCTTCTACGAACCCCTGTTGAAGACCTTTCCCCTAGGCCCTGATGCTGGCCATATTCTTTGGGACCACAAATCCTGCCACACACAATCCAGTGGAATCTGAGACGTGGGAAGATAGATTTCCATCCACCCACCCCCGACCCAGAGCTGCGAAAGGGTCGTCCCCGATATTAATTAGTGACAAGAGACGGGCCCTTCTCCCATGTATACGGGATTTCCCTGACACCGTACCCCCCTTCTTCCAAAAATAATTTAATTACTTTGTGTTCTAGCTGTGAGGGGAGACCGCCTAGTCAGACAGGGACGCTCGCTCATTAACACGTTTTCCTCCCCTCTGGTTTGAGTGTTGGGATTAATTACAAAGGGGAATCCTGCCCTAGGGGAGAGGGGGAAGGGGAGAAGAGGACGAGGCCCCGTGACTTTGGGCGGCGGAGAAAAGGGGAGCCTTCTCCCGGGAAGGCTATGGTAAAAAATGCCTGGGTCGGTGCGGAACTCCTAGCTCTCCACCCTAGCTAGGACTTTTGGGTAGTTTAGCTTTGAAGGTAGGACCCAGGGAGCGTAGGTTAGCACAAAGTATCTGGCACGTTTATGGCGTTTCCACTTCAGAGCACAAACTAGGAACCCAACAGGGGTGAGCCCACCATAAAGTGGCTGTGGGAAGGCCAGGTTGCCCTCGCAGTGAGTGAAAACCAACATATTATTATGTTGCCGCTAGTAGTATTTACCTTGTAACCTGCCATTTACCTAGAGCAGTACTGCTTCAAAAGCGTCTTCACACACACGTCTCAACACCCCCACCATCTCCACCTTTCAATTCTGATACATCCCCTCCCAACCTTATGATTAAGAAATCCCAGAGAAGGCGACTCTGATGAAGTCTCTCCTAAAACTCAGTCTCATCTCTGCTATGCATTCTAACCAGTCCTCAAACGAGAACAGATCATCTTGGCGTTGTGGCTGTTCAAAGGTGAAGAATCTAAACAAATTCCTTCTGCTTTGTCCAAACCTTTGCTTTTCCTCAGCTACTGTTCCCACATGGGTTAGGAAAGAACTGAGCAGCAAGATTGCATGAAATCCAGCCATGGTTTCAAGTACTGTGGTCTGTCCAAGCACACTGACCCTCTTTCACCTACCAGGCACTGGGCAGCACTCAGGGTCTTGTAACCACACCAGGGATGTAAAGGAAGTGGTAGAAGGGCAGGAGACAGTAAGAGGAGATAGGAAAGACATCAGAGTCCCCTGCCCTGGCCAAAGCACACCTCCAATGTTGAGCGCGAGTTTATAATTGGACGGTGTTGAAACTGCCATGTCACTGGCAGGCTCTCCCTCTTTTATGTTTACTGTATAATATATTCACATTCTGCCAGCTTGTGCCCCAGACCTGAGAAGGCCCCAACGAATTGGAAATGAGTTTCTGACGTCAGAATTACAAATGATTTTGTAGACTGGCCCCAGCTAACGCTTGAAATATAAGTCAGGATGTCACGTAAATACATTAGACGTGAGACGGGATACACTCAGTTCTTTCTCTCCTCAGATGATGAGATGTAGTTGGGAAATCACATGTGCAGTGACAACAGCTGTGTAGAGGTATCCAACATTAAAGGTTCTAGTGTATCCTTTCCAACGGCTCTCTCTGGAAACGACTTTGCCTAATCCTTTAGGAAGCAGAACGACGAGGTAGGTGACACCTAAACACAATTTTCCCTGGAGGAAAACCTGCAGAAGCAGAGGAAGGCTGGAAACCAAGGAGGCCTGGACCCTGAAGGAATTTGTAGTGGGACAAATTGAACTTTGGGTTTTTTGGAGGGTTTTTTTGTTGTTGTTGTTTCTTTCTTTCATTCATTATATAGTCCAGGTCTCTTTAAGTGGTCAGGCTGGTGTAGAATTTAAAGCCCTCCTGTCTCAGCCTCCCAAATGCCGCCATTCTTGCCGCCATCTGGCTTACCATTCTTGGAGGTTGAATGCACAGGCAACTTCCTTATTTCTTCAAACCTCAGTTCTACTCATGTAAAAGGTAACGATGAGGTTAACAGAAGCAGCCCTCCATATATCCACAGGGCAACAGTAAATTTCCAGTCAGGCTTCCTGTCCCTCCATGTTCCATGCCTAGGAAACCCCTGTTTGTTTGTTTGTTTCAGGATTCTTATTCAGGGAGAAAGACTCCTAATGCGAGGAGCCAAGGCCTTCAGTAAAGGCTCGTTTACCTCCCTACCAGTTCATGGACTTGGACAGAGAAAATGGAGCAGGAAGATATCCCAGAGGTATCTCAGAAACCTTCGGAGGTTTTGTCTGTCAAGGGAGATTGAAGGAGCTCTGGAATTGAGTGGAGCTTCTTGTCTTGGGGTTTTATCTCTGTGAAGAGACACCATGACTATGGCAACTCTTAAAGAGGAAAACATGTAACCGGGGCCGGCTTACACGTCAGAGTTTTAATCTATTATTGTCATGCGGGAAGCATGACCGCACGCAGGCAGACATGGTGCTGGAGAAGGAGCTGAGAGCTCTACATCTGGACCCTCAGGCAGCAGACAGCAAACTGGCTTGAACTTCTGAGCGAGCCCACTTCCTAGGGACGGACTTCCCCAACAAAGCCACGCCCACTCCAACAAGGCCACACCTCCTAATAGTGCCACACCCTATGGACCAAGTATTCAAATACCTGAGTCTACGGGGGACATTCTTATTCAAACCACAACACTTCTCTTCAGGAGGACAGTACAGGCTATAGAAGAAACACCTGCTTCCTGTGTCAATAAAGCTGTTGCTGAATATTAGTCCTTGTTCTCGTGGTAAAGACTAGGTCTTATGCTTTAATGAAAAGTAGGACAATTTTTTAAACAGTATTGCTCTCTAAAAAAGAAAGATTTGTTATTTTCATTTTGTGTGCATGAGTGTTTTTGCCTGCACACATGTACACAACATGTGTGCCTAATGTCCAAGGAGGCCAGGAGAAGGTGTCAAATCCCCTGTAACTAGAGTTATAGGCAATTATGGGCCACCATTAAATGCTGGGAAAACAGTAGTATTTCAATCAATGTAACTGACTAGAAATTTCTGGTACCTATCACATTTGTTGACGACTACAAGGTACCCACAAGACAGGCCACAGCCGCTGTCTTCTTACTATTCTAAGGATAAGTCCAGGAATGAGACAATGAGAGCTCCTCCTAGCCCTTGCCCACCTTCCTGGAAGGACTGTTCTTAATTCTTAAGAAAAATATCTGTAAAGCAGAATGATGACGCACTCAGGATTCCAGAGGTAGAAGCAAAAGGATGGAAACATGTCAAGGCCAGCTGGAGCTATATACCAAGTTCCAGGCCTCCTCCATTTACAGAGCATGACCCTCATCTCAGGAAAACAAAGGGTTGTGGATATGGCTTGATGCCTGGCACAACCTATGTAGGGCTCTCTGTCGGATCCAACATGTATATGGAGATTTGCAAACCCAACCTATACTGTAGAATTTCTAAGTTCTTGTCTTTTAATGAAAAGAAGAAAAAAAGTAACAAACAAAAGCCCTTAACTGGCCAAGAACTCTTCTGCATCTCTGTAGCATCCGTATGAGGTGCCTCTCTCACAAAAGAACTTGATTTCTTTAAGGTGAAGGACTCAGCTGGAATGTGCCAGGGCACACCTTTACCTCGAGCGGACCTCCATGATTTTAGAATTAGACTGGTCTGCACAGAGAGTTCCTAGCAAGCCAGGGCTACATGATGAAATTCAGTCTCAAGCAAAACAAAACAAAACCAGAAGAGGAAGGAGGGATGGAGACAGGGAGAAAAGGACTGAGCTGCATCATTTCTAGACCTCTGGAAGATAAAAGCCACTAGGCTACTATCCATTCCCTTCCTTTCTATTTTTTTCTTTTCTCCGTTTTTCATCTATCTCGAACTTTTGTGGCTCTCTGCTCATTCAGCTTTCCTTAATTGTAATTGTGAGTTTCCTTGACTCCAACTCCATTATCACCAATATAAAAAGTTACCTACAAATTAAAACCTATGATTCTCAGCCTTCATCACAGATTATAATCTCCTCTTGTGAGACACTGAAAATACAGCAATGCCCAAGACGCATCCCAGACTAATAAAACCAGAAACTTCCAAGGTGTTGTCCAAACTATTGATTTTTTTTTGTAGTTACCTTAGTGATGATTCTAACGTAAGAATCACTACTATAACTTCCTTTTGGTTACTTTTCTGTTCCAGTGATGAAACACCATGACCAAAGCAATTTATAGAAGGGTTTATTTGGCTCGCGGTTCTGGAAGGATGAGAGTCCATCACGGTGGTGAAGCGGGGCAGAAAACAGCAGATACGGATGGTAGATGGAGCAGAAGCTGGAGGCTCAGGTCTTGAACAGACAGTAGGAAGCAGAACTTGCAATGCTACCAGGATTTGAAGTCTTAAAGCCACCGGACACTGACATTCCTTCTCCAATAAGGCCATAGCCAGAGCCTCTCCGAATAGTGCCACCAACTGAGAACAAAGCATTCAAGTGCCGGATAGTGGGAGGAGCATGTCATTCACCACCACAAACCTTTTTATTTCCCTCCTCCTCTCTGAAAGAATAAATGACTGTCCTACCCCTCTTTGGGACTAATTCCCCCAGGAGGCAAGTCTTGTTTTTTTTTTTTTTTTCCATTTCTATCTGTTTTACCCAGTCTCTCCCATACCTGACTCTGACCTCTTCACTCACATGCATCTCGCATTACAAAATCAACTGCCTCCCTCCACCTTTGCTTCAGCTTTCTCTTCCTTCTCCTTCTACCTTCTCCCCCCTCCCAATACAACTATGTGACCAAGGACGATGGTCTTGAACTTCTGATCCTCCTGCTTCACCTCCTCCCAAGAGCTAAGTGCTGGGACTGCTGATATGTGCCACGATGTCCAGTTTGTATGGTGATGAGGATTGTCAAGTACGCTTGGTAAGCACTCTGCCAGCTGAGCTATACCCACAGTCTCATCTTACCTTCTTAACGAAATAGATTCCTCACCCATATCCTTCCTTCTACCTTCACTACAAAGCTCCCTGAGATACCTTCCTCCTCTTAAATGCCTAGAATCCATCCCTGTGCTCCTTAACTCTTCACCCTGCTCTCCCAAGACAATGTCATACTCTCCTGTCAATTCAGTCAGTGCTCACCAACACTTCAGACGCCTCTCATCTAAGCATCAAATTCAAGTTGCCGACTTCCTACTAGGCATTTAGATATGGACATTCTTTGTGTACCTGTACTACTTAGGATTGCTATTGCTGTGATGAAACACCATGACCAAAAGCAAGTTGGGGAGGAAAGGGTTTATCCAGCTTACACTTCCACAACACTGTTCATCATCAAAGGAAGTCATGACAGGAGCTCAGGCAGGGCAGGATCCTGGAGGCAGGAGCTGATGCAGGGGCCACGAAGGAGTGCTGCTTACTGGCTTGCTCCCCGCAGCTTGCTCAGCCTGCTCTCTTGTAGAACCCAGGGCCTCGTGCCCAGGGGTGACACCACCCACAATGAGCTGGGCCCTCCCATACCAATCACTACTTAAGAAAATTAAGCTGCAGGCTTACCTTCAGCTCAGTCTTATACAGGCATTTTCTCCATTGAGGCTCCCTCCTCTCCAGTGACTACACCTATGTCAAGTTGGCATAAAACTATCCAATGCAGAACCTAAAATGTAAACGTTTTCAAAGAAATACATAATCTTCCTTCAGTGCCCATGCCCAACTTGATGTATTCAGAACTTTACTACTTCCAATGCTATCTCATCCTCCCTGCTATCCATTGCCAATGTGATTTTTATTTCCTTAAAAAAAATTTTTTTTGCACACTATGTGTATATATGAGAGTATGTTATGTGTGTGCAAGTACCTGTAGAGGATAGAAGATGGTATTGAGGGGGCTGGAGAGATGGCTCAGAGGTTAAGAGCACTGGTTGCTCTTCCAGAGGTCATGAGTTCAGTTCCTAGCAACCATCTGAAATGAAATCTGGTGCCCTCTTCTGGCATGCAGGTGTACATGCAAACACATATTGCATACATTAAAAAATAAATAAATAAATAAAAAGATGGTGTTGAATTTCCTGGAGCTGGTCACAGGCAGTTATAAGCTGCCCAATGAGGATGTTGGGAACCAAACTCCAGTCAACCAAACTCCAGTCCTCTGGGAGAGCGGCCAGTGCTCTTAAACCAGGAGCCAACTCTCTAGTCCCTCTATGTAAACTCTTTTACAAAAATGAAGCAGGAGAATAGTTCCCCGCTCATTTTACGAAGACAGAACAATACAGGAAAAAACAAACAAAACACACACACAAATTTGGCCAGGCTGAGTGGTGCAAGCCCCTTGCCTTAGATATTCTGGAGGCTGGGGCAGGAGGATTTCTAGTTCAATGCCTGCCCAGATTACAGAGTGGTCTCAAGGCCAGCTTGGGCAACTTAGTAAAACTTTGTCTCAAAATAAAAAGGAAAAAGGAGTAGGGTGTGCAAATTCAAACATCACACACAATGACAAAAAAGGGCTGAGGCTATAGAACTGTGGAAGAATACTTGCATGATATGTGCAAAGCCCTAATTAAAATTCCAAAGGTGGGAGGGTTGATTAGTTCTATATATACTGTCCTAGGAATGCCCTAAAAATTACCACAGACTGTGATGGCACCGACCCTGTTTCCAAGCAAGGTCAAAATTACAAATACCAAAGGTTAGAACGTCAATGGAGGAAGGGAGTTTTCTTTCTCTTTCTTTCTCTCTGTTTATGCATATGAGTGTTTTGCTTGCATGTATGTCTTTACACCTCATTTGTGCTGATGTTTAAAGAAACCAGAAATGGAGTTACAAACAGTTGCAAACTGCCATGTGGGTGCTAGAATCAAATCCAGATCTTCTAAAAGAGCACCCAAAGCTCTTAACCTGAGCCATCTCTCCGACCCCCGAGAGATCTCTTAAAGGAATACAACACAACCCTTAACACTAGCAATGAATACACACACACAATGAAAATACAGTTCGGCTGGGTGCAATGTTATGAGCCAGCCTATGTTCCCAATCATTTGAGAAACTGTCAAAAGGAGAGCAGGAGCCTTGGAGTGCAAGACCAGCCTAGAGGCCATAGCAAGACCCTGTCTCAAAAGCTGAAAGTCAAGTGGGGCTTGAAGATGTAGCCCAATGGCAGAGGTCATGAGGCCTTGGAATAGGTCACAATAGTATAACAAAAAAAAATACTATTTAGAAGAGCATAAAACATATAGAATGTGAATAAAATAAAATGTTTAGGGCTACATATAACAAAAGGTATGCAAATAAAGTTCACTGAAAACTGCAAAACACTAATCAAAACAATCGAGGAGGATCTAAATAAATGGAATGGTGTACATATTCATGGAGTGAAAGACTCAATAATATTAAGATTTTCACTTTCAGCCGAGTGTGATGGCACACTCTGGAAACCCCAGTATGTGGGAAGTCAAGGCAGGAGGGTCACAGGCAAGTCCAAGGCCAGCCAGGGTACAGAGTGAGAACTTGTTTCAAAATATTAAAAAGAGAGAGGAAACAAAGAAAGAGGGAAAAGAGAAAGGGAAGAAGGAAAGAAAAGAAAACATTTCATTCCCCCCAAATTGTATCTATAGATTAAATACAATTCAAATAAAACTATAACATTCCTTTAAAAAAAAATAGAGATTGTGGAAGGAGGGGAACTGAAGTTGGGATGTAGTATATGAGAGAAATTAGCCGGGTGTGGTGATGTGCATGTCTTTGATCCCAGCATTTGGGAGGCAGAGGCAGGCAGAGCTCTGTGAGTTCAAGGCCAGCCTGTTCTACAAAGTGAGAACACCTGTACATACATGTGCAGAACCGTACACACACACAGATCATTTAAAACTAAAAATAATTTGTATACATAATTGGCAAATATTTTTTAAAATAACTAAATATAAACAAAGCAGCGCAAGAGGGAAGGAAGATATTGACAAGGTGATTGTAAATATTATGTAGGAAGTCAATGGAGCCTGGTGGCACATGCCTTTAGTCTCAGCATTTGGTAGGCAGAAGCAGGCAGATCTCTTTGAGTTCGAGGCCACCCTGGTCTGTGGAGCAAATTCCAGGACAGCCAAAGGTTACACAGAGAAACCCTGCCTAAAAAAATTTTTTAATTGTATCTTCCCACTTCAAATTAAGAAATTCAAAGGACCAAAACAACATTGAAAAAGAATAAAGTGTATTTGTATAACATAAATTAATCAGGACACTAGGGGCATAGATATAAAGACAAACAAGCTAAATGGCAAAACCGGAAGTCCCAAATACAAATCCACCTACAGGTGGTCGATTTTTCACTAAGTCAGAAGGGCATTCACATGCAAAATTAATAACCTACCACAAAATTGATTATAAAATTAGAGCTGGAGTATTGGTTGGTGATACAGCAGCATGCATTTGGCCTTGGTTTAAAGTACCATATACACAAGCACATATGTATGCATGCACAAAGAAACTCCTAGAAGAAAGCAAGGCATGATGGGCAAATGCCTCTAATCCCAGCACTCCAAAGGCAGAGGCAGGAAATCACGTAAAGCTCAGCATCAGTCAGGTCTACATGGTAAAAATTTGTCTCAAATCAGCAACAAAAAAGTAGGATAAAAATCTTTGTAACTTTGGGATAAGCAAAATTTTCTTAGACATGATGCCAAGAACAGGATACACAAAAGGAAATGATAAAGTAGAATTCACCTAAATTGAGAATTTCCATTTTCAAGCTGCTCACACCTTTAATCTCAGCACTCAACAGGCAGAGAAAGGCAGATAAATCTCTGAATTCAGAGGCCAGCCTGGTCTACAGAGTAGTTCTAGGACAGCCATGGCTACACAGAGAAACACTGTCTTGAAAAACAAACAAACAAAAACTATTCTCAAGACTGTTTGTTTGTTTGTTTGTTTTTGAGACAAAATCTTACTATGTACCCTTAGCTGGCCTGGAACTCCCTTTGTAGAATAGGCTGTCCTCAAACCCTTAGAGATCCTGCTGTCTTTGCCTCCTGAGTGCTGAGATTTAGACACTTTTAATTAATTAACTGCAGACTAGGAAGAAAATAAGTGATGAGCATGTATTTGAAAAAGAATTGTAACTAGATTATTAAAAATAACTCTTAAAGGCCAGGGAAATGGCTCAGCAAGTAAGGGCACTTGGTGTTTCTATTGCTGTGATGAAACACCATGACCAAAGTAACTTGGGGAGGAGAGGGTTTATTGGGCTTGCACTTCCACATCACTGTTCGCCATCAAAGGAAGTCAGGGCAGGATAAAAACCTTTGTAACTTTGGGAACCTAGAGGCAGGAACTGACGCAGAGGCCATGGAGGGGTGCTGCTTACTGACTTGCTCTGCAAGCTTTCTCACAGAACCCAGGTCCACCAGCCCAGGCAGGAATGACCCCACCCACAATGCACATAGTATATGTAAATATAAAAGATGAACTAGAGGGCTAGAGAGATGGCTCAGAGGTTAAGAGCACTGGCTGATCTCCCAAAGGTCCTGAGTTCAATTCCCAGCAACCACATGGTGGCTCACAACCATCTATAATGAGATCCGGTGACCTCTTCCAGCATGCAGGCAGAATATTGTATATGTAATAAATAAATCATTTTAAAAAAAGATGAACTATATACCATATTTTACATTTGAAATTCCATACCATGCATAAGAACAGAATAGTTGGACTAAGAATGCTCTCCACAAAATCCATAGACCATTGAACAAAACCCCTAACACCAGGCATGAGAAGCCTCTCAGAGGTGAAAGGTAAGTCCCTATTACTGAAGACACATACACTTTGGACACAGGACTCAGAGGACCTGAGCTGGATCTGACCTGAAAGTCTCTTCCTTGAGGAATAGCTTTTATGGTACTAGATGGTGTCATACAAGCGTCCAAGAGAAAGAAGCAAAGCTTCCTACCCAGCTATGATTCTTATGAACCACAACAATGACCAGCACATCACACTAACATAAGGGTGCAATAGTGACACACATACATTGGAGGTAACCAACAGCCCTCTAATTGGATTTTGGGAGTGATCAACAAGAGGAAAATCATTCTTGGTACTGTAAACATAGCCAAACGGCCAGGGCTAGAAAAATCATGGATTTTAGAAACCACTTTACTAAACCAACATAATCCCTCGGTGTGTCCTAAAATATTTGTCCGTAAACCCACAGATAACTATAGTTTTAATCCCTCATCAATAAACTTCTGTTTGCAACAGAAGGAGACAATTACAAAAAAAACCCACAACTGATCAAAATGCAAGAATAAGAGATTGTGTCGTACCCAGCCCCAGCTGATATACCTTCAACACAATTCTTACATCTAAGACTTAGGGATCATTGCCAAAGAAGGAGCAGAAAGATTGTAAGAGGCAAAGGAACAGAAAGTTTTCTCTGAGATTATGTCACCTAGAAATGATAGCAATTTATATACCCATGAAATCTCATCAACATGGCTGCCTAAACAAGGTCTGAACATTAACACTAATAGACAGGCTAACACAGGAGGGGGAAAGCTCAAGAGGCCTCAGCTTTAGACAAAGAACTACAGGCAGCTAAAGACAGCTGAGAGCTGGAGAAGTAATCTTCCAGGGAAGGGCACATCAATGTGCTAGCCAATACCAAGCGGTCAGCCCTGAAATAATATACATGCAAGTAACATTATATGGACTGAAGAAGATATGCATGCATATCAACAATTAAAGAAAAAGGGGCCAGCGGGGCCTGGAGGTGCATGCCTTTAATCCCAGCACAAAGACAGGTAGATCTCTGTGAGCTGGAGGCCAGCCTGGTCCATAAGGAAAGTTCCAGGACAGACAAGGCTACACAGAGAAACGCTGTCTCAAACAAACAAAAACAAAAAAGAAGCCATGAATTTAAAAGATAACGAAGGGTAGTTATGGGAGGATTAGAAAAGAAAAGTTGAAGGGGGGGGGCGGATGATGTAACTATATTATGATTTTTAAAATTCAAAATAAATCATTCTAATTTTTAAAAGAATAGATCATAGCCAGGCACGGTAGTGCACATCTTTAGTTCCAGCACTCAGGGAAGCAGAGGCAGGCAGATTTATGTGAGTTCGAGGCCAGCCTGGTCTACAAAGCAAGTCCAGGACAGCTAAGGCTACACAGAGAAACCTTGTCTCAAAAAGAAAAAAGAAAGAAAGAAAGAAAGAAAGAAAGAAAGAAAGAAAGAAAGAAAGAAAGAAAGAAAGAAAGAAAAGAAAAAAACAAGAACGAAGAAAGAGGAGAAGGAGAAGGTGGAAGAGGAGGACATACAATTCTTCTTTGGGCAGGAAGGCATGGCTGTGGGAGCATGAGGAGGCTGACCACACTGCCTTAAGTCAGAAAACACGGAGAGATAAGTGTTATCCTTCTCAACTGTTTAGGAAGGGTGGGTCTTTACAGACGATTGTGAGCTGCCACGTGGGTGCTGGCAACCAAACCTGAGTCATCTGGAAGAACAGTGTTCTTGACTGGGAAGCCATCTCTGCAGACCATAAAGATGAACTTATATTAAATTGGTGCAGCAAGATTTACAAGTACTTGTAAAAATACAAAGTCTGGAAGGATCCTACTCAAAATGGCTATCAAGAATTACTTTAGGGGACAGGCGTGGTGGTCCATGCCTTTGATCCCAGCACTTGGGAGGCAGAGACAGGCAGATCTCTGTGAGTGCCAGGATGCTTCGGGAGTGGGGGTGGGGCAGCAAGCTGGTTCAAGAGATAAGGGAACTTGTTGCCAAGCCTGAAAACCTGAGTTTGATACCCAGAAATCACATGGTGCAAGGTGAGAATCCACTCACACAAACTGCATTCTGACCAAAACACACACACATACACACATACACTGTGGCATGTACATGTTTAAACAAACACGCACATACATGTATGTAATTGGATGTTTATTTGAACTCTACATACTTAAGCACTATTTGATTTATGTGTAAAGGCATGTATACCTGTTAATTTTTTTTAATTTCTTTTAAGATAAATAACTTGTAGATTCCAGTCAAGGGAAAAACAAAACGAGACACAGCTCTGGAGGAAGTAACTTGTGAAAGGGCCCATCTGAAATGTGCTTTGGAAGAGAGAAACAAATCGATATTTTCAAGGTGGATGGCGGCAGATGCTGGGCCAAGCCAACAATTAGAAACACTGGACAATGAAAGCATTAATTGCCCTAACACAGCCATTTGCTGGGCACTGTTGGGCACCAGCATAGTGAGTGCCGTGCGTGTTGTCTCTGATAAGGAAACAGATGCTCAGAAATTTTTAAATAACTTGTTCTGGTTCACACAGAAATCCATTCCAAACTCCATGTGATAGTCATGGAGACAAGCATACTCAGGGAATGGGTATAGCTGAGCGGCGTCTGGCTTGGCGTTATTAGAGGAGCGTGCCACATCTAATAGGGTTCTGGAGATGAAGTCGTGAAGGATGAGCAAAAGTTAACACAGACGAAGTGCAGGGCACCAGAAGTCTTGGGTGATGGACAGAGCACAGGGGATCCCAGGTAAAGGGCTGGTAGGGAAAGCATGTGACTATAGACACAGAAGTAGGGTCTCTGGAACACGGCAGAGAGTGCTGAGCTCTTGAGAACTGCCCGACCGTGAATGGCATCTAAGGCTGGACCACGTGGCAGGAGAGGAACCATGGAGGAATTTTCATCCCAACTTAGAGAACCTGGGTTTTATTCCGGAAATAATGGGGGGAGGGGCATGAAAAAGACCTGGATACAGAAGTGTCCTGGTTAGATTTGCGTTTTGGTTGGTTAAGTCTGATGTCAGCCTGCGCGGTGGACTGGAGAAGAGGAACCGGGAGGTAAGGGAGGCATCTTAGCAACTGCAAAAAGCTCTGTGGAAAGAAAACAGGTGCTGGTGATCTTACAGGACAGTTCAGCCTCTTTTGGGAGGTAAAAAGAGGCGACAGGCTCCAGGGGGAGGAAGAGAGAAGAAAGGTGTGACAGCGAGGGCAACGGAATGCTGGCGGCGCACTGCCAACGCTGGTGGGCGGCATCAGGAGTGGTGGGGGTGGGTAGCACGATAAGGCGGCCTCTTCCGGGTATGTAGAGCTGGACATTTCTGGAACGATCACTCATAAAGAGAACCCAGCGCTTCAGCTACAAACCAAGGGGCAAATCTCCTTCTAGATGGGTCCATAGGAGGAGCCTCAGACTCCGTGTGCAGCTCTCCTCCTCCTCCTGCAGTCACCAGAAAAGCTTCTCCTCCTTTCTGCTCTGCTTTGCAAAGTGGAAACCCGCTTCCTCCAGCCAGCCTTGCTAGAAATCTGGGAGTTCTCTCCAACTGTGCCTGTACACTAAGTTACCACAACCTGTTGGTTCGCCATTAAAGAACTTCCTAAGCCTGTTTCCTCTTCCCCATTGCCACTGCCCCAAAGCAGACCCTTACGCAATTGGCTTTGCAACACCTGCCTAAAACTGCTCCCTACCTAGGTCTAACCCCTACGGTTGTGTGTGTGTGTGTGTGTTATGTCACAATGTTTCTCTGTGTGTTTCAACATACATATATTGAAATATTGAAATATATATATGTATATATATATATCTTCCTATATACATGGGAGAAGGGTTGGAAGCAGTCTTGCTGTCTTAGTTCTTTGTTTGTTTGTTTGTTTTTGTTTGTTTCCGAGACAGGGTTTCTCTGTGTAGCCTTGGTAGACCAGGCTGGCCTCGAACTCGCAAAGATCCACCTGCCCTCTGCCTCCCTGAGTGTTGGGATTACAGGCTTGGGCCACCATGCTGGTGTTTCCTACTCTGAGGGTTCCTTTCTCTCTTCCACTCTCCTCACCCCTTTCCTTTTTCCCTTTCGACCCCCAACACTAGACAGGAGAGAGAGAGAAAGCATAGAGGGGAACGGGGACGTTTTTAACATATAGAATGATGATGACACCTTTGTACCCTATCAGAGCCTGTCCACTGTTTTCCCATCGGTGTGTGTAGGACACTCTCTACTTTACCTGGCCATTCCCTGTCCTGTCCCACCAGCCCCTGGCATTTTTGTTCCATCAATACCACACTGCTCAATAAGCCTTCTCAAGGCCTCAGACCTCATCAATGACGCCTTCTACCTGGAATATTGCTGTTCCAAAGAAGGCTCCCTAGGAAATCTATGTGCATTTTTAAAAATTATTTTATTATTTTTATTTTATGTGCCTTGGTGTTTTGTCAGGTCTGCTAGAACTGGAGTTACAGGTGGTTGCAGAGCTTCCAGGTGGGTGCTGGGAACTGAACCTGGGTCCTCTGGAAGAGCAGCCAGTGCACTTAACTGCTGAGCCACCTCTCCAGGCCCCGGTTTATTTTGTTTTGTTTCCCTTAGCTTCAAAAGCACTGGGATGATCTACAGTGTTTTGTTTTGTTCTATATTTTCTGTCTTTTTTTTTTTTTCATTTCTGGAGATTGAACCCAGAGCCTCACACAGCTATACTGAGTGAGCATTCTATTACTGAACCTCATCCATGGCAGGAACTGGATTCTCTGTTTCTGACATTGTACTCCCAGGAGTGAACTTGTTAGGTGGTGAGGTAATCCCAGGATTAGTTCAGAGGACTCTGGTGCCCCCACAAGGACTCTCAGGCTGGGATAGTCCACACCAACGAGCCATTGCATGCAGATGCCCCCAGGGAGAGAGCTTTCTCCCTCCCAAGGCAAGTCCTGGAGAGAATCATCAGTGAGTCAGCACTCCCACACATGGGAACAGAGCCCCTCTGTCCAGGGAAGAAGGGGATCTGAGACGGGGGAGTGTGGAGAGGTTCTTGGCAGCATGCTGTCACAGTCACTGTAATCACCTTGCTGACCTGGGGAGCCCATCCGCCTCCAGAAGCCAGCTTGGATTTTACCTGTCTCCACCGTCATCCGCCTTTCTTGTACCACTTCTGTTCCTTACATGTAACTCGTGTGTTTTCCATTCTGTGCCCCCCCACACACACACACACATCCTATCCTAAATAGATTTGAGGCGTGGTGGTGCGAGCCTGTACTGCAGCAGTGCTGGGTACACATAGGCACTGGGTGGAATATAATCCTCTAAGGTCATAAAAGGGAAGGCTAGGCTTGAATGCCGTCGAAGATAAAAGAAAAAAAAAAAAAAAAAGAGGTAGATGACAGACAGGCTGTGACCTCGGGCCCTTATCTTTCCCCTTGCTTCTCTTGTAAGATCCAAGCATTCCCTGTTAGAGAAAAGCAGGTGTCTGGGCTGAGAATGAAGTAGGGCAGGAACCAGAAAACAACAAAAACGGCAATGTGCAAACAGCCATGTGAACGGAAGAAGTAAAACTCAGAGAGAAAGAAGAACTCTTCATGGAAGAGGAGGAAACTGCTCCTTGTTCTTGCTGCCTGTCGGACAGCTGCCACCCGAATCCTGCATACAGAAGGGTATGGAAGGGGCTCAGAGGTTCTGAGTGTACACTTCTCAGGGTACCATAATTCGGTCCCAACTCTAGCTCTGGGGCATCCAGCACTTCTGGCCTCCACTGGCACCTGCACTGGTCTGGTGTGTGTGTGTGTGTGTCTAGTGTGTGTGTATGTATGATGTGTACCAAATGAAACCGCCAAAGACAAAATGATTTGAAATTCTAGTCAATGAAGAGCTGTAAATAAAACACAAAGTCTAGTCTATGCCCCTGGCCAGCACTCCAGCACTCCACATCTTTCAGAATCAGAATTCTGGGCTGCGCGCCCCACCAGGAACTTCTCTGGTTTCTTCCCCTTTTCAGTTTCTTAGCTGCTCTCCACCAGAAAAAAAAAAAAAAAAAAAAGACTGAAGACCATCTCTGCTAGTGGCCAGCAGGTGGTAGTATTCAACAAGCAATGATCAAGATTTGCAGAAAGAGAGGGACTAGAGGAGGAAGGCAAAGAATAAAGCCCTGACACCCTCCTCTGTTTTTTTCAACCTCCACTGCTTCCTCGACTATAATTTCTCCAGTTTTAGTTTCGTGTATCTCACAGCTTTCTTATTCTCAACTTTCCAAAAAAAAATATTGACTCCTGATGAATTTTTCAGAAACCCGTACGAGGGGCTTGAATCCATAGGGCCTCTTCTCTGAGGATGTATGTACATTCTCCTTAGAGCATAGCTCGTCTGGTGAAAGAGTTGAATGTCAGACTCTCACTGCTGTTACCTCATACAGTGAACAAACTATACAGAAGTACAGGTTGGCCCTGCTGCTTACTACCCCGAGGTATCATTTGAATGTATTGTATGGAGCGCTCTCTCTCTCTCTCTCTCTCTCTCTCTCTCTCTCTCTCTCCCTCTCCCTCTCCCTCTCCCTCTCCCTCTCCCTCTCTTGTTGACCAGGCCCCTGGCCTCAAACTCAGAGATCTGGCTGCCTCTGCCTCCTGAGTTCTGGGGTTAAAGACCAGTTACCACCACTGCCAGGAATAAGGAGCACTTTCATGCAAATAACTTTGAATCCTCCCAGCACTCTGACAGATCTTAATTATCTTCCCACTTCACAGATGAAGAAGTTGACCGCAGAG
This sequence comes from Pachyuromys duprasi, assembly GCA_028658305.1. Taxonomy (NCBI): domain Eukaryota; kingdom Metazoa; phylum Chordata; class Mammalia; order Rodentia; family Muridae; genus Pachyuromys; species Pachyuromys duprasi. The sequence goes on along the minus strand of CM053759.1, from coordinate 19,896,099 downwards.
CAGGCACTTAGTTTATTGTATAAAGAGTAAAGATGAGCCAGGTGTGGTGGCCCACACCTGTAATCCCAGCACTCAGAGGCTGAGGCAGAAAGATTGCTGCAAGTTCAAAGACAGCCTGGGCTGAAGAGTGAGAGGCTATGTCTGTCTCAGTACTAATAGGAAGAGGAAAAAGAGGAGGAGAAGGAAGAGAGGAAGGGAGGAAGGGAAGACGAGGGATGGAGGGAATGAGAGGAAGGGAAGGAAACTGGGTCAAGTCCTCTGGCTGCGAGGTACGGGCTGGGCTTCTCTCCCTTTAGCACAATGCTGCTGCTGCTGCTGCTGGTGGTGGTGCCTGGGCCTGTTTCTCCCCTATTCCATACCTCCCAATCTTACAGACCAGTGGGTTTCTGTGTTCTTCTCCTGTGTTAATGACCTGTGGTGTTAACTTTCTTGTTAGCTCGCCTTTCACACCTGGTCAAATTTAAGAGCATAGGAATGGTCATTGGAAAGAAGCAGAAAGATAAAGGATGGGTCCTTCCAGGAAGAGGAAGAAGAGGAAGCAAGGAAAGCAAGTACTCCATGGGAAGGTGTGGGTGAGCTGATTCAGAGAGAAGCACCCGTATTCTTTGCCCAGGCTGTAAAGGGGCACAAACAGGGCTCCCATTGTGTGGGCACAAAGGCACCATATGTCTGCCAGTCTACTGCATTGTGCATGCGTGTATGTGTGTGTGTGTGTGTAGGGAGGACTGCCTTAGAGATCCATTCTGAAGCTCTTGGAGCCTTTGCCTTCTGGGATCACTAAGTTAAGGTTTTCTGAGATAGAAAGCATAGGAGCAATTATAGCAGAGAGGACTAGAAGCAGCTCAGGGCCTGTAGTCACCATGGCCTGAGCATGAAAGAGGCCATGGTGTGCATGGATGCTCGAAGAGGGAAGAAGAGATGCCTTGTCAGATTGTCACTCACCTGGGCCCCCAATTTAACCTACAACTGCCCCCCCCCACTCACACACTGCTGGCTCTGGGTTTGGGTTTTGTTTTTCAGTTTTCATCTTGTTGTTTCACTTCATTTCTTCTTTTGTTTTTTGAGATAGGGTCTTGCTATGTAACTTGGTTGGCCCAGAACTCTCTATATAACCAAGTCTGGCCTCGAACTTGGAGGCATCCAGGCATGAGTCCACCATGCCCTGCTTTGGAGCTGTGGTGTTCTGTCCCTTTCCTCTCTCCCTGCCTATTAGCCCTGTAGCTTCCCTCAGCCCAGGGATCGCCATCTCCCTCAGCACTCCACTCTGTCCCCCATTCCCCCCCCCCCCGTCTCCTGTGCCCTTCCCCCTCTCACTTTCTGCCTTCTTCCCTGTCCTGCCATGCAGAGCAGAGCGGCAGCCGAGGCCAATTGATTATCTGAAGAAATTTGGAGTTAGCAACAGAACAGCTGCAGCTCACCACCCTCAGGCCCTGAGGGACCCAGGAGAGGAGGGGCTCCTAACCCTTCTTCTCTCCAGCCTGGGAGGGACAGGGGTGGTTCCTGAGCACAGAGGCATAGGGCTCACACTTAGAATCACACACGGGACCCTTGGGACTTGGGTTATAATTCTAGTCCGTCATGACAGCGATTTATACCACCTTTGTGGCTGGGCACCTGCCATTGAAACAAAGTTTGTTACCAGGCATGGTGACACACACCTGTAATCCAAGCTTTCTGGAGGCAGAAACAGATAGATGGCAAGTGAAAGGCCAGCCTGGGTTATTTAATGTGACTTTGTCTCAAAATAATTAATACATAGATAGATAGGTAGATAGATAGATAGATGATAGATGGATAGATAGATAGATGATAGATAGATAGATAGATAGATAGATAGATAGATAGATAGATAGATAGATAGATAATTAAAGGTGTTATTCATACACAGTGATGTACTCTTGTAATTCTAGTACTGGGGAGACTGAGGCAGAAGGATGGTAAGCCAGAGGCCAGTCTCAGCTACATAGTGATACTTGGTCTCAAATGTTTTATAAAATTAAAAATTTAAAAAGGAATGCGGGGAGGAAGAGCTCCAAGGAGAGAAGGAAAGGAAAGCTAGACCCAGTAATCTTCCAGGGTCCTTCCGACACGGGTCTCTTGTAGTTCTCAGATTTTCCTGGCCTCAGGTCAGCCCACTCTCTTGCCAAGCTCTGGGCATAGTATATTTCATTTAACTCACATGCAGGAGAGAAGACATCAAATCTTGGGAGTTTCTAACTCTGTTTCAAGCCCCTCTTGCTAATGGCATTCTGTAGTCATCCTTCAAGTACTGAAGTCCCAGCAGTTTCTCCTCACTGCTTTTACCTTCTGCCATTTTACATGGCCTCATGTTAGGAAAGGCTCTTCCAGGGTCTCTAGCCAGAGTTCCATCTGAAGTAGGAATGTATGTGCTCCAAGTGTCTCTATATAGACTAGATTCTCCAGGCCCTCTGCTTGACTTCCTTTTGTTGGGGCAGGTGATTCTGAGGCTGAACAGTTCCAGGTACTACAAAAACCATGAAGGCTTTTCTTGGAGTTACAATCTATTACATCTTAAAGCCTCTGCTCAGTGGCTGTGATCCTACCTTCTGGAGCCACTTAGGCTGTCCATTTTTTGTTCCTTCACTTAGTATTTGAAGATGAGGGTGGCTTGGGCTCTAAATCTACTCTTTGCTTGCTTTGTTTTCGAGGTGGGCTCTCACATATCCCAGGGTGGCCTCAACTGTAGCTGAGAATAACTTCAATTTAACTGCCTCCACCTTAGAGTGCCAGGGCTAGGGGTGTCAGCACAACCCCCTTTATGCAATGCCAGGGGTCAAACCCAAGTTTTTGTGCATGCTACGCATGTACTTTACTGCTCTTAATATATACTATTAAGTATAAAATATAGATAGAATATATATATACCTACATACTCTAGCGCCTAAATATACCCTTATCAAGACAGACATCCACACCCAGTAGTAGAGCACTCGCCTATAGTGTGTGAGGTCTTTGTTCCCGTCCCCAGCACCAAACCAAAAATAAAACAAAAGCCCCAAATATTTTCCTTGTAGAGTGGTTTCCAGACCTTTGCCTTCTTAGCCATGCAATGTTCTCCCTGTTTTATTAGTGCTCTGTCAGGCTGGGTTATTTTAGGGAGGCCAGATACAGCAGTAAACACCTGTGGTTCCAGAGGTTAACAGGTGGAATCGCTCTTAGCCACCTGTCAAGTTTAAGGCCAGCTTGAGCTACGTGAGACCCTGTCTTCAATCCACCCACTCACCCCACAAGAAGAAGCTATACCTGACTCCAAGTCTTTAGTTGTGTGGCCTTGGGCAAGGTGCTCTCTGGGCCTAAAAATCTTTATAAAACAATTTTAGGGGCTTTTCTAGAATCCCTCTGGTGCCAGTTCATCGCCCTTTGGTGGGTTAGGGCAGGATCTTGGACTAGATTAGACTCTAGTTCATGTTATACTTGAATCTGTGACTGCCTGACTCAGCCTTACAAGTCCAGCCACTCAGAACACACACACACACACACCGTTCTCATTCTCTCAGTATCATGCTTCCTCCTGTGTCTAATGCTGGGGAACACATCATGGCCCAGGAGTTGCTGTTTCAAGTAATTTTTGACCTAGCCTGGAGACAAGAGAAAAGGTAATGTCTCAATTTTATGTCATGGCTTTCTCCAGCCGCATGGACCCACAGACGCAGGTTTAACTTGGGTTCTATTGGGACACTCAGCTGCCTTCTTTCCAGACCATGGGGAGGAGGATCTGAAAAACAGAAAGCACCACTCAGTGAATGCTAAGGTGAATGCATGCCCTCTTTTCTCTGTAGCCTGTCCTCTCTGCCTTCATTTATCTACCACGTGAATCCCTGATGATACAGACACTCTGAAGAGGCTTCAATGCTGAGGGCCCTCAATATCTACCCTACATAACCTTCAGGCCAGCTTCTCAACACAAAGGAGCCACAGCCGTATCTGGTACTAGATCGAGGTCACTTTAATTTTTCTTTCCGTAAGAAATTAGGAATGCAACAAGAAAGAGACTTACACACAGGACACCAGGCACAGATCCTGAGGTCCGTTCTTGGTGGTTATTTTTTTCTTGATGGGAGAGGCAGGGCTGGTAAGAGGAATGGAGTAGAAAGGACTGGAGTGGGATTGTCAAGGGGGAGGAGAGAGGTTGAGAAAGGACACCCGGAAGCTAAGAGGCTGGAGAGGGGGCATTGTTCCAGAGCAAAGGGGGTGGGAACAGGTGGAGTTGAGGAAGGGGTACTGATATGGTAGGTGAAGGGGTCCCTACACATACCTGCATTGGAGAAGGAACAATACAAGGAAAGAAGTAACCAGGGAAAAGCAAAAGGCTCCCAGCAGGGAGGGCCCCCTCATCCTACCCCAAAGTGCATAACTCGGTAATAAATAGTAACATTTATAAATAAATAAATGAATAAATAAATAAATACATAAATAAATATCCTTGTAGAGCTAGGAGTTTGGTGTGAGGGTAAATGGGGCGTAGAAAAGCAGGGAGTTCATTTCTTCTGCAGGGATTCTAAGGCCCATCGACTCACGGTGCTCAGGTGGGGCTCAGTGGCCTGGGTGGGACACCTTCCTTTCCATGCAGTTTAAGAACGGAAGGGGGGAAAAAATGTAAGAAGAAGGCCCTAGAGCACTCACAGGGGCCAGTAGCAGGCATCCCCTCACATCTGAGGGAGGAGCTGATGGGGTTTGCATGTTTGCTGGGTCCACTGAGGTCCAAGCAGCTGCTGCTGAGCTGTTTGCTGGGCCCACTGAGGTCCAAGCAGCACTGAGCTGCCCCACCCAGGTCCTGAGCCTTCTGCAAGGTGCCCTGGGCTGTTTGGAGATGTCCTCCTTAACCCAGGACTGAGGTTCTCCTTTTTCTGGCCGGCACAGGGAAAGGGAGAAAGTTGGGATGGCAGAAGAGGGAAGAGACAGCTCCAAAAAGGCACTCACTACCAAGTTATATCTGAGGTCTGTGTATACTAAGCCTCAGGAACAAGATAGACAAAAGAAAGGCAGAATTTTTCTATAATCCCTGGCTACCCAGGAGTCACCTCACTCTTCTCTCTGTGTTCCAAGAACCTATCCCTCCCCTGGGCATGGATAGACAAGTCTGGAAGTTAGGAACCCACTCCCCACTCTACCATGAGACATTTCCCTTCATATTCTAATGCTGAGCCCCAACATTGCCAAAAGAGAGAGAATCAGGGTCTGGGGTCTCTGAAAACTTGGACATAGGGCAGAAAAGGCAGCAGCTGAGTAGAAGCTAGGTTTCGTAAAACCCCCCCCGCAAGGACTCCATTCCGACCACTCTGGCAAGCAACTCTGACCAGCTAGGCCCGAACAACTCTCTGAAAGAACCGATGAGAACATCCCTCACATGCCTGGGCCAATGAAAACAAAGTGGCCTTCAGGACTAGCGGTGTGAGCCGGGTCCTCTGGGGTGGGAAGGAGCCAGCCATTCTAAGTAATGCATGGTGACAGAGGGCCTCTGGAGAGGCCCCGGGAGAAGGGGAGAATCGAGGGCGGGAAGCGGGCTAAGTTCAGACATCCAGCACGTGGTTCAGATAGGAGATATAGCAGATGGCCAGACGGAGAATCTCAATCTTGGAAAGCTTCTTGTCCGGGGGTAGAGTGGGCAGTAGTTTGCGCAGCTCGGCGAAGGCCAGGTTGAAGGCTTCCACGCGGATGCGCTCCCGCGTGGCATGTGCGGTACGGTACTTGGCCGTGGCGCGGCGCCGGCGCCTGCGCTCCTCACGGCTCAGGTGCTGCAGGTCTTTGCGGCCAGACTCTCCAAGCTCCGAGCTCCGGACCTGTCCCACTCCGGGATCCCCCGACCCAGCACCATCCGGGCCCAGCCCGCCCCCACTGTCACTAAAGCCCGACTCGGTCTCGGAGTGGGTGGGAGGCAGGTCCAGCTCCATGGTGTCGGAGTTGAGCATCATGATGCAAACCCCCTGCCTAGTGAAATCTGAATCCCCTCCCTCTCTTGAAAGCTGGGCTGTGCAAGAGGCAGGAAGGACCTGGGGGTGCTAGTCTGCCACTGAGCTCTGGAAAGCAGAGTCACTTCAGGGTTCCATGGTCAAGATTCCAGCCTGTAGCCTGAAAAAGAGAAAGGGAGAATTGAGAAAAACAGCTGAAGGGGTGGACAGCTCAGAACTGGGAAAATGAGTTGGGGATCCTGGTAAAGGAGAGCTGAAAATTGGCTAGAGGGCTGTCCAAGGCTAGAGAGAGACCTGCAGGTGGAAAGCTGTGGGAGTTAAAAGAGGGAAAAAAAGAGAAAGTGCTAGGAAAGACAGAGCAGGCAAGCTAAGGCTGCACAAGAGGACTAAAGCCCTAAAACTGCTGAATTCCTAGAAGAAAACAGAGGGGAAGTCCTTCAAGGCAGTGGGCTTGGCAATCATCATTTCTTGAATATGAGAACAGAAGCATAAGCAAAAAGAAAAAAGTTTACATCAAACTGTAGTGCACTAAAGAGAACAATTAGCACAGTAAAAATTAAACCCATGGAATAAGGAGACATATATCTGAGAATAGAATAATATGCTAGGCATATGAAGACGTTCTTGGCTAGGTGTGGCAGCATATGCCTGTGTAACCCCAGTGCTCAGAAGACTGAGGCAGGAGGATTATGAATTTGAGACTATCCTGGATACACAGTGATACTCAATCTCAAAAAAGGAAAGTCCAAAACAACCGAAATACCGAGCAACCTAATTTTAACATGGGGAAAAAAAACTTGAATAGATATTTCTCCAAAGATAATATGCACAAATGGCCAACATACATATGAAAATATACGGCACATCGCTGATACTAAACATGCAAATTAAAACTACAGTGAAACGTCACCTCACATCCACTAGAGACAGACAGGGTGTTACAAACAAAAAATTAAAAACTTAAAACAACAACCCGTGTTGGCAAGAATGTGAAGAAACAAGAACCCCTGTTTGTAGGATTGTGAAGTAGAACAATTGCTATGGGAAACAGCCTGGCTGTTCCTCACAAAACTAACACTGGAAATGCAGTATGACATTGGCACACCAATGTTCATAGCAGTGGCAGAAGCAACTCAAATATTCACCAGTGGAGGAATGAGTAAGTAGAATGTAAATATGATGTATGCATGGTAATAGACTGGGAGCCCTGCGTAGGGAGGGGTTCCTGTCATACTGCAACATAGATTAAACCTCGAGAACATTATCCTAAGTGAACTAAACAGTTGCAGAAAGACAAATACTACGACCCCATTCACTTAAGTTTCTAACGTTAGTCTAACTCTTAAAAACAGAAAGTGGAATGATGGTTGCCAGGGGCTGGAGGGAGAGGCGAAGGGAGCTGGCTAGCCTTTAAGGAGTGTAGAATTTCACATTCACAATATGAAAACGTTCTGGAGATCAGCTTCACATAATGAGAATATACTTAATACTCTCAGGCTCTCCCCTTACTTGCTGTGCTGGCAAATTGTGTTACGTGAGGGTTTCCTGCATACTAATAAATAACGGGGAAGGCAGCCCCAAGGGAGTGAGGGGAGAGCTGCAAGCCTTGGCTTTGGGACTTTCTGCACCTTGTTTCTTGCTGGGGCAGAGGGGGAAACACAGAGATGGCCGTTGTTGAGTGGACTAGGATGTATGGAGCTCGGCACAGATATCTTAGTTCAGTCCCTCAGGATCCCTCAACTTCTCAAGCATCACCACTGTAGACATTAGGCCAGAGAACCAAAGAACCTGCCCATTAGAACCAAAGAAAGATATTTCTTCTCAGGAACCCTTCCCCCTACCACCACCACCACCCCCAAGGACCTGTGCCATTTCCTTGGTCCTCTTGGTGATTCTGCAAGGAAGACTGCGGAGACTCACCCAGGGCCCGTGACAAAATCTGCAGAAGAGGGCATAGGCAGACTTTTGGAGCTCAGCTAAGTTTGATTGTCTCAAAATCACTGTGTCCTCCCCAGTGAGCTCAGCCTTGATAGAAGCAGAAACACTGAGACTTCTGCCCAGTCATTCTTCCCAGTTGTATCCCCTTCAACCCCAGCCCTGGCTCTCCAGCTGACAGCTGACAGACACTCTCACAGGAGCCACCCTTTCTCCTAGCTTGCCCCACCCTAACCCACAGAAGACAGAGCAGTTACAAAGCTCTGAAGGGGACGCAAGATCACCAGCATCTGATGGTGGAGGGACACCTACACACCGAGCTTGACACAAAACAGGAGCTGGTTAATGCTGGAATTATGAACATCCTCCATATTCTAGGAGCTAAAGGAAGAATAGAGGACAGCAATGGGGGGGGGGAACATTTCCTGGTACACGTTCAGTGTCCCTAACTCCTCACTCCCAAGGTGGACTAGAACCTTGGTGTTCCCAGTAAATCTATCACAACTGGATTCCCTCTCTGTCCAGTCCCCATGTTCCTGCATCCTCCATCACTCTCTAGGGTCCTCCCTCTTTCTCTTGCTCTCCCCATCTGTCACGACCCATCTCCACCTGCCCCTCCCTTTTCCCCACCTCCACTCCTGGCAGCAGCTTCTATTTTCACATCAAGTGTTCCCTCCAGGTCTGGTCTCAAAGTCTCAGACTCTGAGAAGCAGGGAGGCAACAATTCCAAGAATCCGAGATAGGAATTCCCACCCTACTTCCTCCAATGACAGCTATCAGAGGTTACCCAAAGCATCCAAGAGAAGTGAGCAAGAGAGTGGGGCAGAGATGAAGGGAGACCCAGCATTAAAGGAAGGTTCTGGGAGGAGATTCCAGCCGGACATTAGGAGGGGAGGGGTGGGCCCTCGAGTTCCCAGCCCATGGTTTCCCCTTACCTAGAAGGACTCTGCCAAGGGATCCGAGATGGCAAGCGAGGGGGACAGCGTAGAGAGCCCCAGTCTCTTCTTGCTGCCCAAGGGTCATCTGTCTGCAAAGTTAGTGACCAGTTTCTAGAGCTCTTGGAGGCAGCTTGTTGTAGCTGAACAGGCTCCAGGACGGAAGAGAGGGGTGCCCATGGTAGAGATGTAAGGCCTAGGCAGAAGAGGTGGTCTTAGTCCAATACTAGAGTCACCCACACTCACACTCATGCATGCATGCATACATATACACACACACATATAGAAACTCACAGACACATACACACACCTGAGCTAGCCCAGCCTTGTGTGTATATATATGGAGATACACACACCCCCAGCTTTCTATTGGCTGGCCCTGACACCCCCCTCATCAATATTAAACAGCCAGGCCAGGCAGCCATTGGCAGAGGGATCTGGGAACCCCTTGGGAGCTGGGGGCGGGGGCTGGCCCTGAGGGGGGCGGGGAGTGGGGGGAGCAGGGACATCTGTTCTCCATGCATATTTCATAAGCAAGAAATAGAGAGCTGGGGAAGGGGTGGGGTTGGGGCGAGAGCCAGGGCAAGACCACAGATGAACCCCCCTCAGTCTCCCACACTAGAGGTAGCAGGGCAGAGACTCCAAAGAAGCTGGATTTAAATGTCAGAATTCCATCCGGAGTTCCAGAGGGGCTTTGACCACCCCTTCTCCATAGCTCCCCTTTCCCAGGAAGAAGGCTTTCCAGAGCACTAACAGCAAAACTATGAAAAGAATGAGTGACAGGTAGTCAAACGTGGAAGAGAACCCGAACGTCCTTCCCCTAAGTAAGTTCTCATGCAGATAGTACAGCCAGCTTAACTGGCTTCTTTTCATCGCTCTCGGGTCCCAGCACTGGTCAACCTTTGGACTCAAGCAGCCTGATAGTCTCTCTCTTACATGCCCCCATTTTCCTGCCTACCCCATCGCCAGGCCAGGAATGGAGTCAGATTCTGGATGGAAACCCCACAGGTTTTTCTAGGCTAGCCAGCCTAAGCTGTTCCACAGGGAATCTGAGGCTTGGGAGGAAAGAGGTAAGAAAGAGCTAACAGGAAAGAAAGGAAGGTGCCCAGAAAGGCAGGGCAGAGATTGGAAAAACTCTAGGAGAGTTGGGCAGGGCAGTCCAGTGTGTGTGCAGGAGTGTGCAGGCCATTAAATGAGCAACGAGAAAAGGAGATACAAAATTACGTGCAAATGAGCAGTGATTACATTCACATCAATAGCTCAGCCGCCTCCAGGGTCTGTGCCTGTGCATATGCGTGTGTCTGTGTGGGTGTGTTGCAGGGTGGCCTGAGAGGGGAATCAAGTTTCTGGGGCTCAGGGAAGCACAGACACACAGTGGGCTGGGTTTCAGCATGGAAATTCTCCTATGTATTCAGCTGCAAGACGTCTTCATTGAGCCTCAGAGGGTATCAGAAACAAGCATGGCTGGAAAGAGTCCAGGCACAGCGAGCTACAGTGAAAGGGGCTCTGTTAGCCATATGACCTTGGATAAGTAATGACCTTTGAGCCTCAATGTCTTTTTTCTTTAAAAGGGGGTAAATTATAACTGTTAGGGTTGCCATGGAGATAAGTGAGATAATGCTTATAATATGTGAAGACCCTAGTAGGAGCATAGGTTGTGGAAAGGATTTGCCACTTCACTGTGCCTTCTCAACCTTTTCTGGGCTTTCTCCAGGGTGAGGCCTTCCCTATGGGGATTCCTGTAATTCTTCCCCAAGCTCACCCTCCTCTCCCTGCCCCCAGGCCTGGGAGGTGCCAACTCCCACCTGGGCAGGCCCAGACAGGTGCCCAGGCGCCAGCAGATGGGCTGAGCTGGAGGGGAAAGAAGGCCTGAGGAGGGGGTGGGGGGGCAGGGGATCAGGTGGCGGCTTGGTTCTTGCATCATCATTGCCATGGTGCTGATTAAAAACCAATCTCCACCTAATGAGCCCCCAGCAACAACAATCCTACTTCCCCCACCCTCCCACCCTCCAACCCATCCAAGAAATTGGGAGACTCAGACTTGGGAGAAAGTGCCAGGGGGAGATGAGGGAAAATATGGAGAAGCAGAGGAAAATGATGCAGACAAGAGGAGATGCTGAGACATGGAAGTGGGAAGATGTAGTCACCGGGTGACAGAGACATAGGGGAGACAGAGAGACAGAGAAGGAGGATGGGGCCAGGTTGCCAAGTCTTTGCAGGAGGTAGAGACGCAAGGTGAGAGAGAGAGAGACCTGGGAAGAAACCTGAAAAGAGGGGACTGCTATAGAGATTCAGGTGTGGAGAAACATACTCGGAGATAGAGAGATGTTGAAGGCAGGGGTGGACATGGAGGAAGCAGAGAACAGACAATTGTCAGGAAGAGAAAAATTACGGGCAATAAGGTAGGGAGACAGGATAATCAAGTATTAAGATATCACCAGAATGAGGGACCCAAATCACAAAGGGTCAGGTGTTGAGGAACACAGAAGAAACTTGAGAGGCCACAGAACAGCAGAAAGCAATGATGGAGAGGGCCCCGACACTGCAGGCAGGAAGCAAATTGTTGCCAGCCTTTCCCCTTGCAGGCTGTTTGGCTCAGATACTTTCTTCCCTGCAAGCCCTGTCCCTGAAGCACCCTGTCCCATGTGCTCTGGGGACTATTTCTTCCTCCTCCACATCTGTCAACCCAAGATCTTAGGCTCTGGGGATCCCCAGACCCAGGCCTCATTCAGGACTTCAGTTTTTATCTTATAGAGCAGCAACTTAAAAGAACACATGCAAGCAACAAAGAGGAGCTAACAGCACAGAACTATGGAAAGCTCTGTATCTACTGAACCTGGAGTGTGCTGGTCCCGGTCCAGGTCCTTGTGACCTCGGACAAGTGATATAACATTCTCTGGATTCCTTTCGACAACTGTAATGTGGGCATAGTGTTACCTTCTCATTAGGACTCTTGTGACACCCAATGAAACAGTCTGTGGGAGATTGCTGAGTGAAACTGTAGAGTGTTCAACCCTAACTCCCTACATCTGCATGGTGGTTAAAAGGGCACAAGAAGTTTCATCCATATATGTATGCAAGGAAATATGATTGAAGGATGCTGAGGGGTGCTCTCTGTGTTGGGAGCTCTGTGAACATGTGTGTGTGTGTGTGTGTGTGTGTGTGTGTGTAGGGGGTATCTTCCCTGCAAGGAAGACAACAGAAGCAGGCCTTAGGGATGGAAAACATAATTATGCCTTTGTGATCGTTATTTTGCATTTTATAGGCATTCACTTTTTCAGATTGTGGTTCACAAATTTCTTTCTATCCTTGGGCAGCCTGTGAGGTTCTAGGGGAGGGACATTGGAGGGTAGGTTAGACACAGGAGTTGGGGGTAGTCCTTGAGGGTAAGGGGAGGGCCTGGAGAAACCGGGAAGCAGTGGGCTTGGCAGGAGAGGGGTTGACATATGTGGGGAGCCCTGGGGACCCACCCAGGCAAACAGGCTGGCAGGGAGAGCAGGCAGCGTTAACTCTTGCTCTGCCACACTGCCTGACCCTTCTCTGAGAGTGGCTGTGGTTGAGGTGCTAATTTGTCTGTAACTGGAGTTGTGTAGGGTCACAAGAGGCAAGGTGGGCAAGAGAAGCCTGAGCAGGAGCCACCGTAACTTGGAGGAAACCGTAGCAGTTCTTTAGCGTGTCTTTTATCTTCGAGTTTCTATATGGTCTCTGTCAGTCTGTCTCTCTCTGTCTCTACCTCTCTGTGCCTCTAGAAGGTGACAGCGGGTCTCCACTCAGGCTAACTACACAATCTGTCACTCTCCCTGCTGCCAGCCCAGCTGGAAGCCCCCCTTCTCAGCACCCAGCCCAAGCCCTCTGCCCCTAGCCCCCTAGGCCTTATCGTCTTTGTCTCCTCAGGCGGCCTCCCCTTTCTTCTTCCTCTTCGCTCACCTCTCCTCAGTTCAGAGCCCATCTCCAATCTCATTACAGCCTCGGCCTCCAACCACTGTACCACCCCCACCCCCAGCCTCTTCTCTTCCCTCCCCCATCCATCTGTCTTCCCTGAAGCTCTCCTCTTTGTGTCCTCCCATCTGTCACCACCAGCACTGGGCCTACTCCCCTCCGGGCCACACCCACCTGGCCTTCCTCCCTTTGGGCTCAGTTCCCTTCCCCTTCCTCCTTCAACCCTAGTAGGAACGCTTCTTCCTCTGTTTCCTCTTACAGTCTTGTTTTTTTCAGGATGTTCTCCCTCACTTCAGTTTTTAATCCCACTCTAGTATCTCTGACCATTCCTCACTTGTGAGGACTCCAGGGTCCCAGCCCCTAACCCCTGAGCAACCACTTAGTTGGGATGGAGGATGGTAATGTTGGCTCACAGTTGCATCATCTCGGGTGAATGACTTCTCCTTAGGCCCCCTGAGATGACCCTCCACTCTTTCTCATGTTTCCCTGTTAGGGCCCAGGGATTCCACTGCCCTTCCCCACCATAGAAGAGTGAGGCTCCCTTCTGTGTTTAAATTCATGGAGAATAAAAAATGCATCCAGAAGCCTACTGGGGTCCCTGGCCTTCCAAGGACTCCAAATTCTTCAGCCCAACTCCAACTTCCCCTTTTATTTCTTTTTTGTCCTCCCTTACTCCTTCCTCCCACCCCACCCCTTCTTCTTTCTTTTGAGGAAATGACTCCATACTTCCCACGTGTCTATTGTTCCTGGGCTAGAGCTACTATTACTGTTTCTAGAGCTAGTTCTTGTGCTCCGAGTTCCTGAGTTGATCAGGTTTTCAAATGGCCTCTGCCCCAAGGAGCTTAAGAAGAAAGAGGAGGCTAGAGTCCCAGTTGTTCCTTCATAGAACCAAACAGAGCCAGTGTGGACTAGAAAGAGCCCCTTGTCAAAAGTCTATACTCTGGGGCCCAGAGAGGGGCAATGTCCCTCCCAACATCACACAAGCAGCAGAGAAAAAACTCTGGTTCTGAGGTCTTCACACAATTCAAGGCTCCTCTCCATTGACCTTTGCCTGAAACCCATTGTACTCTGAATGTGCATAGAACCAGACTAGGACTGAACTGGTATGGAGCATGCACAGCCTTGCGGGTTATCTTGTGTCGTGTCCCCCTCCCTCCAAATAAACTTTGGAGTCTTAAAGAAAAGATGCCATCTATCTCTTATGCTTTTACCATGCATAGACAAAGTGCCTCCTATAGCCATGCTCAGTGAGTGTTCATTACTGTTATGGCTGTTGGCACAGATATGACATGTTCTAGTCTGACCTCAGTTTCTCCCTTATATATGTTCCTGGACAGGCACCACCACTCCTCTAGCTAGTTTTCCCCATTTTTCAAATCAAATGAGTTGAGCCTCCAGAATTGGTGGTGCCTATCCGTAGTTCCAGTATTCAAGATACTGAGGCAGGACTGATTTGAGTTTCAGGCTATCCTATAAAAACCTCAAAAAAAAGGAAGAAAATGCACATGACTTCTGAAGTCTTAGATATTATAAGGCCCTGGATGTAGGGAGTATGGTAGAAAGTAATGGGCAAAGAAAGAGGACATATATGTGGAAGTGCCATAATGAAGTTGCTCTGTACGCTAATTTTAAAAAAGAAAAAGCTGGCTGTGGCACACTCTTTAAATCCTGTCTCTCAGAAGGTAGAGACAGGGGGATCTCTGTGAGTTTGAAGCCAGCCTATTCTACATAACAAGTGCCAGGCTAGTCAGGGCGACACAGTGAAACCCTGCCTCAAAACAAACAGGGAAACCCTGCCTATAAATAAATAATAAATAATAAATCCCCTCAAAAGCACAAAGTCCTATTAAATAAGGTGAGATTTTAATAGAGAGTACCAGAAGGTAGATTAAAAAAAATCTTGGGGGGGGGGTGGAGAGATGGCTCAGTGGTTAAGAGTACTGACTGCTGTCCCAGAGGTCCTGAGTTCAATTCCCAGCAACCACATGGTGGCTCACAACCATCTGTAATGGAATCTGATTCCCTCTTCTGGTGTGCATGATAACAAAGTGTTCATATACATACACTAAATAAATCTTTAAAAAAAAAATCTTGGACCATAGGTAGCTCAGTAAGTAAAAGAGCTTGCCATGTAAGCCTGACCACCAAGTCTGATTCCTGGGTCCCACAAGAGAGAATTGATTCCCAAAGTTGTCCTTTGACCATATACATACTGTGGCACATGCGTGCGCCACACATACACACACACACAAATATCTATATCTCCTCCCAGCATGTACTTCTGGACAGCAACCAAGATTAGACTTGAGGGAGGAGGTGTCCCAGTGAGTAGTGAAGCTGGTACTGAGACATGGGTGGTCATTCCTTCAACTTTCTATTTGGGTTGGAAGAGAAGGGCCAGGAGTAGGGCAGGAAAGAAGTCCTTAGGGAAGGGCTAGAAAATCACACATTTTCAGAAGGCACAGGGTGAATGAGGTCTATCTAGGGAACAAAGGGAAGGTAAGGGATTACACAGTTATTGGCCCCCCAAGATGCTGCGGCCCGAGAATGGAGTACCTATTGAGGGGCCAGTCCTCTGGTCTGAGAGGAGAGTGTCTGGGTGTCCCTGAAGGTCAGGCTCACTGGCTGTGCTTCTTCTACGGAGCCTGACCTTTGCAAAAACCATGAAGGACTGGGTTCTGCTGTAGTTGGCACAGGGGTTTGGGGGGGGCGGTGTGGGTAGGGAGAGTGCAACATGGAGTAAGGGAGCATGGAAGACAGAAGACAAGCTTGTATTCTGTGTTCTTCCCTGCCTCCTTTTCTTTTCCCCACCCGGATCCCTTGACTCTGCCAAAGCCCCTGTTTCTCTGTTTAGCCCCCTCTCTGGTGCCCAGCCATGTCCCTGCTTCCCGAGGCTGCCAGCAGGATGAGGGAGTTTACTGCTCTGTCCGCTGGGAGGCCTGTTGGCCAAGGGAGGCATGGAGCAGGCCCAGACGATGGTGGCAGCTGTGCTCAGCTCCCACCAGTGCCAGCACAACACAGAGCTTTCCCAGCTCCAACTGGGGGCTGCCAGGGGGAGCAGCAGGGTATGTTTCCTATCTCAGAACCCTAAACATGCCTCCTTCGGGGAGCCTGGAGAGAAACCTGGAGGAAAATCATCTCCCCTCAGCAGGATTCTCGAAAAGGTAAACGGCTCAACCAAGGAACATGGAAGTGTTTAAACTGTGAGAACCGCCAGTTTTCCATCTCTCTAGTCTTTAGGCATGTGTGAGCAATAGCCTCCTGGCCAGCAACAAGGAGAGAAGGTCCCACGAAGGACCCCACCCCTGCTGGCACTCTTCTCCCGCCCTCGACTAACTCAGCCATTGCCCACATTCACTTGCAGCTCTGCTCCCTCTACAATTCTGCCTCCACGAAGACGCAGGGAATTTTCTCCAAGAGCCGTGTGATTCTTCCTGAAGAATCAGCCTCAGACCACTCTTGTGTTGACATACAGAAAGTCCACCATTTAAGGACAACCTTAAAGAACCGTCTGGTGTGGGGGCCCAGCATCACCTCCTTCTGCTTATCCTCATGGTTCAAGAACACCGAGTAACTTAGCGTTTCCCAGACAAGTGCCTTTGTTTGCTGCGCTTCTGCAAGTGGTGAGTTCTGAACCCTAACTCACAGTCACTGCCATTGCCATTGTCCCAGCCGGAGCACATCATGAGGCTTCCATCTATTACACTAAATATTACATTCTGTCTTTTTCTCTCACTCCAACTCACTCCTCAAGGCTAAGGGTTGTGTCTGTCTTATCTCTGTACATGCTCAGAGTGAATAACATAAGGAGAAACTGCATTGAGACTGTTTAAAGAGGGGCTCTGGAGCTCTCAGAGCCCTTCTTTATTTCACCTGCATTTTAACACTATCCTCCTACTGGAGAGCAAGGCAGCATACACTACGCTCTGGTCCAGGGCCACCAGATATGGTGATCTGGGAAGAATACCAAACAACAAGTAGAAATTGTATGGGATAATTTTAATGAAACTTGCTATTTATATATTTACAAAAAAAAGAAAAGAAAAGAAAACCCCCAACAAAAATAGATATTATAGTTTAATAATAAAAAGTACAACTGAGCACTGTGGGCTAGAGGTGGGACACCCACCTAACAGCATGCCCACCCTAGCATGCCGTCTGGAGACCTGGAGAAAGGACAGTGAGAAAGAAGCAGCTGGCTCGGCCAGAGAACCCTCTCTTTTCCCTAAGGATATGGGGTAGTTTGATCCTGACGCTCAGTCCTTCTTCCTGGTCCAGCAGGTGGTTGAGTACAGAGGTGGGGACAGGGGTCAGACAGAGGTACAGGGCAGGATGGAAAGACAGGAGGCATCCCAAGAAAAGGCAGATGAGGGTGGGTAACTGGGGAGTCGATCGGGAGCAGGAAGCTTCTATCATAATCCCTGGTATTAAAGGAGAAACAAATGGGAAAGGGGGAGCGGAAAAGGGGAGGCAACGTATTCATCTCTTCCTGTCCCCAGTCACAGTTCCGTGGGTCAATCCCAGTCTAAGACAGGTCCAGAGGCAGACCAGCCACAAAGTAGTGGTTTGTTCCCAGTAAGACAACTGGCCTGGGAAGTAAACTCCAAAGCCGGCAGAGAAAGCTGCAGGCTTCTTCAGTAAGACACAGCTCCTGGCTCCCGGGGGGCAACGAAGAGGACGTCGGCTTTGGCATTGATGCAGTAAGTGGCGATGAGAGAGAAGACGAGGATGCCGAAGCCCACAACCAGGGTGATAAACTGCGAGGACAAAGGTGTGGGCAGGGAAGAAAAGCGTTCTGAGAACACCAGAGCCTTAGGGAACTCAGGGAGAAACACTATCGGAACTCTGGCACTAGATTCAAGCACCAAGGACAAGCACCAACCATGGGCAACATCTTCCCATTTGGCAGTCTGGGCTCTCAGGTGAAAGGCATCTGTGTTCTTTGTTTAAGCAATCTGAAGGCACGGCTTTGGTTCTCTGGTGTTGTACTCATGCTCATGATTTACTCATAACAGAAGCACAATAACTCCCAGCTGAGCCACACAGTAGATGCTGGGAAGACCTTCTTAGGTCCAAATGGGGCTCTCCTAAGTAAGCGTGCGTTCGAGCTATCAGGCAGAGAGAGCTCCTGTGCACTGGGGGACCAGGCACAGATTTGTACTGGTTTTACTAGAGATTGTTGACAATGAGAAACAGCAGAAAGGAGCCTAACAGAACCGAGACAAGAGGTCGTAAAAAGAGCCCAACAGAACTGTACCGCCTCGCCTCCAGGTCTGTCTTACCTCGAGTTCTTTGCTGGCAATTAGGAATATCCGAGCTTGGATGTCTTTCCAGCGGCTCTCAGCCCACGTGGAGTACTCCGTGGATCCCCACTGGCTCAGTTCAAAAGCAGGGGATAAGGCCCTGGCCAGTCGCACTGTGGAGCGCACACACCGCGGGGTCCGCTCTGTCTTGTTGGAATTCAAAGGACCTTGTACCCATGAGTATTCATACAGCTGCACAAGAAGACAGGTCACAGCACAGGGCTGAGGTGACATTCTTCTCACTTCCTCCCTGTACCTCTAGCGGCCCGATATCCCAGCCAACTTCATCAACTGGTTGATAATGCTTCATCCCACAGGTGGCCTAATTTCCCTGAAGCTACTGCTTCCTCAACACTCAGGTTCCTAGACTGTACCCCTCTGCCTTTCCATCCCAATTCCCATCTTCCCAGGAGATTCCCAACTTTTCCAAGGGAAAGAGGACCCAGGATACCTCCGACACCCACCGCCACTCACATCCTTGCTTTCATTGGGGACTTTACTTGGGTCCTGGCACTGCTCTCTGGTGAGGTCGGTCACCTTGCCAGTCAGGTTTGCCAAGGCATACTGCACAATATAAGTCGTGTTGGTAGGGCTGGAGACAGCAATGTAGTGTTGAAGAGGCCCATCATCTGATTGCAGGTCAAAGGGAAAGGAGGATTTGGAAGGTGAGGTCAAGGAGGCAGGAATGGAAAGAATCCAGCATTGGCAGGAGCCAGAAGAGAGCATGTTAAAAGAAGAGGGTCCAACAAACATCATGAAAAATAAAAGAAAAGTGGGCCGGTGAAAGCAGAAAGAGAGAGAGAGAGAAAAAAAAAGAGTAAAGATGAAACCAAAATGATGCCCCTTTTTCTACACTATGGATCCCCCTTCTCACAGCCGATGCTTACCCAAATAGGACCTTAGGTCATGTCTGAGGATGGACTGAAACCATGAGTTGTTGGCTCTAACCAGGCACCCATAGAGCAGACGTGTAACCTGGGAATTGGGACACAGAGAAGAAAAAAATGCTGCGACTTGCAGCAAGACCAGGAAAAAAACAAGCAAAGACCAGTTACAAGATAAGGACCTCTACAGGGGCTAAGAGACAGTGGCCAATTCACAAGGATATAGATGAAGTCCACTTAAGAACTCTCAGGATTATCATCCTCACAGGCATGAACAGGCATGCTAGATTCCAAAGTTTAGGAAGTTGGCAAGGACCATAGAGAAGAGGGCAGCCTGTATTAACAGAAACAGAAACAGAAACAGAAAGGGCCAAGGGGCCCATCTTTACTTACCGTCTGGGGATCAGCCTGAATGGAGTTGCTGAAGTTGGTTCCTCCTGCAAGGTTATACAATGCACGTGCCAGCACTGTGGCCACGTTCGCCAGTGCCTGCAGCAGGAGAGAAGGGCTGGACGGCTTACCTGGCTCCCAGCACTTCACTTAAATCATTTCTATTTTATTTCCTATGCTCCCGCCCAGCCCGGGTCAGTGCTACCTTAGCAGTGTCTGTCACAAAGTTCAGGTCCTCTTCTGGGCTCTGCCACTCAGGATAGGTCACGTGAATATTCTCAGCGGTGTCATAAATGCTCTCGTAATACCTGTCCAGAAAGCCAGCATGAGCCTTGGCTGTATGGAACCAGGTCCCTGCCCCTCTCCTAGCTAAACATCCTTTATATGGAGACTTGCTATCTTATTTTTCATCATCCAGTGGAAAAAGGAGAAATAAATTGGAATATTTTATTAAAGAGATATTGGAAGTGGGAAAATAGGAATGTGGGTGGGTAGAGAAATTAGAAGCCTCTGCTGAGGGACAAAGGATAAAAGGTAAGCAAGCCCTAAGCACTGGAGACTCTAAGTGTTTGGTCTGGATACACAGGAAGCTGGCTGGCTTTTCAGAGAACTGCCTCCCTGTATGAGTGTTCCAACGAATGTTTACAGTGAGAGAGGGAAATGGTCAGGTACTAAGGTCAGGCATGCTCACAGACACACACAAACACTTTGGATCAAATCACTATGATGGTCCCTGTGAGCACCAAGGAAACAGATTTTAAAAGAGCACCCTTAGCTTTTCTACTCAAATGTCCCTTATGCAGGAAAAAACTGCTGTCCCATATAGAGCTAAGTCAGCCATTCAGTCAAGTGAATTATCTCTTACCTCAAAGTACCACAAAAGATTTGGAAGCTTATAGTAATCTAGAACTGTCACTCCTTTGAATAAGTGAGAAATGATCTTTGCTAGAGTCAGAGAATCCGCTTAAAGCAAAACAAAACAAAACTCACTTGGCCCTAAGGAGCAAGGAGGCTGGAGAGAGAGCCATCTAGCCTAATTGAGAAGTCCCTGTTGTCCCTGGCCTCAACTCAGGAGCAGCATGGGGGAACCCAGAACCAGGAGAGAGATAACTAACATGATCTTATCTTCAGCAAGCCCTGGTACACACAGCCATGTGTACCTACCACAGGATGGGAACATGTCCCATTTTACAAAGTAAGAACACTACTTGTGAACCCCAAACAGGGACCACTTTTGTCCTCCAGCCAGGAAACTACCCTCTGTCTTCCCATTCTTTGGCTTGGGACAATGCCCTCTGTGGCAGCCCTGGGAACTCAGGTGTCAGGAGAACCTGGGAGAAGGATGATTGTATTGGAGGTTCTAAAGGTGAAGAACCAGGGCTCCAGGACTCTTGTGAATAGGCTACTGGCTAAACTTCCTGGAGTTTCTGGAAGCAGTGTATGGGGTGGGAAAAGACAGCAACCTTCCTCCCAGACTACAGAATAGACTGCCTCTGAGAACAAGGAGGGCACTGGGCCAGATGACTTACTGATTATGGAAGGAACCAGAGTGGTCAGCCAGAACTACACCAGAGATGTTTCGAGCCCGAAGAAATCGTTGTAGAGATGATGGTGGCAGGGCCTGGGACTGACTCTGTCTCTTCAGGACAACTTCAGGGACACCAGTACCACTCTTCTCCAGGGTGGCCAGAAGGTCCTCCACCTGAGGAAGTCAAGAAGAAGACTACTGGGAGGTGGGGAGTGGGGGCGGGGCAGCTCTCTGTTTTGTGCTCTCCAAAGAGCTTGGACCAAGGCTCTCTGAATTTCCTACAGTCCCCACGTTTTTTCCTACAGTTAAGAGATTAAGGCACAAAGAGGCCTGGTTCTCCAAATTTTAGGCCAGCTCTGTCCTCAGGACTCAGACTCATCTTCTGTTTTATATCAAAAATGAATGTGCATTAATCATCTGTTGTACAGAATTGGAAGGGGTCAATCAACAATGGAACGCCAAGCATGTAAGTCATTCAGGGATGACCAGCAAAGGCTGGAGTGGTAACAAGAGCGCTCTGAGGAGAAGGTAGGTTCACAGCTGCGCTTGGCAGGGATTAAGAGCCCTGAATAAGCATGAAATAAGTGGAGGGCAGAGGCCGGAGAGATGGCTCAATGGTAAAGAGCTCTTGCAGAGGAGCTAGGTTTGATCCTCTATACCCAAATGGTGGTTCACAAACATCTGTAATTCCAGTTCTAAGGGATCTGCCCTCTTCTGACCTTTGTGGGCATGCACATGGTACACATACATGTGGGCAAATACTCATACCTATAAAATGAAATAAATCTGCGCCACCCCCCACCAATAAAGTGGAGAGCAATTTGGGCAGGGGCCTGATACAGGCAGGACTCTGGCAGGTAGCCTTGACAACAGTCCATGAGATAGAAAGAACAGAAGAAGCAAGTCACGCTGGGCAGTGGGGGGGGGGGGGGGACACCTTTAATCCCAGCACTCAGGGGGCTGAGGCAGACGGATCTCTGAGTTTGAGACAGCCTGTCTACAAAGTGAGTTCTACTGTGGCTAGGGCTACATAGAGAAACCCTGTCTCAAAAAACAGAAAGAAAGAGAGAAAGAAAAGGAGCAGGTCACTAATGCCCTTAATGAGTAGCAGTAGTATTTAGATACTGAATGATCACAGAGAACTACCTATTCCAGGGAACCAACGAGACACTAATTCTGTCTACTGTCTTATCTGTGGTTTACCTGGTTCTTCACAGATTCGTTTTTCTGAGACATGGGATCTGTGTGCATCCAGAGATTTAGTGAAGTTCTTAGGGCCACCTGGGAAGGATAAACAGTAACATGTATGATCAGTCTCTTGCTGTGGCCCATGCCTGCGAGAGATGGCTGGTGCTTGCAGCACAGGCCACATAACAGGGAGCTTAAGTTTGAGGAAGAGGCCAAGGATAGAGGCTCACACCTGTCCCAGCTCCACGAAGGAGTCAATGTTCTCTAGCCGCACAGGAAATTTGCCTTTCTCCATGTCATAGACCATCCGTGAGCTGCCAATGTAGTCAAAAGTTTCCTGAGGGGTGGAAACAGGAGAAATTCCCAAGGAATAGGGCATCCTGAGGTCAACAAAACAGGCTGCTTTCTTGGGTCATCTCAGCCGCCAGTCATCTTACAACCATGTGATCTACCACCCACCACCAACAACCTAACCAGTTGTCTCTCACATGTATGCATCATGGGATTTCTTGGGCCTAGAGATGGGGAAAGTAGCCTTTGTAAGGGCTCAAAGCAAACGCCAGCTGTTACACACTTGCTTCTTGACTCTTCCTTTACCCCCACAGCTCTGGCTGCTATTACCTTACACTATAGCCAGGCTGTACCACAGGGGTTGGGACGACAAACATGAAGGAAGCCTCAAACAGATCTCACCAATGAATGGCAGGAGGAAAGGGGGTATCACCTCAGGAAATAGAAGCTTTGTTGTGTTTTGTTTTGTTTTGTTAAAAAAAAAAAAAAGGATTCCAAAGGGGAAACAGCTGATTAACAGCTCAGGCTAGTAATTCCTCTCCCACCATTACCATCCCCTTCCTCCTTGCAGTCTTGCCCTAGGAAAAAAGCCCTTACCCCCTGGAAGAAGACAAACATCACATTTCGGGGTAGGGTAGAAGCATCAGGTGCCTTGTGCAAAGCTTCAGCTGCAGCCAACTGAGTGACAAAGGAGGCTACAGCACTTTCTGCTCCTGGGGCCACATTCCAGAAGAAGGATCGGCTATCCATCTGGAAGAGAAGATAGGATAGGATGGGGCACTTTAAAACTGGACCATTAGAGCCAAGCCCAAGCTCCTCCTGCTCCAAGGGAATCCCCCTAGGTTGGGACAAGTACTAGAACCAAGGAGTCCAACAGCCCAGCTCCCTCTTCACTTAAGGCTCCCCGGTGTGTTCACTCTGAAATCAGACATGCCTGAACCCATGCTGCAGAGGGGCAACACTCACCCGGGTGGCTGCAACTACAACCCTGTCATCAGGTTCTAACGCCCCAGATGTATTTATAGGCTTAAGCATGCTCCATACGTTGTAGTCGGATAAGGGGTCACAGACAATTTCTGAGAAGGACACAAACAGTGAGAGATTGACAGGACTAAGGGAGAGGGTAGTCATAGAGAAGGCCTTTAAGACTGTTCAGACTCAGTCCCCATTTACCCTGAGGACCATTTCTCCACCTTCAACTGCTCTAGCTCTGTCTCCGTGGTACCATCACTTCGGGGGCAGGATGCCTGCTGCCTGGGCCATTCCTTCCCTGGGTATTTCAGCAACCTCCCTGGTTGGGCCCCCTCCTTCACCACAGTCCATGTCATGGCTTGGGCCCACCTACCTGGGTTGATGCTGAAGGTGCTCTGGATGAAGCTGCGCCGCATGCAGGTGGCGGTGCTGATGACGGCGTGCATGTGCGAGAAGAGCTGCATAGCGCACAGTGGGAAGCTTGGTGCAGAGCCATTCTGACCCAGGTTGTGATCTTGATAGCACTGGAGAGGAGATGGACCCCACTGAGACAGTTAGCTGTGGAGGCCCTCTCTCGCTTTCCAGGAAGAGGAAGGCCCAGATCCATTGTTAAGCCACTCCCTTTTGGGAGACATAAGTCCCCAAGCTACAGGTGTCCTGAGATAACCATATAAGGTCAAAGAGAAAAATTCCTCAATCAGTACAAATGGCATGGACTCAACAGATTGGCTGGAGCAGGTGAACTTATGCAATTTTAACTGGCGTGGTTCAAGCTTCAGCCACCACCGGCTCCATGCTACGGCAGTTTATAATGGCCCCAAACTCATGATCCTATTTCAGCCTCCCAAGCATTGACACTATGGGTGTGTTACCATGCCTGGCTTCAGACACTGTTCTTAGTGTGACTTGATATAAGGAGCATTGGCTAGAAATTTGAAAAACAAAGCGACTCATTTAGTCATTCTGAAGACAAATCTCTTAACTGATCTTAAAATGAAGACACAGAATCAGGACAAAGTAGAGCTGTAACTGATCCAATGGGCTGTAGAGATGGGTTGGTGGGTAAGAGTGTTTGCTATGCAAACATGAAGAGCTATGCTCCAATCTAGCACCCACGTGAAAGCTGAGCATGCACCTGTAACCCCAGTGATGTTGGGAGAAAAGACAGAAAAACTGTAGGTGCTTGCTGGCGGCCAGCATAGGTCCAGGTTTGTCTCAAGGGAATAAGGCGGTGAGCAATAGAGTGGGATATCTGATGTCCTCCTCTGGTCTTTACATCATGTACCTGTGTACACATATGTACACACACACACACGCACACACACATGTACTTAGGGATTTACTGAACTCAAAAACCTCTCAACCCCTAGTCCAGTGTTCTCTTTCTGTTTTTGTTTTCTTCTTTATCAGACAGGGTCTCACCCTGTTGCCCAGGCAGGCCTAGAACAGCTTTGAATTGTTGACAATCTTCCTGCCTGTACCTGGGATTAAGCATGAGGCATCATGTCTGGTCCCTATTTTTTTTTTTAAATGGTTCTTTCAAGATAGGGTTTCTCTGTATAAACCACCCTGGCTGTCCTGGAATAAGATTTGTAGACCAGGCTGGCTTCAAACTCAGAGATCCATCTGCCTCTGCCTGATGAGTGCTGGGATTAAAGGTGTGTACACCAGCCCAGTGTGCTTTTTATCTGGTTATTAACCATGGCTGTACACCTTGCTTCATATTCTTCTTCTATGTATTTCTGACTGGTCTAAAGCTTTCATTACTATATCTGACAAGAAAGAAAGGGTAGAGGGAAATGTCATGACATTGAACGATAAACGTCAGTGTTCTTGCTTTGTTTGTGAGACAGGGTCTTGCTATGTAGCCCTGGTTGGTCTGAAACTTACTTATCTCTACCTCCTGAGTGCTGAGATTCAGGCATGCACCATCATACTTGACCAAACTTCTTGGTGGTTATTTTGAGGAACCAAAGTATGAACTAGCAGAATAATTCTCCCTCCACACAGGACAAGAACATGAAAATAATCCTCTTTCTTACTGGAATTGCCAGAAGCTGGCAGAGTCAGTACCTGCTTGATGACCTTGGTTTCATTCTCGTCTTCAAGAAGAAAGATGGGGAAACTAAAGTCTTCATAAGCCAAGCCATTGCCCACTTCATTCCACAATGTTTTATTGCAATGAGCAAACTCTGACCCATAGGAGTTGGAGTAAATACCTGGAGGAAGGAAGCAGGGAAGGGTGTAGGGAACAGTTTATTGAGGCACCAAGTACTTAGGGAGCAGGAGAAGTAACAAGGTTTGACTATCACAGGGCTGGGACTAAGAGTACAAAAAGAGGCAGCGGCTCTAAGAAGCAGTCATGAGTCCATCGCCAGGCCGGCTGAGATAGCGAAACTGGTAACGGGGAAGCCTAGGCTGGCCAATCTGGTATCTGAGCTTGTGTCGAGAAAGAACGGTAGAAGGAAAAGAAGCAGCAGCAGGCCTGCTGGAGGGTGGGGGGTGGGAAGGAACCAGCTGTTCACACTCTACACAGACATATGGTCCCCTGCCCCTGCAGCCTGACACTGAACAACAATTAGTCCTGTACAGTAGAAGGTTCTCATGATCTTTTGAGGCTCTTACCAAACCCATCATTTGGGCACTGCACACTAGGAGAGAAGCTTGAAGTCGAATTGGGCTTGGCCAGAGTCACGGCAAGACCAGCAATCCTGCTGGTTCTCCCCTTCAGCTTTTCCATTATATCCCTAGAATGGAGAGAAAGACGTGAAAGAAGGTATCAAAGGGTATCTGATATAGGAAGGTATCAGACAGATTAACAAGTGGTGATTAGTCACGCAGAACTACCAACTCACTTCTCTTTCGGGGACTTAACTTCTAAGTCTGGACTATGGCCTAGCCTGAGTTCACAGTTTCATCTAACTTGTCCCTGAGTGGTTCTGGAACTGTTCCTTCTTCCCAGAAGGTCTAATTTTGAGATCAACAAGATGACTCCTTTGGATGGTATCTCCTCTTTTCTGAACACAGACCCTGCTTCCTCTTCCCTAGCAGACTAGAGCAACAGAACTGGCCACTCATCAGTACAAGGACCAGATCTTTCCCTACATAATGGCCCCAGGAAGACACACCCAGTTCTTACCTGGTAAAGAGCTTGCCCTCCAGTAGAACCATGTAAGGGGGGTTGGGGCCATCTGTCAGCGCCCACTGCAGATCTTCTTCTTTCTCCACTACGTGGATAACCCCTGTGTCCCCACTAATTGAAGCTGCCGGAACAGAATGGGTCAAATGAAAGCTCCCACAGTTGACATTTCTGCAGACTTTTTTTTTTCTTTTAAACAGGGTCTCACTATGTAACCTGGCTGACCTGAACTAACTGTGTAGACCAGGCTGGCCTTAAATTTGCAGTGATCCTCCTGCCTCTGCTTTCCAAGGGCTGCGATTCAAGGCCGCCACATCCAGCTTCTGAAGATCTTTTATCTCTAAAGATATCACAAAATATTAGGGTAAACGCCGCCACCTCTAGACTTGAAGAGCTGCATTACTGCAGCTCCATTATGGGAGGAAAGGAGAACAAGAGCCCAAGCGGACTCATTAGAGGTCTTTTTGAAATTTTTTTTAAGTTTAAACTTGGGTCATCAGGTTTTTATAGCAAGCACTTTTACCCTTTGAGTCATCTTGCTGGAAAAGATCTGCAGCTTTTACTTTTTTGGCCCAATTCCAACAATCTCATTTACCCACAAACACAATATTCTAGAACACTAGACACTCAGTTTTCAAAATCTGCATTTTCCTCTAGAAAATGCCAGACTGAATTTCCAGCTCAGACTTCTAGCTTTGATATTCCTTTGAAAAGACCTAGATTCCATGGTCTCACTAGTCTTCTTGGGTTACCGTTCTCCAGCCTCATTTGGGAATACCTTTATTTGCTCCTGGCCAGTTTTACGTGATTTTAATCTAGAACTTTGAGCTCTCTAGAGCAGAGCTGCCCAACTGGTAGCCTGGAATGGGCTGAAGATGTGCTGATAATCACCGGCTCATTCCTGGGAATCTAGGATTTCAAGATCCTCAATTGTAAAAATACAAGAGTAGACTCCTTATTTACCTAGGATGGCCCATGAATAATATACATTTTTATATGTGTTAGGATGCTAAATTATAACATTTTTATGCATCTCATGATGTGACAAAGGCTAGGAAGTACCACTTCAGAGGAAGGATGATCCACAGTCCAGAATGTCCCAAGTCTCTAGGAATCCATGTGGAGACATCCTGGTTTCTCCCTGAGCATTTTTCCTTCCTGAAGACTGGATGTGCTAATCAAGACTTATTTTAGATACTAGTTCTCAACACAGAATCACAATGGAAGGTCTTCTTTGCTTTGTTTTTGTTGTTGTTGTTGTTGCTAGTGACCCAGTCAAAGGCCTTGTGTATAATATCCACTTTATCAGCGGGCTATAACCCAGCCACTGGACTTTCAGGAGCTATAAATGCTTGGGCCTTCTCTTGGAAGGGCCTGGACACATGTATTTTCTAAAATTACTATATGTAATTCTTGGCTATACAGAATCAGAAATGAGAACGAGGCTTCTAGACCACAGAACTAAAATACTTGTAACTCGCAGAAGATTAAAAACTTCCCAATTGATAACCAAACAAAATTCTTCTCCCAGGAGATCTAATAAAAAGGTAAATACAGCAGAAGGTGCTATAACATGTCTACGGCTTATATATAGTAAATACTTAACATGATCATGTCCATGATAATAATAAAATATGGAAGAATAGTGGAGCCTGGGACAGCTTTAGCTAAGATCTGGATGCTAACAAAGGTTTTTCATTTATATTTATATTCCTAAAGGTCCAAAAAAGCAAAGCATAGGAGACCTTCCATTGTGATTCTATTCCACAGTCCGTGCTATAAAATAATAATATAATGACAAAAATAATACTTGTTAAAGCTCTGAAGACATGAGAAAAAGAAAAGCTAGTGTGGTAAATTGGAAATAAATAAATAAAGGTAACCTCATCTCTAGGGAGGACAGGGAAGAAACACAATGTGACCCTGGACTAGAGAAACCTGGATTTCCATCTGGGTCCTAACCGGTGATTGCATGGTTTTAAGTAACGTGTTTGCTTTCTTTAGACCTTCAGCAAGAAACAACTTTCTCAGGGGGCTAGAGAAATGGCTCAGTGGTTAAAAGCACTGTCTGCTCTTCCAAAGGTCATGAGTTCAATTCCCGGCACCCACATGGTGGCTCACAACCATCTATAATAATGAAATGATTCCCTCCTCTGGCAGGTGTAAGTGCAGGTAGAACACTCATATACATAAAATAAATAAATCTTAAAAAAAAAAAGAAAAGAAACAACTTTCTCATCCCTCATCTTATACAGTGGGGATGGAGTTACGTGTAGCTTTCTTTGAGCACTTTAAGGATTCATAGAAGTAGGTCATTGTAATCAGAAAATCAAATCCAGAGCTCCAATTTTTTTCTTACTTTTATGATGCTCCCTAATTAAAACGGGTGTTACTTAAGAAGGAATGGACGGATATGAGGAAGCAAGACTCAGAAGTAGGTAGGTCGAGAAACAAGATCCTCCTGAGGAAACGGCCAGAGTCCAGCCCCTCCCTTCTTCTTTCTGGACTGCCCTTGGCTTTACCTCGAGGGCTACTGCTTTGCTTCCCACAGGTTGCTAGAGAAGCAGGCAGCACAGCAACTCATCTCCACAAGAGTTTTTAGAGCCCAGCCTCCAGAGGATGGGGTTCTCAAAGTCAGGCCTGACCTCAGCCTATCCTGGATCAGGTGCTCCTTCATCCACAGCTCAGACAAGAAACCAAATCCAACAAAAACTTTAAAGCCATCTGAAACCAATGAACCCACTTGCAGTGCTTCCTGTATGGGGCTATGGGAAAATTACCGTGTAGCGTAACTCACGGAAGTAGAGGTAGAAAAGTGTAACTACCTCCCTGAGCAAAGTCCTTACTTTCCAGTAACTGAGTTCCTTTTTACCAAGCTGGAATGTTGCAGTCTTTATTGGTATAATAGAAGGGTTGGGATTTTTCTTCTTTTAAACAACAATGGAAGGTTCCTGGCAATTACATAATACTGTTTGACACTTTATTCCACATCAGTGACAAACATTTACTTAAAAAGTGTTTGAAGCAGGGAATGAAGGGGCATGCCTGCAATTTCAGCATTAGCGAGTCTGAGGTGAGAAGATTAGAAGTTCAAGACCAGCCTGGGCTATATAATGAGATCCTGTCTTAAAAAAACAGAAAAAGAAGAAAAAAGAAAAAGACACTTTGATTTTTAGCTTTGTGCATCACTACTTCAGCTATTATTAAAAGGATAAACTACTCAGTCCCCAAACAAACAAAAAAAGGATAAACTAAAATTCAGAAGTGATCAATTTGATTAGAAAGACAAGTTCAGACCCTGCTTGTCTGCATAATTTTATCCTGACAGAGCTACCGTCCATGGAAGATTAAGCTCTGATGATACTGGATAGCTTAAGCAGAAAACAAGCGGTGATTTTTCTTTTATTTTCTTAAGATACATAGTACCCACAGAGTTTGAATTCAGTGCCCTGTGCATATTAGGCAAGCTTCCTACCACTGAGCTGCACTTCCAGCAATTTACAGTGTTGAGGGTGGCAGTGTTGTCATGGCATTCTGTTTTGCAACACATTTATGAAACACAAGGATAAGTGCAAATACTTGACTTATTTCCCTTGCAACTATCGGGGAGATGGGAGGAGCAATAGGGTCTCTAGTTCAGCTGGCTTTGGCAACCCACCCCCTGAGTGCTATGACTACAGCGGTGCCACTATATACAATTGACACGGTGGTGGGCACTGAACCCAGAACCCTTGTGTTTGCTAGGAAAGCACTCTACCAACTAGTTATCTCTCCAGCCCTTATTTGGCATTTCTGTGAATGTATGTGCCCGATGGAAGACAACCTCAGATTATCTGTCGCCATCTTCTACCTTGTTTGAGACAGGATCTCTTTGTTTTTCTGTAGTATGTAACAGACAACCTGGCCTGTAAGTTTCCAGGGATTCTTCTGTCCTTGCCTCCCATCTGTCTACAGGAGTGCTAAGATTATAAGCAGTCACATTACGCCTTAGCTTTGTTAGATGTGGGCTCCAGAGAGTCACGTTCAGGTTGTCATACATGCCCAAGAGCTTTTACCCACTGAGCTATGTCCCCAGCCCTTAGTTGGCATAAAAAATAAGTAAAAAGATATTTATGTGCATGACTGTCTTGCCTGCATGTATGACCGTGCACCTACATGTGTACCTGGTGCCAGCAGAGGTTAGAAGAAGCATCAGATCTCCTGGAACTAGAGTGATGGATGGCTGAGAGACAGCACATAGGTGCTGGGAACCAAAAATCAGCCCTTCGCAAGGGCAATGCTAAGCGCTCCTAGTCACTGAACCATCCCTCCAGCCCCTTCTTAGCATGCCTTTTCTTCAACTAGTTCACTGCCACTGAAGAAGCTGATTTGGGGGTTTGGGGGTACTAGCTTGGTGAGAGGGATTCAATCAACAGCATCACAAAATAATGGCAACAGAAAACAGTGGCACATGTTTACAGTCCCAGAATTCAGCAGAAGGCTAAAACCAGCCTGGGATACATAGAAAGATTTTGTCTCAAAGGGGAAAAAAGGTCACTCAGAGTGACAGGGTGATGACTCTATAGAAATATGGGATTCGTTTTTTCTTTAAAAAGTGTATAGTAAGATAGTTGAGAGTCCCACCAGAGTTCAGACCCTAGCTTGATCTCCCACTATCACGATGATGCTGGGAAAGTTAAGCAATTTCCCTAAGTTTTATCCTTTGTACAATGTTAATAACAAGAATTGTTATTAAAATAAAATGCATACATTAAAACAAGTTATTAAAATTTAGCTCTCATTAATTATCCTGCCTAGTTTGAGATGATGATTACCTCCTATACTCACACTCTAAATTGAATGCCAAGATTTCTAAGCAAGATATATTTCTGAGAATAAAAACTGAATTATTAATGGTCACAAATTCAAATCCCAATTTCAACTTACACTGGCAGCCAATCTGATGAGTGGCATTGAGCAGGCGGACACAAGGAGCTGTTTTATTTAAAGGGATGTAGATTTTCCTCTCCACTGAGTTTCCCCGACACAATCCTGACCAGAAGATAAAAAGCATTAGGAAAAAGTGAAAGATATTTGGTATTAGCCTCTACCATCATTAGCTCAATTCATGGTTTAGGTAAATCATTCACTATCATACTTTCTAACATGAGATTAATAAGCATTCTTCTTCCCTTCTTGGTCACATTATTGGAGTGTAAGTGTTGTAAAGATACCTAGCTGTATCTTTGAAGGTTACTAAACTCCATGAAGATCAATTAAGAATAGAGCTGAAAAATGATGTGTCAAAAATAGTCTTGACTTTTAGATGTGTCAGAGTCTAGTTGCTCTGGTCTAAAAATATTTACCAAAACCAAATAAAGAAGAACATTAATAACAACAAAATCCACCCAAGAATCTGAACAGACCTAGGGGTAACCTTACACTATAAACTTGTTCAGTTAATCAAACATCAGACCATTTGTCTGCACACCTAGAGTATGGTATAGCTACTGTTTCTTCCCTGAAGATGATCAAAACCAATGTGAATGTAGGGGAAGATACACTCATAGTTATATACAGAAATGTTTACATTTTAGGGCTTAACTAGTCAACCATGCACATATAAGAAAAAATTTATAGCTTTGCTTAATTCTTAGTTGACAACACTATCAAGAAGTACAGTGTGTTATTGTCATTCACAATTGCAAAATCACTAATATTATACTGAAATGAAAATATTAATACACATTAAACGTCTAAAATTTCTTGAATCATTACTTCCCTCTTAATAGTTTAAAGCAGCCAAGATCACGTTAGCCTCACTTTAGTAAGCAAAGAAAATAAGGAACACAAATTTAGGATAGAATCAACAGGAGGAAATGAGGGTTCTCATCTTTAAATGTTGAACAGCACCCACAAAAATACTAAAGCAGAGGAAGGAGCTGAGCTTTTTACACCTGTTCCTTTTGATTGGTGTGGGATGGCTGGGCTTTAAAGAAAACCAGGCATTCGAATAAGGTAGAAGAAAATCAGGTTGTAAACCCAGAAAAGGGCTGGAGAGAACTACGCGAAAAGATGAGCCTCGGGAGAGAAGCAATGAGGGTCCCGGCAAAGGGGGAACTTATGTCATGGGAACGAAAGACAAGAAGGATGTACAGGGCGGGGGGACAGAGGGGCAATGGGAACCAGAAGGGCAACGCCTGCACTTGCGATGGGCCGACCCGGATGGTTCCTCTTACAGACCGGAGCTCCGCGGTGGGGTGCCCTCACCTGCCAGTACCACGGAAAAAGACAGAAGAAGAAGAAGACCCCGACTTCCTGGGTCAGGCCCAGAGCCGCCCCTAATCGTAGCCATCTTGCCTCTCCACTGGGCGGAAGCCTTGGGTCCCTTTCCAGTCTCGTACCGGCCTCTCTAGGCTTCGGCAGGCACCGTCTCTGTGGTCCGGTGCTCCAAGGACCGGAAGTTCGTGTCTGAGGCGCTTCCGGGAGCCACGACATCGGGTAGCTGACGTGGAGGCTTTGGGAAGGCAAAGGGGACCGGCGGGACCGGCGGGACGGGCGTACCTGCGAGCTGGAGGCCTGAAAGATGCTAACCAAATTCGAGACCAAGAGCGCGCGGGTCAAAGGTAGTGAAGAAGAAAATGGGAACGACGGAGGTTGGCCATGTCAGGGGAGGTGCAGGCACCACGGAAGAGAGAATGGGCGGATTCGCTGACCGAACTGGGCCCCCAGGAAGAACACAGAGGAATACCCGAGGGAAGCGAGTTAGGATTAGTGGAGTCTCGGCAGTCCGCGCTGCCCAGGTGTCCTGGGACTTTGATTTACTCGTGAAATGGTTCTTTCTTTCACTGTAGGAGATTCCTCAGACCCGCTTCCTATTCCTTCCACCCTGCTGGGGTTGTGGCTTTTTCTGTTCTTAATGTCTTGTGACTTATATGCTTTTTGAGAACCACGTTATATGGAGTACCTCTGGGAAATGATTATCAGCCTCTGTCACTGTAGCTTTTTCGGAGTCAGCCACTGGCTACTCCATTGGCCTGTCTGCACCATCTCAATGTCCAATGCTTTCGTTGGACTTCATTGCCTACTTGGAATTAGGGCATGGAGGCCTACAGTCCTCTGAGGTCCCGAGACTGGTAAGATTGTCCGATGAAATCCAAGATGTTTTGTATTAGATTTGAATGTCAGATAAACAATATTTTGGTAATAATTTTTGAAGGACAAAGGCCTGATGCCATACGCTTTTGAAATGTTGATATTAGAAAAGCAGAGAACTAGGTCTATGGAAATCTGGTAAAAATGTATCTGGAATATTTCATAATATGCTTTATAGCCAAGTGGTTTAGAATTTGTTCTTTGGAGTCAATTAGACTTGCTTAGAAATTCTGAAACAAAAAAAAAAAAGAAATTCTGAAACATCCTCTAACAAGCTGTATGACCTACATCATACTTACTATCTCTAAATCTCTATACCCTTATCTTTAAAAATAAGGGTAATTAACATTCTCTTTTAAAAAGAATTAAAATGAAAAGTATTAATGTGTTTATAATAGTGTGTGGCCAGACTTAGTAACTCAAAAACTAGAGGCTCTTTAATGTGAGACTATATTCTGAGCAGTTTCTAGGTCTCATGATAATGAAGGGCAGCATTAAGAATTTCTAGTACTGGGCTGGAGAAATGGCTCAGAGGTTAAGAACACTGGCTATTCTTCCTAAAGGTCCTGAGTTCAATTCCCAGCAATCACATGGTGGCTCATAACCATCTGTAGTGAGATCTGGTGCCTTCTTCTGGTACGAAGGTACATATGCAGGCAGTCTACTGTATAAATAACTAATAAATATAAAGAAAGAATTCCTATTTCCACCAGAGTTACATAGACACTGTCTCAAAAAATTATCATCTCTGGTGCCAGTCATGGTAGCTTTAATCCCAGCACTCTAGATGGCAGATGCAAGTAGATCTCTGTGAGTTGGAGGTCAGCCTGCTCTACATAGCAAACACCAGGCCAATCAGAACTATACAGTGAGACCCTATTCCCAAAAAAGGTTCTAGGGCTGGAGAGATTGCTCAGCTACCAATGCTCTTGAGGAGGACCTGAGTTTGGTTCCGAAGTTCCATGTATGGCAGCTCACATCCACCTGTAACTCCAGCTCCAGGTGATCTGACCCCCTCTTCCAGGCTCTATGGGCATCTGAACTGACGCATGCACATACACAATTGAAACAAAACAAAGCACGAACCAGTTTCTGGTACTTAAGTAGTCGGAATGAGTCCTCATTTTTTATGAGTTCTTTTCAGATTTCTTCTTGGGCAGCAGAAAGGGGTTGGGGAAATTAGTATTAGAGAGTTCTTTAAGAGTGCTGAATCAAGCTGGGCATGATGCCACACACCTTTGATACCAGCACTTGGAGGCAGAGGCAGGTGGATCTCTATGAGTTCGAGCCTGGTCTACAAATTGAGTCCAGAACAGCCAAGGCTACACAGAAAAAAACCTGTCTCAGAAAAAAAAAAAAAGTGCTGAATAATCAGGGTTAAGAGTAAGAGTGCATACTGGAGAAAACAAGCAACAGGACAGGAGCCTACCACAGAGGGCCTCTGAAAGACTCTACCTAGCAGTGTATCAAAGCAGATATTAAGACTCATAACCAAACCTCCGCCAGAGTGCAGGGAATCATGAAAGAAGGGGGAGTTAGTAAGACCTAGAGAGGACAGGAGTTCCACAAGGACCAAATATGTCAGGGCACAGGGGTCTTTTATGAGACTGTTTCTCCAGCCAAGGACCATGTATGGATATAACCTAGAACCCCTGCTTGGATGTAGCCCGTGGTAGCTCAGTATCCAAGTGGGTACCCTAGTAAGGGGAACAGGGACTATTTCTGACATGAACTCAATGGCTGGCTCTTTGACACCCCCCCCTCCCACCCAGGGAGGAGCAGCCTTGCTAGGCCACAGAAGAGGACATTGCAGCCAGTCCTGAAGAGACCTGATAAGCGCTAGGGTCAGATGGAAGGGGAGAAGGTCTTCCCCTATCAGTGGACTTGGAAAGGGGCAGGGAGGAGATGAGGGAGGGATGGGGGGATTAGGAGGGAATGAGGGAGGGGGCTACAGCTGGGATACAAAATACATAACCTGTGATTAATATAAAAATAAAATAATTTAAAAAGTTAAAAAAAAAAGTGCATACTGTCCATACAGAGTTTGGTTCCCATCATTTACAGCGTGTGGCTCACAACTGCCTGTTACTCCAGCTCCACAAGATCCAGTGCCCTCTTCTGCCCCATTTCAGGCACCTTCACTAATGTACACATAATCCTCATATGGACACACATAATTAAATTTTTTTTTTTAAATTAAGTGCTAAGTTGGAGGTAGTGGTTTGTATCTGTAAACCCTAGCACATGAGAGGGTGAGGCAGGAGATAGTAATTGAATGCTATATAGTGAGATGTGTCCCAAAGGAAAAAAGGTGTTAACATATGATAAGAATAACAGAAACATCATGCAAAATAGGTGCCTTCGTAAGCTTGCGAATAGAGTATGTTCAAATGTTTTTACAACTAAGCAACAGCTACCAGACTTGGATGTAGTGGCTCATATCTGTAATTCTGCCACATGGGAGGCTAAGGCAAGAGGGTTGCTGTAAGTTTGAGGCCAGCCTAAACTACAAAGTGAGACCATGTTGTGAAAAACCCAAGCATTACCAGTGGCCAGACTAAACCCAGTTAGTCTAGATTAGTGCTTAAAGAGAAAGTCCAGGCTGCAGTGAAGGAAAAGACCCCTGTGGTCTGGCTGAGGAACAGAGCTCAGCATTCTAACCGTCTAACAAAGATGGTTAGAAAGTGCCAGGACAGGGAGAAACTGGGGGTCAGAATGGGCTTCCATGGGTCTTTGTCAGAGTATCATGCATGTGACAAAAATATCCAAAATTTAGGGGGGGAAATTGAGGTAGTTGTGGGGCTGGAGAGATGGCTTAGTGGTTAAGAACACTTGCTGCTCTTGCAGAGGACCAGGGTTCGGTTCTCAGCATCCACATGGTGACTCATAACCATTTATAACTTCACATTTAGAGGATCTGACACCTCTTCTGACTTCTGCAAGCACCAGGGATGCTTGTGGTGTATATAGACACAAAGTACTCATAATATTAAAAAAAAATTAAGAGATCATTGTGGTTGTTGTACATACCTATAATTCTAGCACTGCGAGGTTGAGGTGGGAAGTTTGTGATTTTGAGGCCATCTAGACAAAAGAATGATGTCTGTCTTTTTTAAAAAAGAAAAAATAGCCAGGCAGTGGATCCCCTGGAACTAGAGTTAACAAGTGGTTGTGAGCCACCTGGCATGGGTGCTAGGAACTGAACTTGGGTCCTCTGGAAGAGCAGCAAGTGCACTCAACCACTGAGCCATCTCTCTAGCTTTTAATTATTATTATTTATTTAATGAGACAGGGTTTCTCTGTGTAGCCTTGGCTGTCCTGGACTCCCTTTGTAGAGCAGGCTGGCCTCTCAGAGATCTGCCTGCCTCTGTCTTCCTGAATGCTGGGATTATGGTGTTCATTCCTGGCTCCTAGCAATATTTAAAGGAATACATAACAGTGCAGTTTGTTGTGTTTGGTATCAATAAAAAGCTAGTTATCAACCAGGTAGTGATACTGTGCGCCTTTAATCCCAGCAGAGGCAGGTGGATCTCTGTGAGTTCAAGGTCAACCTGGTCTACAGAGTAAATTCCAGGACAGCCAGGGCTACACAGAGATGCAACTTTAAAAATGAGGGAGAAAGTTATCAAGCATGTTGAAGGAATAGGAAGATAGCCTCTGGTTAATCTAGTTTCTTTTATCAAACTTGACAAAAGAAGACATCAGGGACCTTAACTCATTGTATAATTTTCTGCTTTTTCCTCCTTCCCCAGGCCTTAGTTTTCATCCTAAAAGACCCTGGATACTCACCAGTTTACACAATGGGGTCATCCAGTTATGGGACTATCGGATGTGTACCCTCATTGACAAGTTTGATGAACATGATGGTAAGTTAATTTCTAGGGGAAATTTAAAAGAGAGGGCTCAGTGGTAGAAAGTGCTAGCTGTTCTTGCTGAGGATTTGAGTTCAGTTCCTTGTACCCACGTTAATCTAGGGCTCACAACCACCTATAACTCAACTCTAGGGGACCTGATGCTTTCTTTGGCCTCCACTAGCACTTGAACACATGTACATACACATAATAAAAGTGAATATTCTTTTTAAAAGGCAAGGATTTGTCATCCCCTGTATAAGAATCTTAATTTGATAAGGATTCCCCCTTAAAGTAAAGAATGTGGACATGAAAAAGGGTACAAACAAACAAAGACAAACTACAAATAGGAATCTTATTAGGAGCCAGGTGTGATGGTACACACTTTAATCCCAGCCCTCTAGAATCAGAGGCAGGTGGAATCTCTTGAGATCAAGGCCAGCCTGGTCTACAGAGTGAATTCCAGAGCAGTCAGGGCTACACAGAGAAACCCTGTCTTGAAAAAAAACAAAAAATAATAACAAAAAAATGGTAAATGTCTGGAAGGCTGTGGTTTGAGGCCATTTTTGCTGTCTAGGAGTGAGGCCTCTAAAAGAGACCACCAAAAGAGCCCTGGCTCTTCTTAAAAGTGAAAGTGTTTGTGTCTGAGATGAAATTGAATTCTACTTGGGCAAGAGATGTGCTTATGTAAATAAAGCAAAAAAAGAAAAAAGGCACAATGACTCCTGGAGGCAACCAAACAAGACTGAGTAATCTGGAGACAGTAACTGGTGCCAGAGAAACAGTGGCATGGTTCGTGCCAAATTCTGAAGCAGCCTTCCTACAAAGGTCACTGGACACAGAATCTACATAATGCTGTACCCCTCACAGGTTTAAACTAATGAAAATTAAATATATAACATGGATCTGTGCTTTTGTTTAAAAGAAAAAAAAAATCTTAATAGCGACTGGTATGATCGCTCAGAGGGTAAAGTCAATGCTGCCAAGCCTCAGCACTGAGTTGCATCCCCAGGGCTCACATGGCAGACGAAGAGAATTGCCCCTGCAGCATGTGCACCCACTCACAGACACACAAATAAATCATTTTTAAACAACCTTTGACACATATATGAGAGAATAACTTTCCTTAACATACATTGCCTGCTTTCTTCCCTAGGTCCAGTACGTGGTATTGACTTCCATAAGCAGCAGCCACTGTTCGTCTCTGGAGGAGATGACTATAAGATTAAGGTACAGGGGATCTGGCATGGCAGGGAGTAATGAATAAGAGAATGTGGTAAGGTTTGAGAATCAAGGAAAGGACTGAAAGATAGGAGAATTAATTTATATGGAACTTAGACTTCTAACAGTATCCGAAGCACTGATCTAGCAAATACTTACTTAATGCTTATTGTATATCAGAAACTTGTTTTGTATGGGAACTGAACGGTGAGCACAAAGTAACTTCTGTTCTCAAAGATCCTTTAATACAAGAGATAAATGTATACTCAATAGCATGCATAGTTTGGTGAATGATAAATAGTCAAAATAGGAAAGAACAGTACTGGTACAGAAATGGACATTGCATGGCTGGATGTGTTTGAGAATCTCCTGTTGGATTTAGAGAGTAGAGAGAGGGCAGAAGGTAGAGAAGGGTGAGATCATGACCGAATGTTTGCAG
This sequence comes from Pachyuromys duprasi, assembly GCA_028658305.1. Taxonomy (NCBI): domain Eukaryota; kingdom Metazoa; phylum Chordata; class Mammalia; order Rodentia; family Muridae; genus Pachyuromys; species Pachyuromys duprasi. The sequence continues at coordinate 19,857,020 of CM053759.1, read as the reverse complement.
TGCTTAGGAGTTCTCTTGTTATTGCATAGACATGGAGCCAACACTGGAGCTTAAATATAGGAGTGGTATAAGATTCACATGGATTTTATTTGTTTGTTTTTGAGACAGAGTTTCACTGGATAGCCTTGGCTGGTTGGAATTTACTCTGTAGACCAGGCTGCCTCAAACTCTGAGAGATCCACCTGCCTTTGCCTCCCAAGTGCTGAGATTAAAGGTGTGTGCCACCACCACCTGGTGGATTTTACATTCTCTTAAATTACTCAGATGGTAACAAATAAAAGATTGGATGAGTTGGGAAGGATTGAAGACAGATTCCAATAAGGAAATTATCTTATAAATGCATGTGGCTGTGAATAGAGCCTGAACTTAAGCAGTACCATTTGAAATAGAAGGAGATGGATATAAGAGCTTAAGGAAAAGTGGTTGTTTGCGATGAATGTTGAAGGGATGATAAAGAAAAGTGAATGAGAACTATTGCTGTGTTTTCCCTCAGTGCTGGGGATTGATCTTACAGGCCTTATGTATGCTTGAGTTACCCAGCCCTGAGAGGATGTCATTAAGTTGGAAAGACAAATCTGGAATAGGTACAGTTTTCTGGAGTTTGGGAGAATGGATAATTCCATATTGGCTGTGATGTGCTTGCAGTACCTAAGAGACTCATTGAGGATATCTGGGATTTGTCAACAAGAAGGAAGAACTAAAGCCACAATGTAGAAGATGCTGCACAGGGAATAGTTTGAATGATAAACAGATGATAATGTAAAAGAGAGAAAGGCAAGCTCCCTTGAGGAGCTGGTAGCCACACATGTCTTAACACTCTGCAACTTTTCTATGAGAAGGCTATATTCATGCTCTTGAGAGTGTCTTCCTTTCCTCTGAATACCTCTTTTTCTCTTAACCTTTGTACTTAAATCTGCATTAAGATATCTTTATTACACTCCAACTCTGCTTAAAGGGGAAAGAGGAATATTGGTATAGGAAATAATAATTTTATAATTTGAAGATAACCAAGGAAGAGCAGAATCTTCTAAGAAGTAAAGGAAGAGGGAAGTTTGGGAAAGATGAAGTGTCAGAATAAGATCCAGAGTAAGAAGAAGCCTTTATACTCTCAAGTTAGCAGCTTATTAATAATCTTAGCATCTTAATGTTAGATGAGAGATTACATAGAATGGAGGCAGTTCTTTGAAGATTGACTGTTACAAAGGTGTAAGATGATGCAGCAACTTTGAACCTCTAAAGACAGATGTCAGGGCTGAGGATGTGACTCATGTAAGCGGAATGCTTATCTAGTGTTCATGAAGTTCAGCACCGAATAAAACTGCCTATGTGTACCTGTAATTCTGAGCACTTAGGAATTGGAGGCACGAGGATTAACAATTCCAGGTCATTGTTGGCTACATAGCAAGTTCAAAGACTACCTGGGCTATGTAAAACCCTTGTCTCAAACAAACAAAAAGAAACCTGATGAGCCTTTCAGAAGTTCAAGACATTTACATCCTATTTCTTGGTTGATTTTTGTTTTTGTTTTTGTCTTTTGCAGGTTTGGAATTACAAACTTCGGCGCTGCCTCTTCACATTGCTTGGGCACTTGGACTATATTCGTACCACATTTTTTCATCATGTAAGTATCTGTTGAGCTTCATTATGCAGTGTTCCATAATTTCTCTACAGTAACCTATATACCTTTCCTGACCAACCTTCCTTCCTTCGTTTTAATTTTTTAATTTTTATTTTTTCTCTGTGCTATGCTGGGCATTGAACTTGGTATCTCTGAGTACCAGCAGCATACTGTCACTGATACATACCCCAGCAGTGGTCTCCTTTTCCCAAGAACCTATGCTTTGAAGCTGAGAGAGATAGTTCAGTTGGTAAATGCTTCCACACTGGCATAGGGAGATGAGTTCAATTGCCAAAGCCAAGCATGGTGGCACACAGTTCTAATCCCAGTGTTGGGGAAACAGAGTCAGACAGATACTCAGTTTAATTGGATCTAGTGAGCTCTAAAAGAAAGTCATTGCTTTTCTACAGAAAAATGTAGGATTTTTTTTGGTTGTTTACTAAATTGCCAAACAAAAGTTTGTAGGCTAATCCCATTAGTAGTATTGTTATTAAGTAGTAGATATGTCCAGGTCAAATTAACACACAGTTTGGCTAAGCAAATAAATATTTTGAAGTATTAACAATTAAGTTCTTTTATCCAAGGATTTTGGGAGTCTGGTGGATCCTGTTCTCTTAGCCAGGCTCAGGCTCACTGCCTTCTTTGATCTATCAAGTCTCTCTCTCTCTCGCTTTCAAGACAGGGTCTTACTGTGTAGCCATGTCTGGCCTGGAACTCACTATGTAGACCAGGTTGGCCTTGCCCTTGAAGTCACAGGGATCTGCTGGCTTCTGTCTCCCAAGTGCTGGGTTAAAAGTGAGAGCCACCATGCCTTGCCATTTGTCTGGTGTCATATTAGTAGATTAGAGACTCCTGGTCTCTTGTCTAATCCCATCATGAAAGGTAGTGTTATAATTCAAGTAAATGTGTATTTACTGATTGTATTCCTTAAAAAATTAAAATATTGCCAACTGTTGAGTGGGGATGTGGAACATAGATTTTTTGTTTTTGTTTTTTGAAACATGGTCTCCCTATGTAGCTGTGGCTGTCTTGGAACTTACTATGTAAACCATGCTGGCCCTAAACACAAAGAGATCCACCTGCCTCTGCGTCCCAAGTACTGGGATTAAAGGTGTGTACCAGCATGCCTGCCCAGGATATGGATTTTTTTATTTTAATATAAAAATTTTAGCATAGCATAGAATGATTGCAAAAATTACAACTAAAACATTTCATAATAAATACTCAGAATAATGTATTAGATATTTGTTATCAGAAAAGACTTGCTGAAGAGCCTTGCCTAGAGTAAGTTGCTATCTACATAGAAAGTTAAGAAAGACCTCCCTGAGCATGGTGGTGCACACTTTTGAAGTCCCACCCTTAGCACTTGTGGCTACATAGTTTCAGGAACAGCCTAAACAATGTAGTGTGACCCTGTCTGAAAAAACAAGGGCTGGGGATATAACTCTGATAGAACTTGTCAGGCATGCACAAGGCTCTGGCCTCACGGAACAGGATTGTTCAGAGCCTTGTCTGAAATGTCTTTCAGGAATACCCTTGGATTCTGAGTGCCTCGGATGACCAGACTATTCGAGTTTGGAACTGGCAGTCCAGAACATGCGTCTGGTAAATCAAGAGGCAGTAGCCTCAAAAGAGGGTTTTAGCTCTTCCTAGATTTTTATAACCAGCTTCTTTTCAGCTCAGATGTCTTTTTTTTCCAGGTGGGCCATGTCTGCTGATTAATTACTGATTTGTAGGATTCTTTTAAATATAATAATATCAATCTTGATTTTGTAATATCGGGTTTTATTTGTTTTTGTTTTTTGAAGTAAGGTTCTCTGTAGCCCTAGCTGTTCTGGACTCACTTTGTAGACCATGCTGATCTTGAACTCATAGAGATCCACCTGCCTCTACCTTCCGAGTACTAGGAACAAAGGCATGCACCTCCATGCCCAGCTCGATTTTGTAATATCTTAACAAGAAGAATAGGTCATATAACTAGGCTTTTAGAATAGAATGTTTAGTTGCTTTTTAGTTCTATTCCCATAAAACTTCAGTTGGGATCTAGATCAATGAATCTTACTGTTTGGACTGGTTCCCTAGTAGAACTTTCACAAGAGGTAGGACTGTTTAGAACAACAGCCTTTAAAGGTATTTACTATATCCTATCAAGTTATGAATTACTAAGATTGCATTTATTTTCACATTTTTATGTGTCTTTATTCTGAAAGAGTTGTGTAATCTCAGTTCCATGAAATTAATAATATTTAAATATTAAACAATTAGTGTCAGAAAGGGAATTAACATATGCAGGCAAAGATGTCCGGTGTTTGATGAAGGTACCACACAAGCCTGGTGACCCAAGTTCGGTCCATGCAAAGATAAAAGGACAGAACTGATTCTCTGCAGCACCCACTCATGCCGCTCCACTAATAAGAAAATAATACTAATTTAAGGAAAAAAAAACTTTTTGGGGGGCAGGAGAGATGGCCCAGAAGTTAAGAGATTGGCTCTTCTTTCAGAGATCCTGAGGTCGATTTCCAGCAACCACTTGTTGGTTCATAACCATCTATCATGAGATATGGTGCCCCCTTCTGGCCTTAGGCATACATGCGGGCAGAATACTATATACATAATAAATCTTAAACAAACAAACAAACAAAAAACTTTTGTTTTTCAAAACAGGGTTTCTCTGGCTGTCCTGGAACTCTGTAGAGCAGGTGGCCTCGAACTCAGAAATCCTCCTGCCTCTGCCTCCCAAGTTCTGGGATTAAAGACATGTGCCACTACTGCCTGGCCAAAAAAAGAAATACATATTTTTTAAAAGGAGCTATTGTTAACACAGGTGGCATTGCTTATTACTAGTTCAGAATTGTTAGGATGACTTTCCTGGCCCCATAAAAATATAATTGGATAAGCATCTATTGAATATGAAGAAATAGCGTAGGGGGCTGTTGATGTCTGCCTTTAATTTAATATGTTTTTCTCTTGCAGTGTGCTAACGGGGCACAACCATTATGTAATGTGTGCCCAATTCCATCCCTCTGAAGACCTGGTTGTATCAGCTAGCCTGGACCAGACTGTCCGCGTTTGGGATATTTCTGGTGAGCTGCCCAAGTTCAGGGAACAATCTAGTCATATCTGGCGCAAAACTGCAATTGCTTAAAATAGCAAGGGTATTTGGTTTAGAACAACAAAATTTATGTTCCATTCCTGTATAATATCATCCTTGGTTTTGAAGGTATTAAATCTGCTTTGAAGGTTCTTCATGTTAGAAGTGTTTTCTATGAAAGTGGCTTACTCTAGGAAGCTAATTTGATTTAAAAAACTTTTAATTGCTTTAGTTGTCTCAGATTTTCATTACAATATGAAGATTTGATTGAGCCAACCTTTCCACTCAAAATAAGGTACATGTTTTACCAAAAAAATAAGAGAGAGAGAGAATGTGCAGATAAATGAGATTCCTGAACCCTGTTGCCTTATATATAAATGGAAACCTCTTCTTATTAGATTTCTTCTATAGTAAGGAGCATAGAGTGGAAAGGAGTTACAATTTTTTTATCCAGGATACTTTATAATAAGCTGTCTAAGACCTTATAGACTTCGGATAATTAGGCTAATTCCTCCTGTCGTAGTTTACATACAATGATTTTGAAATAAAGATTGAAATTTGAGTGTCATACAGAGATCTAAATTTAAATACTGAGAGAGAATGCTATTGATGATATTCATGGTTGGGCTTTGTGCTGGGATAGGGACCTAAAACTAAATAATATACTTCTCTACTCTGCAAAGCCGGTGTTGATAGCTACAAAACAGAATTTCTTACCAAAACTGGATGGCTGTTATAGGCCCTTAGCTGCTTCTTTGTGGAAATAAAGGAGTTAGCTTTCTCCACTGTGTTGCTAAGGTGGTAACTACCTAATTTTCCTGTGGCACTGCTGGGCCACAGCATTTTAAAATTTGGATTCCTGAATACAACAATTGGAACGCTTTAATAGCAATTACAGTTATGTATTGTAGAAATAAAGCGAGGGGATGGGCATGGTCTTGCATGCTATAATCCCAGCACTTGGGAAGTAGAAGCAGGAGGATCAGGAATTCAAAGTCATTCTTGACTATATAGTGAGTTCAAGGCCAGCCTGAGATTCCCCATCTCAAAGAACCAAAGCAAAGAAAAAAAGCAAACAAGCTGAGGAGAGAGGGCAGTTGGAAATTGGAGGCACTGTGTAATGCTGTCTCTGTAGTTTTCAAAAGCTTTGAATTGCAAGGCAGTGGTATAAACAAGATTGTTTTGCAGATAGGGCTTGTTCATCCTCTAGGGCTTTGCCATTGCAGTTTTCCGTCAGATCGACTAGGCTATTTGAAGTACACCCAGATGTGACCAGCCATGCCAACAGGAGGAGTTTGGTACAGGCTTCTTGAGCCTGTGCCCTCTCCTCACTGCCAGTACTGGGAAGCTTAGCATTCACTCTGCCCATAACCAACTGTGGCTCTCATAGGGTTTCACCATGCACACATTCAAGACCACCCCTCCCCCACCCCCATCTCAGGAGATACACACCTAATGAGCCTGGGGCGCAGCACGGCTTCCCCACTTTTCAGGGACAGTTACGTAGAACATCTGAATTCTGTGAGAAAGTTGCTGTCGGAAGTATCTTGAGTGACTTTTCTCAGGACTCCCAGGAATGGAGTACAGCTAATTCCATCCTAGAAAATAAGTTAATTTCATGCCTAAACTGCTGTTTTTAGGTGCAGGGGCTTCCTTCCCAGAGCTTTATTGCTCTGCTTTAAAGCTGCTGCTTGTGCCACCTGCTGCTAGCACAGCATGTTCCCTGTGGTCTAGCCAAAGTGACCAAGAAATACATTTTTAAAAATCCGTTAATTAAAATAAGAAAGCAATTTGGGGAAGTAAGGTGGCCAAGTTCTTATTTGTGACCATGAAATGCCCAAAGCAAAAAGTTTCTTTCTTTACATTTTACAGGCAAAAAACATGTTTATATCAAAGTTAGATCAGAGAAGTGAGGGAGAGTATGACCTTAGTGGGGTTGTGTTGCTCTTGAACGTGAATTGCATGGATTGCTATGTGGTATTGCAACTGCTATAATTTGTGGATGTTATAGTGGGGATGGTGTGCTAACTTGCTATACTAATGTGAATGTTCTTTCTCATTTCTCTGCTGACTCTGTTCACCTTAAATAATTCTTTAACCAGAGTAGATGTTTTGGTATTTACATAAGTGGAAAAGCAATTGGGTCAGGCTTTTTACATTTACATTTTCCTTTCCTCAAAATTAGCATACTCAAGCGGTTGTGGAGGTGCACAACTTTAATCCCAGCACTCAACGAGGCAGAGGCAGCTGGATTGCTATGAGTTCAAGGCCAGCCTGGTCTGCAAAAATCCAGTCCAGGATGGCCAAGGCTACACAGAAAAACCCTGTCTTGAAAAACAAAGCAAACAAAATTAGCATATACTCTTCAGGACTTCATTTTGCTTTAGTTCAGATAAGTCCCAACACAAAAAGAGAAACCTTTCTGGTCTCAGACTGGTGTTAACATTTTCAAAACAAGAAAGTACATTCTAAATAAGAGGATAAATGTTCCCAAATTTACGGGACTAATGAAATTCTGATAATTCTTTTGAGCTAGTGGGATAACATCAAGAGAATGTAGACCTCTTTAAAGTCAAAGCAGTCCCTAACACTGCTCACATATGAGTTTAGCCCATGGAGTTCACTGTGACCTGAATATTCTGTTAGCCTCTCAAAATCTTTTGTTTAAAGGGGAAGAGTTTCAAAAACTAGCTGTAGAAGATGGGTTACTGTTTTAGCTTGTGCTTCAAAGTAAACTGTCCATTAAATTATTTTAATAAGCTTATACCTTTGCATGTCAAGTCCATGTAATTCAGACTCACTCTTAAATATCCACTAAAATATATTAATATGCTGCCAGATCCTTTCTTCACCCCTCTCTCTTTACTGTTTTCCCTGGTCCCCACTGGGAGGCATACACAACTGGTCCATTCTGAGAATGTGCTCTTCTCCCTCTGGATTTGGGTAGCTGCTGTAGAAATTTTCCATCTGTCGTTCAGTCCTAGTGAGTGGCTTGTCGAAAGCTCAAATATTTCTTCTTTCGGTATCTTTTCACTGCCTGTCACAATTCATCTGTTTTGCCCTTCCCCTTTTCCTAGATCATTGCAGGCAAGTGCACAAAGGCTTCAATTCTGTTATGTAGCTTTCCATTTTGGTTTGTTAAAGCCTATTGGAGGTGAAGTTCCTCGCAGCTATCTGCTTTTCTATGTTTTTTTTTAACCTATTACATACACTACACTCAATAGAAAAAGTTGACAGATCCTATTAAAGGGACAAATGAGATAAGTAAAAAGCATCCTTATAATCATGTGTTTATGAAGCTTGAGGAGAGTGCTTCCTTTTTTCACTATTTTTGTCTCTATACCTATGGCTAAGGCATAAAATAAATTGGCTCCAGTGCTGATGTTAGGCATTGGCAGGAAGTGCAGTCATTGAACTTAACTTCTTTCTGTTTCCTACGCACTTTAGTTTGAAGCTTCTTAGGTTTTATTTTCAATGAGACGTTTTATTTTGACTCTGCTTTTTCAAAATTTAACAAATGTTAGGTGACTTTATCTTACTGTTCTCTTTCTCAAATATTTTAAAAGGTAGGATTTTAGCTTTAGTTTTGTTTGTTTGGTATAATTTGGTGCAATTATATATGATTGTTACCTATCTCTAAGGGTTGTTAATCAGAATCAAATTTGACACCAGTACTTTGTACTGTAATTTTGGTTCTGGTTTTAACACAGTTATTCAGCTTTCCCCTACCCTCCCTTTTTAAAAAATAGATAGGGCTTTGCTCTGTAGCCCAGGTTCAACTTGTGGCAGTCCTCCTGCTTCTGCCTTCTGAGTGCTGAAATTGCATGTATGCATCATCATACTTTACTTCAAGTAGTTAGCTATTAAAGATGTGTAGACGGGTGGTCCACAAAGAAGATCTTTATCCTGGTGTCTTTTGCCTATTATTGAAAAATTATGGGCTAATAATTCCTCCCAGTGAAACTAGCCTCTGTAGGTTTTGTTTCTTTCTTTTTTTTTTAATGATTTATTTATTAAGTATACAATATTCTGTCTGCGTGTGTGCCTGCACACAAGAAGAGGGCACCGGATCTCATTATAGAAGGTTGTGAGCCACCATGTGGTTGTTGGGAATTGAACTCAGGACCTTTGGAAGAACAGCCAGAGCTCTTAACCTCTGAGCCATATCTCAGATATATATGTTCATATTTGTAACCAGCCTTTTATACAAGAACATGAAAAATCATGACAGTTTTCTACCTTATTGCTGTATCATCTCATAGTATTTGTATTAGTTCTTCCAAACCTAAAGACCTGTTTTGTTTAATATGCCTAGTTCTGCAGTGCATCTGGAACTTTCTTGTAAGTTGCTTCCAGCTTGAAAAACACTGAAATGTGATCTCCCCCAAGAGTATTTCTTTAAATTTTATAATGAGGATTAGAGATACGGCTCAGCAGCCCCTTCTGGCCTCTATAGATGCCAGACATATATTTGTATAAAGATATACATGCAGACAAACATCCATACATATCAAACAATAAAATACATTAAAAATTTAAGGTAAAAATAAAGTAAAAAAATAAAAATTTTAAATGATAGGAAAAGGTTGCTATAGATTTTATGAACCTGAAAGTGGACATTGAATGATTACCACTTGAGGCTACATTTTAGGACGATTAAAGACTGGAAAGTGCTATTAATCTGAAGTAGACAGCTCTTTGAGGTGAGATTTAATGAACTTGGTTGTGTCAGAATTTGAGGCTTCCAATAAGGGGTCTTCTGGTAAAGAAGGATCTAGGGAAGAATAAATAGGTACCGCTTGTGAGTCTCTTTCTTCCTTCCGTCTAAGTTTATTTTCCTGTTTCATTTTATCTTAGTCTTTCAATATGCCTTTCTGTGATTCTACTACTGTGCTTTTACTGATAAGATTATGTTTGCATCTTTCATCCCACTCCTTAACCCTCCAAAGGTCTAAGGAAAAAAAACTTGTCTCCTGGTGCGGTGGAATCCGATGTGAGAGGAATAACTGGGGTTGATCTGTTTGGAACTACAGATGCAGTGGTGAAGCATGTACTAGAGGTATTTATCTCTGTCGCTGTTGGTGAGTATGTGCTGCCCTCTAGGGAAAACCCTCAGCATGCTGTCCATTGAATCTTCATCTCTGTAAGCATGTGTGTATGTGTGTGTGATGTGTGTGATGTGTCTGAGGCAATGCCACAGCACATGTGTAGAGTCCAGAGGACAATTTTGTGGAGTTATTTCTCTCCATCTTTTTGTGGGTCCCAGAATTTGAACTGTAGCTTGAGTAGCAAGCATTTTATCCACTGAGCCATCTCACTGACACACTCTATCTATCTATCTATCTATCTATCTATCTATCTATCTATCTATATTCTTTCAACAAATATTTGACATGATTTGAGGTTTGGGGAATAGACTAATAAGTAAGCCAACAAAGAAAGGAAGATGTCATCTCAGGAAGAGTTATGTCAGCTTATAAATCCAGAAGGGCTAAAGGAAAAAAGCTCCATTACAAAGCAGAGCCCGTTCTTAGGCCTTATGGAAGGAGGGATCCCAAAGAAAATCAATGAGAAGTACCAAGAACTAATCATATGTAAGAAACTTTGTTCATGGTGGAAAATAGGAAAGCATAAGAAGGGCTGGAGAAATGGCTCAGGTTGAGAGTACTGCCTATACTCCCAGAGGTCCTGAGTTCAATTCCCAGCAACCACATGGTGGCTCACAACCATCTATATACTGAGATCTGATGCCCTCTTCTGGCATGCAGGTGTACATGCATAGAGCACTCATACATATAAAATAGGTATATACGTATAAAGTAGGTAGATCTTTAAAAAAGAAAGCATAAGAAAAGAAACTAGGTTTTCTAAAATTAAAAAGGTCTAAACCGTAAAACTACTCAGTGAAATGCATACTATTTATCTCACAAATGAAAAAAAAAAGAGAGAGAGAGAGATTTAGAGAAATTACATAGTTCCCCAAAGGAGCTCCACGTGTGGCCCTAACTTCAAAATACAGATGCCTTTACAAGCACAGAACACACAATTAAATTCTGAGTCAAAGCTGCCTCATCTAAGTGTAGGGGTACATACCTGTACTCAGCACTCAGGAAGGCAAGAGACAGGTGGAGCCCTGTGAGTTTGAAGCCAGCATGGTCTACAGAGCAAGTTCCAGGACAGCCAAGACTTTACAGAGAAACTGTGTCTCAAAAAACCAAAATAAATAAATAAACAAACTGCCTCATCTAGAAGTCTGTCAAAGAAATGAAGTGTGACCATGTAAATAGAACAGAGGCTACCTTGAACTCAGCACCCTTAATTTTTTGGTCTTTATGCTTTTTAATTTTCATAAGGGTTCCAAAGAGTTTATTTACATGTGTTATACCTGTTAATTTTACCCAGGAATAACACCATTTTTTAATGTAGAGGAGTGTTTTGCTTACATGTATATCAGTATACCATGTGAATGTCTGGTGCCTTCAGAGGCCATAACAGGGAACCAGATCCTTTGGAACTGAAGCTACAGACAGTTAGGAGCAGTCATGTCTGGGTGCTGGGAACCAAACCTGGGTCCCTTGCAAGAGCAATCAGTACTCAATGAGCCATCTCTGCTGCCCCTTGTTTTTATTTTTTGTGCTAAGAATTGAACTCACTACCTCGCATATGCTCTACCATTGAATTATACCTCTAGCCTAAACCTGAGCACCTTTAGTGGACTTGATCAGCATACATTTCATTAGCTGTCAGAGCAATGATATCATTACTTATCATGTATCCTGTGGAAAACACTACTATGCAGTCATGGATCATAACAATAAAGGCAAATAAAATCTTAATAGGATTTGGAAAAAAACTTGGAATGTACAGACTTTCCACATTCAAATCTCAGGACTTCTTCAAGGGATTCCAGATCATACTTTGGGAATATCTGCATTAACTTATAAAATAGGTCTTTGTACTTACGATGTTACAATTTCTTGTAGAAATAAAACATAAATAGACAAGTAAAAAGGAAGTAAAACATACTAAATGTAAATAAAGCTTAATTTCGTGGTGGAAGTGTTTGGAACATCCCATGAGAATTTGAACAGATTGGAAAGATTGACATGGTTATTCTAATGTTCAAAGCTTTACAATAAGCCAGGTGTAATGATACATACCTGTCCTCCCAGGAGGTTGAAATAAAAAGGGCTTTCAAAGCCAGCTCCATGTTTACAGCAAGACCCTGTCTCAAGAAAGCAAACCAAATGAAAGAAACCAACAAATTAACTTTACAGTGGTACAGTCCCTTGAATGTTTTTTTAACATTTATTTATTATGTATACAATGTGTTTTTGCATGTACACCTGCGTGCCATAAGAGGGCACCAGATCTCATTATAGATGGCTGTGAGCCACCATGTGGATGCTGGGAATTGAACTCATGACATCTGTCCAGCCCCTTGAATGTTTCTTTTTTATAATTGTTCTTTTAAAAGATTTATTTATTATGTACACAGTGTTTTGTGTGCACCTGCTCGCCAGAAGAGGGCACCAGATCTCACTATGGATGGTTTGTGGTTGCCAGGAATTGAACCAGTGCTCTTACCTCTGAGCCATCTCTCCAGCCCCCAGAAATAACTTATTTACTTTTATTTTATGTGCTTTACATATGTGAAGGTGTCAGATCTTGGAATTAGAGAGAGTTGTGAGCTGCCATGTGGGTGCTGGGAATTGAATTCTGTTCGTTTAGAAAAACAACCAGTGCTCTTAACCACTGAGCTATCTCTCCAGCCCTCCCTTGAATATTTTTAACTCGAGTATTTCAGAGGGCTGGGAAAATCGATCAGTATTAGAGTACTGCTTAGTACATGTGCAAGGCCCTGAGTTTGATCACCCGTATCACAGATAAAGAAACAGACAAATTTTGTTATAAACACCAGCATGATTTGCTTTGAATTTTGTTTTTAATGCTGCTTTGGGAGACCTACTTTTTCTTTGTTTTTAACAGGGTCATGATCGTGGAGTAAACTGGGCTGCCTTTCACCCCACTATGCCCCTTATTGTATCTGGGGCAGATGATCGGCAAGTGAAGATCTGGCGTATGAACGGTGAGTGAGGCAGTGGTGATTGTGCCATATTCAAGAAAAAGACTGCTGGCCAGCAAGGGAAAGTAGCCAGGTTTTTTGGACTTTGACTTATTTTACTGCCTTAGTTGATTATTTATTGCTCGTCTAAGTGCATAGTCATGGTCTCTTCCTTTTTACCTCCATGGCAGTATCCTGATTTTGAGAGGCATGAGCATAGTTAAGAGTAAAAATTCATACAATCATTTGACTAATAGTGAATAACTGCTTTGTTTTAGACTGTGCTTGGGACTGTTTATTATTGTGACTAAAAACTCCAGTGCTACAGAGTTTATATTTGTTCTAAAATATCAGGTAGTAATATATATTATGAGGATAAAATAGAAGAAAAGCATAAAGAATAAATATAGGTGTTATTTTCAGAAGGGGCTCATAATAAAAGAACAGTGATGTGCAGCAAAACTTGGAAACTTGGAGCTAAAATAGCATGTGATGCTAGCTCCAGCTACTCAAGAGGCTCAGGCAGTAGGATTATTTGTTCCTAGAAGTTCAAAACTAGCCTTGGTAACCTAGCAAAACCTTGCCTCACCTCAAAAAAGAGTGTTTGGAGCTAGAATAAGTAAACACACACAGGAAGAAGAGACTGAGTCAAAAAAAAAAAAAAACATTGCCCAATTTGGGAAAACAAATTTTAGTATTTTGCAGTAGTATTTAACACTTGATTAAAAGAATATCACAGCTATGCATGGCAGTATATCCTTACAGTCTCAGCATGCGTGCAGTTGAGGCAGGAGGATCACAAGTATAAGGCTAGCCTGAGCCACATAGCAAGACCTCTCCTCAAAAAATTGGGGCTAGAGATGACTCAGTGAGTCCACGGAAGGCCTGTGTTTGGTTCCTAGCACCCCTGTCAGGCAGTTCACAATCATCTGTTACTCCAGCTCCAGGGGATCCAGTGCCTCTGGCCTCCACAGGCCCTACACCCAGGTGTACAAACCCACAAATAGATATATACACACATAACTAAAAATATAAAGAAAATGTTTTAATAGGATCTTGGATTTATTTTAGAGTTATTTTAGAGAATTGTGATAACACTTCCTTTTGTTCTTCAGAATCAAAAGCATGGGAAGTTGACACCTGCCGGGGCCATTACAACAATGTGTCTTGTGCTGTCTTCCACCCTCGCCAAGAGTTGATCCTCAGCAATTCTGAGGACAAGAGCATTCGAGTCTGGGATATGTCTAAGCGGTAAGGGGATTATTTATGTTACATGACCAAACCCAAGAGAAGGTCCCTTTCTCTTTCTTATTATTTGACTTTGAAATTAGGTTAGAAACCAGGAGGATCAGGTCCATGTCATCTTCTGCTGCAGAGAGAGTTGGAGGCCGGCTTAAGCTACCTGATCCCCTGTCTCAAAAGTTAAAAATTTAAAAAACAGACAAACAAACAAAAAAACAGTGAAATGGCTCAGTGGGTTGAAAAAAAATCACTTTCACACAAACCTGGTAACCTGCTTTAATCAATAAACCTACAGAAGAAGAGAAACATCACCTAAAAGTTGTCCTCTGACTCTCTCTGTATAGACTCTCTCTCTGCCTCTTTCATACAGACATACACACATACACATACTTATTATACAATAGCAATATTTTTAAAAGGGAAAGAAAAAATAGATTATTTTTTTCTCTTCATCATGAAGAAAGATCAAGTCCTATATTATGAAATTTGGAGGGTATAGTGCTTAGTGGTAAAGTCTTTGCCTATCATGCACGAGGCTCTAAATTTAATCCCACTGATGTGAAAATCGACAAACAATAAAACCTTAGTGACTGCAATATCAACAAATATTTATTAGATAGAAATCTCCTTGTATTCTTTTTCTGCTCTAAATTAAAATATGTTTATTCCTTCCCTACATTGTTTAGCTGAGGAGGTAAGAAATGTGAAATGAAAGTAGGAAATTATGAGGGAGAAACTGACGCATCCCAGTCCTGGATAATTTGAAGCTTTTCACTTTGTTCCTTTTAAATCTTATACTGATAAATCGCTTCCCTTACACTGTTTACTGTCCCTAACTAAAATCATCTTACAGGCTTTCTGTTCACTTTTCTTGTGCATGATATGCTGAAGATTTTTGATAATTTTCTTTGTGTACCTTTTGGTTTCCTAGGACTGGGGTTCAGACTTTCCGCAGGGATCACGATCGTTTCTGGGTCCTAGCTGCTCATCCCAATCTTAACCTCTTTGCAGCAGGTAAGGACCATTTCTTTGTGGTTTCATGTTCTGATCTGTCCCTCGGGGGGCGTGGAGGGAGGTCCATGCGCCTCCGAACGCCCAGCCGCCACTGTACACGAAGCCAGGAAGAATGAAGTGGAATCCAGAACAGGTGATGTCTATAGGATCCTGATTCGGCTGTGACCACAGGAGGAGATCTCCTCCGAAAATTATTAGCATTACGGCTCTCCTGGCTCGGTGGGCGATTATAGCCCTTTTCCAAGCGAAATAAGATGAAACAGAGCAGAGCAGTTCCAATGGCCAATGTTGCGGGAGCTGTGAACTGCAATCAGCCGGCCAGCCGAAAGATAAGTGAGTACTGTGAGGTGGAGAGATGGGTGGTGAGTGGCAAGCTCTGCTAGACCGTTTAGCCACCAGGGCCACGAAATTGAAGAGCACTCCGACCACTGTGAGATTGGAGAGATCAGCGAATGCCAAAATGAGCTGCAAGCGCGAGCACCGTGAGATTATCTAGCCGTAATTGGCAAGCACCATGCGATTATATAACCGTGAGCGGCAAGCAATGTGAGATTATCTAGCCGTGAGCAGCGAGCACCGTGCGATTATCTAGCCGTGAGCGGCGAGCACCGTGAGATTGTCTAGCCGTGAGCGGCGAGCACCGTGAGATTGTCTAGCCGTGAGCGGCGAGCACCGTGAGATTGTCTAGCCGTGAGCGGCGAGCACCGTGAGATTGTCCAGCGCTAGCACCACGAAATTGGAGAGATCAAGCCAGGAGCAACCGAAGCAGCTCCCCAAGTGTTACAGCTCAATAAAAATAGCCACTCTCAGGCGATCAGAAGTGAAATAGCTTGTGTCTGTTTATTCGAGAAGCAGCTTGTCCGATTAGTTCATGGTCAACAAGTACTTAGGAACCTTGGGGAGTAGGGGGCTCATTTTGGGGTGAGTGCATTTCATTGGTTGTGGCTGGTATGCTAGTGATGCTCTGTTTGCACCCGGGTGCCAGCTACATGACTACCTGTGGCTACCTTGAGTTGCGGTTCTCCTGTCCTACATGCCACTGTACATGTAGTTGTGGAGGCAGGAAGGGAGCGTTCCCTACTACTGGTCTCAGGATCAGGGTTTTGGGTCTTAAGTTTGAGATTTCTGGGGTTTGAACGTGCTCCATATTGCCAGTGCCAGTTCCCCTGGTAGCATGGTCCAAGTGCCCCATATTTCTTCTCCTGCCTCTCTGATTTAGTTAATAGTTTTTTTTTTTCTGTTGCTGTGTTGTGTTTTGTTTTGTTTTTTTAAGGTGTGGTGAAAGTTTTATTTGTAAAGGGAAACTTTAAACAGCATTTCCCAGAATGCCATTTCCTCAGTAGGTAGGTAGTGAGGCCATCATGACACAAGAACCATCCCTAAGTGAATATGGCCTACTCTGCCTTCAGTTGTTCAGAACTTAAGGGTTTCTAGCCAAAAAGCTGATGAGAGGAGCAACAAAGGCCATGTAGTTTGAGCTGAGCCTAGAGGAAACAATCTGGTGGTCAATGCCTCACCCTCTTTCCACCTGGCTGTGACTCCATACAGGTGGGCAATGCATGGACTATGCCTCCCCAGCCAGTGAGCATCCCAAGGCAGCCCAAAAGCTGCCTGGTTCAGAGGATTAGATAAAGCTTTGATAGAAAAACAGAAGCCCCTGCCCCCCAGCCCTACCAGGCACAGTGTTCTCTCTTCTCCATGCTGGCAGGGAGATGCAAGAGAGTTGATAGTTTTAAGTTTTGAAGTGATTCTTCCTTAGCTTTGTCTCCAGTAAGTTGTAATAAGGTAACAAAGAGCCACTTTTGCCTCTTACTTTTGGAAGGTAGTGGTCTTTAGTGTTCTTCTTTACTCAGATATGTTTAACCTTAAGCTCATTCTGTTTGATGTGCTTTTAGGGGCTTATGGGAGACTAATATTGAACATTTAGACTTCTCAGATTGAGAAACTAGAAGTCTAATTCATTTGTCAAAGACATGAGAAACATCAGGCCTTACTCTGAGTGTGGTTGTCAAAAGCAATGTAGAAAATAAATCCCTGTCTTGGTGGAGCTTTTAATAGAGATGGATTGTAAACATCAAGTATATAAAGTGGTGTGTTTGAAAATGCCTTGAACAAAAATCAATCAGAAAGAAGGGTAATGACAGCGTGTGGACTACTTGTTTATATTGAGTAGTCAGAAAAGTGAAAATTAGTGAGAAAGGAAGAATATCATAGGCAAAATACATGGAATGGATGAAAAGAGAAATTCTTAGCATGGTAAGGGAACATTAGAGATGGCAGTGGGAATATAGTAAGGCATTAAGTATTGGAAAGTGTTGGTCTTATAGGCTATGGCCAGAATTTATTATTTTATTCTGAATGAATTAAAAGCCACTAGAAAGAGACTAGCAAGATGTGTTAATGGTTAAGAGCCCTTACTGCTTTTGGAGAGGACCTGGATTTGGCTCCCAGCACCTACAGTGACTCACAACCCTCCATAGTTCCAGTGGATCAGATGCCCTCTTCTGACCTCTGTAGGCATACATGTATACAGACATGCATGCAGGCAAAACATTCGTATACACAAAAATACCCTTCTCCAAATAAAATTTTTTGGGAAAGCCACTGGAAGATTTAGATTTTAAAAGTGAGGCTGGTTTATATGGGGGGAGCAGGCAGTAGGAGTGGATGATGCCAATTATGAAAGTACATTTTTGGTTTTTGTGGGGTTTCTTTGTTCAGTTGATTTGGTTTAGTTGGTTGGTTGGTTTTTGGTTTTTCGACAAGGATTCTCTGTAGTCCTGACTGTCCTGGAACTGACTCTCTAGACCAGGCAGGCCTCAAACTCACAAATCTGTAGAGGAGTTTTAATTCAGAATATGGCAAGAGATCACATCCAAAGATCTTCTAGGTCTGTGTGAACCTGCTGGAATACCAACATACCTTTAATCCAGGAGACAGCTGGCCAGCAGATCTGATGCCAAGGCCAGACTGGTATACAGCAAGTTTCAGGTAAAGAAAAGCTTAGATTCAGGGGTGGTGGTACACACCTTTAATCCCAAACAATGATGGTAAAGTTAGTTTGTAGAAGGAAGCAGCCATGTTTGAAAGTGATGTCTAATTGAGTGGTAGAAACAGTGGCAAAGCAGAGAAAGACTTGACAGAATAGGATCTGCCCCACTCTCAGGAGAGGAGAGGAAAGGGAAGCTACTTAAGGATAAACACAGAATGAGAGAGAGAGAAGAGGCAGTTTTGCTGGGACAGTAATAGAGAGAAAGGTTTCAGAGAGAGAACTCAGGTGAAGACAGAATGAGCCAGCGAATGAGAAGGGGCCAGAAGATTAGAAAAGTTTGCCAGAGTTAGTTTGAGTCTAAGCAGAGCAACTTAGGCTGAGAGAAAAGCCAGAGTGAATAAGTCAGCTAGGAGAGGAGTTTGAGCCAAAACAGCTGAGTTGTACCAGCCAGCCCAGAGCTCAGTAGGAACAAGAAAGAGTGAGCTTATTAAGTCATTTCAGTCTCAGAGGCTGAAAACGTTCTAGGCCTAGGTAGATTGTATGGAGGCTGGAAGCTTCCAGGACTAGGCCTAGGTTAGCAGATGGAGGCAGTGAGCCAGAGAGACAACAATTGAAACAGACAAATAAAAGTTCTTTTTACAGAGATGCACCTGCTTCTGCTTCTGCCTCCCTAGTGCTGAGATTCAAGGCAAGTGCCACCATGCCCAGCACAGAACATTTTCTTAATAACAATCGTAAAAGCTTTTCTACTGGGCTGGGTGTAGTGGCGCATGCCTTTAATTGCAGGACTTGGGAGACAGAAGCAGGAGGATTTCTGAGTTTGAGGCCAGCCTGGTCTACATGGTGAGTTCTAAAATAGCCAGTACCATCTCATAAATGCTTTTTAATCTAACATTCCTGTGCAGGTGAAATGGCTCACCTGGTAAAAGTGTTTGCCAATAAGCCTGACTACCTGAGTTCAATACCTGGAACCTACATTATAAAAACAGAAAACTGACTCTTACAAGTTGTCCTCTGACTTCCATATACATTATGACATGCCCTCCCCAAGAAACAAATAAATTTTTTAAAACGTTAATTTTTTTTAATGATTGAGGAAAAGGATTTTATTGTAAGATATGAGGTTTAGTACAGCCACAGGCATCTGAAAAACTCCATACTGGGCTGGGCCATGGAAGAAGAGAGGAAGAGAAGAGAGAGGAGGGCAAAGAGAACCAAGAGCTCGTGGCCTAAATGGCAGGGTTATATAGGAATCAGCATTCTTTTTTTAAGCAGATTTTATGGTTCTCTTATTGGCTGGGAACTGAAGATGAAAAACTATGTAAATTATGCCTTCAGAGAATACATGGAATAGTGGAGATGAAAGATTTGAATGCTAATGGAAGTTTATACAAAGTGTTAAGGGAATACATAGAAGGGTATGTTTAAATGTAGTAGTGTGAAATAGTATTAAGATTCATGGGGCTGCGAATATAGTTCATTGGTAGAGTGCTTTCCTAGCTTGTTTGAGGTCCTGGGTTCAAGAAAAAGAAAGGGCAGGAAGATGAGTGGCAAAAAAGTATTTGGAAAAGGTTCCAAGAATTGTGAAAGTTTAAGAATGCGTTTAGATGTTGTTTCTATAGCTGTAGCAAATTACCTCACACTACATACATTTAAAAAAGAGATTTGGGCCAGAGAGATGGCTCAGTGGTTAAGAGCACTTGCTGCTCTTGCAGAGGGCTAAGTTTCCATTCCCACCACCCACATGGCAGCTCACAATTGCCTGTAATTCTAGTTCCAGGGGATCTGACGTGCCCTTTTTGCTTTCACAATGAGCACATAACATGAATACAGGCACTCACTTGTAGACATAAAATAAAAATAAATAAATCTGAAAATTGGGGTGGTATTTATTCAACATTTTGGAAGTGGAAATCCAAGATTGGGCAGCCCCAACTGTTTGTCCTTTGGTGAGGCTTCCTGTAGGCTTAGGTTTCTTTTTTCACCAAAACTACTTTATTTAGGGTTCTTAAATGCTTCTACCTCCCACTGACCATCTTGGTAGGGGAGAAAGAAGGTTATTAGATAAAGGGGCATGTAGACCTTTTTAGAAGTAGTTACTTGGGATGAGCCCACTTTTCATTGGATACCAGCAGTCTACTTTAAAGGCCAACACTGTACAGCAACACTAATCAGAATGATTCAGAAGATCAGGACAAGTCAACGAAAGCCGCAAAATTTGTTTGGATTGCCCCAACAAGTTTTCTGGAATGTTTTTCTCTGGTAAGTCAGGTACCGAAGCACAAAGATCAGCACAGCGATGTCAATCCAAAAACCAATGTTTCAGTGCCTATGGGCGTCTGTATATCTCCTCTCCTCAGAGTTCACCCACAGATGTTCTCACCTGGCCAAAGTCACACCCCTTGCACGAGACAGCTTACAGCAAAACATCATGTGCCCTCTCACAAAACAGCTGCTAGCAAGGTATCACTTGACTCAACTGAGTCTTCAAAGAAACCAGAAACTTGCATTTCAGCTTTCTTTGGCTCAGTCACAGTATGACGAGAGCATGGTAGAATTGTTCATGAGAGAGAGATCACATGATCAGGCATCAATCCAGAGACTTAAGGGTACTCCTTGTATAACAACATTCTCCCCAGGTTACCAAACAGTATCCTAAGAGAACATTAATCCCAGGGTGCTTCTCTAATGACTTAGTGACATTTCACATGGCCTCATCTCGTAAAGGTTCTACCACCCTAACTTTACACACCAAGCTTGTCCATGTAAACCCTGAAACAATCTATCTCCAAGCCACAGTAGACGCCCCTTACCCTTTAGCATGTGAATATAATTGTCTGTCTCCAGTTTCTAGCAATCCTTTTTGGCTTTTTGGTGATTGTTTTCTCTCTTCCTTCTGTTCTCTAGGCCACGATGGTGGAATGATTGTATTTAAGCTGGAACGTGAGCGCCCAGCCTATGCTGTTCATGGCAACATGCTGCATTATGTAAAGGATCGATTCCTCCGTCAGCTGGATTTCAACAGCTCCAAAGATGTAGCTGTGATGCAGTTGAGGAGGCAAGTCTGACTTCTTTCTCTTTCCAAACCTGTTCATCTGTTGTAATAATGCACTTCCCTGAAGCAGGACTCTCTTAACCAACATTTTGGGCATCACCTATCAGATACGGACTCCTCACTGAATAAACCTCCTCAGTTTAAATCCTTTTATGATAGATCCAGAGGTATCCATGAGGAGAATGAAAGGTCCCCTCTTAGGACTGCTAGTGACCCTGTAGTGAAGACATTCTACCCCTGATGCCTGCAAAACCTACAGAAAGTTCCTTGATAGAGAGGAGCCCAATTTGATGATAAAACTTTTTGCCTTTGTCATTTATGCCTTGAGGAACCTTGTGGCAGAGTGATAGACCTAAATGACTATAGTACAGAATAATAAGAAAATAATGAGTTTTAGAAGACTTACAGTTTATCAGAACTCCGCCTTTACAGCAAAATACCACAACCCTAAAAAGCAGAATTGTCACTCTGAAGATATGATAACCTCTGGCATGCCTGGCCAAAGGAGCTGTGCATTGGAATGCCAGCTGCAGCATTCTGAAACATTCATGGCAGCAAAAACTGGCGTGCAGGGTTGATAACCACCCACTAGCTTCACTGTGACAGAAAGATGGCTTTATGTGAACAATCCCAGGAGCAGAAAACAGGCAGAGAAATCACATCATGCTACTCTGTGGTGTCCACTGCAATTATGCATAGAAAATTGTAGCAGGCAGAATCATTACCACTCACCATCTCTGATAAAAATATGACTTCTTTACTGTTTGAACTATTAAGTAGTCAGATTTTAATATAAAGAGGAAAAAAATACAGAATCTGTTCTTCCTCAGTATAAAAGTGGTGAGCATATGTGTTAGGAGTAGTTGCGTAGACAGCGAAAGGATAATTCTCTTCTCTATTCTTACTCCTTTTTCTGTTTCCTCTTTTTTATGTAGTGGTTCTAAGTTTCCAGTGTTCAACATGTCATACAATCCAGCAGAAAATGCAGTGCTACTGTGCAACGTAAGTAATTATGGAGTCTCTGTAGGTTCTCTTCAGGTTTTGTAACTCTAATAGCCTCTTAAAAGCATTTTCCCTAAGCCGGGCGTCTTGGCACATATTGGAATCTCAGCAGAAGCAGAGGCAGGCTATCTCTGTGAGTTTGAGACCAGCCCGGTCTACAAAGCCAGTCCAAGACAGCCAAGGCTACACAAAGATACCCTGTCTCAAAAAAGCCAAAATAATAATAATAAAATAAAAAAATAATTTTCCCAGTGCTGAAAATTGAACATGTGTGTGTCTGCTGGGTAAGTTGTCCTCTTTCCTATTACTGGACATGTTGTAAGAAGTAACACAGTGAACACTCAGAAACCTGTTGGGTAGTGAAGTGACCAGAAGGAATGTTTGCAGTTGTATGGTGCACAGAGGGCGCCTCTTCAGTCATCGCGCTTGGCTGAACATAGGAGACCCATGTGGGAAAGCTGCTGCTTCTCAGGGGAGCCGCCTTTCCAATTATTACAGCCCTCCTGGTTTCCTGCTGCACCATTTGCAAAAATGAAGAAATGGCATTCTAACGCTTGTGCCCTGCTGGCTGAATGGAAACTTTCCCTATATAGCTTTCCGTATGTAATCTAGGTCCTTCAGTGTGTAACACTACCGCACTCATGATGGTTTTCTTCACTGTCATCTTAGATCTGTTGTGTTTTCCTTTTCTTTTCTCAAGTAGACTTAACTTGACAAGTATAATCAGATGAGGCACCAAGTTCACCTGTTAATTTGTGGAATAGAGAGAAGTCTTTGTTTTTATTCAGATAATATCAGCATTTATAGAGGATAAAGAAAATAGTGCCGTCAGTGTCTAGTTGGTTGGCTATGAGCGCTAGAATTTGTTTGTTTGTTTTAGGGGTTATTTGGTTGTTTTTTGTATTTTGTTTTTTTGGTTTGGTTGTTTTTTAGACAGGGTTTTTCTGTGTAGCCTTAGCTATCCTTGCTTGGCTGAGCACTATAATTCTTACATATGGAAATAATTCAAATACCTTCTGCATACAGGTAGCAGAAGTATACATTCAGTGTTGTCTGCCTCGCAGAAGTGTTTTCTCTGTCAGAAAAAAGTACTGCTCACTAAACATGTTCCCCTCCCCCCTACAGAGAGCAAGCAATTTAGAGAATAGTACCTACGATCTGTACACCGTCCCCAAAGACGCAGACTCTCAGAGCCCCGACGGTAGGTGCCCTTTGCCTCCTCCGCTCTGCTCTCCGCTCTCCTCACCCGCATCATCACTTCTCTTCAAGTGTTGCGCATCCCATCCCCAGGCTGTGGCTACATCACTCTTGTTTGTTGGCAGGTGCTGCTGACAGTTGCACCAGAGGCAATTGTGGTGTGAAATATTCATGTTCTGCCTCCATTTTATTACCCCAGCTAGATATATATATTTTATAATTCGGTTATTAGAAACTCTCCATTTTCTCTTTGAGCACAGCATGTTATCCTAGATTATTGTCAGCTGATATGTCTTTCACCCTGGTAGTTTCATTTATTTAAAAATGTGGCTCCAGTCTTACAATGTCTCAGCCTGGGACTGGGGATTTATACTCCTTTCTATTTCCAGATCCGATTTGCTGCCTTTTGCATGTCAAAAAGATGAGGCTGCTAACAGCCCCATGACCCACCTGGGATCCCAGGATCCAGCTGAGACCCCTGCCTGCCTCTTTCATCACCACCATCCCTTGTTGATGTCCTTACTATTAGAACTTGCTGACAAAACATTCTGTGAATGGATTGGAATCACATTTATGCTCTTTTCAATGCAGTTCTTCTGGTGGATTTTCAGGCTTGAAGTTTATTCCACAGGCCCTTCCCTTTACTAGTACATTTTGATGTTTTATACCCTGCAAAGTTCTGAGATATATTTTGCTGGCTCTGTTCCTTTTGTGAGTGCCAACAGGTCATTATTTAATACTCTTGCTTATTTTGTTTTTTGGGGGGAGGTATGTATGTATATGAGACAGGGTCACACTGTATAATCCAAATTGCCTAGAATTCATGGTTCCCCTTCGTATTGGAATTATGCCAACTCCTTTTACCCTTTTAAATGTGCTTAGAGTGAGATGATGAAACAGGACACCTATATATATTTGGGATCCAAAAGCAATGTTTCTCTCATAGATTAGTCAGTTAAGTCTTCCTAATTAACCTGTGATTTGGTGCCTCCTAACCCACCTTGGATGTCCATATCTGTTAACAATTAATAGAACTTGTGTTCTGCATCCTTTAAGAGGGATAATAATTATAAAAGTGTGATCCAGTGATGAACACCAGAGAGGAGAAAGCAGAAGCTGGTGTAGTATGTGTTGTGGTAAAAATTTCTTTTGAAAATATTTTGGTGCTCGAGGTACCAGAGAAGTACAAAGCAAGGCTGGCCAGCATGTTCTGTTCTTTTTCCTTGGTATAACAGATAAGACTGATTCAATATATTCTTTACAAGTTTCTCAGAGAGTAGAGTATCCATTTCAAAATTCTAATCAGCTGCAAATTGAGGAACATTTTACAGCCCTCCTCAGGATGATAATGGTGAATTGACATTCATAGAGCAACAGCTTGATGCTGTGTTGCCCAGCACTGAGCCTGTCAAGATTTAGCTGGAAGTGCTGTGTCCCACCCTGCCGGACTAGGAGGCTTGCATTAGCATGTTAAAAGCAGCAAAGCAGCTGCGACCTGGGGTGAGGTTCTGTCACTTCTCCAGCTTGTGTGGATAGGAGGTCTTAGACTTTGACAGGCCGCTTGCTGTGTCTCAGCTTGGCAAGGAAGGCCCTGCTCGTTAGCTTGATGGAGTATGCTGTCTCCCAAGATGGGCAGCATTTCTGCCAGTATGTGGTACTGGCTGAAATGCAGCCACTTGGCCTAGAGATAAGAGGCTTGGCAGGGGTGGGGGCTGGAGTTTGGAGGGAACTGGTGGGGAAAAGTCACTGACAATAGCCTGAGGTTATGGCTGAATTAGTTAGGAAGCAGCTGAATTGGCAAAGCCAAAATGGCAGCTTCATGGCACCTGACTCTGTCACCTGCTAGTGGCTCACCACATGCTCCCACACTTTGGTTTTGTTCTCCTCAGCCCCTGAAGGGAAGCGATCCTCAGGACTGACAGCGGTTTGGGTTGCTCGGAATCGGTTTGCTGTCCTAGATCGCATGCATTCGGTGAGTTAAGACCAAAAGTGGAAACCAATTTAGGGAGAACAGTTGTATTGGCCCATATACTTTGCAGTAAAGAGTACTGGTTTCCCTTAGTCTCTCAGGAGCAGTGGTGATCCTTGGGTTCTGGGTCTCCTAGCCCTAGCCCCAGACTAATCTCTTGATTGGGTTGATATTATTGGGTCTCTGGGCTTTTGAACTTGGAAGAGCTAATCAGCTTTTTAAGTATATGATTTAGACGAGTGGGAGATTTTCCTCTTTGTCCCACTCCGCCAACCGGTGCTTAAAATGTAATAGGTTTAGAGAGCCAGGTAGAGCAACACACATGTTTAATCCCAGCACTCAGGAGGCTGAGATAGGCATATTTCTTTGTGTTTGAGGCCAGCCTGTTCTACAGACTGAATTCCAGGACAGCCAGGGCTACACAGAGAAACCCTTCCTCAAAAGAAATGCATGCATACTTACATATACATACACACATACATACATACATACATACATACATACATACCTTTGTGAATAAAATGTGATAGGCCCAGCACAGGATAAGCAAAGGTCTTCCAATAAAATACGCAACAAAAGCTGGCTGGTTTTTTTCTAGTTGATTGAGAAACTGAGATTAAGGTGAATATCTTTTTTTGTTGTTTGCTTATTGTTTTAAGTACTAGGGATTGAATTAGGGCTCTGTTCATGTAAGGTAAGTGCTCTGCCACTAACTTTAGTTTTAACTTTTTTGTTGTTGGTTGTGTAATTTTAGGGTCTCAGTGAGACTAGTGAGGGTCCGCCTAGACTAGGAATGAAATTACTGTGCAGCCCAGAGTTTGCATTTATAATCCTACCTTAGTCTCCCAAGTGGCTGAGATTACAGGCTTGCACCATGAGGCCCAGCCTCTTAGGATTTCTTTTCTTTTTTTTTTTTTATTTTCATTTTATGGAAATTGGTATTTTACCTGCATATATGCCTGTGTGAGGGTGTCATATCCCCTGGAGCTGGAGTTACAGGCAGTTGTGAGCTGCCATGTTGGTTCTGGGAATTGAACCCGGGTCCTCTGGAAGAACAACCAGTGCTCTCAACCGTTGAGTCATCTCTCCAGCCCCTTCTTTTAGTTTTTGTTGTTGTTTTTGGTGTTTTGTTTTGTTTTTTAAGAGGAGTTGGAAGCCAATGAGATGTCTCAGTGGTTAAGGACCCTTGCCAAGGTAGATGGCCTAAATTCAATTCAGTCTCTGAGACCCACATGTAGAAGGAGAGAACTGACTTCTTCAATTTGTCCTCTGACCCCCACACATGGGCACCATGATGTGTATGTTCCCATGCTTTCACATGCATGTGCACGTGTGCACACACAGAATTGAATGAATGAGTGAACGTTGAGATAGCTCGTGAGGGAAGAAGAAAGGAGAGTCAGGTCAATAATAAGGCCTTGTCGCCAGGCAGTGGTGGCACACACCTTTAATGCCAGCACTTGGGAGACAGAAGAAGCAGGTGGATCTCTGTGAGTTTGAGGGCAGTTTGGTCTACAGAGTAAGTTCCAGGACAGCCCAGGCTACACAGAGAAACCCTGTCTTGAAAAACAAAATAATATGAATAAGAATGTCCGTGGAGTGATCGACTTGATGTATAAATGACTTGGGGAGGGAAAAAAATTCTTTATTAAAGGAACAATCGCTAAGAGACATCATTAGCTTCTTGTAATTCCACCTGTACTCATTTCAGCTCCTGATAAAGAATCTAAAGAATGAGATCACCAAAAAAATCCAGGTGCCCAACTGTGATGAAATCTTCTATGCTGGCACAGGCAACCTCCTGCTTCGGGATGCAGATTCCATCACACTCTTTGACGTCCAGCAAAAGCGGTAACGTGACAGATGTCTCTGAGTAGGTAGTGAGAGAGGAAATCTTTAACAGGAGTTTTTTTTCTAAGCTTGCCACATGACCCGGCTTATACACTTAACTCCAAGACTGTTTGTAGTCCTTTTGTCTTTTCATGGCCATTCATCATGTGTTTGCATTCCAGCATTACAGGCAAGGGCTTTGTACTTAGGCCTTTTTTTTTAGTACACACCTGAGCAAAGAATACTTTCAGGTCTTAGGATGAGAAGAACACAAAGTTGAATAGAGCAGTTGCTGGTCTGAAAGAACGTAATAAGCCCAGTGGTGAGAGTTGATGGATGTAAATGCCTGACAATATAGGCGGCAGTGGGAAGGCAGAGAATGAGGAAAGGCCGTTCACAGTGTGAGCCAAAACATGTTAGCTCACTGTTTCCTTGGTGTTACATTGAGAGGTTGAATTTTACATGAAGTAAAGATGAAAAAGGCATAGGTCATAGCTTGAGACAATGGAATTAGGCCCATTCATGATTACCTTTCTCTTGCTATCCCAGGACTCTGGCGTCAGTGAAGATTTCCAAGGTGAAATATGTTATCTGGTCAGCAGACATGTCTCATGTAGCACTACTGGCCAAACATGGTAAGCCTTCATTATATCCACCATCTTAGAGCCCATTTCCCTTCTGCCAGTTTACTGTACTCACCCTGTCCAGCAGAGCACTCATCCCCTTTGCCTCTTACAGCCATTGTGATCTGTAACCGCAAGCTGGATGCTCTATGTAACATTCATGAGAACATTCGTGTCAAGAGTGGGGCCTGGGATGAGAGTGGGGTGTTTATCTATACCACAAGCAACCACATCAAATATGCTGTCACCACTGGGTAAGTTAGTTACCTGGGACACGGAGTGGGAGAACGTGGCTTCATGCAATCATTGTGCTAGCTCAGGAGATAGAACTGCAGTTCTTTGTTAACATTCTCCATGAAAAAGCTAACAGTGCATATATGTACTGAAGTGTATGTGTGAGTACATGAGTGTGTGTGGGTAGACACAGTTTCTCTGAGGCCAGACAACCTGAGTTCAATCCCTAGATTTCTCAGAGTGGCAGGAGAGAATCAGGTAATGAGAGTTATCCTCCACCCCACCCCACCCCCATCCACATTGTGCATGCACACACACAAACACATATACATAAAAGAAAAATTTTCAAAACGTACAAAAAATTGTAAAGGACTGGGGAGAAACCAAAGAAATAGAGATAGCTCAGCAGGTAAAAACAAAAATGTGTTTCATATGTGAGCCTAACAGCCTGAGTTTGACCCCTAGAAACTATTGTATAGGTGGAAGGAGAGAGCTGACTCTACACAGCTGTCCTTTGACTTCTACACATGTACTGCATGCACCATATAATGCACACACATTCATAATCATAATTTTTTATTTTTGAAGGGAGGCTAGTCATTGGTGGTGTGCTTTCCTAGTATGCCCAAAGCTCTAGGTTCTATCCCTTATACTGCAAAAAATAAAAAGTGCATAGCATCTGTTCTGTCATAGAAAAGAATAAAATCAATTTGAAACACTTCCTGTCTGTACCATTGTTTAAGTAGCACTTGATGAAAGGGTAATGAGAAAATACTCTCCTGAAAATACTTTGTTCATTGTTTACAAGCTAGATTTCCTCTCCCTTCCTGAAAATTGTGCCTTTCATCCGCTATTCCTAGGGATCATGGGATCATCCGAACTCTGGATTTGCCCATCTATGTCACACGAGTGAAGGGCAACAATGTGTATTGCCTAGACAGAGAGTGTCGCCCTCGGGTACTCACCATTGATCCCACCGAGTTCAAATTCAAACTTGCCCTGATCAACAGAAAGTACGATGAGGTAGGAAGCAAGGAAACCTAACAAAGGGTTAACGAGGCAGTGCCTCTTTTTCCTTATAAGTAATCTGTTTCCTGCCTACCATACCGAATGTCTAGGTACTGCACATGGTGAGGAACGCCAAACTGGTAGGCCAGTCAATCATTGCTTATCTCCAGAAGAAGGGTTATCCTGAAGTGGCACTGCATTTTGTAAAGGACGAGAAAACTCGCTTCAGCTTGGCTCTGGAGTGTGGGAACATTGAGGTGAGAGAAACGTTCTCATCATCCCCATTGGCTGTAGAGAAAGAGAGAGGCTTAGAACAATGTGACCTGATAGAGTCCTGGAGGCTGGCCTCCAGAAAGCCTTATCCTGGCCTTGCATCTTAGCCAGAGTGAAATCCAGGATGTTTTTAGTTAAATTGGCCGTTTTCCTGTTGCTGTTTCTGTTTCTGCTTCTTCCTGTCTCTTCTTCTACCCAGTATTTCCATTCTTGTTACCATTTTCAAACTGAATTTAAAAATTTTCTAGGATAAAAGCTAGATAGCAAAAAGTCTGAAGAATCTGCTTATTTTCCTTGACACTTGATCTTGCTGGATGAAGTACTTACAAAATATTGAGGCCCAGAGGGCATAGACATTGTTTCAAGGAAGAAAGGGCTTAGGTAAGGTGTTTTTCCAGTTCTGAATTTCATTCCTTCTTTTATTACTTTCTTTTCTTCTTTAAAGCCTCTGCGAAGCTTCAAAAACTAAGTAAACAGGACAGCAAAAGCAAGGGATGGTGTGTGCAGTCCACACACTGATAGGTGGGACCAGATTAATATGCTGTGACTCTTCATCAGTGATTCAAATCCCATGTGTAGATAGAATACTCCATAGGGTGAAGGTAGCGATTGTAGGTATAGAGAATGCTTTAGGAAATGTTAGAGATAGATGCTTTGATAGACTTCCGTGGTTTTGAGTCATAGGGCTCACACTAAACCCTAACATGAGAATTCTTTAGATTGCTCTAGAAGCAGCCAAAGCCCTGGATGACAAGAACTGTTGGGAGAAGCTGGGAGAAGTAGCCCTGCTGCAGGGCAATCACCAGATTGTGGAAATGTGCTATCAGCGCACCAAAAACTTCGACAAGCTCTCCTTCTTGTACCTTATCACCGGCAACCTGGAGAAACTTCGCAAGATGATGAAGATTGGTGAGTTCTCTAAAACTAAGTGTGGAACTTGTGGGGAAGGAAGAAAGTAAATAGAGGAGAGAGATCTTTAGAGAGAAGGCTTAAATTGTTTTCTCATTGACTTGATGCAGCTGAGATTCGGAAGGACATGAGTGGCCATTATCAGAATGCCTTATACCTGGGTGATGTGTCAGAGAGAGTGCGAATCCTCAAGAACTGTGGGCAGAGTAAGTAGCTACCCAAGACTCAACAGCTCCTTTGAGACCTTTAGAAGTGTTTTCTGGGAATTGCCCTTTATTATATATTGTGTGTGTGAGAGAGAGAGAGAAGGAGAGAGAGATATGATGCTATGCTTAAAATTTTTCTTCTAAACCAAATGGTGGAGCCAAACAAGGAGTCCTGGTGCTTCTTTAACTTCTGCTGTAGAGATTGCACTTAGTTTATCAGACTTGATTTGTTGTTGTTTATTGACCACTCACTATATACCAGCTACTATGCTAGAATTTGAGATCCTTTAAGGAACAGGTTCTGCGTATGGTGACTCACATCTTATCCTAATGCTCAGGAAGCTGAGGCAAGAGGATTTCCATGAGTGAGCCCAGCCTGGGCTACAGAGTAAAGACTTCATCTCAAAAAACAAAGGGCTGGAGAGATGGGTCAGCTCTTAAGAGCACTTGTTGCTGTTGGGAGGACCTGAGTTCAGTTCCCAGCCACCCATAAGGGGGCTCATAACTATGCTTAACTCCAGTTCCAGGGGATCCAATGCCTTCTTTTGACTGTTATGTGCACCAGGCGTGCACATGATGTACATATTTACATGCAGGTAAACACTCACATACAAAATAACTAGAGAAAAAATTCTCAAGTGTGTGATGTAGATGTAGGCTGTGACAGAGAGGATTCAAGGATAGATCCAAGGTTGTTATTAGCATTGATGATAGTGGGGGTGGGGGGTGATGGCTCAGCAGTTAAGAGCAGTGGCCGCTCTTCCGGAGGACTGAGGTTCATTTCCCAGCATCCACATGGCCGCTCACAACTATCTATAACTCCTCTTTCAGGAGATATGACACCCTCACACAGACATACATGCAGTCAAAATACCAATGTACATGAAAAATAATTTTTTAAAAAGAATCAGAAAAGAACAGTAACTGTATTTCATTGTACAAAATTACCACACGGGAGCCAGGTGTTGTGGCACATGCCTTAAATTCACGCACTCAGGAGACAGAGGCGAGTGGATCTCTGAGTTCCAGGCCAGCCTGACAACAGGAGTTCCAGGACTGCCAGAGCTGCACAGAGAAATCTTGTCTCAAAACAGACAAACAAACAAATCTAAAAATACGAAAGAGCCTGGGGGGGTGGCATATGTCTAACCCCCCGCAAAAAAAATTACCTTAAAACTTAGCATAGGTTAAATATTCTTAAATAAAATCCAAAATTTGAAGTGCTTCAAAATCCAAGCAATATGTAGCCTGGTCTAGAACTCACTAGCTAAAATCTAACTTCTCAAATGTCAGTACAATGCTCAGATATTTCTGAATTTAAAATTCAAAATTTTTCAAGACTTTCATTACAGTGTTCCTGTCACTGTGCATTGGGTGTGTATGGGGGTTGGAGGAGTTAAAGGACAACTTGTGGGAGTTGGTTCTCCTTTCACTTCTTGTATTTATGGGATTGAACTCAGACTGCCAGGCTTGGTATCTTATCTGTTGAGCCTCATCTATTGAGCCATATTGATGTCCAGATTTATTTTCAGATGAGGATACTCACACTGTGATTTCTATGCAAATGTTACAAAGTCTAAAAATTTCTGAAATTTTGCAGTCTAATTTCCAAAGAAGGATACCTAAATTAGAGTTCTTTAAAAAAAAAAAAAAAGATGGATTTATTATATGTACAGCATTCTACAACAGAAGAGGACACTAGATCTCAGTATGGATGGTTATAGACCACCATGTGGTTGCTGGGAATTGAACTCAGGACCTTTGAAAGAACAGCCAGTCTTCTTAACCTCTGAGCCATCTCTCCAGCCCCCTAGAGTTGTTTTTTAATTTAATTTATTTTTCAATGGACATTTGCTATATACTCTAATATAACACTTATAGCTATAACTGGCAAAAGATATTGTGACAACAAACTCAGATGTTTAAGTAGGAATAGAATGAAGCACAACAAACAGGTTTCTTTTTAACCAGATATATATCTATAGGTATCTATAGATATATTTCTATCTTTTTTTTTTTTTTAAGGCATGGTCTCATTATGAAGCCATGGCTGGCCAGGAACCCACTGGATAGACCAGAATATATTATTTCCCCCTTGGCCTTTGCTTCTAGCTCCTCAACTTTCCTCATTCTGTTTTTATTTAAAAAGCTTGCCTTTTCAACCATGTTGTTGGCATACTTCTTGTGCTGTTTCAGAGGCTTATTACCACATTTGTGGTATCTTGCTTCTTTCTAAGTTATATTTTAAAACAACTAGAGGAACAAACTCATAACAGGTTGTCCTCTGGCCTCCACATGTGTGCTGTGAGACTCACATACAAACATGTACACACAATAAAATAGAACAAACACCTCCTCACATTTAGACTATGGCTTAGCTTTGGTTCATTGTATCTCTTAAAGCTACATTCAAAGTATTGGTCAGGACTACAGACATACAGAACCCCAAAAGGAGAAAAATTCATTTCCACACTCACTTGGGTGTTCCTTGGGTCTTTGCTCCCCTTTTCCTAAGAGATAGCACCATCTTGCCATGTTACCTTCTCCATCACAATTTCACAACATGGCACCTGGTTTCCCTCAAGACAGCTTAAGAAGATAAAACCCAAAATACAGTCCACAGTTATTGTAAGCTAATCTCAGGTTGATATTTCATCTCTTCTGACATATTCTATCCATTAGAAGCTGTTAACAACTTCACCCTACAACTTATTGTTGAGTGCTATGCAAGCATTTGAATGCTAGGAGATAGGTCACCCCTCTCTCAGGAGTCTACCAAAATGACATTCTCTTAGAAATGTACCTATACCACAAAGCCTGTTTCTTCTATAGAGTCCCTGGCCTATCTCACAGCTGCTACACATGGCTTAGATGAAGAAGCTGAGAGTCTGAAGGAAACATTTGACCCCGAGAAAGAGACAGTGAGTATTTACACAAGTATCTCTCATAACATAATATAACATGATTCATTCTCATCTTGGGATAATTTAAAATTGTAGATTTTATTCTACCGCCTAATTACAGAGAGGGGCTTAGAGATAAGTCAAGAGGAAGCAGCATAATCGCCTCTGTATTATTCTTAAGAACCATTCGTGTTTAGCATCTTTATTATTCCACCTCTCAGATCCCAGACATCGATCCTAATGCCAAGCTGCTCCAGCCACCGGCACCCATCATGCCACTGGATACCAATTGGCCCTTATTAACTGTGTCCAAAGGGTTCTTTGAAGGCTCCATTGCCAGCAAGGGTAAGTACTCATTTGTCCAATAGCACTTTTTAAAATTTGTTTTATAGAGAACTATCCTAAATGGGTCTGAGTACATACTCAGTTGCTTGCCTAGATGTACAAAACTGTGGGTTCAATTCCTAGCATTATGCACATAACTGGCACATGCCTATAATATCAGCTAAAGAAGTAGAGGTAAGACAATCAAAAATTCAATGTCATCCTTAGCCACATAGTCAGTTTTAGGACAGTCTGGACTACATAAAACCATGTCTTAAAAACAAACATAAAAGGGGGCTGGAGAGCTGGCTCAGCAGTTAAGAGCAATGGCTGCTCTTCCAGAGGACCCAGGTTCAGTTCCCAGCACCCACATGGCAATTCATAACTGTCTGTAATTCCACTTCCAGGGAATCTGACATCCTCACATATGGAGGCAGAACACCAATGTGCATTTAAAAAAAAAGTCCAGGAAGTGCAGTCACACACACTCACATACATGCATGCACATATGCACATGAACAGAGCAGAACAAGTTAGAACCTTGACAATTATTGTTTTTTTGTTTGGGTTTTTTTTTAAAGATTTTTTTTTATTTATTTTTTATACAGCATTTTATTTGCATGTGTGCCTACACAGAAGAGAACATCAGATCTCACTATAGATGGTTATGAGTCACCATGTGGTTGCTGAGTTCTGGGTTGAACTCAGAACCTTTGGGAGAACAGACAGTGCTCTTAACCACTGAGCCATCTCTCCAGCCCTGTTTGGGTTTTTGTTTTGTTTTGTTTTGAGATTTAGCAACACAATAAAACATATTTGCTGATGTTCATAGTTATCAATTTCTAAGTGGACAGCACATACTTCTGAGGTCACAGCCCTGAGCAACTAATTGCTTTGGAAGCATGCAACTTGTATGTAGAGGAGATCACACTTGAGACTTAGCAGACTTTAACCAGTTCCTTCTGTCCTTCCCTTGGTAGGGAAGGGAGGAGCATTGGCTGCTGACATTGACATTGATACTGTTGGCACTGAAGGCTGGGGAGAGGATGCAGAACTGCAGCTAGATGAAGGTAAGGATGCTGTTTCTCTGAAATGATAGGCTCTGTGGGTGGAGATTATTTGTGCAGCAGTCTATAAGCTTCTAACTTGTGGAGCCACTAGGATCCTAATTTTTCACCTTTAGGGCATTTCGCTACTACTCAACTCTATTTTGATCCTGGATTTTCCTTACAGATGGGTTTGTGGAGGCATCAGAAGGTTTGGGAGAGGATGTTCTTAGCAAGGGACAAGAAGAAGGAGGTGGCTGGGATGTAGAAGAAGATCTGGAGCTCCCACCTGAGCTGGTATATGAAGTTCCTACTCTGGAACTTTTCTCCTTGCTCCTTGTCAACCTATAAAAGCTGGTGGGGGTCGCTCTCTCTCTCTCTCTCTCTCTCTCTCCCTCCCTCTCCTTCTCCCTCCCTCCCCCCTGAGGTTTTTACAAAGGAGAGGGTCCAGACCAGCCTCCTAATCTGATTTATATCTCCCATTTGAAAAAGGGGAGGCAGTTTGCTGCCTTGTTGTTTTCATTCTGTGTAACATAAAAGAAGGGATATACTGCCTCCCTCTAATCTGATGCTTGCATTTCATTTGAAAGAGGGAAGTGTTTAATATCTGAATTGCAACTCTTGGTATGTCATTTGGTTTTGGTGAGGTGGCTACCATTCTGTCCCAACCATAACCGTCACCTCTTTTCTTGAACAAAGGTCGAAATCTAAATGTATCTTGAATTCATCAGAACACAGTACCAATATGGCTTTTTTAAATATCTTAGTTTGGGGCCTGGAACATAACTCAGTTGGTAGGGTGCTTGCCCAGCATGCCCGTAGCCCTTGGCTTGATCTCCACAGTACATAAATTGGTCATGGTGACATATAGTCCCAGCACTTTAGATAGAGGCAGAAAGTTTCAGTCCTTGCTCCACAGAGCATTTGAGGTTCTGTCAGACTCTGTTTAAACAGATAAATAAGGCCTTAATTTTTTCTTCTAGGATGTACCCGCTGGGGTAGCTGGTGGTGCTGAAGATGGGTTCTTTGTGCCCCCAACCAAGGGAACAAGCCCAACTCAAGTAAGCAGGAAAACCCAATTATACAGGAATGAGTACTTCTGAGCTGGTTAATATTTGATTACTGTGTACAAAATATTGGCTACTTTTATCAGATATGGAGGAGGAGAATTGTAAAGAGAAAGGAAATTTTCCATTGGCTTAGGTTTTCTGTTTCTTACTAGATATGGTGCAATAACTCCCAACTTGCAGTTGATCATATCCTGGCTGGTTCCTTCGAAACAGCCATGCGGGTAAGTTCTTCTCTAAAACCCTTGGCCCTTTCTTTTGAGTGTCTGTTCCAGAGTTCTGGGGAGAATGAGTGACTCATCTTTTTAAGCAGATGGGAACGATCTGACCCACAGGGCCGAGGTTCTTATTTCATGGCAGTTGTTGGCCTCACTAAAGTAATTTGCTTCATAAAGGCCTCTTATCTGCTCTCTGCTTGATCTGTGGTTGTGTTTGCCAGTAAGCCATTTCCACTGTGTTATAGCCTGCTTTCTGGCTTACGTTAGTAAACCGAGCACCACTTCCTGAATAGCTGTGTACTGTGAACACTGTGCCAGGTGCTGTGATGACAGGCACAACTGCAGCAACCATCAACATTTATTGTCACTGTGTTGACTATTCTGAAATACTCTATATAGATGATTAAAAGATCTTATAGTTAATGTTGTTTTAGTAGTGAGAAAACAATGCAGAGAAGGTAAATACCTTGCGTGACTCTGATTTAGTTTTTAGTTGGTAGAAAACAAATCCTTACGTTTCTTTTATGGTGTATTCTAGCTTCTTCATGACCAGGTGGGAGTTGTCCAGTTTGGCCCCTATAAGCAGCTGTTCCTGCAGACATATGCTCGAGGCCGAACCACCTACCAAGCACTGCCCTGCCTGCCTTCCATGTATAGTTACCCTAATCGCAACTGGTAAGTCCCTTTGTTCCTTGCTACCTGTTCCAAGTTGGAGCAGATACTTCAAATGGTAGCCACACTGACAGAATTGCTTCAGAGCTAAGGTTTCCAGGTGAAAAGTTCTGTGGCATGTTACTTTGGGGTTTAGGTTTACACCAGTTGCCATCCTATCCCCAGCTACTTTCACAGTAGGTTGTTGGTGATTGTGTTTCCTAGAAACAGAGCATGAGTCCTACTTTGGTAGTGGCAATCCCATTTTCTTCATAATTTTCCCTTTCCAGGAAGGATGCAGGGCTAAAGAATGGTGTACCAGCTGTGGGCCTAAAGCTTAATGACCTGATCCAACGATTGCAGCTGTGCTACCAGCTCACCACAGTTGGCAAATTTGAGGAAGCTGTGGAAAAATTCCGTTCCATCCTCCTCAGTGTGCCTCTTCTTGTAGTGGACAATAAACAGGAGATTGCAGAGGTAAGAGTCTAGCCACTTGCTTGAACCTGGGCACCTGCATATTCTTGTCCATGTCATGACTATGTTCTGCAACCTCTTTAGGCCCAGCAGCTCATCACCATTTGCCGTGAATACATTGTGGGTTTGTGCATGGAGATAGAAAGGAAAAAGCTACCTAAGGAGACCCTAGACCAGCAGAAGCGCATCTGTGAGGTAAGATGTGAGGCCAGCACTGCAGAAGCACCATCCCCCTGACTCTCAATTACATCTAAATCGTTAGGTTTGGAAGTTTCTTGACTTTGGTGAGGAAGAGAAATTGGAGGAATTGAGGATTCCTCAGATCATGAGTTCTTATTTTTTAAGAGGTAGAACTAATCTGTCTTTGGTTTTTGGTTTGTTTTTTATGGTTGTGTAGTTGTTTATAAACAACAGCTGAACATCAGCCTACTTTGTGTCCCTTTCTTTCCACTAGATGGCAGCCTATTTCACACACTCAAACCTGCAGCCTGTGCATATGATCCTGGTTTTGCGAACAGCCCTCAACCTTTTCTTCAAGCTCAAGAACTTCAAGACAGCTGCCACCTTTGCCCGGCGCCTGCTGGAACTTGGGCCCAAACCTGAAGTGGCCCAACAGGTACAGAAGAATTCTTTCAGTGACTTTGGGACAACCAGATCTTAAATGGAAGGAGCAGAGGCTCAACATTCTTGTCTCTGAAACGAAACAATATAATGCTATTCAACCCAAAAAGCCAATAGAGTGCTGCCCTCTAGTTACTTACTGACCTTGGGACTTCTTTTTTTCCCTTGAAACCAGAGTAATAATTTATTCAGACATGGCATTGGGTAAAATACTTTATATAGATGTTTAAATGGAGGAGATCCTATAATTAACTGTATTTTGGTAGTGAGAAAACAATACAGACAAGTAAAACACTTTTCCCAAGTTTGATTTAATTCTTTTTTTCTTTGTAGCCCTGGCTGTCCTGGAACTCACTATGTAGACCAGGCTGTCCTTGAACTCACAGAGATTTGCCTGCCTCTGCCTCCTAATTGCTGGTCTTAAAAGTGTTTACCACCACACCCAGCTTGATTTAATTGGGTGGATGTTGGTTTTTCTGGTTTTGGTTTGTTTGGTTTTGGTTTGGTTTTGGTTTTTTTGATACAGGATTTGTCTCTGTAGCCCTAGCTGTCCTGGACTCACTTTGTAGACCAGGCTGGCTTTGAACTCATAGGGACTGCCTCTGTCTTCCTGCATGCTGGGATTAAAGACTTGTGCCTGCACACCAGGCTGGAGTTGGTTTTTTCAGACAGGGTTTCTCTGTGTAGCCCTGGCTATCTTTACTTGCTCTGTAGACCAGGCTGGCCTCAAACTCAAAGAAATCAGCCTGCCTCTGCCTCCCAAGTGCTGGAATTAAAGGTGTGTGCCACCACCACCGGGCAGTGCATCTCTCCTTAAGCTCCAGGTGACCCATCTTGACCTCCTATTTCCATTCATATTCTAGTATCTATGCCATCCAGAAGCATTCTTGGGCAACAGAAACCTGTTTTAACTTTTTATTGGGCCCAACCCTAATAATTTGATTCCCAGACTTGGTTAGGATTGTGGCTTTAGAACAGTGAAGCCATGTTGGAGGAAGATTTCACTGTGTATCCCAAACTGGCCCTCAAACTCCTAAACCTCCTGCTTCTGCATTCTGAGTTCTGGGATACACCAGTGCAGCCAGCAGCAATGGCAATTGTTAATTTTTCACATACATCCTATACAGAGTATGAGACCTGTCTGTTTTCATGTAGTATAGTTACTTTTGTTGTTCTGTTTTTTGAGACTGGGTCTCAGTGTGTAAATCAGGCTGCCCTGGAACGTTAGACCCTCCTGCTCCTGAGTGCTGGGATTATAGAAATAGACCATCATGTGCAGCAAATAGTTGAATCTTGTATCAGAGATTGTGTTGGTTTCTATTCTCTTAAATAAAATTTCTTTCCTCTTCTAGACTAGAAAAATCCTGTCTGCCTGTGAGAAAAACCCCACAGATGCCTGCCAACTCAATTATGACATGCACAACCCCTTTGACATTTGTGCTGCATCTTACCGGCCCATCTATCGTGGAAAACCAGTGGAGAAGTGTCCACTTAGTGGGGCCTGCTATTCCCCTGAGTTCAAGGGGCAAATCTGCAGGGTCACTACAGTAAGTACTGTCCTCAAGAATGTGTCGGGGGTGGGGGGGAGGGGTGGAATGTGTCTAGGGAAGGTCGAGGTGGGGATCCAATAAAAAAAAATAAAGAATGTGTGTAGGATATTGAGGGGGAAGGAGCAGGAGAAGGAAGCATGTTAGTAGTTCTCTGCCCTTGTGTTTTCCCAGCTCCTTGAGGCAACAACACTGGGGAAAGGTAGAGCTTCTGCCTGATGTTCATTTCTCAGCACCAAGCATTCTTCTGACTGCTCATTGGCGGGTATTGGGAATAAGCTTTCCGGGGTTTTCAGCTTTATTAATTTCTTAACTTGAACCTGTTTGCACTTCCACAGGTGACAGAGATTGGCAAAGATGTGATTGGGCTGAGGATCAGTCCTCTTCAGTTTCGCTAAGGTCCTCGAGTACATGGCTCATCACATGCTGTTCCTCAGAGTCTCCAGCTGCAAACCCACTCACCCCTTACGGCCACGCTTCAGCCTGTTGATACTGGTTCTCCCTAACCCTGTCCTTTCTCTTCTACAGCAAAGCAGAAGTGTCAAGCTTGACTTGCTTGCTCCTGCAGACGTCTCTCCTGAAGGTTACTGTGCTTGTGATCATAAATGACTTTGCCTTTCAGCATGGGTCTTTCAAGGAACAAATGAAAACTTTGTGCTGGTTATTTGTTTAGCAAATTCTTTCAATATTCCTTCTTTACTCACCACCTTGTTTCAATTCCACTAGAAAGCAGCTAGACATAATAAACACCATTCTTCCTCAGCCACATCAAATTCTTACCTGTCGAGTGTTTTTCTTGGGAATTTAATGTCATAAAAAGGTTCCTTCCTTTTATGGGCCCAGACACTTCCAGGCTGAGAAGAAGTTATTTGGTTTTGCAAAAAAGCATAGTGCTTTTCATTGACTTGTTTCTCTCCTTTATAACAATTGTTCTTGTGTTTTGTGTCTCGCATTAAATAAAGTGAATCTCTGAGACCTCTCTGGCTTGCCACTTACTTCTTGGGCATTTACTTTCATGTCCCTGTTCATACCCATATAGCTCTCTCACCAGAGCAGATTCTTTGTTCAGAATCATTTTTCAATTATTATATTGCATTATATACATTTTAAAACTAATATACACTATAAAGGGAAAATGACACTCTTTTTAAGAGACATGTGGCACACACCTGTAATCCCAGCACTCTGGGAGGCAGAGGCAGGTGGATCTCTGTGAGTTTAAGGCCAGCCTGGTTTACAGAGTGAGTCTAGAAGAGCTAAGGCTATACAGAGAAACCCTATCTTGAAAAGAGAGACATGTGAAATACAGACTTACATTGTTGGAGTAAAAACAGTTCCCTGTTCCATTTTTTACTGCAACTTTCTATTCATTGCTAATCACAGCCAGTATTTGCTGAGCACCTATCAGTGTCCATCACTGTTTGTATTTCATATATTCTCATAGAAAAGAATTAGTGTAAAATAAATTATATCTATAGTAAGTACATGGTGGTCTTAGGTTCTTTTCATGCTGCTGTGATAAAATACCCCGACAAAAGCAACTTACAGGAGAAAGGGCTTATTTTATTCACAATACCAGGTTATAGTCAATCCATCATCACAGTGAAGTGAAGGTGGCAGGGACCTGAGTCAGCTAGTCACATATCCACAGTCAATAGCAGATAGCACTGAACATGAGGATTCCTGCCTGTACTCAACTAGAGTTTTCATTTTTGTGAGGCTGGGTCTCACTTGGCTGGTCTGGAACTGATAGGAGTGGAGAAAAAGAACTCTACCTCTTGTTAATACCAGTGCCCTGAGGCAGAGGAAAGTAGCTTCTTTAAATTCAAGACCTCATGCCCAGCAAATGCTGCTGCCCATAGTGAGCAGGTCTTCCCATAGCAATTAACAAAATTAAAATCATTCTTTACAGACATTTTCTGAGGTCCTTCTACCAGGTGATTCTAGATTATGTCAATTGATAGAATTATCACAATTGTTAGTAACTGGGTAAGTGATGCATTCCTTTGGTTTAAAATACATAGTTCAGGCCCAGCCTGGTGGCTCCATCTGCTCTAGCACTTAGAATTCAAGACCAACTTGGTCCAGTCTACATAGTGAGCTCCTGTTTCAAAAGAAAAGTTCCAGACCAGAGCAGCAGTTAAGAGCACTCCTGTTCTTTCAGAGTACCCAGGTTCAATTCTGAGGCACCCACATGATGGCTCACAACCATCCCTAACTTCAGCCCCAGAGGATCTAACTCATTGTTTTGGTAGCCCCAGGTACTGCATGTACATGGTGCACAGATTTACACACAGAACATTCATACACAAAATAATTATTTTGAAAGTCCAGGATAACCCCAGCTAGTTCAGGGCCAGTCTAGACTACCCTATCTCAGAAGCAAAACAAACTAGAGAGGTGGTTCCACAGTTAGGAGCAAGTACTGCTCTTCTGGAGGGCCTGGGTTCAGCTCCCATCAACTTGGCAAGGTGGCTCACAACCTCCTGTTGAGCCAAGGGCATCCAGTGTTTTCTGTTGGCCTTTATGAGCACTTGCACTCATGTGCACAAGCCCACATACAGATGCAAATAAGTACACAGCTGTAGATGCAGTGTTGGCTTAGTAAGTGCAGGGTTCTGGCTTTGATCCCAGCACTACATAGGATAGAACACACCTTTCTCAAAATAGATAAGTGCAGAAATTTTATGTAGTTACTGGGGACTGAACTTAAGGTTTTACACATAAGTATTCTACTACTGAGCTAGCTATATCCACAGGAAAAATGATATACAAAGTATGTGTTGCTTTCTTTGTGTTTCTTGAAGTAGGTTCAATAGCCCAGCTTGGCCTTGAACTATGTAATCAAAGATGACCTTCAAAGTTTAATCTTCCAGTCTTGACCTCCTGGGTGCTGGGATTACTTCAGTGTTTCCTTTTAATTCATTTTTTTTCCCCAATTAACAATTTATCCATGTAGTGAAGCCACCAGTCTTTAGAACTATGCTGTCAGGCAGTGAAACAGCCTAGGAAGCAAGGGTGCTGAGGTCAAGACTGACAACCCGAGTTTATCCCAGAAATCCACATGGTGGAAGGAAAGAGAGAACCTGCTCCCCCAAGTTGTCATATGACCTCCACACAAGCATCATGCATCCACACAAGCACCATCCCATCTACATACACACAAAATACAGCTTTTTCATCACACACACATATATATATATACATATATATAATGGGAAATATATATATATATATATATATATATATATATATGCTATACTGCAGGGCAGTGGCAGAGGCAGGTAGATCTCTGAGTTCAAGTCCAGCCTGATCTACAAAGCAAGTTCCAGAACAGCCTGAGCCACACAAAGAAGCCCTGTGCGTGTGGTGGTGGGGGGGGGGGGAACTATACTATGACAACTTTGCCTTGTGTACCTTTTTCCTGAGCCACTCAGTTCCTATTACTGTTCCCCAAACAGGTAACTAGTTACCAGTTTCCTTATAGCATTCAAAAAAGTATATAGTTATGAGCAGATATAACTCTGTTCTTCCCCACCTCCCTTTTATACATGATGGGAACATAATTTTTTTCACTTAACACATTTTAAATGTTTTCCAAATATGTATTTTTTCTCATTGTATATTTTAAGGTATGAAAGTGTCCCACAGTTTCTGAATTATTTGCAACCTTTTGCAATTATCAGCATTGTTGCAATAAGTTAACTTGAGCAAACATTGAATGGGCTGAGTGTGCCTCAGGCTGAACTACAAGAGGAATACCTGCTTCAAAGAGCACAGAGCTTGCTTACATTTTCAGATTTAAGAGTTGCCTTCTTAAGTATGGTCCTCAAACTAAGACTGCTTTCTCAAAAAATGTTTTTTATGACAATATTTTCTCAAATTTAATAATTCTTCCTGTAAGTCCAGGCAAGAATAAGGCCTGGCAGTTCATACCTAGATTTCAAATTCTTGGACGGTTATGGCAGAACAATTGCCTGAAGTTCAAGGCTAGTCTTGGCTAAAGAGTGAAGCTCTGTCTCAAAAAATGGACATCTTGGAGGTTAGAGAGATGGCTTAGCAGTTAAGAGCAAATACTGCTCTTGCAGAGGACTCAAGTTCATTTCCCAGCACCTACATCTGGTGGCTCACACCCACCTATAACTCTAGCTCTAGAGGGATTTGCCACTCTTTCCCCTGAGAGCATGTGCGCTCATGTACACATTATCTTCAAATGCATGTGTGCATACACAGCACACACAACTACAAATAATTTAAAATCTTTTTTGAATCTTGGCAGGCAGATCTCCGTGAGTTCTAGGCCAGCCAGTGCTACATACTGAGACCTTGTCTCAAAAGTCTTTGTTATACGTTTACAAATTAAATTACAAGATTGTACACAAACATTCTAAAGTGAGCTTTGTGAACAAGATTGACAACCTCTGCTTCTTGAAGCTTATCTAATTGGGGGAAATATATATATATATAAAATAATTATGAATATCAGTCAAGAATCTGAAGTTAGTAAGCAGTAGAGAGCCATTAAGTCCTTAAATATGACTGGTATGGAAAAAATGCTGTGAGCAGGAAAGCACATGGCGGCGTTTTGTCAGTATTCACTATATGTTAGGAAAGCAGAAAGAGCAGTCGGGGTAAATAAGCATTAAAGTAGGAAGCTGGGAATTCAGTACTATGAATAGAGAGAGCAGAGCCAGGGGCGGTGGCACACCCATTTAGTCCCAGCAACCTGAAAGCAGAGCAGGGTTATTTCTGAGTTTGAGGACTGCCTGATCTACAGAGTGAGTTCCAGGAGAGCCAGGACTACTCAGAGAAACCATCTCAACAAAACAGAAACGACACACACACACACACACACAAATTGTACCTCCACTCAACCTTTACAGGCGGGACCAACTCTAATATATTTGTAGATTTCACTGTGCCCAGCACAAAACCTTATATAACAGTAGACGCTAGCTCCGTGCTAAAAACAGATCTGGTGATCTTTAGTTTAACATCTGTTTTGTGTATATATCAAGAAGCATATGTTGAGGTCAGCGTTCAGTGAATGGTAGAAGTCTCTCCTTCGGGGAAATGAATCCAAGATTGCCTCAATTTGGCAATCCTGTCTCGGTCTAAAAAAAAATGCACATTGACAGAAGAGTTAAGTAGCTTCAGATTTAGCTGAGTCTTGTGGTGTAACCTCTGCCCTTGGGAGGTGGAGAGAACAGGATTAGGAAACTCTGCCTAGAAACAAAACCTCTCCAGATTAAAGATTAAAATTACAAACAACCCCGCCCCCCAACCCCGCCATCAGGCTGGGCCTGGTGGGTCAAACAATTTACGAAGTGGAGACGGAAGGATCCTGATTTCTAGACCAGCCTGAGCAAGACCAAGTGTTGTGGCAGTGTAGCTCAGGTGGTGGAGTGCTTGCTTAATTCGTGCAAGAACCTAGGTTTGAGTCCCAGCACCAGGAAAACAAACAAAACAACAAAAACAAACCCACAGTTTCCTGTCCCTTTAAAAATGGCGGTCCTGCACGGTAGAACGATATTATTGGCTGCAGACGCCGTGGGGGCGGGGTTAGGGGCGGGGCATGTTGTGGCACCAGCGATTCCACCTCCTACGGCAAGTCGGAGGCAGCAAGATGGCGGCCGCTGAGGAAGGTTGCGATGTTGGGGTCGAAGCGGACCGGGAACTGGAGGAGCTTCTGGAAAGTAAGAGCCCGTGACGGGAGAGGCCAGAGGTATCGAGGCCGAGTGAATCCTTGAGATCTTTGGACGGGACGGGAGGATCTCTTCCATGATTGGTGGGGGAGGTGGTCTGAGTCCGA
Organism: Pachyuromys duprasi; assembly: GCA_028658305.1. Taxonomy (NCBI): domain Eukaryota; kingdom Metazoa; phylum Chordata; class Mammalia; order Rodentia; family Muridae; genus Pachyuromys; species Pachyuromys duprasi. Next base: position 19,812,029 of record CM053759.1, on the reverse strand, counting down.
CCCCGGCCCTCATTAGCTAGCGCTGTGTGTTCACCTTGGTCACTGATTTGTCCAGACCACAGTCTCGCTGCGGAGGGGAAAACTAACAGTAATGAGATGTTTCGTGACACCCCGCCCCGCAACTTCTCTAGCTTTAGATTGTTGGGTTGTACTGAGGCAAGGATTTTATCCTGTATCTTAGGCTGGCCAAGAACTCACACAGCTTTCTGCCTCAGCTTCTGCGAGTGCTGAGATTACGGGCTGGATCGGCTTTCGTAAATTATTGAAATCATCTGTCCTGTCAGTAGCAGTATTCACGGAACAAAATAACCTTTAAGCTCCGAGGATCCTATGTCTGTGATAGGATCTTTCTTAACCCGAAAGGCAATTTTTTTTTTTAAATCTCGTAATCTTTCCTCGTTCTTTTACCAGACCCTAACTTCTTTCGTGTCAGTAGTTCAAGGAGACACCTTTTAAAATTGTTGTTTTGAAAGACTCTCGTGTAGGCCACGCTGGCCTCAAACTCAGTAAGTACTGCAGGATCGCCTTGAACTTGTGATTTTTCTGGCCCCTGCTTCCCCATTCCAGCGTGGCACCACCATGCCTGACATCCTTTTTAATCTTTGGGAGAGACGGAGAGGGAGCCAATCCCAGGGGAAAACATTTCATCTTCCTGAAAAACATGGTGGATTCTTTCTTGGCCTTGCCCTCCACTCTGGTTTCCTGCCCAGAGTGAGGGCAGTGCCCTTTCCTTCGGCCTGGCAAGCTGAGTGGTGCCGACAACACAGGCTTTTGAGGGCAGAGGTGAACCTTTTATCTGCTGCTCAGTCACAAGGATGTAGGCGGGGAGAAAATTAACAGATTTAGTGAGGCGTGCTGATTGACTGGATTGGTCCAGAAGCACTGCATTTAAGGGCAAAGGGGGCTGTAGGTGCCTGTTGAGGGAAAACAAACTGCATAATTTAAGAGTTTGGTACCCTCCTGTAGAATGTGTCCAGTTTGTACCAGTAGTGGGACCCATGCAAAGTTGGGCAGGCTATCTTGTGTTTTCTTAAAAGAGGTTATGGCCTTTAAGGCCTCAAACTGAGTTCAAATTGATAAGGCTATCTCTCTTCTCTATTCATGTTAGAATAATTGTGTGGGTTGTTTTGGGTTTTTTTGGTTTTTTTTTTTAATTTTACAGTATGCACGTAAAGATTTCTCTGCACAGCTTATTTAATCCTTTCCTCCTAGTTCTGAGACGAACACTATTTCTGTATAAAGGGTTTTCTTCCCGGTTATTCACAATAAATTGCTTAATTCCCAAGGAAGGTAGGAAGCCTGTTGATCAGTGATGAGTGGACGAGAGGCAGGAGAGAAGCCAAGAAAAGAGAGAGAAGTTCAGGAACAATTTGCTTAGAATCACACAGCTTTCTAGCCTTATCCGTCCTCAACATACCCACCATGTCTCTTGTCTCCGAAGGTGCTCTTGATGATTTCGATAAGGCCAAACCCTCCCCAGCACCCCCTCCTACCACTTCGGCCCCCGATGCTTCAGGGCCCCAGAAGAGATCGCCAGGAGACACTGCCAAAGTATAAATTCCACCCCCTTAAGGGAGAGGGAGGATGGGCGTGCAGCTCAGAGCAGGGTGGGGCAGGCCCTATGGGCCAGAGGGGTGGGTGGGAGGGTGCCTTTGCCTCACACTGCGCAGTGTTCTTCCAGGCCTCAGTTCCTGTGAAACAACAACCTGTGTTGTAGAGGGATAGCAAGGAAGTGTCTTGAGAAAAGAGCAGTATGAAGTGGTTGGATTTGTATGCTACCTCATATTATTCCTTCAGTGGCCAGATTCTTTGCTTGCTGCCCTCCTGAGAGGAGGCAGGTAGAATGTTCAGTGGAGATGTTTGTGGGGGAGATGTTTCATTTCCCAAAACTACCACCTGAGCTCTTATTAGAGGCTAGACACAGTGTGGTGCTGTAAGAGGTGAATTTTGTCCACCTCTCTCCTGCAGGATGCTCTCTTCGCCTCCCAAGAGAAATTTTTCCAGGAACTGTTCGACAGTGAGCTGGCTTCCCAGGCTACTGCAGAGTTTGAGAAGGCAATGAAGGAGCTAGCTGAAGAAGAGCCGCACCTGGTGGAACAGTTCCAGAAGCTCTCAGAGGCAGCTGGGAGAGTGGGTGAGGAAACCCCAAACAAGAAGTACTGGACAGACCTCTTAATTGCTTGATAATACTAGGATTGTAAAATTCATAACAGTCATGATGTCACAGCCATGGAGCGGGGCAGGCAAGGGAAAGAGGTATAAGAACCTTGCTTCTGAAAGAAAAGCTTAAGGTGTTTTGGAACGTAATAAAAAAGATTATTCCATCCAGGTGTAGTGGTATATTCGTTCAGTCCCAGCACTTGGGAGGCAAAGGCAGATGGATCTCTGAGTTCAAGGCCAGCCTTGTCTACATAGTGAGTTCCAGGAGAGCTAGAACTACAAAGTGAGAGCCTGCCTCAAAAATAAGTAAATAAATAGGATTATCCTAAACCAACCCTTTTAAAGGATAGTGTTGTGAATCTTACTGTGGAGAACAACTAGCACATTACTTATATAGATTCATGGGCATGACCTTGAAAGTAACTACAGAACAGTTAAGATTTTTGAATGGGTAGTAGTTTGCTAGAAAGTGCTTTATATCCAGGCTGGTATCTAGATCAGTCTAGACAAGCTGACAGCTAAAATCCTAGGTAATCCTGGTTCTTTTCATCTCTCCTAGGCAGTGATGCAAACTCTCAACAAGAATTTACTTCTTGCCTAAAGGAGACATTAAGTGGGCTAGCCAAAAATGCCACTGACCTTCAGGTAAAGGGAAAGGAATAGGGGTACACTCTCAGATGCTTCCTGAGGGGTCTCACAAAATAGATGCTCTAAAGTATCTCTCCAGATCTGGCCCTGCCTTGATTTATGTTACAGGCAAATTTAGATAATTCTTTCCACCTGAATGTGTGGTGAGCATTCCAGGAAAGCAGTGTACCTGTTCGCCCCTCTTTTGTGTTGTCTAGAATTCAGGCATGTCTGAAGAGGAACTGACCAAAGCCATGGAAGGGCTGGGCATGGATGAGGGTGATGGGGAAGGGAACATTCTTCCCATCATGCAGAGCATCATGCAGAACCTACTGTCTAAGGATGTACTGTATCCATCCCTGAAGGAGATTACGGAAAAGGTCTGTGAATTCCCATTTCTGCCTTTCTCCTTATTTCATTGCTTCAACTTGGAGGCCGCTATGCTCAGACTGCTCATAGTAAAAGGGTAGTTTAAGTGGGCAAGCACATTTTTTACAACTCCTCCTTGTCTGTTGGAGGTAGAAGCTTTTACTGAGAGAATAAAGCTGCACAGGTGATCTGATCACATGTCCACACTGGGAATGTCTGGGCAAGACAGGGAAATTCTTCAGCTCTAGATTTCTGTAAATTAGTTCCTGAGTCTGAGTTTGACTGATCCATTCCTCCTTGTATTTCTAGCTTTATTAATTTTTCCAGTAAGAACTCACCGGATTTTGTAGTGGTGTTGTGTACAGTTTGAGAGTAGTTTAAATGATGGTCCCTGCTGGAAAGAGCTTTTAGTTTCACTAAAGAAATGAAGTAGAGAAATGGAAGCACTTCGGCATTACAGGACAATGTGTGACCAAGTGGGAAATGAATAGCAAGATCAGGAGTCTGCAGACTAGTGTTTGTACATCTTAAGTCCAACTCCCAAGCTAAGAATATTTCTTACACTGTTTTAAAAAGATTTATTTTTATTGCTATTTTTAAACTAGTTGTGTGCGTGTGCACCCGAGTTCAGGTGCCTATGGAGGCACCAAACCACCTTGAGCTGGAGTTACAACTGGCAAGTGTTACAACTGCCTGTCACAGGTGCTGGGAATTGAACTTGAACTCGGGTCCTCTGTAAGAGCAGTTTGTGCTCTTAACCACTAAGCCATCTCCCCAGCCCTGGTTTTTATATTTTTAAGTTTAAAAACAGCAGGTCTAGAAAGAGATGGTCCAGCATTTAAGAACACTGGCTGCTCTTTCAGAGGACCTGGGTTCAATTCCCAGCACCCACATAGCAGCTCACAATGTCTGTGGCGGGAGCTTCAGGGGATTTGATGCCCTCTTTCAGTTTCCGAGAGCACTAGACACTTGCACGGTGCACAGATACACGCAGAGACAAAGCATTCATACAAATAAAATAATAGGATTTTTAACAATTCCAAATACCAACAGCATAGGGAGCTTGTTAGCTCTTCTTGCAGAGGACCTGAGTTTGGTTCCCAGCACCAACACGGTGTCTCATAACCATTCATAACTCCAGTTCTGGGGGATCTGACACACCTCTGTGACCAGGTATGCACATGGTACAAATGCACACATGCAGGCAAAACACGAATGCATATAAAATAAAAATCAATATTTAAAGAACAATAGAGAACAGCAGTGTTCAACAGAGACTGTATGTGACCCTTGTCCTAGCTAGCTGCAGCTTTTCACAGCTCAGAGTCATCTGAGGTAGTCTCAGTTAGGGTTGTCCAGCTCAGACTGGACTATGGCCATGTGTGTAAAGGATTGTCTTGATTGGTGGCTGGTGTGTGAGGGCATAGCCCACGGTGGGTAGCACCAACCCTAGGCGGAAAAGTTTATAAGAAAGTTGAAAAAACAGAAAGTAAGCCAGCATGCAGTACTCCTCCATGGTGTTTGCTTGAATTTCTGCTCTTAGTGATGGACTGTTGTCTGCAAATAAACCCTTTCCTCCACAAGTTGTCTCTGATGTTTTATCACAGTGACAGGAATGAAACTAGAATAACCCTCAGAGGCTAGAATATTTACTGTGTTGCTTTGCACAGACATAGTTTACTGTCTGCAGTTTACCATAGTACCAGAGTGTCTGGAGGATCAGCTGGAGTCACCAGTACTTTGTGTTTTTCCCTCCTGGTTCACTTCATTCTTTCTCACCTCTCCCCCCTCTTTCTGCAGTATCCAGAATGGTTGCAGAGTCACCAGGAGTCTATTCCTCCAGAGCAATTTGAAAAGTATCAGGAGCAGCACAGTGTCATGGGCAAAATCTGTGAGCAGTTTGAGGCAGAGACGCCCACAGACAGTGAGGCTACTCACAGGGCCCGTTTCGAGGCGGTGTTAGATCTTATGCAGCAGGTGAGGCCTCCTTTCACTGCCTTCCCACTGGTGCTGTCCTCTTGGGTGTTAAGTGGAGATGCCTGGAAAGGGCTACGCTACTAAACCCGGGTGGAGGGGGAGCGCAGGAAAGACGACATACTGTGGTTACAAGAAATCAGGTCCCTTTTCTTGCTTTTGTGTTGCTTTCTGTGATTATTTATTATTATTTTTTTTAATCTCATATTTTTATTTTCTAGTTACAAGACTTGGGCCATCCTCCAAAAGAGCTAGCTGGGGAGATGGTGAGTTTGTCTTCCATATTTTAACCCAGTTCCTAGTTCACAGTAATTCTTAGTTAATCCACATAAGGTGATCTTTGTGGCTGCTAGGGATGAACCTTCAGAAGCTCTTACCTGAAATGTGAGTATTTTTCTCAGTCCCTTTATCTTTTCTCCAGCCTCCTGGCCTCAACTTTGACCTGGATACCCTCAATCTGTCGGGCCCACCAGGTGCCAATGGGGAACAGTGTCTGATCATGTGAAACACAACATGTTTTCCTCCCTGAGTCCCAGCCATGGGGAACATCTGGAGTCAGCAGAATCACTGGGAAACTGAAGCAAGAGCATCGTCTCTGGGAGCTGGCTGCCCCACTCTCTACATCCCATTCAAGACTGCCATACCAGCTGAGGACCTGTTCTGTAGGCCATGTCCATGAGTCCTACTCCATCATGGTTTCTGCTGTTAGAAACAGGCCAATTCTTTGCCAGGTGAAGGAAGGCATCCCTTTTGGGGCATTTCACTTCTTCCCGTTCCCCAAAATAATGTTATATATGGCTGTACTCATGTTCCCCTTTATTCCCAGTGTCTCCGTGCCTTGTTTCTACTCCCTCTCTTGGATCTAGGGAGCAGGAGCTGAGTCCTTGGACTCTGTGTTTCTATTAGGCAGGGCTCTGGGAATGAGGAGAAATGCAGCCTGGGCTGCAGGATTGTCACCACATCTCCTTGACTTCATTTTGAATTATCTGAAGGGAAAGGAATTTGCACTTATCCGTGGTCAGGTTGGAAGCGAAGCCTTGGGCTTCTCCTGTACCAAGGTGCTGCCCACTAGTTCCCCTTTTCTTCTGAGAACTTAGTTGCTACTTTGGCTGTTCTACAACTGTGATTTGGGGGAACCCAGCTCTTGACCTTCCTTTGTCCCCTGACTATACCACTTCTTTTTTTAGATTCTTATTTATTCCGGCCCTTTTAACCAATGCTGTGATAGATGAAGGCCAATCTTGTTTCCTTTCATGTAGTACCTGTACCATTCTCACTAGACCCTTCCCTTCTTCCCTGGCCAACACGTAATTATAAAGTCAGATCTGTAAATGAGTGGCCATTTTACCCAGATAAATTCTGGCTTATTTGAGACATCAGATTTCCCTATAGAATCCTTGGTTCAGGAAGGTGCTTGGAAAAGGGGTATAGCCTGAGTCTTTTCTCCTGCAAGCCCCATGGGGCAGTATCTAATAAATATTCTGAGCGAGTATGTGGATTATTTTTCATCCAGGTCTTTCTAATCTTCCTTAGCTTCTGTAAGCTGCAGAGTGTTAGGAGATAGTTTTGTGTAATGTTATGTTAGGCTGTACCATGACCCAGCCCTCCAGCTCAGGCCGCACTTCCTTTGGCAAAATGATACTGTCTTCATCTCCCTGGTATTTCAGTTTTAACTTTTTATATTATAATTGATGTTAGTGATATATTGTTAACATGCTGTCTAAATTACATAACTTTGAATTGACCTTCTTCTCAGTGGGTCTAAGGACCATCCATGGCTGCCATATGTATTTTATAGATATTCTCTTTGGCCCACCTATTTGTCCTGGTTCACTTGGAGAATAACTTTTTAAAAATATGTTTATTTATTTTGAAATTTTATATATGTATAGAATGTATTCTGATCATAACTACCCCCCTGGAAAATAACTTTTTCAAAAACAAATCCACATTTATCATTTGAGTCTTCAAGCTCATAAACACATCATTTCCCCCTGGTTAAACTCACCCTTAAAGATGCTACACATTCTATAGAAAGACATGTGCGTAAGGCCTCAGGCTGTGGGGACTATGCAGCTATCACAGCTCATCAAACAGAACAAGGTCTGAATTTGAGATTCCTTCATGCTCAGAGAAAGGGAAGTACAAGCTGATTTGTGATGATGAATGGGGTCTAAATTGCCAATATTTTATTAATGCTCCTGGCAAAAGCTTGACAAGGACAGGTGAGGAGACAGAATGACCTGCCCTTGGAATTGTGCTCAATGCCATACTAGCTGTCCTTTATTCTCATTTTTGGTGGTGATGCCATGATCTACCATGGCTTTATTTTTCAAGACTTTTTATTCATTTTTATTTTGCTTGGACATGAACAAGTCAACCTTGGATTGATCTCTTTCTAAATACCATTTGAAATTCTCTGGGACTTATAGCTGAATAAAACCTGGTACCCTGGGGCTGGAGAGAGGGCTCAGTGGTTAAGAGCACTGTCTGCTCTTCCAGGGGACCTGAGTTCAATTCCCAGCACCCATATGGCAGCTTTCTGTAACACCAATTTCAAGGGATCTGACACCCTCAAACTAATGCACATAAAATAAAAATTAAGAAAAAAGAAACTGGTATGTTCACGGAGTCCTCAAATTACATGTGGTAAAGCACCAGAGTTTTTTTGTCTTTAAACATCTAGAACCTCAGGTATCAATATGTGGATCTATTTATTACTCATGACAGGTATGCAGTTGAGACTATATACAACCTGTTATGCAAATTTGAAAGTAGCTAAACTGTGCAGAGGCGTGGGCTTAATTGAATTTCACAACAATATCAAACACTAAAGTTTTTAGACACTATTTCTGACTCCTAATGTCACAAGTTGATACGGTGATTAAAACAAAACACCTTCATGGGAATAATACTGTTCTGGGCTTTTCTTAGTCTTTTCACAGGTCCTAAGCCAATTATACTTAAGTACTTGAAGTCCTCTCCCATGTACCACCTGTGGAGAACTTGGTCTTTAGCAAAAAAAGGAAAACAAAGAACATGTCATATATGGTTATCTAGCACTTTTCTGGCTTGCTTGCTTTTTTTTTTTTTTTGGTTTTGGTTTTGGTTTTTTGAGATAGCATTTATGTATAGCCTTGGCTGCTCTAAACTCACTTTGTAGACCAGGCTGGCCTCGAACTCACAGACTGCCTTTCTCTGTCTCCTTGAGTGCTGGGATTACAGGCATGCACCACTAAGCCTGGCTCTTTGTTTCTCGATAACTTAACCATTGTGTAGCTTAAGTTTAGTGCAGTATTTAAGCTGTTGTCAAAGTTTACAAGAGCTACCCTTCCAGAATTCTGTGTGTTCAGCTAACAAAGTTGTGACTGGATAGATGGCTTCATGAAACAAGAAGGAAAATTGATAGAAGATGTACAATGCCAATGCCATTTTTCTGTGACCCCAGAACATCCTCTCGAGGCCTCATAGGCTAGAACTAGGCCATTGGGATGGCTTTGTGAAGCTTGGAGGCAATGGCCCGCATCAGAAAAAAAAATTAACCACCTTATATTAAATTTTTGTAAGATTTTTTATTATTCTGCATGTGAGTGTCTATATGTGTGTGCTGGGCATCTGATTCCCTGGGCTGGAGTTACGGGTGGTTGCAAACCATGAGCTGTAGATGCTGGGAACTGAACTCTGGTTCTCTGAAAGAGCAGATAGCTCTTAATTACTGAGCCTCCCTCCAGCCTTGTCCCACAATAGGAGACATGCAGGCTTTGCTGTGTAACTGAAGAACTCACTGACTATATTCCTCTGGAAAGCCAAGGCAGCACTTAACTGCTAGAAACAGAATGACAGCTTTTCTATAGGGTAACAGCTTGTGTGGAGATTGGCTAATATAACACAGGTGGTCTTAGTTGCAGGACAGACAGGCAGCCAAGATTTATAAATAGGACCATCAAAACTGAGATCAAAGAAAAGTAAGTTTTGTTGTGCATCTAAGTCACAAACTGTTCTGAGATTTACAATCAACTGACAGATCCATTTAGTTACATACCTGGTCAGGAAAGAACATCCAAAGGAGTTAGAATACAGTGTTAGGGTTTTCTAGAGCAGCCAGATTTATCAGATGGCTTTACATGACATGGGATAAGTAGTTCAGTGGTGACGTTAGCCTGATGGATACCATGAATACCAGAGAGCTTGTTCAGGTGAGGAATCTAGATGTCTCAGAGTAGTCCCAATCTGGTGCTGAAGACCTACTTAGAAGATTTCTGGAGAGCTCTGGTTTTCAGTGCATGTTGGGACACTGAAGGAGCTGGGTGCTCATGGCAGCAACAATGATGGATAGACCTGTAAGAACCAAAACAGGCAGGCAATACTGGTAGTGCTAGAAGGTGCTTCCCATTCTGGGGGAGGGCCTTTCTCTCTCAGTCCTTCACAGAAATGCCCTCCCTCACAAACCTGCCCACAAGTGTGTCTGTTGGTTGATTCCAGATCTAATAAATGAACATCAAAGATAAGCCATCATGGTGATGGAGAGGTAGCTCATGGAGAGGCTAAGTGTACTTGGCTACTCTTGCAAAAGGCCTGACTGTGGGTCCTAGTATACACATGGTGGCTCACAAACTGTATGTAACTCCAGTTACCAGGGCATCTGATGTCCTTTTCTGGCCTCTGGGCATTGTGTGCATGTACACTTACAGGCAAAACGCTCACAGCGCACAAATTAGTCACCACACAGATTGAAGGTCTGTGTTGACAGTGATGTCCATACATCAAAAGTACCACAACAGTGGTTCCCCTTCAAAACATTCCCCATTTAGGGAAATCTGAGATGCATAGTAAGTGGAATGCTGTACCAGTCTGCCCTACAGTGGCTCTTCAGATTCCATCTTCTGATCATTTCCCCACTATCCAAATGTATATCTCTTGTATGACCTGCCACTGAAGTTGCTCAGCATTTGGCAGAAAGACCAAGTAGAAACTCCTGGAACTACACCTCCCCCACACCTCTGTCAAAATAATAATGCTGTATTGTGAGGGAAATAGCAAGGATTAGTTCACCCTTAAAGGGTACATCATAACCTCATTTAGTCTAATCTCTGGTTTTTGCAGAAACTGGTGGATTACGGTAAACAGCTTGCAAGCCAGAGCAAGTAGTAATCCCCAAAGCATTGCTATGTCAGATGTTTTCTTTATTGAAAAGAATAGCACAACATCTGGTATAGGTTATGTGACAGGTGCATAGGGCTCAGCAAATTACAGCCTTTAAGTCAAATGTGGTCAGTTGCCCAGGTTTTAAAAAATGTTTTGTGCGGGGTGATTGTGTGTGTGTTTGATGGGGTGAGTCCAGGAACATGTGGAAGTCAGAGGACAAGTTTGTGGAGTCAGTTCTGTACTTCCCCCTTTATTAGCCCGTGTCTAATAAAGCCATCATGGGTGGCTTTATTATGGGCCCAATTGCCTGCGTTTTGTAAAGACTTATTGGCATTCTTGAATATTTACACACTGCCTGAATGCTTTTGTGCTACCTTGGCCACGTAAAGTCATGATAAACTTGCAAAGCCTAAAGTATTTAGTAACTCAAATTCACAAAACCCCCAGAATGTACAGAGACCTCGACATTCTGTAGATGAGCATATTTGTTTGCTTTAGTAAGATTATGCTAATTAGGTCCTAAGGCTATATTAGTCAAATGATGGCAGTGCAGCTACTTTTCAGTTTTGGTGAAACAGGATGGGGAGATACATCCTGCAGAGTTTCAGGACCTGCCGTATGGGTGACACTTAGGAGATGTTGATCTGAAGCATTCTGGAATATGCTCCTTCCTCTAAAGTGAAAGGCCAGTTATAGTAAGCCTTCAGTTTTGGAGATAGTGTAGTCTGTGCTTAGGAATTAAACGTTTTTGTGATAGGTTCCAAGGGGTGGGAGTAGGACATGTGACCCAAAAAATATGGTAATAGAGGTGTCTGTATGGAATTTAAACATCTGTGATTTTGGAGTGAGGCTGTGCGTTCAGCACAGAAAGCTACCCTTTGAATAGCATGTCTCTTGACATGCTGTTGAGCCTCTAGAAATTCAGTACCTAAGCTGTAAGATATAAGGTGACTCTGGGTATGTGAACCACACTCCAGGGCTGACCCATGCCAAAGAGTAGGTGGCCAACACAAAATGAATTCAATGGTATTTTTGAAGCTTTGTTTGTTTCCAAGACAGGGTTTCTCAGTGTAGCCTTGGCTCTCCTTGGACTCACTTTGTAGACGAGGCTGGCCTAAAACTCACAAAAATCTATCTGCCTCTGCCTCCCTGAGCACTGGGACTAAAGGTGTGTGCCACCATGCCCAGCTGGTGGGGTTTTTGTTTGTTTGTTTGTTTTGGTCTTACTGGGTTTTAGACTGTTTCATTTTTGTGGGTTTCCTGAGGATTTTTTGTTTCTTGCTTTTTTGTTTTTGTTTCTTGTGTTTTGGGTTCTTTTTTTTAAGTGGGGAGGGTGGGTAGGCAGGTGGAGAGGAGCTGGAAGGAGTTGGGAGAAGGGAAACCATGAGCAAAAAATATGAAAAAAATGTTAATAAAAATAGTTTAGGGGCTGGGGCTGGGAAGATGGCTCAGTGTTTAAGAGCACTGTCTGCTCTTCCAAAGGTCCTGAGTTCAATTCCCAGCCACCACATGGTGACTCACAGCCATCTATAATGAGATCTAGTGCCCTCTTCTGGTGTGTAGGCATACATGCAGGGAGAATGCTATATAAATAATAAATAAATCTTTAAAAAAAATACTTTAGGGGTTAATGAAATACCATGGCTTTCCAGAAACAGCTCTTGAGGCACTGGTATAATCGATGGAGTTTTCACTTATTATATTCATAACATGATGGCATTATTGAAAGGTGTTAAAAGGGGTGAGTGGGGCGTAGTTAGAGGAAGTAGGTCACTACCTGCCCTTGAGGCTGTATATCTACTTGGCTTCTGCTGTTTCTCTGCCTCTTGTTTGCCATGAAGCCAAGAACAGCTTTCACCCACCTCCTGCTGTAATGTTCTGCCCAACCATGGAATCAGGCAACTATGGACTGGATCCTCTGAATTCATAACCCAAATAAAATTTTCCTTAAGAAGAAGAGGAAGGAGGAGGAGGAGAAGTAGTAGTAGTAGTAATAGTAGTAGTAGTAGTAGTAGTAGTAGTAGTAGTAGTAGTAGTAGTAGTTACTTGCTGGTTATTGTCCCACCAGTCAAGTCATATGGTTGGGTAGATAGATCCATCTTATTAGGTTTATGCAATGTGATTTTGGACAGCCACTTAATTAGGCTCAAACCCATTAACCAAAATAGGAACCATTACAACCAACATGTCTTTTCCAGTAAGAACTAAAATTGTTTATTTCTGTGGCATGAAACTCCATGCTTTGGACTCTGACAAACAGAACCGAGTGTTTCCCCTCACAAAACCTAAGCCTGTTCCCCACGTGTACCTCAGTAAAAGGCATTTCTCTTAATTTAGTCAAGATGCTGTTTTCCTTTCATTGCACACCCCTGTTCGGTCTGTCAGCAAGTTCACCTCTATGCCACTTTGAGAGTACAGCCTCAGTGCAGCTGCTGCTTAGCACTTGCACTGCAATACTAGTCTTGCAAGTCTTTTGCAATCCCTTCCTAACTAGCGAGTCTGTCAGCTTCTATTTTGCTTCCCTGAAGGCAGTTAAAGAAATCAGCTAGAGTGAACATCTTCAGTTATAAATCAAATCATGACACTTGTATTCAGAATCCTTTATGACTTCCTAGCACACTCTTAGGACAAAATCAGTTCTGTTCTTGGTCCACAGATTTGTGGTGGATCTGATCTTCCTGCTCTTGCCCCACCTGGCTTCCTATGTAAGCACACGCCACCCTCTGGCTGGAACACTTTGCTCCTCCTGAGTACGGCTGCTTTTTCACTTCAAGTCCTTATTTAGAAGTCACCTCAGTGAGGTGCCTTCTCCAGACTCCCAAGGTGAAAGGGCACACCCATCCTGGAACCCATTACTGCGGTGACCTGCCTTTACCTTCCTTCCCTCCACAATAATTTTTGTAACTTCATATTATTTTCTGTGTATCTTCCCCCCACTCCCTGCACTTCCAACCCCTGCACTAAAAATCTCTGTAAGTCAAAGAATCTTGGTTTATTTGATTCACTGCCATGGTGCGAAGATCCAGGCCTCTTGTGTGATAGGAATACAGTAAGTAGTTGCTCACTGAATGAAAGAATGATAGGATTTTAACCACTTTGTTCATTAGCCCTCTTCTAGCTGTTAAAGTTACAAACACGAAAAAGGGATAGTTCCTGCCCTCGGCAATTTACATTCTAATCATATAATTAGATTTAAAATATATAACTGAAGCCTAGAGAGATGGCCTCGTGGTTAAGAGCATGGCTGCTCTTCCAGAAGACCCAGACTTGAATCCCAGCACCCACATGGCAGTTCTCGATTGGCTGTAACTACAGTCCCTGGGGGTCTGTTGCCCTCTTCTGGCTTTCACAGGCACTGTTCTCACACAAGTGGCCCAGGGACATAAACTCAGGCAAAATGCCCATACATAATAAATTAAATATACAATTCTAACCTAACAGTGTTATAGAGCATGTTACGAAAAAGTAATACAGAATGGGAGTAGTGTGCATCTGTACTACTTTGGTGGCTGAGGCTGGAGGATCACTTGAGCCCAAGAGTCAGTGCCGCTTCCCTGTCCTTTCCTCTTGCTTTTATAGACCAAGGTGTCCTTGAACTACTGATCCTCCTGCTTCCACCTCTCCAGTGCTTGGATTACAGATGTGGGCTACCACACTCAGCGTGTGAGACTTCATATCTTAAAAATAAAAGCAGATCCAGGTAGGGTGATACATGGCTTTAATTTCAGCACCCCTGAGGGAGAAGCAGGCAGAGCTCTCCGAGTTCAAGACCAGCCAGAACTGCACAGTGAGATCCTGACTCAAAAATAAATAAATAAGTAGAAGCAGAATCGGTCCAGACGTGGATACGATATGGTATTCCATGGACTTGAGAGCTGCCTGTCCTCAGAAGTACCGTTTGCGTAGAGACCTGCCTTAGGAGATGCGGCCTCATAAACATAGCTGAACATTGCAAGGTAAAACACCAAGCTGGAGAGGTGGGCATGGCGGCACACCCTGTAATCCCAGCACTCAGAGAGGCAGAGGCAGGTCAATGTCTGTGAGTTCGAGGCCAGCCTGGTCTACAAAGTGAGTCCAGGACAGCCAAGGCTACACAGAGAAAGCCTGTCTCAAAAAACCAAAACCAAACAACCAAAACAACAACCATAAATGCCAAGCTAGAGCTGGAACATTCTGTGGTGTTTGTGATAAAAAGAAGGATAATAAGGCTAAAGCTGATCCAGGTAGTGAGGGGGGAGAGAAGGTGAGAAATAAGATAGGTACCAGATCATGTAGAACCTTGGAGGCTACTGCGATAATTTTTTTAATAACATGTTTCTTTTTTTTTAAATAACATTCTGGAGACACAGTTCAGTGGTTAAGAGCACTGTCTGCTCTTCCAAAGGACCCGGGTTCAATTCCCAGCACCCACATGGCAGCTCATAACTGTCTGTAACTCCAATTCCAAGGGATCTGACACCTTCACACTGATGCACATAAAACAAAAATTAAATAAATTACAAAAAATAAACCTCTTCAAGCTTTTACCAGCATATTTAAAAAAAACAAACAAACATGTTGTTTGTGTTATTTTGCCTCCATGTATGTCTGTGTTCTATTTATGTGAAATGCCTACAGAGCCAGAAGAGGGCATCAGATCTCCTGGAACTGGAGTTTGTTAGCCAGTATGTTGGGTATTGGGACTTGAAACACAATCCTCTGGAAGAGCAGTTAGTGTTCTTAACTGCTGAGCCATCAGTCTGGATAATTTTGACTTTTATTATATGATAAAGTAGTAGATGTTTTGGGTAGGGGATTATGACCTGGCTTATATTTGAAGACACATTGGCCGGCTTCTGTTTAATTGTATCAGGGCACTAATGGAAATAAACAAACTAGCTCTATTACTTTCCTGATTGCTGGACAAATTATGTGACCAAAGCAATTTATTGCAGTTTATAGTTTGAGGGGAAGTTCAGCATGATGGGGAAAGCATGGCAGATAGAGTATGAGTCTACTGGTCACAGACCAGAAACAGTGATGAGTGCTGGTACTCAATTCACTTTCTCCTTTTTACTCAGTCAAGCCCCCCCCCCCAGCCCATGGAATGATGTCACCCACAATTAAGGTTGGTCTTCCCACCTCAATTAGCCTAATCTAGGTAATCCCTCACAGGCATGCCTGCAGGTTTGTCTCCTAACTAATTATAGATCTTATCAAGTTAACAGTATTAATCACCACATGTCTACTGCAGCAAGTAGCCAGGAAAGAGACAGCTTGGAATAGAATGTGGCTGGGGATAGAGCTCAGTTGTTAAGAGTGTTTGCCTGGTATGCACAAAGCCCTTGGTTTGATTCCCAGCAATGAATAAAATCAGACATGGTGGTGCCTGCCCAGCCGTCAGGAGATGGAGGCAGTAGTTATAGACGTGAATTTGAAACTATTCTGGGCCATTTAAGCACAAGTCTTAAAAAACAGAACTGAAGGAGGAGGGGAAGGAGGGAGTGGTATTGGTATGGGGCAGGGTTGAGGAGTCTGAACCCAGCACCTTGACCTTCTGATTAAAAGAGATAAAGGCTGACGATGTAGTTCAATTGGTAGAGTACTTGCTCAACAAGACCAAAAGCCCTGCCCTCAACCTCCAGCACCACGTAAACTCAGAACAGTGACGCTCCTGTAATTCTCTACTCTGAAGGTAAAGGCAGGAGGTTCTGCAATGTAAGGTCATCATTCTCAGCTATGTAGTAAATTGGAATGCAGCTAGGATGTAGGAGATCGTATCTAAAAGAACACCTTCAACAGCTGTTGGTGTTCTGAATCTTGCTGGTCGATCAGAAAGAGAGGCACTGCAGAATAGCCTTGCAGGCAGCAGGGAGATCCAGCCTCTGTGGACTGAATATTGAACAGCTGCCCCAAAGCATATTTATTGATACACAAAAGTTGTTTTTTGGGTACACCAAGTTCCTTAAACCAAAGCCCCTAATCTGATCTGTTTCCTGAAGAAAAACATCATGCCCCTGCAACTTTAGTCCTTATTGTGTGCTGTTTGTAGTACTCAATAATGGAAGACATTTTAGGTGTGCCGGAACTGTCTTGTGACCAGAGTCATGCAAAGGCTGTAAAGCTCCTTTAGAAGAACAACTCTATAGGTAACAGAAAACAGTATGGATTTTCTACAATGATTTCTTCAAGGTGAAAGTACCTCAAGAAAACAACTATTCATTCTCATGTCTACCCTAATAGTGAAAAACAACTATTTTATTCTAATGTTTACCTGAGGCACACAATATGTAAGGGTGTGCAGCCTGCTAGCGGGGACCAATCTGCAGTCCTAGAATCGTGTGTGGGTTTCCT
This sequence comes from Pachyuromys duprasi, assembly GCA_028658305.1. Taxonomy (NCBI): domain Eukaryota; kingdom Metazoa; phylum Chordata; class Mammalia; order Rodentia; family Muridae; genus Pachyuromys; species Pachyuromys duprasi. Next base: position 19,795,421 of record CM053759.1, on the reverse strand, counting down.
TTAGATGTTAGCACAAAGCAATGCTCAAAAGTCACTTGAAACCATCAACCTGCAGAGTTTCTTTGCATATCCATGTTTTTGCTGCATTTTCACAACAGTTAAATTATGACTAAACCTAGACATCTATCAACAGGTGACTAGGTAAAGAAAATATGGAATATATACACAAGGGACTCATTCATCTATGAAGAATGGGGAAAAAAAGGAATGCAATATACACTCCCCATGAAAGCTAATGGTAACTTATTGGAGGAAGGTAATCAACAAGAAGGGGATGGTTAGTGGGGAAGGAGACCAATAAGAATCAGGTATAACACGTGTATGAACATGTCGCAAGGAAACCTATTATTTTGTTTTTGTGTTTGGTGTGTGTATGTGTGTTTGTTGGGGGTGGGGGAAGGACTCGTTCTAGCTCCGAATTACTATTGGTAACTTGTGTATAGCCTGCCTCGGCCTCCAGAGTGCTAGGTGTGCACCACTGTGCCCAGCTTGAAACTTATTGGTTTGTATGCTAATTTTTGTGTGGTGGCGCACCCCTTTAACTCTAGCACCTGGGAGGCAGAGGCAGCTGGATGATCTCTATGAGATCTACATAGTGAGTTCCACGCCAGCCAGGGTTATGGAGAAAGACCCTGTCTCAAAAAAGCCAATAACTCCTGTCTCTAAGCCTTCTCACCCCTAACCCCAGGCCTGGGGATCAAACTTTTACACCCTTAGGAAGCATTCCAACACTTGAGCAATCCCCAATTCTTAGAGATTCTTTTAAACAAATGGACAAATGGGTGCTGTCAGACAGAAGTGACCCTCGCTAGAAAGCCTCTTAAGAAGCCATGAAGGAACTGCAGTGTTGAGCCTCAAAGGAGCCGGGTTTTTTTTTGTTGTTGTTGATGTTTTTGCTTTTTGTTGTTTTTTTTTTCTTTAAACAAGAAAGAACTTTGTGTGTGTGGCAAAAATTAGAACTTCAGGAGTGGAGGACACCTAGTAATTTGCCTGCCAGTCCCTTTGAAATGAGTTTCATTTTCCATCACAACGCTATTTAAGAGGCGCTAAATCGCGTGTGATTTGAATACAAGGAGACAAGCCATCACTCTGAAACTACGAAAACAACTCGACTCCTCCGCACCGCGCACGCGCCCCTCGTGGCTTCGGTTGGCCTTAGGCTCCGCCCCTTGTGCGGCCACCGGGAGGGTTGGGAGCCGCGAGCTCGCGCGGCCGCTCTCGCTCAGTCTCCTCCAGCGCAGCGTCGCAAACCCAGCCGGAAAGCGTGACGGCGCAGGCGCAGGCGCAGAGACCCGAGGCGGCGGTGGTGGCTGCCGCTGGCCAGTGTAAGATGGCGGCGGCGTTGGTGGCGGCAGTGGACGGGGCGGCTGGGCCTGGAACAGTCGGAGCATCCGCTGGCAGAAGGATGACCCAAGACGGGAAGCGGGCTGCCGAGCCTCGCCGGCTCCCGTGTTTGTAACTGCCCCAGCCGGACGCCCTCCCCTTGACCTACCCGGTCCGTGTTTCGTCCGGCTCGGCCTGTTTCCCCCTCACCCTGACCGCTTCCCCGCAGGATGGGCCTGATCCCTCTCCTAAGCTCCCAGGGTTTAGGTCTTATTCCCTCACCCGAGTCAGTGCTGGGAGGACTACTTGTCCTTTGCCCAGGTCAGTCCCGGGATTGCCCCCTAGAGCCATCCTCATAATTCACAGGGACTTCTTGTTCGTCCGGTGACCCATTTCTCCCTTTATAATTTGAGGACTCGGCTCTGTC
>CM053759.1:19772741-19793571 GCA_028658305.1 Pachyuromys duprasi | reverse complement strand
AGTTGTTTTGGTTTTAAATAGTTCTACGGAGGACTAAAAATATTAAAAATGTGTTCATAAATATTTTGGCCGAGTTCAGAAGAGACACCTTTGCCATGTAAACTTTAACTTTTCTCAGTTCTTCAGTGAACCTCCAGACCAATTTTCTCAGGAGCTAAGCCTGGCCTAACATCAGTGATAAAAGGAGGAAAGGTGAGTGGGAGTTGAAGACATTTAATTCCTCAATTCAAGACAGACTCCTGATGCTCAAATGCAGACCACTAAACTCTTAACAATTTTACTATCATTTCCAAAAGCCTCGAATATTACTTCTGGCTTGTTCCAGCTTCAGTTAAATTACTTAACAAATAAAACTGGCTGTGTTTTGACCTGCTGCCCTAAACCCTGACCTGTATCTTCAGATGATTTGAGTTAAGCCTAGAGTAAACACTCTTGCCTCCTTTTTTTTATTCATTTGCATTGTGTTTTGTCTTTGTGTGGACCATGTCTTAGACTGTTAAAAATTGGGAATTTGGTTGGTCAAATCAGATCTCCTAGACCCAAAAGTTACCATGCATGCCATTTAGAAAGTATTTACCTATACATGACCAAAAACTAGGAGTGATGTGATTCTCCATTTAATTGGTGTCTAAGTCCAGTTAGTTTCAGAGGTCCAGCTTTTCAAAACATAGTGGAAAATTTTTGGTTTTAAAGGAAAAAAAAAAGCAGCTAGTCTGCTGAATTTTTGGTAATTTGATAAATTTTCTGCTGAATTATCAATGTGCTTTCATTAACATGAGCCAAGCCAAAGCGGGAGTGAGAACACAGTTGTTAGTGTAGTTTTTGTAAGGCCTTTAAAGATCTCTGGTAGCACTGGGTAGAGCTGGGTTTGAGACTAGTTAGACTTTTTAATAGAAGAGCTAAGTGGCTCTGGAAGGTAGGTTTGACCTTTATGATTTTGTACTGGAAAAGTTTGAGAGTTCCTGTATTTCACATGATGCTCAAACTAGAAAATGTTCAATATGAACTAAACTAAAACTATTGTGTTGATGCATATATGTAAGCTCTAAGAATAAAAATGCAGCTTTTAAAATTTAATTTAGTTTTATGTGTATGGGTGTTTTACCTGCATGGGTCTCTTGCGTGACTAATGCTGGAGGAGATTAGAAGAGGGTGTCAGATCCCCGGAACTGGAGGGTGAGATGGTTGTGAGCTGCCATATGGGTGCTGTGAATTGAATCTGGGTCCTCTGGAAGAACAGCCAGTACTCATAACCACTGAACCATTTCTACAGCCACTCACTCTATCCTGAGCTAGCCTGAAATTCTCTATGTAGATCAGGCTGGTCTTGCAAACTTCTCTAGCCTCCCAAGTACTGGGTATACAAGTTGAGGCACCATGCATTGGTAAGATGGGTGTTTTGCACCCATCTTTCTAGGTTTTTTGCTTTGTTTTGTTTTAAAAATCGGGCCTAGGCGGTGGTCGTAATGCACACCTTTGATCCCAGCACTTGAAAGTAGATGTTGGTGGATTTCTGTTGGGTTTGAGGATTGCCAGAGTTAGTGAGACCTTGTCTCAAACAGACAAACAAATAAAAACTGGGGCTTAGGTTTCAGGTATACTAAACAAGTTCTCTGTTACTGAGCCACAGCCTCAGTCTATCGGACTCATTTTTTAAGATTCATGTGCCTGTGGGAATTTATGCATGCAAGCAAAGTGCATGTGGAGGCTAGAACAGAAGGCATGAGATCCCTTGGAGCTGGAATTAGTCTGTTGTGAACTTTCATGTGGGTTCCAGAAACTGAGCTCCAGTCCTCCAGAGCAGTGACCACTTTAATTGCTGAGCCACCCGTCAGTCCCTCAAATTCAGTTTTGATTGTTCATATTAGATGTTTGGTTTGTAAATGCTGTGTAGGGTGCCTTTTAACCCTGATTTCTGAACATAGGAATAGGGAATGCTTATATGTGTGTTTCTAAATGCATTCTTAACCTAAACATCAATTATTTCTTAATTGACTTATTCCTCTTGGTCTGTTAGCATGCCTTATCAGTATATTCAGATTCCTTTCCGTTACAGTGTTTACTGGTGCTGCAACTGTCCCCTGTTGTTTTTAAAACAAAATCACAGATGTTGATATTTACCAATGAAGACTTGAGCCAGATGCTGAGGTGAAAGCGTGCTAGCTCAGAGAGGCAAAGAAAGCACCTAGCTGACCTTCCTATTCCACTGATGTCCCAGAAGGGCTTTGTCCCAGAAGAAAAAAGCCCACTCTCCTTCTCCACTCTATCTTAAATACCCTTCAACTCAATGTCCCTTCTCTCTATTCCTGAGTGTCTCTCTGTCCATCCTCAAGACTTCCTTTCATTCTGTTTTTTTTCCCCCAAGTTCACTTCTTGCCAATTGGATGTTTGCCTCTTTACCTAGGGTTGGTCAGTCAGTCTATCTATCAATCTATCTATCCATCCATCCATCCATCCATCCATCCATCCATCCATCCATCCATCCATCCATGCATGCATCCATCCATCCATTTTGGTTTTTTTGAGACATCTTTTCTCTATGTAGCCTTGGCTGGCCTTGAACCCACTAAGATTCGCCTGCATCTGCCTCCCTGACTACTGGAATTACAGGTGTGCCCTATCACACACAATTTGGCTTAACTTTATTTAATCCTATTTACAGAAAGCTCTTGGATTAAAGGTGTGTGCTAGAGTTTAGCCACACCACAACCACCTGTGTGCAATAAACAGAAAGTTCTTGGATTAAAGGTATGTGATTGAGCTGAGCTGTACTACAACTAGAAACAGATTTTTCCAGTATACAATCTCGGGTTCATAGTGTGACCAGATATCCTGCAATAGCCCCCTGTGTGTTTCGCTTTTGCTACCAAGAGGGATGCATTTTTCTCCAAGATTATGAGCTCTGTGGTGAGCCTCACTACCAGATTATTAAGAATGTGATAAGGAAATGCTGTGTCTTTTCTAAAGTGAGGTAGTGCTAAGTTAATACAGTCAGCTTTTCATCTCACAACTACACCATCCTAAGACAGTGCAGATAAAGAATTTAAATCTTTTTCTTTACTTCTACATCTGTTTTAGAAGAGTCAAAGATTCATAAAAGTTAATGACAGTACAGTGTAAAAGCAACTTCATTCAGACCAGTGATTTTTAAGGCTGATTAATTTTTATCACCACCATCCGGGGGCTAGATTGCCAATTGTAATATCACCACTCTTGACAGTGGTCATGAGTTTGGCATTTGCATTTTATGAGACCTGGAGGTTTGTGTTGCATGAAGAGGTAGAGGAGGAAAGGAAAATTGACTATCCCACTGCCGTGTGTGCTGGATAAGGACACCATACTGCCACTCGTTCCCCAGACCTGCAGGCAGGATTTTAGGTGACATCTTTGTTTGCACTGAATCACATTCTTAGTCCAAGTGTTACATCTATAAAATTCTTGTCTCTCTATGGATATTTCATGGTTCTAAATACTGCCAATGAACAGGGATTTTTGTTGTTGTTGTTTATATCTTTTTAAAACGAGTCTCATGTAGCCCAAATTAGCCTCAAATTCAATATATAACTGTGGATGGCCTTGAACTTCTGGTCTTTCTGTTTCTACCATCCTAATGTCATCATAAGCATATACCACTATCCTGGTTTTATTTGTTTGTCTCTCTCTAGCTGAGTCTCATCTTGAGTTCACTATGTAAGTAATACTGCTACTCCTGTCTCAGTTTCCTGAGTGCTAGGATTATAGGCATGGATGACCACAACTGACTATATTACAGGCTTCTCAAATCAAATGACTACTTAAACTATGCTTTCAGTACATTTACTGCTGTGTTTTTGCTGTATAAGTTATTCTAAACATGTCTAGGAAATACCTAGATTATAGAAAAGCAACAAGGATCGAAAGTACCGGTTGTGGTGGCACACACATTTAATCCTAGCACTCTGGAGGCAGAGGCAGGCAGATCTCTGAGGTTGAGGCCAGCCTGGTCTACAAAGCAAGTTTCAGGACACGCAGAGCTATGGAGAGAGACCCTGTCTGAAAAAGGATCCAAACTGAAGTTTTTATTATGTAACATTGGTGTTAGAGTTGTTTTTTAAATTTATTTATGGAGTTGTATTTTAAGTCTTTGAGATTGAATTTCTCTTTTGTTTTTAAATAGATTATCAGTAAACTGAGCTAATTTGTTATTCACCCAGTTTATTTAGAATTCAAGCATCTGAGTGAATGAAATCAGTAGCAGGCATGGATGCCTTGTAACCAGGTGTACAGTAAGCCCCTTTATTTGTAGTTTGGATTTTTTTTTTTTTTTTTTGCCAACCATGAGATAAAAATATTAATTGGCAAAATACAGATTTAAACAATTCATAAATTTTAAAGTGTGCCTTTCTGAGTAGAAAGATGGAAGCTACCCCAACTTTCCTGGGACCTGAATTACCTTTTTAGGTACTGTATCTGAGCTGTACTCATTAGCCATCTCTTAGTTATTACCTGTTATCAGAGCACTCACGCTACATTAGTGTCTGTGTTTAAATAAATGGTACCCAAGTGCAAGATAGTGATGCCAGCAACTCAAGTTACAAAGAGCATTGTAAATGCTTCCTTTAAGTGAAAAGATGAAAATTCTCAATGAGGGAAAGGTTAGGTATTTGCCTGTTCATAACAGATAGGAGGCCGATGCAAAAGAATCTTGAGTTCAAGGCCACTGTGGATACCCTGAGCACTGCCCCAGGTCCCCCTCCCCAAAGAAAAGAACAAAAGTCTATTTTGTATTTCGAGGCAGTTTCTCTGTTGGCTGTCTTGGACTGGCTTTGTAGACCAGGCTGGCCTGCAACTCAACAGTGATTTGTCTCCTCCCAAGTGCTGCGACTAGAGGCCTGTACCACCACCTCTTAGCCTAGCTTTTCACTCTTAAGATCTTTTCATAGTATACATTTTTTGTGTTTATTTGTAGAAGTGGAAATAAGAGAAAACATAAATCGTTTGAAGTTTTTTTATCCATGAATTTTATCCTTGAATCCTTGAATTTCCTCATCCTTTCTGTCTCCGCTCTTTCATTTCCTTAAGGATCCTAAGATTCCTGCCTTGGACTTCTCAGAGCATACTCTTAGGTGCTGATTTAGTTTGGTTTTAGTAAGGTTTACTTTACAAGGTATCTGGTTTTAAAATTTCTGTTTAGATAATTTATAAGTGTATATCTAGCTCTAATTTATTTCTTTAAATTCTGTTTTTATTAGTTTTGTGTGGTGTATTATGCTTTGGGGTAGACACGTGCCATGACTTTCATGTAGAAGCCAGGGAAGAACTTGCAGAAGTTGATTATTTTCTTCCGCCATGTGGGGCTTTGGAATCCATTTGTCAGCCTCAAGTTAATTTCTTAAGTTCCACTTCTGCTGCATTGGTTCTCACTATCTTTGTAATATATCAGCTTGGATTTAAATATATTAGAATTAGTCTTCCAGGTGCCAGCTTGTCATTGCTACCATTTGATTTCTGTGCTCAAAATTTGTCTTTTAACTTTGTCTTGTAACTGTTTATGAAGCCAAACAGTTTGTCATGCCCATTCCCCTTTATTTTCATGTGCCACCAATCTAAGATAGTCTCTTGACAACTATAAAGGCTTTTAAACTTGTTTCTCCTTCCATTTCAGACTATCTCATCTGACAAAATAAGCTCCCAGATGCATCACACTCACACACATACACACACCCAGCCAGCTCTGTGCTCTGTGTTACCTCCCTGTTTGACTAGCTCTTCTTACATTTGGCTAAAGCTTACTACACATGTATTTCTTGAGTTTGTCAGGTTTTTAACTTCTATTTTATTTTTCCTTTTGGGTAGTCAGAATATCATTGTCATCGCCATCTTCTTCTTTGACTTTCTCTTTCTCCTCTTTGAAACTTTATTCTGCCTTAAAAGCTGGTTTTCCCTGGAAGCTTTTCCTTTCTTCCCAAAAGTGAAAATAAAATTTTACTTTCTTTAATGGTAACATTTTATTTATTTTAATTCGTTTTTGAAACAGGGTCTCACTGTGTAGCCCAGGCTGGTTTCAAGCTGGTGACTTGTGATTGCCAGCCTTGTTCTCTTGTATTTATTCTTAATTATCTTGATATTTGTATCTTTTGTATTATAATTGCATAGTCATTTACTCCAGTTGATTAGTTGCCTATACAAAGGATTGTGGAGTCATTGATATATTTTCAGCTTCTTTTGCCTGGTACATTGGTGTATATTATCTTGTTTGTATGCAGGAGGACTACTGTGTGCAAAGGCTTATAATTTGAATGGGTTACCCAACACTTCTGTACAATGGGTTGCCTCATGCTGTCAGATTTTTGCACAGTAGGAAATAGACGTTAATTTCCTTGATCCTGAAATACCCAGTTTTCCTTCTGTTCCTGCATCTACCTACTAAAGGAGAAAATGTTGGTTATTTATCCCATTTAAATGTTTAGTAATAGAAAGTAGCCCAAAGTTTTGCCTCCCATAAACATTTTGTTTGTTCAGTTATTTATTTGTGTATTGAGATGGGGCCGTATTATATAACCCTGGCTGTCCTAGAACTCACAGAGTTCTACCTGCCTGCCTCTACCTCCCAAGTGCTAGGATCAAGGGTGTGTACTGCCACACCTTGTCCCATAAACATTTTATGGAAAAAGAATCTCCTGCTTTTGAGTTTCAGTGCCTTAGATTCACTGGATAGTAAATAGTATACTGTTAGAATGTAACTGGCAGTATTAGTAGAAAATTGGCTTGGAGAATTACTTGTTATGAAGATTAAATTATTTAATATTAAAATAGTAAAATGTCTCCTTGTAAATAACTTTAATTTATTTTAAAGAATATTTTTATTTTATTTATTTTGTTTTGTTCTGGGGTAGACAGTGTTTCTCTGTTAAACTGTGGCTGTCCTAGAACTTGCTCTGTAGATTAAGTTAGCCTCAAACTCAGAAATCTGCCTGCCTCTGCCCTCCAAGTGCTGGGATTAAAGGTGTGTGCTGTTTTGTTTGAAAACAAGGATTGGTAATAAGGAAAGGAGGACAAATTTCAGATGGTGATGGGATCTAGAAAAGCAAGCTTATACTTTGGGTGGAGATTTGCCTTCACCAGCTATTCACTTATAAGTGGTATGGGACATTCATCTTCTCAACAGGAACTGTGAACCCTGTGGCTTACAGATGTCTGCTTACTAATAGTTAAATATAGATGTTTATGTAGGAGAGCTGTGAGCTGCATAGCAGAATGAAACGTGGATTGGCCTGAGGGATTCAGGGAAAAATATAAGTCATAAGAATTGACTAAAAATGAGGTTTTCTTTTTTGTTTGTTTATTTTTCAAGACAGTTTCTCTGTGCAAGTAAAACCGGGTTCTTAGTAAAAGGATCAAGGCCATTCCCCACCATAATATTACTGAGATGTTGATATTTCTGTTGGGCCTGAAGTGAAGTTGCGTTATCAGACCAGTTTTTATCAGCCCTGCACACCGAAGGATTTAAACTGAATCTAAGGGAAGTTTAAAAAAAAAAATGACCAGGCAAAGTGGCCCACGCCTTTAGTCCCAGCACTCAGGGAGGCAGAGGCAGGTGGATCTCTGAGTTCAAGGTCGGCTTGGTCTACAAAGTGCACTGAGGACAGCCAGGACTATCACACAGAAAGGCTGTCTCAAAACCAAAAAAAGAAATTGCTGAAATGTTTTACAAGTTGGTTGTACCATTCTGTATTTCAACTAATTGTATATGAAAATTCTAGTTAATTTTTCTTTTGTGTATATTTAATATAAAGTAAAATTTCCTTATTAAAGTTTTTTTTAACCATTCTGAAGATGTTCAGTGTAGTCTCATAGCAGTTTTAGTTTGTTTCCGTAATTATTGATAATGTTCAGAATCTTTTTCTCAAGTGATCATTGTATGTTGCAAGAAGTTTTGTTGTTGTTGTTATGGGTTGGTTTTGTTTGTTTTTCGAGGGGGGTTTCATTCTGTAGCTGTCTGGGAACTCACTGTGAGGACCAGGTTAGCCTTGAACTTCCAGAGCTTAGAGGTAGGTGCCATCAGGCCAGGCTTCTTTCTGTAAGAGTTTAAAATCTATTTGGTTACTGTCCTCTGTCTTCATTTGTCCCGTAGCTATTTCCTTAACATTTTATAGCTTACCTTTTCATCGTTAGCCTTTTGGAGAGAGTTTTAACTTGAATAACTGATTATTTTTTTTTATTTTAAAGCTTTATGCTTGTTTCCTATCTTAAGAAATAATTACTTAATCAAAGTTTATGAAAATTATCTCCATTGTTTTCCTTATGAAGTTGTGTAAATCCTTTGATTTATTTACTTTTAGGAATTGAACCAAGAGCCTTTTGTGTGTGAAGCATGTACTGTACCTCAGTCTACATGCTATATCTCATTTTCAGCTTATGGACATCATGCAGTTTAGGAGTTGAGGTTGTGTGCATTGTGATAGCCAATTGTTCTAGCACATGTGGTTTGTTATATAGATCTTTCAGCAGCAAGGAAGCCCTGGCTTTTTCTTTTCCTTTTTTTTTTTTTTTTTCCTCGAGACAGGGTTTCTATGTGTAGCCCTGGCTGTCGTGGAACTCACTCTATAGACTAAGCTGGCCTCGAACTCTCAGAGATCTACCTGACTCTGAGACAGGGTTTCATATGTTGTCCTGGCACAAGACATGTAGACCAGGATGGCCTCAGTCTCACAGAGGTCCTCCTGCCTCTGCTCTCCAAGTGCTGGGGTAAAAGGCATGCATGCCCCTGACGTTTTTTAAAAAATAATTTATTTTTATTTTATGTGTATTGGTGTTTAGCCGGCATGTATGTCTGTGTGAGGGTGGCCGATCTTGGAGTTACAGAAAGTTGTGAACTTCCATGTGGGTGCTGGGAATTGAACTCCGGGCCCCTGGAAAGCAGTCAGTGCTTTTAAGTACAGCGCCATCTCACCAGCCCTTCCCCACCCACCCACCCCGACAATTTTTAAATAAGGGATTCTTGGTTCTTTTACTGCCTGATTTTTAGTTAGTAGCCTGTCATGTAGTTAGGTAAAAATCCAAGGGCTTATCACTAAAACAGAAAAAAATAATAAACTAAATCGCTGAGATTTATTAATGAACTTGAAATAACACCTGTATTTCTTCCCCCCAACATCCTCAAATAGTTTACTCTTTAACCTTCAGTTTGGCAGGAGTCATGGTTATTTTTAGAGGATAGGCAGTGAAGCTAATCTAAACTCCAGCTACCTGAGACAGTGACCTCATCAGCTCTTTCAGCTCAGCATAGTTTGTTCTGGACCAGATTTTACGTGTTAATTGGTCAGAGTGGAAACAGTGGTGTTTGGGGTATGTAAAGCATTGAAAAAAAAAATGAAAATGATGGCTTGGACTTGAATCAAAATGGTTTTTATTTTGTTGATGAATGGAAGGGATTCTGGTTGTGGTCTATAAGCTCCTGTAGGCCCCAGTTAAAGCATCTGTGCCTGCCTTAGTTTGGATAGTATCTTAGATAGCTCAGGATGTCTGGTGGCTTAAACAACAACTTCATTTTCTTCTAATTCTAGAGGGTAAACTCTGAGCGTGCCAGTGTGGGTGGTTTCTGGTCACAGCTGTCTTCCAGCCTATAGCTGTCTGCCTCCTCACTGTGCCCTCGCATTCTAGAGAGAAAAGGAGAAATAAACTCTTAAAAGGTACCAATCCCATTGTGAGGATAACCACTTTTATGATGTCATCTAAACCTATTGTAACTTAAAGACTCTGTCTCTAAATGCTATCTCATCAGAAGTTAACCTGTTGTCAATGGATGACTTTCAGATGGTTGCTATAGCTTCTGCACTAGAGTTGAATTGGTTGTTTCATTTTGACTGAAACTCAAGAGAATTCTACTTTCTCTCAGAAGTAATTGTATTGTCATAATTTGTGTGTGTGCGTGTGTGTGAGAGAGAGAATTTGTATGTGTAAGTACGCTGCAGCATGCGTGTTGGGGGCAGAGGCAAGGCGACCTCAGGGCTGTCCTCACTTTGCACCTTGTTTGTGGTAGGGCTCAGGTAGTTTACACCGCGTACACCAGGCTAGACCGCAAGTCTTCTGGGGGTACTCTTGTCTCTAGCTCCCATTTCTCCTAGGAACACTGATAGGACAGATGTGAGCTATCATACTTGCTTTTCCTGTGAGGACTGAGGATTTGAACTCATCCTCAATACTTGTGTGGTAAGCCCTTTACCCACTAAACCTCTCCTCAGCCCATAATTTCTTGATTTTCTAGAGAAATGATTCCCAAAATTTATACACTCATTAAAGGGTATATAAGATGGTCCAGTGGTATATAGAAAAAGAATGCTGAATACTTATTTGGTATATATTCATACCTTTTAAATTACATACCTTTAAAAAAGTATTATTACATTTTTCTTATTTCTTTGTGTGTGCCATAGTGAATGTGTGGAGTCTGAAGACAGTTTGTGGGACAATTTGAGCTCTAGAAATCAAACCCAGGTCTGCAGGCTTAGTGCTGGATCAGGCACATTACTGAGCTATCTTGCTAGCCCTATTTTGTATTAATTATTTTTATTTTATTATTGTGTGTATGGTTGTCTTTCCTGCCTATGCACCACATGAATGCCTGTTGCCTCTAGAGGCCAGAAGAGGGCATCCTGTTCCTTAGAACTAGAGTTAACAGACTATTGTGAGGCTACCATGTTTGTGTTGGGGAATTGAACCTGGGTTCTCTGAAAGAGGAGCCAGTGCTCTTAAACCTTGAGCCATCTTTCCAGCCTCGTCCCCCACTTTGTGTTTTTGGGATAGGGTTGTATTATGTAGCTTTGGCTGGCTGTTACTCAGTGTAACCCGGCTTCTCCTCTAACTCTTGACAGTCCTCGTGCCTCAGCCTCTCAAGTGCTGGAATTGCCCATGTGTGCTTCCATGTTTGTCAAATCTTAATACTTTATGCAGTCTGATTGTCTATGTATACATACATATATACATGTCGGAGTTAGATGCTTAAAATTTACACTGAAGTTCATTAATAAAATTTTGCTCACTGCTCCTGTTTGCATAGGTTTTAACTTAAAATTCTACTAATGTATAACATCTCCAGAATAGGTACAAGTTTAATATCCCTTACCTAAAATGTTTGGGACCAGAAGTATTTACATTTCAGTTTTCCAGATTGGTATTTGTGGCTGTTGCAGTACTGGGCATTGAACCCAGGGCCTCATGCATGCTGCCCAAGCACTCTACTATTAATCTTTACTTCAATCCTGGATTTGGGAATGTTTGCATATAAATAATAACATCGAAAATGCACTAAAATTTGAAACTAATTGAGGATCATGTTAATTTTCAGAAGATTTCACGATTTGGGTCATTAGGATACTTAAAGTAGGAACACTGAGCCTTCTAGTTTTCTGTTTTGAGGCCAGGGTCTCATGTAGCCTGCACGGACTTTGAAGTTGTTATGTGTCTGAGGATGACCTTGAATTTATAAGCCTGCCTTCACCTCTTAAACCCTGGGGTTGCAGGCATGTGCTGTCATGTCCAGCTTTCAGTCTTTTATTTTATAGATGAAGAAAGCAAATTCCAGTGATGATCATGAGCTCCTCAGGGTACAGTATACTAACGGCTTCACTTGTTGCTGAGTTCTTGAACTTGAACTTTTTTAGTCTGGTCTGATTTTACTAATATTTAATCTTTAGAAACTATCTGCTGTTGTTTGCATTAGCATTCACAGGGTTTTCTGTTTCTGAATTTAGTAATGAGGTCTGTCAACTTTACTTCAAAAAGAAGATCCTTTTTTTTTTTTTTTTTTTTTTAAAGAGAACCTTAAACCATTTTTTCTTCCAGAAGACTCTCCTGTGAACTCTGGGTATGAGTTGAACATCATGACTCCTATTTCCTTACTTCCTAGAGCAGGTCATAGAGGCTGGGCCTTTAAGAGCAGTATGACAAGTTCACACATTCTCAACCTCCTGGAAAGGATGTTATCTAGTTATGAGAATGGTTTGGGGGAGCTGCTGTTTTATCCTCTGGAAATGGATATAGTAGGGTGAGAATGTGACATGGTAGACAGTTTAATTCTAGAAGTTGAAAAACATTTCATCTGTTCTTAATTTACCCCATGATACAGCAGGGTGCTTTATGACCAGTAATGGAATAAATTTCCTTATTTTCTAGGACTTTTACAATAATCTCATTAATTTTAAAACTGTAAAATCAGGGTGGGGAAGTGTTTTGTTTTGTTTTGTTTTGAGATTTTTTTGAGATGCTAAAGAATATACATAGTCAGCCAGGTGAGGTGGTACACACCTGTAGCCCCAGAACTGTGGGAGGCAGAGGCGGGTGGATCTCTGCAAGTTTGAGGCCAGCCTGGTCTACAGAACAATTTCAGGGCATCCAGGGAACCCTGTCTCGAAAAACCAAAATATACAAACAAAAAAATATAGTAACTGTTGAGAGACAAAGACAAGTGTTTTGTGGGAAATGTCTTACCAAAATAAATGCACATGGAGTGGGAGAGATGGCTCAGGTCAGAACACCTTCTCTACTTGCAGAGGACCTGGGTTCATTTCTCAGCACTCGTATGATAGCTCAGAAACATCCATAACTCCAGTTCCAGGGGATCCAAAACCATCTTCTTGGGCACCAGGCATATACATAGTGCACATACATACACACACACGCACACGTGCATACACACATACGTACATACATGCATACAGGCAAAACGAATACATAAATCTTTGTTTAAAATTGCATGTACAGCAAAAGAGAAGCCAGTTGAGGTGGCTCACAGCTGTTATCCCAGCCCTGGGGAATCTGATGCAGAAGGGTCCTAGTGAGTTTGAGGCCAGCCTGAGGTACAGAGTGAGACTCTGTCTCAAACAAAATAAAACCAAATAAATGGAAAGTGAGAGGAAGAAAGTAGTCTGCTCCAGAAATAGCTAGTGTTTGTGAATGGTTGTCGACAGCCTGTGTCAGCACTGCGTTTCATCACTGCTCTTCCAGGTGTTTTCTCTGATTCAGTCCTGTTTTGTTTTGTTTTTTTGTTTTGTTTTTTGCAGTTTTTCTGCTTCTCCACTGTGGCCTGCTGTAGGTAGTTTTTGGACAGTTGTCTCTGCAGAGAAGAGTTTTTCTGAAGCAGCATAGGATTCTGTGAAGGAGAAAAATAGAGGGTAAGGGTGAGGATGGGCTTCTGTGATAATTGTTAGCGGAATGAAAGGGCTGTTGAAAGATTGGAGGATGGTGCCTGGGCACTTGGTCTTGGATCATAATCATACTTTGTCTTTTACCACTGCCTTTTGTTCAAGACACTGAAAGGGCTAAACAGAACTCTGGCCTGAATAATATTATTCTTTGCTCTTTGGAATTTGCTGGAGGTGGCAGTAAAAGCCCTGGAAAGGGTAGGAAAGTTAGTTAAAGGAGCATTAAAAAATACAATACAATAATGGGAATTCTCTTTCACACACCTTTGTATGGCCAGTCTGGCACTCACTGAGATCTGCCTGGCTCTGTTTCCTAAGTCCCGACTTGGGATTTTTTTCTTAGTGGTAAGATACTCCTGGGTTCAAATTCCATCTTTGCTGATAATCTTTTTGAGACAGGGTTTCTCTGGCTAGCCCTCCCTGGCTGTTCTAGAACTTGCTCAGTAGACCAAGATGGCCTTGAACACACAGAGATCTGCCTACCTCTGCCTCCCAAATGCTGAGATCAAAGGTGTGTGCTATACTGCCTGGCTCTGCTTATAGCTTATGTGTCTTTGCTTATAATAGGCTTGACTCTATGCACCCGAGTGACCAAAGGTCAGGCTTCTTTTCAAGAGCTTGATTTCATCTTCTATTCGTATGTGAAATGAGATTCAGAATCTTGACTCGTGTATTTGTTTTGTGAAAACAAATGTTTCACAGAGTTTGTGCAAACATGTCTGTACTTACAGTGGGAGATTTTTGCTCAGAGGGCTGTGCTGAGTGGCCATCTGTGTTAATTTGAGGTTTTAGCTAGCAGCATGTTATTACATATGCATCTGCTGTTTCAAGTTTTATTTCAGGTCCTTCTTTCCCATCTGAAAAAAAAAAAACACTAACTGTCACTCAATAAAGAAGGTAAAGAGATGTCAATTGACCTCCTCCCAACTATGTCTCTTTATGGAATTACATCCAAAGAAGCTGGGCCCAACAACTGAATAGTTATGTTAAATGTATGCACAAAAAAAGATTAATTCCTATGAAAGTGGTAAAAAGTCTATAAATCTCCTTGTTTATTTTATTGTCTTTCCCAGGGGCTTTTCTAATCATTATTATTTTTTCTTTCCAAATCCAGGCTGGCTACAGCAAATACCATTTTCAAGATGTCCAGCAAAGGGAGCAGCACAGATGGCAGAACAGATTTAGCTAACGGTAAGGGCCTGAAAACAGGTGAGAGTCCTCACTGTCAGCTGAGGTCTCCCCCTTCCCTAGGGGAGAACGGAGACCTGAATTTTAGTGGGGCAAAGGAGCCCTGTGTGTGCTGTTTGAATATGAGAAAGTACACGGGACTCATCTTGGATTGCCTGCTACTTTTGCTACTTCAAGTTTTATCTGTTTTCAGAAGATCAAAATAGGCATATTTCTTTCCTTTTTTAAAGTATTTTTTAATGTGTATGGTTATTTTGCCTGCATGTATTTCTGTGCACCACTTTTGTGCCTGGTGCCCACAGAGGCCAGAAGAGGACATTAGACTCCTTGGAACTGGAGTTACAGACAGCTGTGAGCCACCATCTGGGTGCTGGGAATTGAACCTGGATCCTCTGAAAGAGCAGCCCGTGGCCTTAACTGCTGGCCATCTCTCCAGCCCAGAGACATTTCTAAAAGGTCAAGTGGTTTAGAATTTTGGAAGCCTGTTTACAGATGGGTAGACTTACGAAATACTACGAAGAAGAAAACTAAGGCGGAGGGAGTTTGGGGGGAATGAGATTCCTCTGTTGTATTTACCGTTTGGGCTTATATAGAAAAAAAAATTCCAGATTTTAAGCTACATTTTGGTCAATGACTACTGGGCCCCTTCTTCAAGCTTGTGGTGTTACTCTGTCTCTTAAAGTGCTACCACCTTCAAAATCTGCACTTTTTTTTTCAAAGTCTGCATTTTTTAATCACAACTTTTTAAATTTTATATTACATGTATTTATTTAGTGTTCATGTGTACTTCAGTAGAATGAAGTTCTTCTGTCGGTTTTGAAGATCAAAATTTGTGTTGTTGGGCTTGGTGACAAGTGCCTTTACCTGATGGTCCATGATTTTTAACAGTCAATTCCAGGAGTTTGGGGGTTTTACTTTTCTGTCCATCTAGAGCTCTGTTAGATGTCATGTGCAGGGGTACAGTGCCAGGCATCTACCCCAGAACCTCGTACACACTAAATAGGTACTCCCCATTGAGCTATACCCTCAGCACTGGGTGTGATGTTTTTATCCCTTCTTACCAACCCTAAGCTAAACCCAGGTGCACCAAAGTCATCTATTATACTTTCTCAGCATATGTTATTCTCAGCAAATCTGCTTCTTAAGTTCAGATTTCTGTGGGTTCCCCCATTTTTCTTGTATCTCCTAGCCCAGTTTTCTTGCTATTATGCTCTTTGGTGGGGTGCTTTTGTGTTGTTCAGCCTTCTCTTTTGTTACTTTAAACAAAACGCTTTGTTTTCTGTGTTGGGCTTTGCCTCAGAGTTCTTTGAAAAGAGGTGTATTTCTTTAACAGTCTTGAAAAATCACTGCTCCAGTCCATACAACCAGACAGTATAAGGTGCTCTAGCTTTGGACCATTGAAACATTAGAACTGGACCCGAGTAACTTATACTGGAGTCACACAATTGGTTTACCTTTTTGCGATGAATTTTACTTGTAAGAGGGAAAAATTTTGTACTGAGAGACAACAGTAAGCAGAGTTTTCATTGCAGTGATTTCTTTGCTAGACAAGAGCACAGCCTTTAATTATAAGCTCTGCAAGCACCGCGTTCTATAACTGCCAAGATAGCCGGCCTAGGACATATTGAGCCTCTCAAGAACCACTTACAGTAGCCCTGCTTTTTATCAGCTTCATGTATGATTCTTTTTTGTTTTTAATAATTGATTTAATTTATTGTATGTGCATTAGTGTGAAAGAGTCAGATCCCTTGGAATTGGGGTTATGGACAGTTGTGGGTGCTGGGAATTGAACCCGGGTCCTTTGGAAGAGCAGACAGTGTTCTTAACCACTGAGCCATCTCTCCAGCCCCTCATGTATGATTCTTGATAAAACCATTTCATCTCTGAATAAAAGACTGAAAACACATGTCTAGAATGGATGAAAATTTTAAACTAGGGTTGGGCATGTAGCTACAGTGGTAGAGCTCTTGGCAAGCAAGTGGAAGGCATTAAGTTTAATCCCTGACATGGAAAAAAAGAAAAAATACTATTTACTAAACTAGATTTAGTGATTCATGCCTGTAATCCTAACAGCTGAGAAGCTGAGACAGGAGAATCTTTGAGTTTGAGGCCACTGTGGTTACATAATGAGACCCTATCTAAAAACAAGCTTACTAACGAAAGTAAGTTAAGATACATTTGCTAGAAAGGTTTAAGAACCTGTGTAAGTGATCATAATGACCACTTTAAAATTCTTCAACTCCTCTTTTCCTAGGTTTTCAGAACCTAGATTGACCAGCAAGATAGCTCAGTGGATGAGGCTGTTTGCCACCTTGTTGATGACTGAGTTTGATCCTGGAACCCAAATGGAAGAAGGGGAGAACTCTCTCCTTTAAGGTGTCTTTATGGCTAGATATTTACTGTGGCATACCCACTCCCCAATAAATAAATGCCACAGTGATAAAAAAAAAATCTTTCTGAAAGAAAGTAGCTAAGCAGCAGGAGTAGATGCTTTCCTGATGAGGGTAATGTCATAATAAACCAGTGTACTTTTTTGAGTAAGAAGATGACCATGTCAGTCCTTGCCAAGACATTTTTTCTTTTGAGATTTTTCAGTTGAGACAGTGTCTTGTTATTGCTGGAGAACTTTTAATGTATGGTTTAATTATTTGCTGTAACAAACAGATCCTATGAAACAGAGTATAGCCTAAAGCCAGGTGTGGTAGTTTGTGATCCCAGCATCACGAAGTGAAAAGGAAAGATTGTCACAATTGGAGGTCAGCCTGGTCTACATAATGAGTTCTAGGCTACCCTGCATTATATTAGACTCAAAAAGAGGTAGAATCTAAGGTAATTGCACCGGACATAGTTGTTGTTTTGTTTTGTTTAAGAGTTATTATATACACAGTGTTTTACCTGCATGTATGCCTGCATCCCAGAAGAGGGCACCAGATCTCTCATAGATGGTTGTCAGCTACCATGTAATTGCTGGGAATTGAACTCAGGACCTCTGGAAGAGCAGCCTTTGTTCTTAACCTCTGAACCATCTCTCCAGACCTCAATATACTTTTTTTTTTTTAAGAATATTATAAAAATTATGTTCTTTAACAATTTCATGCATGTATAAAATATATCTTGATCTTATCTGTCCCTATTGTCCCCAATCCCATGGAACCCTCTTACTTGTCCTTCAACTTTCATGTTGTCAATGTCATTTAAAAAAAAATTACCCATTAAATTTAGTTTATGCTTCCAACAGTCACATGCGTGCGCGACCATCCACATGAGCAGGGGTAATCTACCAGTTGATATGCGTCTGAAGAAAAGTGACTCCCTTCCCCAGCAACCGTCTTTTGCCAATAGTTGCTCAGCCAGGGTTAGGGCCTCATAAGCCCTGCCTCACTTATGTTGGACTCTGACTTGATCTTTTGAAGGTCATGTGAAGGAAACCACAGCTGCTGTGAGTTCATGAGTACAGTGGTTATGTCATGTCCAAAAGACAACAATTCTCAACAGTCCTCCAGTTCTTGCATTCTTTCTGCCTCCTTTGTGATGTTTCCTGAGCCCTGGTAGGGAGTTGCTATAAACATCCTATTTGAGCACTTAATAGTCATTTTTGTGTAGCCCTGGCTGGCTTTGAATTTGGGGTGATCCTCCTGCCTCTGCCTTTTGAGTATTGGAATTACCAGTGTGTGCTTCCATGCCTGGTACCTGTCCAACTTTGGTCTTAATCTTTTATTTAATACAAACAAAACCGGTTGGAGAGATGGCTCAGTGGTTAAAAGCATTATCTGTTCTTCAGAGGTCCTTAGTTCAATTCCCAGTAGCAGCGTGGTGGCTCATGACCATCTATACTAGGATCTGATGCCCTCCTCCTGCATGCTTTTGTACATGCAGGTAGAGTTCTCATATATGTAAAATAAATAAATAAAACTTTAAAAAAATTTTAAAAACCAAGATTTCCTCTCAGAAGTTCCCCCATTCTCCTTTTTTGAGACATATAACCCAGGCTGATCTTAAATTTGCTGAAGATGACCTTGAACTCTTACGATTCTCCTGCCTCTACCAACCAAGTATTTGGATTACAGGCATGCATTAACATGCTGGGTAGAAATTATTCTTTATAAGCATTTGGAAAGTAAACATATTCACTAATTTTTTTTTCTTGGTCTTTGGTGTAGTTTTTTAGACCAAGGTGGAAAATCTAATCATTGTCCTAATTTTTTTTCCTTGCATCTATCCATTGATGTTCAGGAAGCCTGTCTAGCAGTCCAGAAGAGATGTCTGGAGCTGAAGAGGGGAGGGAAACATCCTCAGGTATTGAAGTAGAGGCCTCAGACCTGAGTTTAAGCTTGACTGGAGATGATGGTGGCCCCAACCGCACCAGCACAGAAAGTCATGGCACAGACACAGAGAGCTCAGGTGAAGAAAAAGACTCTGACAGCATGGAGGACACTGGCCATTATTCCATCAATGATGAAAACCGAGTTCACGACCACTCAGAGGAAGAGGAGGAGGAACAGCCACGGCACCGTGTACAGCGCAAACGGGCTAGCCGTGAGCAGGACTCATCAGATGATGAGCGAGCCCTAGAAGACTGGGTATCCTCAGAGACAACAGCTTTGCCCCGACCTCGCTGGCAAGCCCTTCCTGCCCTTCGGGAGCGGGAGCTGGGTTCAAGTGCCCGCTTTGTGTATGAGGCTTGTGGGGCAAGAGTGTTTGTACAGCGTTTCCGCCTGCAACATGGGCTTGAGGGCCATACCGGTTGTGTCAATACTTTGCACTTTAACCAGCGTGGCACCTGGCTGGCCAGTGGCAGTGATGACCTGAAGGTGGTGGTGTGGGATTGGGTGCGGCGGCAGCCAGTACTGGACTTTGAGAGTGGCCACAAAAGTAATGTCTTCCAGGTAAGGCAAAGAGACATTAATAGCAACTGAGAAAATC
Source organism: Pachyuromys duprasi (assembly GCA_028658305.1). Taxonomy (NCBI): domain Eukaryota; kingdom Metazoa; phylum Chordata; class Mammalia; order Rodentia; family Muridae; genus Pachyuromys; species Pachyuromys duprasi. The sequence goes on along the minus strand of CM053759.1, from coordinate 19,774,279 downwards.
AAGCATGAGGTAGACAAATTTGAGTTGCTGCCTAGAGCAGAAGCTAGTAGCAAATTGTGATTAGAATTAGATAGCAGGACTTGATCCAGCCTTGACTCCATAATATACTGAGAGACCCATAGTAGCCTTGTTTCCTTGCACATAAGGACTTTTGTTAAGTCAGGTATGGATTAGATACTTGAAGCTCATAAAGGGGTGTCAATACAAGACCACAAAGTAGGAAGCACAGACTGGTGAACCAAAGTGCCAAGTTTTCGGATCCTGGCCACATGTGAGTTTAGACAGTTAGGTAACTTGTGCTTCAAATTTGTATATCTATAAAATAGGGCTTGGAACATCCAATGAGCAGTGCATGGACTGAGAGTGTAGCTCAGTGGTAAAGCACATGCTAAGATTCTTGGGTTTTTTCCCTAGTACTGAAAAAGAAAAAGGAAGATAAGCACTTAGATTCATTGCTGGTGTTTAATTGCAGTTAAAGTCTGGTAATGATTATTCTGTGGTGTGACTCCTCCTCAGCACATCCTCATGCTGGTGGCTAGCCACTCATCCATGTGTACGCGCATTCTTTCCAGGTTCCTTTCCCTTTGTGGCAAATTTACATTTGTTTAGCAGATGAAAATTTGTCCTTGTTTGTTCTTTGCTTTTCTCCCTGTAAGGCATGATTGTAGTTTACCGTAGTGTTTACTCATGTAGTGTTCATTCTTCCAGAACCATCCAGAATACACCTTTGTATCAGAAGTGATTTCCTTTCTCTTCCTCTTACTTCAGGAAGGAATGGGCTTAGCTGTCTGTACAGAGTAGGAAAGGTGCATCCAGCTGTACAAGGAAAGAAGACAGGAGGTCCTGACCCTTTTTGTTTGCTTAAATTCCCCTCTTTAATTTCCTTTGTGTGTCTCTTTCATTCGTATACTTCAGGCCAAGTTCCTTCCTAACAGTGGTGACTCTACCCTGGCTATGTGTGCTCGGGACGGGCAGGTCCGAGTTGCAGAACTGTCTGCTACACAGTGCTGCAAGAACACAAAGCGTGTGGCCCAGCACAAGGGAGCGTCCCACAAGGTAAGTAGCCTTTGTTCCCATGATTGGGAATCCAGATCCTCCGTGGACCTTAGCTAGTGTTTTCCCTTCTCTCTACCCGATGTGTTCCGTTTGTTGTGCTCACCTACCTGCCTTATTTCAGTCAGCCCCTAGATTTGTAAAGAAGGGGGCAAAAACAGCCGCCCTAGAATTCCTGAAAAATAAGTATTTAAGAGACTCTCAGCTCATAAATGCACAACATGTGGCTCATACCTATAACCCTAGTACTTGGGTAGCAGATGCAGGACTGCTATGAGATCAAAGCTGGCCTGGATTATAGAGTGAGACTGCCTTGACCCCCCCACCCCCCAGATAAACCTAGCCCCAAGCTAGAGTCATGGTTGCTTCAGAGATCCTTGAGTTCCTGTGTCTCTTTTAAACCCCTGAGGTTCTTTTTTTTTTTTTTTAAGATCATTTTAATGGTTCCAAGGGGTTCTCTGATGTGAAAATTCCTGACTTTCCTA
>CM053759.1:19745130-19772641 GCA_028658305.1 Pachyuromys duprasi | reverse complement strand
CCATGCCATGCAAAGGAAGGTTTAAAAAATACCCACTTCTTTGATTTTTTTTTTTTTTTCTTTCACTTCATTGATTTTTAAGTCTACCTACTAGGTAACTAATTTTTAGAATTAAGATGCAGGGACTGAAAAAGAAAGAAACTTATATATTATTTGTCAATACTCCTGAAGGTATGGATTTTAGTTTAGAATAAATTCCTTTTCGTTTTTTGAGACAAGAATTTCTCTAGCTCTGTCTGTCTTAAAATAAATGGACTATTAATTCACACAGTAAGAGTGAGTGAAGCTTAAATTAGTTCCCTTCTTAGAATTTTATAACAAAATAAAAAAGGTGAACATTTCATTTGCTAAGTTTTTTTTTTTTTTTTTTTTTGAGACATAGTCTGTGTAGATCAGGTTGCCCTTGAATTCACAAAGATCTTCCTGCTTCAGCCTCTCAAGTGCTGGGTACCCACCACCCATGGCCCGCCAAGACATTTTAATTGCTTCCCTTCTTAAAGGTAAATAAATGAACTAGAGTCCCTCTAACTTTTAGAAACTGCATCGTTTCCCTTTCTTTCCTTCAGTTGGCCCTAGAACCAGACTCTCCCTGTACGTTCCTGTCAGCTGGTGAAGATGCAGTTGTCTTCACCATTGACCTGAGACAAGACCGGCCAGCTTCGTAAGTTTAACCATACTTTTTTCTTTTAGAGGTTTGTTAGCTGGGCAGTGGTGGTGCACACCATTAAGCCTAGCACTTGTGAGGCAGTGGTAGGCTGGACAGCCAGGGCTGCACAGAGAAACCCTGTCAAAAAAGATTTATTTTCATACTTAATTTTACCAGAAAGTCTAGAAGTGATGACTTATTTATTTTCAGTTTTCTGTATGTGTGTATCTGTGTGGGGATAATGTGAACATGAGTGCAGATGTCCACAGAGACCAGTAGCATCAGATCCCCTAGAAGCTAAAGCTACAGGTAGTTAATGAACCACCCAGCATGGGATGTTGGGAGCCAAATTCTTCTCTGCAAGAGAAGTATGTACTTTTAACCTCTGAGCCATCTTTCTAACTCATAGTCGTGTTTTCTTTGCAAAACTCTATTCCTTGGTCTTGAAAATATTCTACATGTCATGGTGATGTGTTTCTTAAAGTATAGTACTTTTAGGCCTGTGTATGTTAAGAGATAGCATAAGCTTTTGGAGAAGTTTACTGTTTCTTAGCAGTGAAATGCTTAATCTACTTTTATTTCTCTGAGAAAGCTCACTTTTTATAGGCAGACTTTAATAATTTGATGATCTTCTGTTCTCTATTCACTTAGATACCTACCATTCAGTTTACCTTAGGAAGTACATTATAGTCTAGCTTAAAGATATGGTCCTGTAAATTTTCAGTTAAATTACATATAGAAAAATAAAGATAAATCTTGAAAATAAGATTGATGCATATAGTAGTTTTGTTATACTGTAGATCGTTTGTACATGGAAATCCCTTTTTAACTGTGTAATGTCATAGAAGAACAAAGCACCGTTTGTTTGTTTTGTAATTTTGTATTTTACTATTATTGTGTATGGTGTACATAGTATGGCTGTTACATGTGCCATGGTATGTGTGTGTGTGTTTAAGTGTGTAGGTCAGAGGACAACTTTATAGAGTTGGTTCTCTTCTTCCATCTTGATGTCAGTTCTCGGGATTGAACTCAGATCACCAGGCTTACACAATAATGCCTTTACCGAGCCATCTCTCTGGTTTAAGAACAAACATCTTGTGTGGGGCCAGGCATGTCTAGGTTAAATCTCAACCCAGTCATTACCAGTTAAATAACTTTATGTAATCTGAATTTTAGCATTTTTTGTTAAATCACCCTTTCTTACTAGAAGTTCAGAAATACATATATGCATGGATATATACATATATGCATGGATATATACATACATACATATGTACATACATTGTCTGTTTCCATTTTTGTTGGTTTTTCAATAGTTCTATCTTAAGAAACTCAAATAATAAAAACACATGGACAAATGTATGTATCCCTATGTATGTATCTTTCCCCATTTTCTAGCTATTGATAACTATTGTTAGTAATTTTGACTAAGTTTCCAGTCATTTTTGAATGTAGTTATATGTGTGCATGTGCATCTGTGTGTGTATGACTTTTTCCTCCTAATGACTGCTTTTGAATGATCTCTATACTTTGGGTTTTTTTTTTTTTCTTTTCTTTTTAGATAAGCTCTCATATAGCCCAGGCTGGCTCATAGTTTATTCAAGAATGACTTTAATTCCTGATGATCCTACCTCTGTCTCCTATATGTTGGATTAAGGATGTGTACCAGTATATCTGGGATCTGTATTTTTTGTTGTTGTTCTGCTTGAAAGATTTTTTCTTTTTTTTATATTTATTTTTTTTATATTAGTTACAGTTTATTAACTTTGTATCCCTGGTGTATCCCACTCCCTCATTCCTACCCATCCCACCCTCCCTCATCTCCTCCCTGCCCCTTTCCAAGTCCACTGATGGGGAGGACCTCCTCCCCTTTCATCTGACCCAGGACTGGCTGCCATGTCCTCCTCTGTGGCCTGGCAGGGCTGCTTCTCCCTTGGAGGGGGTGTGAGAGTCAAAGAGCCCGCCATTGAGTTCATGTTAGAAATAGTTCCTGTTCTCCTTACTAGGGTACCCGATCTATATTCTTTTAATGGAAAACCGTATAGACTTTAATCTCTGGAACAGTTGTAGACAAGTGATTTCGACCTTGCAGAGAGAATGCTAAGTTAGGGTAACTCCTTTTTCTTGTTTCTATTTCCATTTTTCCAAAATGAATAAAAGCTTAAAACAAGAGACAAAACCTAAAGTTAGGCCCTTCTTTATAGTTTCTTGATATCTTTCATGTAAGTTTATTAATCTGTATGATTTCATATTTGGCAAATTGGCACTTAGATATAAGAAACGTTCTGTAGGATTACTCTTAATGTGGGACAAATTATGGCTGGTTAGCTAAATTCTTGTAACCAAGGTTTTGGGGTTTCCTGGGGTTCTCTTTGGGCCCCGTGCCATGAAGATCATCAAAAGAATCATCCTGTGTTACAATCAGTAAATTTGAAGTGCTTCTTCAGTTTTCTACATAGCTATCTTCATAAATCCATTCTTTCTTAATTTGCCTCAGATAAGGAGAAAGGATGCTGTTTTCTTTTTTCTTTTTTTAATTTTTTCATATTAATGACAGGTTATTTAGATCCCAGCCATAGCCCCCTCCCCCATTCCCTCCTGATCCCACTCTCCCTCATCTCCTCCCTGCCCCTTTCCAGGTCCACTGCTAGGGGAGGTCCTCCTCCCTTTCCCTCTGACCCTAGCTTATCAGGTATCTTCAGGACTGGCTGCCATGTCCTCCTCTGTGGCCTAGCAAGACTGTTCCTCCCTTGGGGGACGGAGGGGAGGGGTGGTTTAAAGGAGCCAGTCATTGAGTTCATGTCAGAAATAGTTCCTGTTCCCCCTACTAGGGAAACCCACCTGGTTACTGAGCTACTATGGGCTACATCCGAGCAGAGGCTCCAGCCCATAACCATACATGGGCCTTGGTTGGAGAAACAGTTCCATAGAGGGCCCCCATGCCTAGATACATTTTGTCCTTGTGGAGCTCCTGTCCTCTCCACCTTTTATCGTATGATTCCCTGCACTCTGCTGAAAGTTCAGCCATGAGTCTTCGCATCTGCCCTGATACACTGCTAGGCAGAGTCCTTCAGAGGCCCTCTGCGGTAGGCTTCTGTCCTGTTACTTGTTTTCTCCTACTTCCCATGTCCATTCCATTTGTCTAAGTGAGGATTGATCATCTTACCCCGGGTTCTCTTTCTTGTTTATCTTCTTTAGGTGTACATATTTTTGTATGTTTATCCTATCTTATAGGTCTATATAAGTGAGTATATACCGTGTGTGTCTTTCTGCTCCTGGGATACCTCACTCAGGATGATCTTTTCTAGATCACACCATTTGCCTGCAGATTTGATGATTTCCTTGTTTTTAATTGCTGGGTAGTATTCCATTGTGTAAAAGTACCACAATTTCTGTATCCATTCCTCCATTGTGCTATTTTCTTTAGAATTATTTGTGTTCTAGAAAGTGATAGCTTGTTTTTCAATGTGTTTGTGTTGTTTTAATTTTTAAATTACATGTATTTGTGCATGTACTTGTACAGTACACACTTTGAAGGAACTGTTTTTTTTCTTCTACCCGTGGGTCCTAAGGATCAAACCTCTGGTGTTTTGGGGCTTGGTGGCAAGTGCCTTTACCCACTGAGTCACGCATGCTGCTGGCACCCATTTTTAAAAACAATTCTTTGTTTGGTTATTTACACACATGCATGCTAAGGTGAAAGTCAGAGGACGCTTTGAGGGAGTCTATTCTCCTTCCTCCTTGTGGAACCTGAGGCTTGAATTCAGGTTGTCAAGCATGGCAGCGAGCCACTTACCACTAAGCTATTTGCCAGCTTTCCATCTTTTTTTTTTTTTTTTTTTTTTTTTTGAGATGGTCTCACTAAATTTGGAGCTTACCAAATTGGCAAGACTAACTGGCGAGCAGGCTGTGGGGAGCATCCCATGTCTGCATCCCCAGCACTAGGATTGGAGGTACACATCTTCATGTCCAGCCTTTTTTGTGGGAAGGTCCTGTGGCTCTAGCTCATGTGCTTATTTTAGGATGGCAAACCCTTCACTGACTGGCTCATCTCTTCACCCCAAAGCCTGGTCTTCAGTGACTTTTTGGAGCTCATGTGCCTATTTTAGGATGGCGAACCCTTCACTAACTGGTTCATCTCTTCAATCCCAAAGCCAGGTCTTCAGTGACCTTTTGGAATTGAGAGATAGACTCTGATGTCCAGGGCTTTTAGCTCACTGTATCTCGACATGTTTGGTGTGATGACTAAGGCACAATACAGTCACGCACATGCTTTTAGCTTACACTTAAATTTTTTAAATTTACTTTATTATTTTATGTCTATGGATATTTTGCGTGCACGTATGTTTGTGTACCACATATGTGCGGTGCCTTGGGAAGCCAGAAAGGACATTGGATCACCTAGGACTGGAGTTAAAGACAGTGGTAAGCCACCATGTTGGTGCTGGTAATCAGACTTCAGGTCCTCTGGAAGAGCAGTCAGTGCTCTTAACCACTGAGCCATCTCTCCAGCCCCAGCTTATACTTATTATTATTTCAAATATTGTTCAAAATGATGGCATCATTATTGCATATACTATGTAATATAATTATTGCAATATAATTATTACATATGATTTGATTATAATCACCCTCTAAATTCTTCTCTTAGGCCATAAATCGCCTTTCTTTTCCTCAGTCTTCCTCTTATTTCTCCTTTCATTAAAGACAAGTCTCTTATAATCCAGGCTAGCTGTTAATCCCTTAGATAGTTGAGGATGACTTCAGTTCCTGCTCTTCTTGCCTCTATTTTCTGAGTGCTGGATTACAGACATGTGCCATCAACCCAGGTTATGTGGTGCCAAGGACTGAAGTCGCAGCTCTGCTTTGGCTCAGAGTGGATGCTGGAATTGCAGACATGCTACCATGGCAGTTTTTTCTCCCCTTGGTTGGGCTTTCCTTTCTCTTATCCCATGCATGGTAGAAAACATGCAATATGTCTTTACGACTCTGGTTTAATTACTTAACATGATGATTACCAACTTACCAAACAACACGAGAAAATTACTTCATGTTTTCCTAGTCTTCAAAATGACATAGTGCATTTTTTTATTTTCTTACTCAGAATAGAACAAAACCAACAAACAAATAAAAAACCTACTTTTTTGGTACATAATTGTATTTGCTCTTTGATTTCTTCACTTTTTATGACCATCTTGGGTCTTTTAGGTTTTTTGCTGTTGTTTGGTTTTGAGACACTTCACTGTAGCCCAGGCTGGCCTAGAAGTCACTATGGCCCATGCTGAGCTCCATCTGGATCTTTAGGAGAATATAACTATATGCTTTTTATACTCTTTGAAGGAAACTAGTGGTGACAAAAGAGAAGGAGAAGAAAGTGGGACTGTATACAATCTATGTGAATCCTGCTAATACCCACCAGTTTGCAGTGGGTGGACGAGATCAGTTTGTAAGGTGAGTTTGTCAGTCTTTTATATGTTTGAAAGTTTGAGATTTATGGTACAGTGTGCATTGCCACCAGTGCTAAGTTAAAAAAATTGTGTCCATTAACTATCATATTGAACTTTTACCCTTTTGTAAGTGCTTAAGCACCTTCTGAGATATTCTGTTCCCTATTACATCAACCTGAGGAGTTTCATGTTATGGATATTATAATTTTCAAAATTAATGTATTTATATGTATGAGTATTTTGTCTGCATGTTTATAACTGGGTACCATGTTCATGAGTGGTGCTTCTTGTTCATGAATGGTGCCTGAGGAAATCAGAAGAGAATATTGCTGCTTTGCCCGCTTTTCTGTCCTGAGATTATCGTGTTTTAAAAAAGACTGATAAATTTGTCCCACACAGTGGCTAAGATATAACCTATATGTTTCTCCACTACTTTCCTATAGAAATCAACATTGTAGTAACAATCTTTTCAAATAATTTTTAAATTTTAGTATTGGCTGTGTGGGTATGATAAAATAGATGAAATCTATGCAATAGATGAGGGTGTGTGTGCCATAGTATCCGTTAGCGTGCATGTGCAAGTCAAAGGGCAGCCTTGTGGAGCTGGTTCTGTCCTGTGGACTAGTTTGGGAGTCACACTCAGGTAAGGCTTACATCATTGAGCAGCAAGTGTGTTTACCCAGTTAATCATCTTGACAGTTCTGCACTAGCAATTTTGAATACTGGTTGGATTTTAAAAGAATTTGCCTTGGGAACACTCTGTAACTGAGAATTTTTGCTTCTGTGCTTATGAACCACTTTTCTTTATCTGTAATAATATCTTTGTTACTGTGAACATCTGTTTTTAACACTGGCTATTGAGACACATCCTAAGGGAAAACAGACATCATTCTTTCAATCCCCATTTTACCAGTTGTTTTCTTTTTGACCCTAGCTATCCAGCTGCTGTATTTTAACTACATTTCTTTGGGATTGTCAGTTGAAAAAGTAGGGACAGCATAATTAGAAAAATAGTGTGTTGTTTTTCTGTTCTGCTGGTGGTTGAAATTCTTCTTTTGGAATGAAAGCACATTTTTGTAACTATTTGAAATTACTTGTAGTAATTAGAATCGTGAAATAAGTTTTCAGAAAATACATGGCTTTTTTAAGCGTTCTGGACAATTCGTTACTCTTTCAAAATTTGTTTTAGTTAGTAGTCTTTCAATATGAAGCAGTATTTCATGTGTTTATTTTGTGTGTGTGAATCCTTCGCCTGCATATCGTGTGTGTGTGTGCCTGGTGCCCGCAGAGACTGGAAGAGGGCTGGGGGTCCCCTGGAAGTGGAGCTGTAGATGGGCGTGAGCCACCATGTGGGTGGTGGGAACCAAACCTATGTCCTCTCCAAGAGCAGCTAGTGCCCATCTCTCCAGCCCCATTGCTCTTTTTATGTAAGATGCTGTTGATCAAAAGGTTGTTGTCAGAGCTTTCTGGGTTAAGCTCCAAGCATTCACTGAACTTCTAGTTGCAATTTTTTTTTCCCCCTTGGGGAAAAGATTGAAAAATCTCTGTCATGGATGCAGATGTTTAAAGAGGAGTGGATGAGTTGGCTGTATTGACTTATTTGAACATTTTAAATAAAGCTCAAGTGCCCTGCTCCACAGCTTATAATTTCCCAAGGTTAGGGCAGGGTTGAGAATTACTCTTAGCATTTCAGCACACAGAGGAATAAAATACTGATTTCTTCTTTTATCAGCTTCAGTGTTTTCAGTCCCTTGTGTACCCTAATCTCTTAGCAGATGGTAGCTTGCTTACCTGTCAGAGGTGCATGTGGATTTGAGCCACACTGATTCTACATTCTCTTGTCCTTTTGGCACCTAGATCTTCTCTGATACTGCACACCTCGGCTGCTCTGATACTTCTTCAGTTTGCCTAACTGAATGTTGGAATCTTATTTTTTTGTACAAATTTGAAAACTTTTGTACCAAATACTTTATGTAATGATACCATTGCTCTTGATACTGGCCTCAAGGAATTCCTGTAGTGTCCTTTTAAGAAATAAGCATGGAATACAGAGAAATAGTCTGCTCAGACTCACGGCTTCACATAATCATTACTGAATTTTACTTTAGGGTCCTGAAAAAAGCATTTAAAGGAAGGTTTAGGGAGACATACTTTTTGATCTAAAGCCAAAACAAACAAAAAAGAAATTAACAAATGTAGGCACTGTGAGTGTGTGGCCCTACTACTGCACTCTGCATAGATTACCATGAGAGTCGGAGGGTGTGATGGAGCGTCTGTCTGTCATGACTAGAAAGCAGAGTGTCGGGTGAATCCTTTGGTGAACTGGTAGTTTAATAGGTTGACTTGTAAACTTACTGCTGTAAGATTGGGGATAGGTTTTGGTTCATGAGACAAAGTTGATAAATAGTTCCCCTATCCTTCGATTGAGAATAACACATTGGAGGAGCATCAGATGAAGGTCAGATAGCCAAGAAGGGTCTAGGGTAGGGTAGCAAGTCAGTAGTGGTGTGAAAGCTTAGGGAAAGCTGTGGCAGAGGCTTTGAGTAGAGTACTAGGGAGGTGGGTTAGTTGATAAAGGTGCTTGCCACACGAGCATGAGGGCTTGAGTTTAGACCCTCAGCATTCCCGTAAAAAGAGCTGGGCGTTTGGGCGCATACCTGTAATCCCGGAACTGGAGGGGTAGACAGGCAGATGCCTGGGACTTGCTGTCTGAAATAGTGTGCTCCCGTTCAGAAAAAAGTGGAAAATTTTGTGTTCATCTTTTTAAATGCCACTATCTTGTATAGAGGCTAGTAAGCTGTGCTAACCTTTATGTTCCTTTTCGTTTTTTCGAGACAGGCTTTCTCTGTGTAGCCTTAGCTGTCCTGGACTCACTTTGTAGATCAGGCTGGCCTCACAGAGATCCACCTGCCTCTGCCTCACAAGTGCTGGGCTTAAAGGTGTGTGCCACCACTTCTGGCTATAATTTTGGGGTTTTTTGTTGTCTGTTTTTAAAGATTTATTTGTTTATTATGTATAGTGTTCGCCTGCATGTACACCTGCATGTCAGAAGAGGGCACCAGATCTCATTGCAGTTGGTTGTGTGCTACTATGTGGTTGCTGGGAATTCAACTCGGGACCTTTGTAAAAGCAGCCAGTGCTCTTAACCTCTGAGCCATCTCTCCAGCCCTTCTTTTGTTTTTTTTGTTTGTTTGTTTGTTTTTTGGTTTTTTTTCTTTTTTTAAATAAAATTTTACAACTAAGTGGTTAAGAGTGAAATGCCACTTTTTCAGACGATCACGGTTCAGTTCTCAGCACCCATGTTTGGTGGCTCACAACTGTCTGTATATAATTCTAGCTCTAGAGTTCTAGTGCCCTCTCCTCTGTAGGCCCCTGCATTCAAATGCTCATACTCACATACAGGCATACACACCTACAGATAATTAAAGATAAATCTTAAAAAAAAAACATAAAATTTTACTTGACTTCATTTACATATTGCACATCAGAATGTCAGGGTTCCAGTGGCAGAATTCAACTTTGATGCTTGGTAGCCTGCCAGCCTTTTCTCTCCTTCTGCTTAAGAGTTTGTCAACCCCTGCTCAGGCATTCTAACGATGATTGGAAGAAAAGAAAATAAAGATATAAGTATTCCTTAAAAACAAAGAACAAGGAATACTGGGTACTGAGAAACATAAGATAGTCCGTATACCACAGGTCACCTCATGGGGCTTTTGAGTATTTAGTACTTTTCACTAATTTGCTGACTTACTACACTTGATGTGTTTTTTGTTTTTGTTTTGTTTTGAGACAGGGTCTCACTGTAGCCTTGGCTAGAGCGATCTTCCTGCCTTTGTCTCCTGAGTACTGGCATTAAAGGCATGTGCTCTCATGCCTGGCTATTTACTGAATTTTTTAAAAGGGTTAATGACATTTGAACTCTATTGATTTACGTTTTTTAAAAGAGCTGTTGGTTTAAACCTAATGGGATATATTTTCTTCTCTGGTTAGCTTTGAACCTCTGCATAGTACTGAACCTTAAAAGGTACTGGTACTGTTTCGGGTTTTGAAAAAAAAAAAAAAAACTTTTTTTTTTTTTTTGGTTTTTTATTTTTTTTTTCTTATATAAACCTATGACAGTCTATAAATTAGGCACATTGAATAGCAGCAATGACCAATAGTAAAATAGAATGTTATAGAAATACTGTGGGGTATGTGGACCGTGCCTCCAGGAGAACTGGCATGAAACTGGTGAGGTGGAGCAGGTCCAAACCCCAGAAATATCAAAATTGAAATCAGAAGGAAGAATCTCTCCCTCGCTGTTCTGAGCCTGTATGCCCTGGCCCTCCTTACCTGGTGACCCCAACTTCCCATGTAGTTATGTAGCTGGCATTTGGATGCAAATAGAGCATCACTAGCATGCTGGCCCAGCAGTTACGAACACTTGCTGTTCTTCTAGAAGACCTGGGTTCAGTTTCTTGCACCCGCATGGCAGCTCACAACCATCTGTAACTCCATTTTCAGAGCAACTGGGTACCCTCTTCTGGGCTGTGCACTTACACATGTGACCGATATACATACATGCAGGCAAAACACTCATATACAAAATAAGGAGAAATCTGACAGACCTGTTGCCTTATAGAAAGCATGGCCTCTGCTCATGAGTGAGGAATGCTCTGGCATAAGTAACATACATAAAAAAAAAGTTTAGTTGCTTCTGTGAAAATAAACCATAGATAGTTCAACCGTAAAGTGCTTACCTTACAGACATGGAGCCTGAGTTTGATCCCCAGAACACACTTCAAAAAAAGGTGGGGTGTGATACTTGCAGCCAGTGCTGGGAGAGGGAGAAAGACAGAGACAGGAAGATCCCTGTCTCTATTAGCCAGTCTAGTCTAATTTGTAGCTCCGGGGCAGTGAGAAACCCTGTTGGCAAGGGATGTGGATGGTATTGCAAAAGATGACTCGAAAGGTTATCCTCTGGTTTTCATTTACATGAAACATACCCCCTTCCTAAAATACTAAGTGATAGAAAACTTGAGAGATAAGCCAATCAATTGGACGTAATAGAGGATTACTACTGTATGGAAAAGAGCTAGATAAGGTAGAGTTTGAAAATGGATTGGAGATGGGAACACCTTTGCTAAAAAAAACCCAAAAGCTTTGATTAGGAAAGAGGCTTTGTTTTATAACTCTGCAAGGAATCACTTTGTGAGTCTTGACACTTTCATTGCTTCTTTCATAGGATTTATGACCAGAGGAAAATTGATGAGAATGAGAACAATGGAGTTCTGAAAAAATTCTGTCCTCATCACTTGGTAAGATTCACGAAGGGCTGTTGGCTCATGGCTTCCTTGACTCCATTCTGAGCTGCCTTCAAATTCATTGGCATAGTGTGAAGAGTTTGGAGTTTGAAGTCAGACAGATTTTAATCTTGGCTTTCTCACTTTAAAGTTTTATGATTTTAGGCAGCCAGTTGACCTTTATTACTCTCAAGTGTTCTCAACGACAAAATGGAGACTTGTACCAATGGTGTGGCCTAATGAGACAGTGCAGCCGCACAGAAGAGAACCAAAACAGGGCCTCTCTAAGACTCTACTCATTGAGCTGGATATGTTTCCTCAGTCATGTACTTCACTCTCACTCACTCATCCCTCCCCTACCTTTTTATTTATCTCTGTCTGTCTCTGGGAAAAGATACAGGGGAGTTTCTAGAAAAACCTGTTCCTGAAAGTGGTATAACAAATGGGGTGGGGGTGGGGGCATCAGTCAGTATCTGCTCCTTATTGCAGGTGAACAGTGAGTCCAAAGCAAACATCACCTGTCTTGTGTACAGCCACGACGGCACAGGTACGTGAGCAAGGCCCAGCTCCTAGGCTGGCACGCCTCCTCTGTCTAAGAGCTGCTGAGCCAGTGAGGCATGTGCCCTCGAGCGCTCACCGCTGTACCAGCTCCAAGTGGAACAGCTGGGAATAGTTGCTGATGGTGAGCATGTAGTGGGAGGATGCAGCAGATGACCCTTGGAAACGATGCAGATGATGCCTCATGGGCTTGTCCTGAAGCCTAAGCTACTAGCCTAAGCAAGTTCTTACACCTTTGATTGATTAGTGAGCTAAAGAGTGTGATCTCTTGTGTGTTCTGCTATCCCTGGGCTGATAATGTGTTCATCGTAGACCCTATATAACCTTACTTGCTGCACTTCCAAACTAAGTAAGATGCTTGCTATGTCTGGGTGCTAAGAGGATACACTACAAGCGAGAAGCCCCATCCTAGATGATCTCCCAACCCCCGCATCTCCTGGTTCCTGCATTTTTCAGCCTTTGCCTTCACTACTGTGTTCTTGTTCTTGGCAGAGCTCCTGGCTAGTTACAATGATGAAGACATTTACCTTTTCAACTCTTCTCACAGTGATGGGGCCCAGTATATTAAGAGATATAAAGGTCACAGAAATAATGCTACAGGTCAGTCTGCCTTTCTGTGTTTCTGTGACCCAGTTCACTGGCAGCCCACATTATCTTGTTCACAATGCGTAAGTGGGAATGAAGTAAGAGCTAGGCTGCCTGTATCAGCTTGGGCAGTGAAGGGTTGTTCATAGTTGGGCTGGGGTTTTCTTTTTTCAGAGCCATTGGGGAAGACTCAGTAGCATCTTCACTGCAGTTGGTTTAAATGTTGCCTTCCGTTGGTTTAAATGTGAAGCTAGACTTGTTTATTTTCTGTGATTTCAGGTACCATAGAGTAGGCACAGAGATCCTTTTAGAATCAGGGAAAGCTGTAGTACTGAACTACATATAATGTGGGTAAGATTGTGTTTTCAGAGGGAGAGAAGGGAATGAGTCTTTCAAATAAAGCAAAGTAGGAGGAATAGTAGCTGTATATAGCCTAAATTTCCAGTGAGGTTTGCCTTTTTAGTTCTGTGCTGTAGTTCCCATACTTTGGTGCTCACTGGACTTACCTCAGTCTTTTAATAAAAGAGCACTGGTGCCTCGCCCCTCCCCCCATTGTATTTAATTGGTGCTGGGTGCAGCTAGACCATTGGGATTTTTTAAAGTACCCTAACTAGTTCTAATATAAAGAAGGTAGAGGATTACCACGCTTTGTTGGCACCACTTCTCAGCTCTGTGTGATCATTTGATTTAGACACATTAGTAACCTTTACTACTTCTTTTGAACTGGTAAGAAGGAAAGAGGGCAGGACTCTGTATTTGGATTTCATTCCATGGGCAAGCAAAAGAAAAAGTGTGGCTGGTATGTGGCACTTTTTTTAGTAGTTGGATTCCTGTTATGAACATAATCAGATGCTTCTCATGGGTGCGGATGCCACGTACCTTCATCAGTCTCGGATCAGCTGATGACCTAAGAAACACTGACTGGGTACCAATAAAATACATACCAAGAATAATCCTAGGGTCCACGGTGGGCAGATTGGAAGTGAATCAGTTTGGAACAGATAGGGCATTAGCTTGAGGCCTCTACCTGATAGAGTAAAACTGAAACAGACTGTTGCCTAGGGATTTTCTTTGGGAAAGTCTCTGGAACTGGTGTGAATCTTTTAATTATCATCTACCACACACAGTCTCTTGACTTGTTTCGTAGAAATGAAAAGAATTATTTGGCATTTGGATGACTCAGAGTTTGTGAATTACTAAATTCTCAGTGAGGTAAATAAATACAGGCCCAGTGCCAACCCTTATGTGGTTTCTTCCCTCATTTATCATTTCAGTAAAAGGCGTCAATTTCTATGGCCCCAAGAGTGAGTTTGTGGTGAGCGGTAGTGACTGCGGGCACATCTTCCTCTGGGAGAAGTCGTCCTGCCAGATCATTCAGTTCATGGAGGGGGACAAGGGAGGCGTGGTGAGTATGACATGCTGGGCTGGCTGGCCCCTAGTTTCTCAGTCTTGGTTGATTCCTGGATAGGCAGATAAAGGCTAGATGCAAATTTATTTCTCTTTATTTATTTTAGAAGAGACATTTTTTTTAACATTTTGGGAAACAAGTGTAGTTTGTAATTGTAAGACACACCTTAAGACATACCAGAGAGCAGTTTTAGAGTTGAAAGTGCTTTTGGTGTCCTGCAGTTTTCATGGTATGCTAGTGAGGATATTTCATATTTTATTCTGATTTTCTCTGAATTTTTTTGGCTATAGGACATATAGATTAAGTCTTCTATAGCTGAATGTAAGGGGAGAGGATCTGTAAGTTCAAGGTGTGTCTTACAATTGTAATATTACAAATGGTATTCAATATTAAATTTATTTAATGTACTATTTAGGAGAATACCCATGCACTTGACAGATGCATGTTACAGTTAGGGATAAAGTGCCATGCCTGTTAAACAAATACACACAATATGCTTATATGTATGTAGAAAGAAAAGCAAAGATAATAAGATACATATTTTTCTTGAAAAGAACAGCTGAGCAGCCTGCTGCCTGTGCTTTGAGTTTTACATTTTTGCAAGCATCCCCTGTGTTAATGGGTCAGGAAGGAATTGTTAAAATCAAATTAAGGAATGAAGAATGGTCAGCTCTTATGATGTATCTACTGTACTATATTTTTTTCTCCTTCCTTTTTTGAGACCATGCATTAGAAGAGTTAAATAACCTTCTATTTAAACAAGGTATTTGAACCACTGATGAAAGGGAAGAGGCAATCTGAAATATTACACTTTGCTGATTACCTCAATGGTTTGGTTACCTGAGTCCTCTAAGAAATGATTAGAACTGCTTGGGCTCTCATCCTTTTCATTCTTCTAAGCTGTGGGGTACTTCACCAGCTATGACTTGATGAGGCGTACCAGAGAGCAGGGTTAGAGTTGAAAGTGCTTCTTTGGCAGTCATGAGTCCATTCCCTCTTTCAGCTCTCTTGATATGCTAGTGAGGATATTTCATATTTTTTTCTGATTTCCTCTAAATTTTTTGGCTCTAGAACATACAGATTAAGTCTTCTATAGCCTGAATGTAAGAAGAGAGGAATCTCTAAGTTCAAAGTGTGTCTTACTCTTCTCTTCTAATTCCTTTCCTTTAAAGGTCCCTCCTCTGTCACTTCTAGTTAACAAGTTCAACATATTGGAGTCTTAATGTTTTGCAGTAGGCACATACTAAGTTACAAGGGACAAGTGAATAGTTTCTTGATCATAAACGATTGTCTTGCATTTTGTTCCGGAAAGATGCAGGGATGAGTGCCCTCTCCCAAGTCAGCACTTGTCTGTTCTGCAAAAGCATTCTGCTGACCAGTTTGCTTTCAGCTTAGCCAGTACCAGGGTTTGTTGATTAACCCAGTGCTCAAGGGGAAGAGCATCTAGTTGGGATGTGTGGGCCCGAGGGCCAGAGCTTTCATGATTCTAAGAGATGTAGTGACTGTCTCTAAAGAGAGTTTCTTTGCTTGTTCTTGCCTTTGTTTTAGCAGAGTGATCCATGTGGTTCTTAACTGGTTCCCTCTGAGATAGTTTTGTTTTTGTTACAACCTTCCTGCAGTGGAGGTCATCAGGCTCCAGTCTAGGCATAGATGATGAAGCATTTTGTATCATAAAGTAGAATGTTCGCATCAGAGGGATCTTAAATGTTAGTGCCCGCCTTGCCCAGTTCTCCTAATTGTTTTGGGATCCTTTCTTTGTTCCCATTCAACTTCACAGGGACAGGAGTGGGAGATGATGTCAAGGAACAACTCCTTACTCTCCCAAGAGCGCTTTGATGCTCGGTTCCATCCCTCTCCCCGTTCCCCCAGTCTGCCAAGGCCAGACTTCTTTTCTCTGCTCAAGCATTATTGACAGAGTAAGTTCTGGCATTCAGACAGGTCTGCTGAAGTGACCAGGCCTCCTGGCCCAGAAGTTCTCTTTTGGCTCCCCCTGCAGCCTCCAGCTCAGGTATTGTATGTAATTTATTCTCTTGTCCTCTTGCCGTTGACTTTGTCCTTAAGCTTAGGTCCCAAGAAATTGTTCCCTTATACTTTTTTATTTGACCCACTTGTTTGAGATCTCTGTAGCTCAAGAATACAGGTCTTTAGCAAGATTTCATGAGGAAAATGGATGGCTGAATGAGGTCAGATTTGCGTGTGTAAGTTGTCAAGTATCTGTTGACATTTATTATTGTAGTTTGTTCTCTGGTGTTTCTTCAGGCTTCCAAGTGCATAGCCTAAAAGAAACTGCAGTGAGTTCACATGTGAAATAGGAGCAGAAGAAAACTGGGCTTTCTGGTTTACTCTTAGGCTCAGACTTAGATTTACTCTTCTGTAGCCTGTTTTATTTGTAAACTCAAAGAAAATGAAGTCATCTTTATTCTCTGTGGCTGCTGTCTGAGTGTGCAGGCACAGCAGTGAAGGTTGGTCCAGAGAAAACTAGAAGAGGCTTTTTGCCAGGGTATATTTTCTTGGACTATAGAGCAGCTGCAAGGCGAGATGCTTTTCCTATCTGTTCCTCATCTGACTAAAAGCCTAAAAATGCTTTAGCAGCTAGATCTGGGACTGGCTCTTCCGGTGGGGATGGGAACTGCTCTGTTCTGCCCTGCCTTGCCCTTCCCTGTTAAGGAAGCTCATATTTTCAAGTCAGACAGCAGAGGGCATGGGTGCTTTCAGACAAAAGGAAACTGTCTGAGACCAAATGTCTGCCATCTACTTTTTTTTTTTTCTACTGTTCAGTGAATGAGGTAGCAGAAGTTGATTGAGTGGAGAATCTGCAGTTACAGCGTGCTTTCCTTTGGCTGAGTTTACTGTGCCTTTAGGGCAGGTATCAGGATGTTGCCCTTTATGATACAAAGTTCTTAAATACGAACCTCCCTTACTACCACCCCCTTGGTTCATCCTTTTCTCTCCAGCCTCTGACATCCTCCAGATCACAAACAGTGCCAAGTGTGTATAATTGTTTTCCATATCTTCTCTGAAATTGCAGTGGCAGCTACTGCTTTCCTAAGTTTTGTTTGTTTGTTTTTGTTTTGTTTTTTTAATTGGCACTTGATGAAAGCCCCTGGAAGAATTGTTTTGCTTTTCCAAGCCTTGGCCAAGTTGGCGCTTTAGATGGAGTCATTTGCTGTACCTCATTAGCTTATGAAGCCAGCAATAGGCATAGCCAACCACCACCTGCTCCTGGGGCTATGTCTAGGGATGCAGCCTCTTCCCCCCCCCCCCCCCCCGTCTATATATTGGAAATGTTAGACAAGCCGATTTTGCATCCAGTTTGTATCTTCTCTACTGCCAGGGCTATTTGGTGTAGGCTCAGGGGGGTGGGCCTGCGTCAGCCCAGGGCAAGGGCAACTATTTGGCTCAAGGGGGCCCTGGATTTTAAATCCTACTCCCATATACTCATGAGCCTGTGCTCTCTTTCCTCTCAAACCAGGTAAACTGTCTTGAACCCCATCCTCACCTACCTGTTTTGGCAACCAGTGGCCTAGACCATGATGTGAAGATCTGGGCACCGACAGCTGAAGCTTCCACTGAGCTGACAGGGTTAAAGGAAGTAAGTGGCTGAAGACATTCATTTGTTTCTACTTATGCATGTAACTGTCATCATTCCTTATTGTCATAAGGAAGGAGTAACTTGTTGCTCAGTTCTTTAAAGGCATTGCTCTAAAACACTCTTCTCTACCTTCCTTCCTGCCTCTGTGGGGACAGTGCTGAGCCAGAAGTCAGCTCTGAAGTGCTTCTAGTTAGTAGGTAGGAAGCATCTGCAGGAAAAACTTTTATATTAAATTGTCCAACCTTCTCAGTGGCTGACCTTGGGCATCCTTTGCTAATCTAATCTAGCTCTACATTAGCTTAATGGTATCTGAAAAGATGATTTACTGGGGTGGAAGACACAGTCTGCTCATGCTGTGTGTGTGTGCCTGTCCATCCCATGGGGACTATACCTAGGGTCTTACACATGCCCTACCACTGATCTTCATTCTAGACATTCTAGCCCTTGTTTTTCAGAGACAAATTTTCAATCAGTAGCTCAGGCTTGCCTTGAGTTTGTAATCCTGTATTCCACCGTTAAGTGCTGGGTTACAGTCATGCAAACAGGAACACCAATCTTGTTGATAAAGCCTAGAGATTCATTATTGTCCCTTCTCCCGATCCTTTTGGGTTCCAGGTGATTAAGAAGAACAAGCGAGAACGGGATGAAGATAGCTTGCATCACACTGACCTGTTTGATAGTCACATGCTTTGGTTCCTTATGCACCACCTGAGACAGAGACGCCATCATAGGGTAAGCCTCCATTGGAAATGAACTCCCAAAGACTATGCTACGTTAAAGAAGGCTAAAAAATTTCACGGCACACTTTCTTAATACTTTAAAGAGAAGTGGAGTAACCTTGGTTAGGTGTCTTCATCCATAGGCCTTTATTCCCATTAGAGCAACTAATAGAAAGCAGGTGCTGTGTGGTTTTTGTCCTCTGTTACCATATGTGCAGAGGGTTGTCCTTACAGTTGGCAGTGGTTGGATTGTGGGGGAGATTAGAGAAGAAATAGTTGCTCTGGGTGACCTGTATTAATTAACTGTCATGCCAAGAGTCTAGAGCATGCATCAACAAACAACATTTTTATTGAAAATGCAGCAATATTTGTTCTCTGTATTAACTGTGGCTGCTTTCATGGTCCAAAGACAGAGCTAAACATTTCTAACAGAGACCACATGGCCCACAAATCTAAAATGTTTACTGTCTGGCCTGTTAAGAAAAATTCTGAGCCAGGTATTGTAGTAAGCACTGTAATTCTAGCTACCGGGGAAGCCAAGGTAGGAAACTGAGAGTAAACAGGTCACCCTAGGTTATTTAATTTAAAAGGGGGGTGGGGTGGAGTTCTCCTAGATCAACAATGTTGCCCTTGATCCAGAGATGTTACTAACAAGGATTTCCCATCCTACAGCGCTGGCGAGAACCTGGGGTTGGGGCAACAGATGCGGACTCTGATGAGTCTCCCAGCTCCTCAGACACATCCGACGAGGAGGAGGGCCCAGACCGGGTGCAGTGCATGCCATCCTGAGGCCCCAAACATAGGAGGGATGGGCTGGGGCCGCCAGCCCAATCCTGCCTGGGCAACTCTTTTTCGGTCCCAGGCCCTTACATTCAACAGAAATGCACTTTGGACTTTGTTTAAATAGAAGATATCTGAGGAGGACAGACCACAGGAAATTGAACCAACAGAGAGCCCTAAAGTGAGAGATGAGACCGAGTCCCTCTGAGGGTCTATGGAAAGGTGCAAAGGACTCAGCAGAAATGGGCCTCTCCCTGAAGCCCTTTGTTTAGGGGGAAAGAAACAAAGCCTTTTGTAAACTGGCTTGGATAGGAAATGGGGCTTATTTTCCTTTAACCTCCCTTGTTTCTTTTGTGGGGGGGAGGGGGGGACTGGTTGTTCAGTACCAGTGGGCCAGAGAGAAAGGCAGGAACGCCACTCTCTTTGGTTTAGGTTTTTACCTTTTCTTCCCCACCCACCCCCCCTTTATTTTTTTAAAAAGTCAGACAGTTCCTTTTTTTTTTTCTTTCTTTCTTTTTTGCCCCTGAGCAACCACATCCCAGGGTCCTGTTTCTCTGGAAAATCCTTAAGAGTCCCTAACCATCCCAGTCCTCTTCCCTTTCCACAACACTTATTCTCTGTATGTATCACAGTGTTTTGCACTTGATTGTGTATCCTTCACTTTCTCCTCTTCATCCCATCACCCTCTAAATGGGGTTCTATGATGGAGGTTGTGGAAAAGTAGGAGGGGAAAGAGGTGGAAGAACAGGAAGAAGTTACCTCTTTTGTTTGTTGTGTTCAGTGGCAGCAATTTCCCTGTCCCTATCACTGTTAGAGGCCTAATTTTATATCTACAAATATATTAAAAAGCAAGTTAAACTTGGATGTATCAAGTTAAAATTATTGTCAAAAGTTTAAATACCTATATATTCTCTATGAATGCAATGCAATAAAGGGACTTGAAGGAAGATTGAGCGAGAGTGGTGATGTAGAGGTAGCGTGTTAGCTTGTCATTATGTACGGCTATCAGAACCTAGGACTTACCCTTAGGTTTTACAAGGCTCAAGAAGGAAGGATATTTAGCTGTGCCCTTATCTGCCTCGGTGCAGAGGTTTGGAAAAAACAAAACAAAACAAATTCTTTTCAACTTTGCCTCAGGTCTCCTAATTCCCTTAAGTTTTGTGGGGGCTCCCAAGATTACTCTTCTCATTAGAGGCTGGCCTGTCTTTAAAACATGACTGAATTGTGACTTCAGGAAGGGCACCACTGCTACAGAGACTGTGTCCTGATTCTGTGTGTGACAGAAAGCACACTTGCCCCCTCGCCTTTAGCTGCTTGATTCTTTAAGCATTCAATTATGCACCAGCTCCCTTCCTAAAGGAAGGATGAAGGGAAACCTTCCAGGGAATTGAGGGACAAGCCAGTAATTGGAGGATTTATTCTAGTGACTGGGGCTTAAGACCCCTGTCCTAACCACTGGCTACTGAGCATGAAAGTCCCTGTTAAATTCTTGCCCATAAATGCTTTTGCTGCTATCCTTTGCCCCTAGTTTCCACAAGATCCAATCAGGGATCCTGCATCCTACAACAGCTTGATTTGAGCCCACTGGGCCAGGGGGGAGGGGAAAGAGAAAGAGGTTGGTACTCCTCCACACTCTTTCCCTCTTGTCCCCATCCTAGCAGCTTGGACCAGATGCTAGCCACTGGGCTTCTTTCCTGAAGCACGGAGTGTGTGGTTCCTGGGTAGTGTTGTGTCCTCACTGCTAGAGGGATGAGGAGGTGGGCTCAAAACCATGCACTCTGGAATTCGTTGTATTTTTTTCCCCCTCAGTAAAGCTTTTCCTTCCTGACTGCTGCTTTGTGTGGTATGTGGTCCATTTATTTATGATAGAGTACTTTTGTTCCTTCCAGTATACATACATGCTTGATTGTGCCCATATTTAAAAAGCCCAGTCTGGGATATCCCTGTTGCTAGTGTTTGAGCTACATTAAGAATGTTGTGAGCGGGGTAGGCCTGTTTATGTCAGTGGTACTTAGAGATGGGGACACACTGTTCTGGGGTGTTTCCCAGGCCCCTGTTCTATACTGCAGTTAATAATAGGGAAAAGATTACTACATATCCCCTCCCAGTCATTCAGAAATTTCCCAAACTCTTAGTGGCCCACAGAAATTCTAGAGTCAGTCAGGTACAGTACAGTCAGTCACCTTTATTCCAGGGTTAGAACAAGGCTGTGCATGCTGCAGACAGAGGAGCACAGGCTAGGGGCGACCAGCAGCACGAGGGTAGCAGGGTAGGTGAGTGTGTTGGGGCAGGTTAGTCTTTTTAAGGTTTGTGGGTTTGGTTTGGTTTGGTTTTTTGCCTTATAGAGAAACTGTTGAAAAGCACCCTCTCTCCTCTTTTTTTCTTCCATTAAGTAAGTGCCATCTCATTCTTGCTCTCATACAGCAATCCAGATGGAAGGATGGTTTATGTTTATTTCCTTTCTCCCAGCTGCACAAGTATCTCTTTTTTTTTTTTTAAAGGAGAAGCCAGGCAAGACTAGGGAGACTTAGGAAGGACCTTTAAGGCAAAACTGGAGGTGTGTGTTAAGGCAGGTGTCTGCAGCAGTGGCCAGAGGAGATGGGCAGACTGGGCTTGGCTAGGAGTTGAGGGTGCGCTAGCCAGGCTGGCTTCTCTCTTCGGACAGACAGCCCATCCTCCCCTCCC
Source organism: Pachyuromys duprasi (assembly GCA_028658305.1). NCBI lineage: Eukaryota > Metazoa > Chordata > Mammalia > Rodentia > Muridae > Pachyuromys > Pachyuromys duprasi. Next base: position 19,750,939 of record CM053759.1, on the reverse strand, counting down.
TGTTAAGTTTTGCTCCCACATCCTAAAAGCTCCCACCTTCAACTTTCTCTAATAGTCTCTGAGCTTGCATGTAAATTTAATGTTTGTTGTGGTTGGTTTAAATGCTTTGTTTTCTGTTTGGACTATGTAACAATTTGGCTCTGCCACTGCCTTTACTGTGGCATTCCCCTTCCACTCCGGCTCTGGCCTAGACAATAAGTTAATGCTAAAAACCACAAAAAAAGGGCAGACATGGCAGTGCGGGTTTAATATACATATATGTAGAATATATATGTACACACAGTTAGCACGGTCAAGATGGGGAAGGGCATCTTGGGACAGGTAGGAGGCTGGGTTCACTCACTGTACTCTAGTGACTTGGCTGTGAGGCATTCACAAGCCAAATGAGAAAGGTCACCAAGTCCCTTCCTGGATTGAATTGGGGTGGTAGTCAGTGCAAAGGAAACAACTATAGTTAACTTTCTTGCTTGGGGAATTCTAAACTGGAGAGTGGGAAGGTTGTCTACAATATCCATCTTGGGACCCTGAAGGAGTGGGCAGGTTGGGGTTTAAAACCTAAAAGGATTGCATTCCCCAACCTTCCTAGGCTCAGGGTCAGTGTATTCAACAGTCTGTATCTAAAAACAGAGAAGTAGAAAGTGGGCCTGTCTCTGCCTGCATTCCTGTCTCAGGCTCAGTAGTGCATGGTCCCAGCACAGTCTCCAGAGCAGAAGTTGGGGGTATCAAATACTGACTTCTCCATGGGGCTAGATCTTTGGGGCCAGGAAAGGATCTATGGTCTTCTCATTAAGATTTCTGGCTCAAACCCATCCCAGGCCCATGGCAAGGGCATAAAGGAGGGACCACTGGCACTTGGAACTTCAGCCTAAGGAACAGCAGGAAACTGGATTCTAGCCAGTCCAGCCTGACACAAACACTGAATTCTGGCCTTTCTTCGTCCCTTCCAGGTGGAGGTTGAGTAGCCTCTTTACCTTCCCCCACTGCTTTTTTTTTTTTTTTTTTTTTTAGATCTAACCATCTCTCCCATACCTCATCTTTACCTTAGCTCCTCAGTGTAGGAAAATGCAGGTCCTTTCTGCTTCCATACTTTAAAGATGTGGGGGAAGAGTGGAGGAAAGGGGGGGAGGAGGAATGTGCCAATTTCTATTCACATAGAAATAGCTTCCACCTCCCCCTATAGTGGGGAAATTAAGTTCCCCTCCCCTGACTGCAATCCCCTCATGAGGAGGAGGAACTAGATGAGCTAGACAGACAGACAGCCAGAGCGTGCGCACACGCACACACACGCGCATAGTAAAGGGGTTAGGACCAAGTTAGTAAGTGGGTACAGGGCAGGGGGTTGCCCTAGCCCCTCCCATTGAGGACGGGGAAGGGAGTGGTCTGATGAAGATCCAACCTTCCTCCTCTTCCTCCCCATTGCTCAGGCCTTCTTTGGTGGGGGAGCCAATTTGATGATTTCTTCCTCAGAGGGCTGCCGGATAATGTCTGGAGAAACAAAGGTGGGGAGGTGGCCAGGAATGGGAGTTGCCTGGCCAGCCCATTGAGCACCAGCCTCCGCTCCCCAAATTCAGGATGACTCTTAAAAATACAGTCCGAGGGGAAAGGCAAGGAATAGCGGTGCCAAAGGTATGGTCTCTTACCTTTGTACTTCTTGGCACTGGGGATTCGGGTTAGCTTGGTGTCCAGCTCATCCTCCTCAGAGATCTTAAGCACACGGGTTCTGTAGTCAACCACCATAGTGAGTAGGTCAGGACGGCGGGATATCTCAAAGATGTGCTCAATGTAGGAGAGGTTGTCTGGAGGAAAGCACCTTGAGTCAGAGCTAGGCTATAGATGTCAACTTCTGCCCTGTCAAATTGGTATTCTTGAACCAAAACTGAGTTGCTTGCACTGGTTATTGGAGGGAACACGCATAGTAAAAACAGGAGCTACAAAGCCAGTAAAAGAAAATTTGAAGCAGCCAGACGGTTCAGAAGACTAATCCTAGGAATGACAGGTGTTTAGTCAATTAAAGTCTCTACAGTATAAATGGAAAATAAGGACTTTGGGCTAGATACCAAGTCCGGCTTGGGGTAAGAAGGGACAATAGAAAAGCTGCTTTCAAAATTAACCTACTCAGCCTGTCCTTTTTCCACTTTCTGCCAAATGAGTATCCAACAAAACATGTGGAACAGGAAGGTGAGATTTAGAGGCAAAGAGGATCTGAGCCTAATAAGAAAAGTTACTGGAGAAATGGCTCAGTGGTTAAGAGCACTGTCTGCTCTTCCAAAGGTCCTGAGTTCCAATCCCAGCAACCACGTGGTGGCTCATAACTATAATATCTAGTGCCCTCTTCTGGTATGTAGGCATACATGCAGGCAGAACACTGTATAAATAATTTTTGTTAAGTTACTTAAGTGAAAAGAAAGCACTGCCACAACCAGGATGGCTTGAGATGGCACATGCCATCAGACCTGGCTCCTGTCCTCGGATTGTTGCAGTAGTCTGAGCAAGCCCTCCTTCACCTTCCTCCCCACTGTCGTATACTATGAGCTAGAAGAGGACACACCTGTAACAGCTACCTCTAACCAGACCCAGGATTTTCAGTCCAGCTGTGCTCCTTAACAGGTACTCAGGGCCTACTCTGGAGCTCCCCGTTGCTTCTGTGGGCAGTCAATTATCATCATCTTGAGTGTGTGTTTTGTGGAGGGCAGAGGCTTGCTTTGGGGAGTTCGCTCTACCCTCTCACTGTCGGCCCTGAATAGCAGCGTCTCCCTCCCACCTCTAAAAAGCAGCAGTCTCTAAAAGTAAGAAAATGTTAGGAGAGTGGTTTCAAGTTTTTCCACTGTTAAATTCTGTTTTCGTGTGCTGTTACATAGTGATAGCACAGGAGTACTGAAAAAGTACTTTGTACTGACATGGGCCATTAAACATGTCTATTGACCAATGTCCTAGAACCCTGGACACTCTCAGAGCATGCCATCCACCCTGCCTTGTCATAGGGTTTCACTTTGTGTAAGGGGCTTGTGTTCCTTTCTGTTTGCTGAGTGAGCAGAGCCCTCTCCACCACCTTTGTCCAGCTTGTTGTGGCTCTCCAGGAAGCTAAACCAGGCACTGCCTGTAGTGATCTCCTCACTCTTCTCGCTGGGGATGTCCTCCTTGCAGGCTGACTTGAGCTGTTCCAGATCTTCAAGGGTGATGTTGTTGGTCAGGTCCTGAAGGAGAGTCCCGTACTCTGCCATGACTGGGGGTGAAGACGGTAAAGGGAGAGGAAGCTGAGCTTGCTGTATGGGGTCTAGTTCACTAACTGCCAATACTTAATCTGTACACCCCCAGCAACATGCACATGCGCACACACACTTTGTCCTGCCAGGGTGGTATGTGCCTCAAATATGGAAGTTTGGGAGAGTGAGCAGGTCTGGAGGAAGAAAAGGAAAACCCTGGATAGATAGGAAGAAACTTAGGAAAAGCTAGGGGCCAGCATGGAGCCCAGAATGATAAGTCATAACCCACCCCCCAGTACACACACAATCTTTTTCTTCTTTTCCCTCTCTTAACAGTAACCCTGGAAACAGCAGCTCCCCTGACTGAGGAGGTGGTTACCATGGCAACATTCTACAGACTTTCTTGCAGTCTCCAAGTCCCCCTCCCCAATTGCCCCACCTACCTACAACTCCTCCCCCTGTCACAGGCTTGCCTAGCAGTGAGAAACTAAAAAGGAGTTGGTTGAAGCCCATGTGTTCTAGCTTCCATTCTTCCCCAGAAGCAAAGGGGTCCCTCATTTCATCTTCCCACCATCCCACTGATGACTCATTTTGGATGGCTGCCTAGTTACTTGGCCTGATGGATTCCTGGCCCCTCCATGCTTACCCCTGCATTAGATTATTAGTCTTAGGATAGCAGGGAGCAATGGGCCACCCCCACCTTTGTGGAGTGCATTTTCTCCCTTGATAGTTTACTGGGGCCCAACTCAGCCTTCTCTCCTAGCCTTTGTGCTGTGCCTGCAGCCCCCGCGCCCAAGAATACCAAGCGGCTGGCTCTGGCCCCCTGCCCAGTTCCCAGGCAGGCTGGGTAATGGGGGGAGGGGAGTTTAGATGTAGCTTTCCAGAATCTGACAGGAAGGGGAAGGCTAACCTTTTATCAACATCTTCTGATACTCCTTCAACCTGGCCTCTCACAGGCTAGGCTAGGTCTGACCTAGGCCGCCTTCATTCCACACCACACCTCTCGTGATCCTTAGGTGAGAAAGTAGGAACTGTGGCTAAAATTAAAAGGTCAGACCTGGGGCGAGAGAGGTGGCTCAGAGGCTCAGAGCACTGGCGGCTCTTCCAGAGGACCCATTGTCAATTCCTAGCACCAACATGGGAGCTCACAACTGTCTGCAACTCAGTCCCTGGGGGCCCGACACCCTTATATAGACATATGTGCAGGCAAAACAATGTACATTTAAAAAAAAGTCAGACCTTAGAATATGGATTTGATAAAATGTAAAACTAGTGGTAAGCAAAAATCAGAGACCTAACTGATCATAGTGACTTATGCCTATAATCCCAGCTCCCAGGAGTCTTGAGGCAAGGATTTCCTAGACCACTTAGCAAAAGCTTGTTTCAAATAAGGACCTGTTTTCTGCAGTGAGTATATATTTTTATAGTCAGAAAAGTAAAGCACTTAAAAAAAAAAAACTACATCATAAAACATTCTGTGGCTAGACTAAAAGGTGGGCAAGGAGCCGAATGGCCTTGGACCTGACCAAAACTGCCCAGGCATCACCCACCACTGAGCTGAAACTGGCAGATCAAAAGGGGCAGGTTGACGAACCTGTTTTCCTCGTTTCTAACTTCTGTTGTAGGGGAACTAAGGCAGCGCCATGGGCATTGCATAGTAAGTGTGGACCCAGAAGTCCCTATTCCCAGCCCCCTGCTTTGACTAGAATAAACAAACCTTCCTCAGTGGCAGGCACCGTGACACAAAGAAACAATAAGGCAGACAGCGGGCCTAGCACGACCCCCAGAAGAATCGGCAGTTTCCTCGCACACCCAGGTGCCGCCAGACAGAAGGGCCCAGCAGTGGTCCTGCTGGGCAGGGCCAGGGACAATGCTCTCTGACTGTCAGCACCAGGAACCATCTCTGCCTTGAAATCTAGGTCACAGCAGCAAGCTCCGAAGCCCAGCCCCGCCTCCACCGATAATCCTAGGGCAGAAAAGGGGGCATGGGGGAGGGGCGGGAAGGGGCCGGAAATGTCACATAGGATGGAGACACGAAGACCCTACCTCAAATGAGGCACTAGGACCAGACCCTCACTGGAAAGTGGGCCACACTGCCTTGATTCCACAGGCTGAGAGACTTTGTAAATACGAGAGCCACTGTGGGTGGAGAAGTGTAGTGCTGTGTGTGAATCTCTCGGGAGGAGTTAAGATTTAGGGTTCTGGATCTAAAACACAGCTCTACCGGGGAGGTAGGCGGGAAGGGATTAGTGTGTGTAACACACACACCCACAAAGGTTGGGGGCACTGGGTAGGAGCTTTTCCAAGAGTAAAACATACAAGGAGGCCCTGAGAGGAATGTGGGCAGGAGCGTAGAAAGTGGCTAGGGAGGGATGGTGTGTACATGTGTGCATGCACGTACTGGTTTTCCACGTGGAAGAGAAGGTAGGTTTGTTTGGATGTTCTGGTAATGGGACTAGGTTAGAACTAGACATGTGGCTGTGAATGTACTAGTTTCAAGCTTACGTGTGTTCAGGTTTGATCCAGTTGAGAGTATGCAAGAAAATTTACGTACAGACTCACATCCACAGTGACAGAAGAGAGCTGGCCTTGGAAAAGCTGCACAC